>CM066033.1:258370056-258970056 GCA_033557465.1 Ichthyophis bannanicus
CTGCATATGAGAGCAGCTCAATGGACCTTGGCCACCCAGTGGACTCAAGCATCTGGAGCGCTCTCCGACCAAATACTCACCTCAAGCCGTCTATTTTGGTCCCTCCAATGGTGGACATCCACCAAGAATCTGTTGTTGGGGGCCCCCTTCCAACCTTTGTTGTCCCAAGCAACCCTCACAACAGATGCCTCCCAGACAGGGTGGGGAGCTCATCTTCAGAACCTCTCCACTCAGGGCACTTGGTCTCCGCAGGAGGCCACCCTTCATATCAACCTCCTGGAACTGCGAGCAATTTACCTTGCCCTCAAGGTCTTCTATACCCTCCTTGTCAATCTGACTGTCCTAGTTCAGACAGACAATCAGGTAGCCATGTTCTATATAAACAAACAAGGAGGGACAGGCTCTCTGTCGCTTTGCAACGAAGCTCTCAGAATATGGGCCTTCGCCAGAGAGCATGAAATTCACCTTCTTGCAGTGTATCTTCCAGGAGTTCAAAACTCTCGTGCAGACAGACTCAGTCGAGTTCTGCTTCCACACGAATGGTCCCTACATATGGACCAGATACGCAGAATCTTTCAGGAATGGGGGACCCCGGACATAGACCTCTTTGCAAGTCCGTGGAATGCCAAACTTCCCCGGTTCTGTTCCAGAACTCGGTGTCAGGGAGCTCAGGCCCACGATGCCTTCCTCCTGCATTGGGGTCAGGAATTCCTCTATGCCTTTCCACCCATTCCTCTAATATCCAAGACTCTGTTCAAGCTCCAGAGGGATCACGGGACTATGATCCTCATAGCTCCCCGCTGGCCACGCCAGGTGTGGTTCCCTCTACTTCTGCATCTCTCCCAGGGATCCTCCCTGGACCTGGGAGCTGCGCCAGACCTTCTGTCTCAGGAGGAGGGGACTTTGTGGCACCCAAACCCCAAATCCCTACATCTCAGAGCTTGGTTACTGAAGGCCTAAGTCTTCAAGACTTTAATCTTTCTCAACCTGTGACAGATATCCTTCATGCCTCTAGGAAACCTTCCACGAGGCGTTCTTATGCTTTCAAATGGAAACGTTTTTCCATTTGGTGTGCTCAGCAGGGTCTTGACCCTCTAGCACTTCCTTTGAATTCCCTCTTGGACTATCTCCTGCATCTTTCAAATGCAGGCCTTAAGACGAATTCAGTAAGGGTCCATTTGAGTGCTATTGCAGCATCCTTAAAACCTATAAATGGACAACCTGTCTCCTCTCATCCTCTTGTTTCACGTTTCATGAGAGGCCTGACTCTAACTAAACCTCCCATCCGACCTCCTCCGGTAGCATGGGATTTGAACCTAGTTCTAGGTCAGCTTATGAAGCCACCTTTTGAGCCTTTGGACTCTACCTCCTTCAAATTTCTTTCCTGGAAGGTTGTTTTCCTTATTGCAGTCACTTCGGCTCGCCGCATCAGTGAACTGCAGGCTTTAGTGGCTCATCCACCTTATACTAGGTTTCATCATGATAAGGTGGTCCTTAGGACGAATCCCCACTTTATGCCCAAAGTGGTCTCGCCCTTTCATCTTAATCAAGAGGTATATCTACCTGTCTTTTTCCCGGCTCCTCATGCATCCAGTGCAGAGAGGAACCTTCATACTCTGGATTGTAAAAGAGCTCTTGCCTTTTACCTCAACAGGACTCAACCACATCGAACGTCTTCCCAACTTTTCGTGGCTTTTGATCCTTCTCATTTGGGACTTCCAGTCACCAAGCGTACACTTTCCAATTGGATCGCTCAGTGTATTTCTTTTGCTTACCAGAGTAAGAACATTTCTATGGAGGGCCATGTCACAGCTCACAATGTGAGGGCCATGGCCACTTCTATGGCTCATCTTCACTCTGTGTCCATAGATCAGATCTGTCGAGCAGCCACTTGGGCCTCGGTTCATACCTTCACAGCCCATTACTGCTTGGACAAGGACTCCCGCCGGGATGCCTTGTTTGGTCAGGCTGTCCTCAAACACCTGTTCCATACTTAAACAACTCCTGCCCACCTTCCCTGGATGGATGCCTGAGATCCATGCGAAGATGGTTTACCCTTGGAGGGGGATCTCCCAGGCATCTTAGCTAGGGAGTCCCCATATGTGATGACGTATTCCTGCTTGTTCCTGGAGATAGCACAGTTACTTACCTGTAACAGGTGATCTCTGGGAACAGCAGGAATTAGTCATCACAACCCACCCACCTCCCCTTGGAGTTGTATCTCTATCTATCTTCCTGTCCTCTCTCTCTATTGTCTCAGCTTTAAACTCGAACTGACGAGAGCTGCTCAGGAAGGCGGGAAGGCAGCGCGCATGTGCAGTGGGAGGCCCCAAAAGCTTTTAATCTGAAAAGCTGGGGAGCTTTCCCGCGCGGGCTCCGTCGGTACCGACGTACCCATATGTGATGACTAATTCCTGCTGTTCCCAGAGATCACCTGTTACAGGTAAGTAACTGTGCTTTCCTTCCTATCTGTTCCAGACATATGGGGTTTTCACATGTTCATACTTCACAGTATGTTTCTGTTTTATGCACACAGCCACTGCTGTGGTACTGACAGCTTTTACCATAACCTTAGGTTCCGGTATCCCTGAAGCTCCCTATTCCTTTATCTTCCTACCTTTCGTCAGTTAGGATAGACATGTGGGATCTTCATAAGCTCTGAGGTTTCCAACTCCTCAGACATCTGTCCTTCCTTGGGATTTCGGGGGTTTTCCCCTTACCCCTTCTTCCTTCAAGGACTAAGCCAATTTTTGTCCAACTCGGTCAGTCTTCCTCTTTTGCTCCTAGCTATAATTAACTCTGTAGCCAAAAGAGTTTTCAGCTTTTTCCATAAAGCTTTCCACTAAAGACTCACCGTTTTGGTCTTCCCCAGTTGAATCCTGGGGTCACCTGTGAGTTCCAGATTTTGACCTTTAACTCACTTCTGTGATGTCATCTTGATGATTCCTCGACTGGATCCCTAGTGGATTCCATCAGCCTCTCCACTTCCTGCAATCCAGTAGGTGAGGTCCATATAGTGATTGTTCATTTTCAATACATTTCATGATGCTTATCATATATACAGGGACTCCTTGTCTGTAGTCCTATTTTAGATCTGCTGTCTCCTACAGCTCCTCTCTTCTTCAACTCCTACCCTCCATCCTCGGGATGCCTGGGCATATGGGGTGGAGCATGTTTTAATCACTAACATGCTAGGGCTCCAGGCATCTTAGCTTGGGAGTCCCCATATGTGAAGACTCATTCCTGCTTGTTCCTGGAGATAGCACAGTTACTTACCTGTAACAGGTGATCTCTGGGAACAGCAGGAATAAGTCTTCACAACCCACCCACCTCCCCTAGGAGTTGTATCTCTCTATCTCTCTTCCTTTCCTCTTTCTCTCTTTTGTCTCAGCTATAAAACTCAACTGAGGAGAGACAGTTGGAAAGGCGGGAAGGCAGCACGCAGGCGCTGAGGGATGCTCCCAAAAGCTTTCTGATTGGACGCTGGGGTGCGTTCCCGCGCAGGCTCCGTCGGTACCGACGTACCCATATGTGAAGACTTATTCATGCTGTTCCCAGAGATCACCTGTTACAGGTAAGTAACTGTGCTTTACTCACCTGTAACAGGTGTTCTCTGGGGACAGCAGGAATCAGTCCTCACAACCCTCTCTCCTCCCCATGGAGTTGCTTCTTTTATGCTTTTTTTGCTATGTCATCATACTATGGTAAGATGGCACCTCTGGGTGGGAAGGTGACCGCGCATGCGTGGTGTAGATCCCAAAAGGTTTTCTTTGAAAGTTGGGGATTGGATCTGCGCCAGCTCCATCGGCACCCACATCATCAATATGAAAGGACTAATTCCTGCTGTCCCTGACTTTGGAGCACCATGATGGTGCAATGAAGAGCTACTTTTACCTCTTCTGGGGATTCTCCCCTTATTAGCCATTCATCTAAGTAGGGGAAGACAAAGATCCCCAAAGTACAAAGGTAGGCTGTGAACACTGCCATGCTTTTTGTGAACACTCTGGGTGCAGAGGCTAGGCCTAAGGGGAGCACCCGATACTGGTAGTGGGCTTGCTGATCCCGGAAACATATTGTCTGTGTTGAGGGTGGATCAGCACATGCGTATATGCTTCCTTGAGGTCTAGAGAACATACCTTCAGAGGAACAATTGTTTTTTATTCCTTTTGGCTGAAGATCCTGGGAGGCATTTGAACACCTTCTGTCCCTTGAGCTGTGTTCCTAAGTTAATGCCTCTGATGATGGAGGCTCCAAGTAGTAACTGTTCTGTTTTGAGATTTTTTGACAATGCCTACAGTATTTCTGATATACTAGGTGGGCACCCTTCTTGTCTCTTCAGTTTCCATTAATTGAGCGCCCTTGTTTACTAAGGCATAGAAAGCATTTTACTAGTGTGTTTCTTGGTGGAGTTGGGTATCTGTGTTACAGGTCATAACCTAAATCAAACAAAAAAGCGCCTCTAAATGTTTTAACTCAGTCACCCAGTAAT
The DNA here is from genome assembly GCA_033557465.1 of Ichthyophis bannanicus. Lineage (NCBI taxonomy): Eukaryota > Metazoa > Chordata > Amphibia > Gymnophiona > Ichthyophiidae > Ichthyophis > Ichthyophis bannanicus. The sequence continues at coordinate 258,374,546 of CM066033.1, forward strand.
GCATACTCTAATTATTTTGAGGTATCATATAGTCAAAGCTTAAATATCAAATGTCCAGCTCTACTGGCCATCAATGGCTCAAATTATAATCATGTTCCTCCCTTTTGTGCGTGTGTGTGAATATCTTGCATAACAGGTGTATCAAAGTGCAAAATTTGTACTTATATGAGAACTTTAAAAATATGCAGCACAAATTCCAAAGACCAAACGTTCAACTTGGGCTTTTATCCAAGCTTGAATCTATATCAACTCAACACTAGTGTGTTGGCACTTAAGTGCACTTTCAAGGTGTCAAAATTGCTGTTTCTTTTCTGGGGAAAAATGAAAGATCTGTCAAAAAAACTGCATATGATTAATTGCAACATGCAGCTCCAAGCAAACATCAGTCACTTAAGCAAGGTAACAAGTATTCTCGTCAGTAATGGCGACATAACGCCATGCATGTGCAATTTAAAACAAAACTTGTGATTAACCAAAATGATCAGGTCAAGAAAACTGAAAAGTAAAATGTCATTCTTTAACCCTCCTCCTCCTACTGCTACTACTACTTATTTGTATAGCACTACAAGGCGTACGCAGCGCCCTCCCACAGTCCCCAATTTGTAAGTCAACCACTGTTCACACTGAAGTAAACGTTGTGTTAAATCTCCTCCATGGATATATGGACTCACCACTTCAATGACCAAAAATTGTAAATCGGAAAAAGAATATTGAAATGCATTGCAATAAGTTACAATTGATGTCTCCGATCATATGGGTCTTTAATTCTGTTTGTTTAACCTATATAATATGAAGAGCAAGGGCAAAAAATAATGTAATACACCACGTCTTTAGTCTCGGTTTGAAAAATGTTTGAGGTATAATACCTTCCCAGATGTGCAAGTGAACAAGTTTCCTGTATAAGATTGTTCACGTGCTTGGCAGTGACCACATGGATAATGCCCCAAAGTAGGGACAGTAGGAGGAACTGAGGAATCGAACATTGATGAAACTAATTGATGCCAGGAATTTCGTGCTCTTGAAAGCAAAAATGGGAGGATCCTTAAATGGTTTATTATAATTTTAATATACCGCTCTTCGAGCACAGTTTCAGGGTGGTTTACAATAATATACCTGTAAAATAAATAAGTGCTTTAGAATTATCCATTTCTCTTGAGCTGCCAAAATATTATGGGACGACTGTACATACCATCCACCCATCCAGTATCAGATTTAGGAGTGGGTTAAAACAATCACTGACGAGAAGCATGAGAGGTCCACAGATGAGCTTTGTGAATAACGTGTAGGATAAGCAGTTTGATATGCTTGTGAAATGAGAAATTGATTCTATGAAATTCTTCATTAGTTGAACACAAATGCTGAAGACGTAAAAACTGTTCAGGAGATATATAATGCCTTTGTGTAAAGTAACGATGTGTTTCTCGCCTGCGGCTTCTGAAAAATTGTAAATTCAAAATGATCAACTGGGAAATCAAAAAAAGCTACTTGATGGAAACTTGCAGTATAGGTAAAATGTAGATTGACATCGCAACCGTTAAACTATTGTAAAAAGGCAGCCAGCTCCTCCAAACATCCTTTCCATTACAACACATCATATATAAAGCGTCTCCAAAGGTAGATGTGTTTTTTGAAAGGGGAGAGGGAAAAAAATCCTTTCCGAATGACTCACATAAATGATAGTAAATTCAGGGCCATCATGGTTCTCATTGCTGATCTTTGTCTTGTTCCCAGAAAAAAAAGTTACAGCAACTTTATTGACCCTTTGAAGAAGGTGCTGACATGCCGAAATGCCGGTGTCAGCCCTTCAAAAAAGTTGCTGGTGTGCCGAAATGCTGGTGTTAGGTTGATATTGACTCGAGTTTGGATAAATGTTTGAGTTGAACTTTTGGTCTTGGGCACTTACATGAAAATTTTAAAAACTCACAGGACAAGTACAGGGTTTGCACTTTAGTTTATACACTTTAAGCCATTGATGGCCAGTAGATCTGGACACTAGATATTTGAGCTCTTAATATATGTTCTCCAGGAAAAAGCAGGAAGTCAGCCCTTAGATATGGGTGATGGCGCCGACAGAGCCCCTGCAGAAGCATCTCCCCAGCTTTCAAAGAAAGCCTTTGAGAGATGACACCACACATGCATGGTCCCCTTATCGTCCAAGGGTGCCATCTTGCTCAGTCTCCTTTTTTTTTTTCGCACAGCCCACCGGAGATGTGTTTGATTTTCTCGGAAAAAGTTGATTAATTTCTCTGTAAAGTGTTTTTTATTTTTTCCGGTTATGACCAGTTCCTTTTCTGCCTCAGAGTTCACTTGCACCCGCATCATGTCTTAGACCTGTTTTTCCTCGGTGCGGATTCGTACCTTTTTTTCCACCCGCTGGCCGCTCCTTGGGTCTTTGACCTTGCTGGGGGACTTTTTTCCCCGATGGCCAGCGCTTTAAAAAGTGTGATCGGTGCACTAAAAATATGTCCCTTACCGACGCACACAATTGCTACCTCCGGTGTCTGGGAGTTGACCACGACCCAGAGACCTGCAGCCTTTGAAGAAAGGTATCTACCAAGGCCATCAAACTCCATCAGCAGAAGCACGACCAGATCTTCAAAAGGTCAGTCTACCCTGGAGTCCCCGGTGACCACGCTCCAGGGCCCCATCCAAATCCCTGGAATCAGGTAGTGATACCTCAGCTACTGACCTGTGCTGCAAGGCCTCCAGCAGGGATTCCCCAGAGCAGGAACACAGGAAGAAGAAATAGTCCTTGAGGAACTCTTCTCGGGACTCAGACAAGACTGGCAAGCTCCGCGCCAGGGCCTGATCAGAGGAGCGGGAGCGTCCAGCCAAGGTCTCCCGGAAGGCTTCAGAGGCTTCCAGAGATTGGCAACGGATACCCAAGGCCATCCTCGTCGAGGACTCCGTCTCCTCGCCAACACCAGACCTGATAACAGCAGCGTCCAGGTCAAAGGCTGCGACACCACCTGAGTGGGAAACTAGGATGGTGGCCTTGAAGCTCAGTTTGTCTGCCTTCCTCGCCACGCAGCTGGTGCTAATGCCCGGCTCCACTAATGCATCCGCCTAGACCACTGGGACCTCAACTTTGAGGACTTCCCCGGTTGCCGAGCAGATAGTCATGAGCCCATTGCCATGAGTTGATCCTCAGCAGAGGTCTCGATCATGATCCCGCTCCTCGGGAACGAGATCTTCACCAGCGAGTGCTCACGGCTCCAGCCACAAAGCCACCATAGTTCATCAGCCCCCCGACCTGGGTCCTGCCCTGCAGGTTCGACCCAGCGCCGAGTCCTCCACAGACTACTCCGACTGGGAGTCTGCAAACACCACGATGTCCCATCGGACTTGTCCCCTCTGGCGACTCAGTGTCAGTCACCGCCCGAGGACACCTCGTTCCCTGAATTGGTGTGGGACATGTCGAGGGCACTGGCCAACTCAACGGAGTCAGAGGAGGATCCTTACACGGAGGAGCTAGAGATTCTCCAATACGATTCTCTGTTGAAGGAGGCACTAACTTTTCCTGTCCCCACCATCCTCAAGAGACGACGACTCTGCATGTGGGAGATGCAGGCATCGGTGCCCATAGCCAGCAGTCAACTTGATGCGATGTACCAAGTCTGGCAAGGCTCAGGCTTCAGGAAGCCTCAGTTGCCTCATAACTCCATGGTGATGGAGTCTGCCATGCGTTGCCTCAAAAGCCAGAAGGTGCATTCCTCTGTGCGCCCCCCCCCCCCCCGCCTCGAGCAGGGAGGCCTATATCCTCGACGCCCTTGGTAGGAAGTGTTACCAGGGTTCGATGCTTGGTTGCTTGCCTGTCAGATCCAAGCATACCAGCTCTATATCGGCATGTACCTTTGAGACTTGACGAAGGAGCTCACTGGGTTTTCTGCTGGCCTCGGGGAATACCACCTCCAGCAATTCCAGAACCTGACCGAGGGCGTCAGAGTGCTCGAAGTACCTGACTTGGGTGGCCTCCGATGGCTTTGAGTCAACAGCAAGGATAGCTGCTGCAGGCATCGGTGCCTGATGCCTGGCATGGCTGCAGTTTTGGATCAGGAGCAATGGGTTCGGGACAATGTTCATCTATGTCCCATGCCAAGGAGAGAATCTCCTTGGCAAGCCCATGGCAGAGAGAGCGACAAAGATAGTCAGAGTTCCTTACGAGGACTTGACACTCCAAGAAGACTACTACCCTCCCCCGGAGGAAAACCTCTGGGGGGGTGGGAAAGCCTCCCTATCTGAGGAAGGGTCAGGCTTACTGGGGATACCCACAGTATTGAGCTTCTCCAGCCTCTCAGCAGGGTCACCATGCCAAAGGAGCAGGTCAGGACCCCTGCAAGCAGAAGGGCACCAAGAACCCAGCCAGCTCCAGTACAGCCTGGAGGGAGCTTTTGACTCCTGTAGCATAGCCTCTCCACCCTCAGAAGGTCAGATGTTCACAGGGGGATGGCTGGTCCACTTTGCCGACCGGTGGGCTGCCATCACCACCGATAGTCAGAGAAGGCTACCTTCTCCACCTGGACCAGACACCTCCCCCATTTTTCCCAAGAGAGCACTGGGACAGTGTCTTCTCAAGGACAAAGCCATGGAACCAGTGCCCCATCATCTAAGGGGCAAGGGATTCTACTCACGGTTCTTTCTAGTCCCAAAACGAACCAGGGGCCTAAGGCTTATCCTAGACCTGTGAGACATGAATAAGTTCCTGGTTCCAGTGAAGTTCAAGATGCTCTCCCTTGGCGCATTGTTGCCATACCTCCAGCAGGGAGACTGACTATACTCCTTGGATCTAAAAGATGCGTATACCCACATCCTCATTCATCCTAGCCACGGGCAATACCTCAGATTCATATTTGGGGGTGACCATTACCAGTACATGGTGCTACCCTTCGGTCTAGCCTTCACACACAGAATCTTCACCAAATGCCTAGCAGTGGTGGCAGCCTTCCTCCATCTCCAGGGTGCCTTTGTCTTTCCCTATCTGGATGACTGGCTCATAAAGGGGGGACATGGCCGCAGAGGTGCAGCAGGCCATGGCCCACACCATCAGTGTCCTGCAACACCTGGGGTTTGTGATAAACTGCCCTAAGTCCCACCTGACCCCTACACAGGGCCTGAAGTTCATAAGGGCTCGACTGGACACTTTAGGCCAAGGTCTGCCTTCCTCCTAGACAGAGCAAGTCGCCTCGAAGCTTTGGCCACAGAGATACATCACTGCCACTCTGCCGGCTCACTCCCTGCTCCATCTACTCAGCCACATGGCATTAACGGTCCATGTTGTCCCCAATGCTGGCCTTCATATGAGGGCAGCTTAGTGGGGCTTATGCTCCCAGTGGACACAGGCCATGGGTCGGCTTTGGGACAGGGTATGCATGACCTGCTCACTGGCTGAGTCGGTCAACTGGTGGAAAGCCACATAGCACCTACAGGCAGGCATGCCTTTCCAGAACTCACCACCCTAGCATGTCCTCACCACGGACGCCACATTGTTGGGGTGGGGGGGCCTATTGCAGGCGTCTCCGCATGCAGGGCCAACTGGTCCAGGGCGGAGAGCTGGCAATAGATCAACCTGTTGGAACTTGGGGCCATATTCCTGACACTCAAAGCTTTACGCCACTGCCTACAGCACCAATTGGTGCTGGTCCAGATGGACAACTAGGTCCCGATGTTCTACCTAAACAAGCAAGGAGGCATAGGGTCCTGCACCATCTGCAGGAGGTATTGGCCCTCTGCTGGTAAGCGATCAGTCAAGGAATGCTCCTGAGGGTGATGTACCTGCCAGGCCAGGACAATGCCCTGGTGGACAGACTGAGCAGGATCCTACAGCCACACGAATGGCGGCTAGACCCCAGAACAGCCCAATGACTCTTCTCCTCTGGGGCACCACATGAATGGACGTCTTTGGCATCCTTGCCAATGCTCAGCTGCCCTGCTTCTGTTCTCACCAGCCTCACCTGTCCCGGGTGGCAGCAGATGCCTTCCTCATCCCGTCGTCAGAGTGCCTCCCGTATGCCTTCCCACCCATGCCACTGGTCGCCAAGACCCTTTTCAAGGTTCTCTGGGACAAGGCATCGCTGATCCTGATGGCCCCACGGTTTCCCAGGCAGCCTTGGTTTCTGCAGCTGTTCTGCCTCCAGTCCCTCTTTAGAATGCTCCGAGATTACTGACTCAAGAGGATAGCTCACTCCACCCCAACTTGGGGTCTCTGGCACGAACAGGTAGCCTTGGCTCCCTTCATCCTCCCGAGGGAGGTGGAGGAGGTTCTCCTAGCTTTTTGTAAGACCTCCACGAGGCGGGCTTATGCCTTCAAGTGGTGCAGATTCTCAGTGTGGTGCATATAGCAATGGGTCAACCCTTTCTGCCTGCTGCAGACGGTACTGCAGTATCTGCTTCATCTCTCGCAGGCTGTACTCTAGTTGAACTACGTCAGCGTGCACCTGAGTGCTCTTTCGGCGCACCACCACCTCAAGGGCAATCCCCTTTCTGCGCAGCCCCTCGTTACCTGGTTCTTACGTGGCCTCCTACTCTCTAAGCTCCCCATCTGCCCACATCCAGTAGAATGGGACCTTAATGTGGTACTGTAATGGCTCACTGGGCCGCCATTCGAGCCCCTGGTTTCTTGCCACCTACAGCACCTTTCATGGAAGGTTATCTTCCTGGTGGCACTCGTATCCGCTTGCACGATCAGCGAGCTTCAAGCCTTGGTGACAGAGCCACCCTACACTAGGTTCTATAAGACCAGGTTCGTGCTTTGCACACACCCTAAATTCCTTCCAAAGGTGGTAATCTCCAGGAACAAGCAGGAATAACTCCTCACATATGGGTACGTCGGTACCGACGGAGCCTGCGCGGGAAAGCTCCCCAGCTTCCCAGAAGGAAAGCTTTTGGGGCCTCCCACTGCGCATGCGCGCTGCCTTCCCGCCTTCCTGACCAACTCTCCTCAGTTCTTCTTTGTCCGCGGAGCCAGCAGGTCGTGTTCCTGTCACCGCTGAAGAAGTTGTTATTTTAATTTATTTCTTTGGCCGCGTGTCTGCCTTCCCCGATTCCAGACCGGTACCGCCGGTCTTTTTTCCTTTATTTCTAAAAAAAAAAAAAAAAAAAAAAAAAAAAAATTTTTTTCCTCACTTGGTGTGTTTGTTCTGTGAGGCCTTTAGGCCTTCACAAATTCTCCCTCATGGAGAAACAAGCCTCTGGGTTTAAAAAATGCACCAAGTGCAGCGGTACTATTTCAGTCACAGACACCCATGAATGGTGTCTTAAATGTTTGGGGCCTGACCATTCCATTCCGGATTGCCCATCCTGTTCTTTGATATCTAAACGTGGCTTACAGAACCGGGCAGCCACATTGCACATGCTGTTTTCTACAGATACTCCAGCATCGACATCTTCCAGGTCTTCCTCTCCTGATGGATCTCAGGTAACCAAACATTCCTCTGGCAGGTCCTCAAAGGGCAAATCTCCCTCTAAGTATCGAGATACCCCAGGGTTTGACCCTGAGTTCCCTGCCCCAGCCAAACAACCCCAGCGGGAAGCTCCGGCTTCCAAAGCTGCTCCTATGGGGTTACAGGTTGACATCGATGGCACGGCCTCGACCGATCACCTGTTAGACTGTTCTGGGGTACCGGCTCATTCATCCGGTACCGACATCCAGACAGTCGTGGCGTCCATGGATCAAACAGTTTCAATCCATGCAGCAGGCCATTTTCGCTTTCATTAAGGCTGCGACGCCCTCGGTACCGACTCCGGTTCCGGTACCACAACCGATACCGGTACCCAGGCCATCCACATCGACCAGGATACCGATTCCGGTTCCCGGTTCCGGGGTTTTTCCCGATACCGATCCAGTTCCGGGTACCCCCGATGTCGATACCGGTCAATACGCTTATCGATCCCTGGAAGCAAACAGACGATACTTTGAGTCTTCTGATTCATCAGATGACTCTGCTGAAGTATCCCTTACTCTACCTGAGGAGCCCTCTTCTCCAAAGAGGAGAATGTCTCCTCCAGAGGATTTATCCTTTCAAGACTTCATCATTGAAGTAGCTAAAGGTCTTTCTATTTCTGTATCCTCTGAAAAAGAACCTAGAGCAAAAAAGTTAGACATTTTAGGATACTCTAAGGTTCCCAAAGAGGCAGTCACCTTGCCCATCCATGAAATTCTTCAAGAACACATGATGGACTTATGGGAGACTCCTCTCACCCTATCTCCACATTCTCGTCGTCTGGACACCATGTATCGTGTCCCCCCTTCTCCTGGGTTTCAAAAAACTCAGCTCCCTCACCCACTCCATCGTGGTGCAGTCAGCTATGAAAAGGATCAAGAGTACTAAAAGACACTCTTCTACTCCCCCAGGAAGAGAATGTAGGACTCTGGATGCTTTTGGAAGAAAAATCTTCCAAGCAAGTATGCTTATTGGCAGAATCAACTCATACAGCCTCTATATGGGCATGTTTCTGAAGGAGATTGCATTAAAGATACGCCATTTTCTCCCCTTTATCCCAGAGGATAGAAAGGAGGAGTTCCTTCTTTTGCTAAAGCATACCCAAGATATTTCAAAGTTCTCCAACAGAGCAGCCTTTGACTCCTTTGAGGGTGCTAGCAGAGCCTCAGGTATTGCCATTGCGGCTCGCAGAATTGCTTGGCTCCAGGCCTCTGACCTAGAACCCTAGGTCCAAGATGGGTTGGGAAATTTGCCCTGTACAGGTGAGAATCTGTTTGGTAAGGAGTGGCAAATCAAAGCCACTCAAATGGATGCAGAAAATGCTGCATTAGATAGACTTTCTAAGTCTACCTCTACCCCTGTCAAGAAAAAATATTTCAAAAAGCCTTTCTACAAGAAGGCCAGATTTGCCACAAATTCTGGCCAACACTCTTCTGCAACTCGCTTTGCTCCTAAGCGTCAGCAGCCTAAACAGGCCAGGGCAAAACCTGCAGGGGCTGCTGCAGCCCAACAGTCCCAATCCCCTCAGGGTTTTTGACTTAAATCTAGAGAACGTAACCTTTCTGGCTCTAAAACCAGAACCTCTCACCATTCCAGGAAGGTTAACTCATTTTGCTCCCAGATGGGAGCAAATCACATCAGAACAATCACATCAGAACATCTATCATCAGAGAGGGCTACAAACTACATTTCTCCAACCTTCCTCCCCATACCATGGTGAGAAGTTTCAATTCTCCCCCATCTCTCCTAGACCTGTTGAGTCAGGAGGTGACCACTCTTCTTGCCCAAAAGGCAATAGAAGAGGTTCCTCTTCCTCAACGGGGATCAGGTTTTTACTCCCCTTATTTTCTCATTCCCAAGAAAACAGGGGGGTACAGACCCATTCTCGATCTCAGAGAATTGAACAAATTTCTATACAAGGAGAAATTCAAGATGCTTTCTCTAGGTACTCTCCTTCCATACCTACAGAGTCAGGATTGGCTTTGTTCTCTGGATCTCAAGGATGCGTACACACATATACTCATCCATCCATCCCACAGAAAATTCCTACGGTTTCTGTTCCAGGGAAAACATTTCCAGTACAGAGTACTTCCCTTCGGTCTAGCCTCTGCTCCAAGGGTATTTACCAAATGCATGGCAATAGTAGCTGCATTTCTACGCGCCCTGGGAATTTTTGTCTTCCCATACCTGGACGACTGGCTCATCCGAGCTCCATCTCAGTCCGAGGCTCAGACTTCCCTGGATCGCACCAGACGCATCCTGCAGTATCTGGGACTTGTGATCAATCTGCCAAAGTCTCAACTCACCCCTACGCAATCCCTGGAGTTCATAGGGGCCTGGTTGGATACCACCACTGCAAAGGCCTATCTACCTCAGGCCCGTTGCCAACGTCTAGTGCACTTAGCCTCTCAGTCCAGAAGCCACTTGACTGCCAGAGAGATGCTACAACTATTAGGCCACATGGCCTCCACAGTGCATGTGGTGCCTTATGCTCGCCTACATATGAGAGCAGCTCAATGGACTTTATCCACCCAGTGGACTCAAGCATCAGGAGCTCTCAGACCAAATAGCAAACTCCAATCGTCTCTTTTGGTGTCTCCAATGGTGGATATCCACTCAAAATCTGTTGGGGGCCCCCTTTCAACCATTGTTGCCCCAAGCAACCCTCACAACAGATGCCTCCCAAACAGGTTGGGGGGCTCTTCTCCAAGATCTCTCTACTCAGGGCACTTGGGTCTCCACAGGAGACCACCCTTCATATCAACCACTTGGAACTTCGAGCAATCTTTCTGGCTCTCAAAGTTTTTCATACCCTCCTCAGCAACATGACAGTCCTTATTCATACGGACAATCAAGTAGCCATGTTTTACATAAACAAACAAGGAGGGACTGGCTCTCTGTTGCTTTGCAACGAAGCTCTAAGATTATGGGCCTTCGCCAGAGAGCATCAAATCCTTCTCCTGGCAGTATATCTTCCAGGAATCCAAAACTCTTGGGCAGACAGACTCAGTCGAGTTCTGCTTCCACACGAATGGTCCCTGCACATGGATCAGGTACTCAGAATCTTCCAGAAATGGGGAACCCCGGACATAGACCTCTTTGCAAGTCCGTGGAATGCCAAACTTCCCCAGTTCTGTTCCAGAATTCCGTGTCATGGAGTTCAGGCCAAGGATGCCTTCCTCCTGCATTGGGGTCAGGGCTTCCTGTATGCCTTTCCTCCCATTCCTTTGATTCCCAAGACTCTGTTCAAACTTCAAAGGGATCAAGGGTCCATGATCCTCATAGCTCCACGCTGGCCATGCCAAGTGTGGTACCCTCTACTTCTGCATCTCTCCCAAGCCCCCTCCCTGGACTTGGGAGTGGCTCCAGATCTTCTGTCTCAGGAGGAGGGGACTTTGTGGCACCCAAACCCCAAGTCCCTTCACCTCAGAGCTTGGTTACTGAAGGCCTAGACCTTCACCACTTCAATCTTTCGCAGCAAGTGAAGGATATCCTACATGCCTCTAGGAAACCTTCCACTAGGCGTTCTTACGCTTTTAAATGGAAAAGATTTTCCATTTGTTGTGCTCAAAAGGGTCTTAACCCTTTAGCACTCCCATTGAATTCTCTTTTGGAATATCTCCTGCATCTCTTCAATGCAGGACTCAAAACGAATTCAGTAAGAGTCCATTTGAGTGCTATTGCGGCATCACTTAAGCCCATCAATGGACGACCTGTTTCCTCTCATCCTCTTATTGCAAGATTCATGAGAGGCCTAACCTTAACTAAACCTCCCATTCGACCTCCTCCGGTGGCATGGGACTTAAATTTGGTTCTTGGTCAGCTTATGAAGCCACCTTTTGAACCCTTAGCCACTACCTCCTTGAAATTTCTTTCCTGGAAGGTTATTTTTCTTATTGCAGTCACCTCAGCTCGCCGTATCAGTGAACTGCAAGCTCTAGTGGCTAATCCACCTTATACAAGGTTCCATCATGATAAGGTGGTCCTTAGGACCGATCCCCACTTTATGCCTAAAGTGGTCTCCCCTTTTCATCTTAATCAAGAGGTATATTTACCTGTCTTTTTTCCAGCTCCTCATGCATCCAGTGCAGAGAGGAACCTTCATACTCTAGACTGTAAAAGAGCTCTTGCCTTTTACCTCCACAGGACACAGCAACATCGAAAGTCTTCTCAGCTTTTTGTTGCTTTTGATCCTTCTCATTTCAGACTTCCAGTCTCCAAAAGAACACTCTCCAATTGGATTGCTCAGTGTATCTCTTTTGCTTACCAGAGTAAGAACCTTTCTCTGGAGGGCCATGTCACCGCTCACAACGTGTGAGGGCCATGGCCACCTCTATGGCTCATTTAAACTCTGTGTCCATTGACCAGATCTGTTGAGCAGCCACCTGGGCCTCGGTTCATACCTTCACAGCCCATTACTGTTTGGACAAGGACTCCCGCCGGGATGCCTTGTTTGGTCAGGCTGTCCTCAGACACCTGTTCCATTCTTGAACAACTCCAGCCCACCTTCCCTGAATGGATGCCTGAGATCCATAGGAAGATGAGGAACCTTTCAGGGTCTCATACCCTTCAGGAGATCTCCCAGGCATCTTAGCTAGGGAGTCCCCATATGTGAGGACTTATTCCTGCTTGTTCCTGGAGATAGCACAGTTACTTACCTGTAACAGGTGATCTCTGGGAACAGCAGGAATTAGTCCTCACAACCCACCCTCCTCCCCTAGGAGTTGTATCTATCTCTCTCTTTCCTTTCCTCTCTCTATTATCTCAGCTTTAAACTCGAACTGAGGAGAGTTGGTCAGGAAGGCGGGAAGGCAGTGCGCATGCGCAGTGGGAGGCCCCAAAAGCTTTCCTTCTGGGAAGCTGGGGAGCTTTCCCGCGCAGGCTCCGTCGGTACCGACGTACCCATATGTGAGGACTAATTCCTGCTGTTCCCAGAGATCACCTGTTACAGGTAAGTAACTGTGCTTTCTCGTTCCACCTCAATCAAGAGGTGGTGCTTCTCACATTCTTTTCACAGCCTCACGCCGACAGGGTGGCGGCCGTTCTTCATACCTTGGATCGTAAGAGGGTCCTGTCCTTCTACTTGCAGCGTACTCAGGGACACCACAAAGCCTCTCAGCTTTTCGTCACCTATGACCCCAGTCGGCTGGGGGAGACGGTAACCAAACAGACCCTGTCTACATTGGTGGCAGATTGCATTGCCCTCTCTTATGAACAGGCAGGGCACCTGCTGGAGCGCCAGGTTATGGCACACAATATCAGGGCTATGGCGACCTCTGTTGCAAACTTGTGCTCTGTCCCCGTGATAGACATCTGCTGGGCCACCACCTGGTCCTCAGTCCACACCTTCACAGCTCACTACTGCCTGGAGAGGGAGATCCGATGGGACTGCACTTTGGCCAGGCCATACTCCATAATCTCTTTATGGTCTAGGCAACTCCTACTCTCTGACCCTTATTCAGGTTACTGGAGTGATGGTTCTCCCTAGTCACTGGGGTCCTTTCAGAGTTTGTCCTTTGGACTCACGTGCTGCTGCTCACAGCTTGACAGTAGTTTTCTACAGGTTCATGGTAGGCTGTAGCTATGGAGTCCCATATGTGAGGACTGACTTCCTGCTTGTTCCCAGAGAAAGCATAGTTACTCACCTGTAACAGGTGTTCTCCAGGGACAGCAGGAATCAGCTGCTTTGATATTTTTTGCTGTCATTTTTTGACTTCACGTATGTGAGGACTGATTCCTGCTGTCCCCGGAGAACACCTGTTATAGGTGAGTAGCTATGCTGACACAGCGGTCACCATTACCTTACTGCTTCACATCCATTATCCATTGAGCCTCTGTTCCCAACTCCTGTGTTAAGTATTGTAGGGGGATGCCATTTTCTTCCTAATCACATTAAAGGGAAATATCCTCTGAAGGAATCAGGCTAAGGGAGTAGGAGGCAGTACTTGTTCAGAGAGTAACCAACCTACAGCCTCTAAGGGAGAAGGTGTCAGTGAACTAAATAATGTTTGAAGTGTTGGTGTGTAGCCTATGGATGCCACCACTTGGTCTCCGCTATCAGTGGTCTGCTTTGCAATTATGAGAAGCATGGGACAGTAGAGAGACCCTCAGAGAATATTGCCACCAGAAGGAACAGGGACTGGGGGACTTATTTGGGAGCAGGACCCTTTGCAGGTGGAGGCTGTTCTGTAGCACCGCAGGGGTAGTCTTTCTTCAGCAGAATAGGGGACTAGAAGAATCTCATTACTCTTGTATAGCATTTATTAATCTTGAGAGGCCTTTTTTCATTCAAATACATTTTCTCCATGGACACGCAGGGAAAAAAAGTCCTCACATATGGGTGACTTCTTCAGGCGGATTCCCTCATGGGAGCATTCCCAGCTCCTTTTGGAAGATCTTGAACCTCCTCTGCGCATGCCTGCGCCTATACACCCACTGCAACAGCACGGCTGGCTCAAGGGTTTGTGGCACCCTGAACCAACTTTTGCTTTTGTGCCACTCCCCCTCCTTGGGACCAATCTTGCAGTATGAGCTGCGTAACTAGGAGCAAATTTTCAGCCACTGTTGTCACTGTGCTGTAATTTATTTCATCTGTATGGATAGTGCCAGCAGTCATCGTACCTCTAGGGGTGTCATTAGGTGTACCCATCTTAGTGTGCCGCATGTTTAGGTAGCCTGTCACACGTTAACTGCTGAGAACATTTTAGTCACAACCCGCCAACTAACTTGGAGGCTTGGTACTTAACATGCGTTTTGCACAATAAATGCAAAACCTTAGTGGTCTTTAGTAAAAGGGTGGTTAGATCACTAAATTACAGTTGTTTAACTGAAGAAAAAACTCCTTTGATATGACATCAATTAAAACATATATTTTGCAGTCCATAAAGTTTTAAGTTTATAAAACTGTAATAAATATAAATGAAAATTAAAAATTACTGAAGGATGCAAACCAATTCAAAACTCTTCCCTACTTAATCAGAAAATATCCTTTTTAAAAGATCTTACTGAGCACCAAGTGCTGTACTAAAGCCATTGCTTCACAAAGGACATAAAAAATTACACCTATCTCTGAGTAAAAATATTATGAAATCGGAGTCGTCTAAGATAGTGGCGGTTTGACATTTCTGAAGTGTGCGTATTTCTTGGTTAAGGGGAACAAGTGTAAGGGTAGGGATGGTTTGTTGCCTTCCCATCCCCCTGCTACCTCTACACCATTACTTAAGGATTTGTTGATCCTTTGGACTTCTTCATGCTTCGTGCACCTCAGGATCCGGCAGACTCGGGGAAGGTAAGCCGGGCTCGGCTGCTGCTTCGATGTCATCGCTCTCTCCCAATTTGAGGTCAGCGCCAAAAACACTCCGCTGTCAGTATTCACTCAAGGGAATCCTGAGTCCAGAACTACCCCAGGAGCAGGGGGTCTTTCTGGAGCTGAAAAGGTCAGGACCAGAGGGCATGCGGGTAGAGGTTTCTACTGCCCCAGAACAGCTGCATATAGCAGAACCTGCACTATCAAGTGGAAGACCGGCAGGGAAGGACCTTGCTGTTGAAAGAGGGAGCGGTGATTAAAACTGCCTGCGGTTGAACAACTGGAAAGTAAGATGGTTACGGTTCAAGTGATTGCAGCGGAGACGCAGACTAGAGTTGTCACTTTAGAAGAGCAATCTGAAGCCTACAGGAAAAATATTGCCTCCATACAGGTTAAATTGGAACTTTTGGAGAATTTATTTCTGGTTAATAACCTGAGAGTAATTAATTTTTCCTCGAGTGTCAACAGTATTAGCTAGGGAGTATTTGACCAATATTTTGGGGGTTTCACCTGATTTAATTCCTCCTCTTGTGAAGATCTATTATTCTCCAGGATTAAGCAGGAAGTCAGTCCTCACATATGGGTAACGGCACCGACGGAGCCCGCGCAGAGCATTTCCCCAGTTTTCAAAGAAAGCCTTTTGGAATGCTACCACGTTTGCGTGGGCCCCTTCCCACCCAAGGGTGCCATCTGGTTCAGTCTCCTTTTTTCCGTGGAGCCCAACATACGTGGTCCTCTACTCTCCTGGAAAAGGTTCTTAAATTCCTTCCCTTTGTTCGGTTTGCTTACCGGTTCCCTTCCTGCCTCAAGGTGGCACTACTGGTACTGATCTCGGCTCTTTTTTTCCCGTGTTTCTTCGAAGTTCCACCTTGACCGGCTTTCGCGCCATTTTTCACTAGGGGGTCCTCGACCACGGACGGGTGAGCTCCCGCCATGATTAACGGTGGGTTCAAGAAATGCGACTGCTGCAGTCAGACTATCTCAGTCACTGATACTACTGCTGCATCCACTGCCTGGGCACAGACCACGACAGTTCCACCTGCGACTGGTGCCAGGCCTTGACCCCTAAAACCAATAGAAGGTGGTGTTATTTGCAGGGTGTTATTTGCACCGAAGCCGGCCCTTTGCGAGAGGTCCAGGCATCCTCTGAGTCCTATGGCAGCAGCTCCGGACCCTCCCACAAAGAAGGAGGTCTCGAAGGAGGTGTCTCCGATCAAACCTCACAAGGTCCCTCGACGGGACTCTGGCGACTCCAAGCAGCACCCTCAGAAAGTCTCAAGACGAGTCCTCAGCCGATGGATACCATGCCAGGACCCGTGAACCTATAGTCCTCCTCGAGGACACACTCTTCGGATTGCTGGCATCGGACCTGAGGGCTTCAGTGTCCACATCGAGTGCTTGCACAGCCATCGGGCCTCAAGTCCCGCATGGTGGCCATGGAGCAGAGCCTCTTCTCCATCTTGACCTTGCAGCGGGCATTGATGTTGGGGCCCCTGGCATCATCAGCCACGACACTGGGCCCCCCGACCTCGGGAGAGCCTCCAGGCATCGAACTTGGCACATAATGCCACCGGCCTCGGGTAAGTCCTCAGCGTTGATCGAGGTCTCAATCACGCTCTTTGGGGTTCCGGTCCTCTCCAGCGAGTTTCCGGGAGTCTGACCCCAAGTCCTCTGGGGGGGCCCGGTTCCTCGGAGCGTCCCCAGGACTGACTCTGATGCCCTCAGGCTCTGCCTGGGAGACTGAGGACGAGGCCTCATAGAGACCTCCCGACACCGGGATGTCCCCTCCAAGCCGTCTCCCCCCGGAGCCCCGGTGCCGCTCACCGCCTCAGGATGTGGCCTTTCATGACATTGTTCGTGACATGGCCTGGGCTCTTTCGATCCAGATGGAGTTGGAGGAGGACCTGCGCACTGAGGAGCTCAAGATCCTGCAACATGCGTCCCCTCCCAAGGAGACACTCACGGTGCCGGTTTCACCCATCCTTGAGCGATTGCTCCTCCGGATGTGGGAGTTCTTGGCCTCAGTGCCGATGGTCAGTCAACTCCTGGACGCCATCTATCGCGTCCGTGAGGGCCCTGCGTTCCATAAGCCACAACTCCCCAACAACTCGATGGTGGTTGAGTCCTCCGTGCAAAAACTGAAGAGTCAAAAGACCTACTCTTCATTTCCCCCCAACAGGGAGGCCCGGGCCCTCAGCACCATGGGGCATGAGTGCTGCCAGGGAACCATGCTCTGCCAAATGCAGGCATTCGAATTGTACATTGGAATGTACTTTAAGTGCCTGATACAGGAGCTCTCGGGGTTTTCGGCGGGCCTCTCTGGGGAACCTCTACAAAGGTTCCAGTCCCTAGCAGCAGGCATCCGGGATTGTTCCAAATTCCTCTCCCAGGCCGCCTGTGACGGGTTTGATTCTGCGCCCAGAGTTGCAGCCGCCGGCGTTGGCACCCGGCGCCAAGCATGGCTACAGACCTTGGACCTGGAGCAGTGGGTACAGGAAAAGCTCCTGGATTTATCCTGCAATGGTGAGAACCTATTTAGGAAACTGATGTCTGATAAGGCTGCGGAGATTGAGGCCAAGGTGGTGACCCGAGAAAAAGGGGCTACTCCCAAGCTGGCCACTACCAGTCTTACTCGGGGCAGCCTCACTAGGCCTCACAACAAAAAGGCCAGGGACATGGGCCTGGTAAGCCCAAAGCTCCCTAGTCCTAGACACCAGCTTCCACCCAACCAGGGGGGGGAAGCTTTTGACTCCCTGTGCTAGGCCTCCTCTCCCCCGGGAATCCCACCTCAGCCCATAGGGGTTCGACTGGCCTCTTTCGCCCATAGATGGGCCAACATGACCACAGACCAGTGGGTTCTGCAGGCGGTGCAGGAGGGGTATTTCCTCTATCTGTAGCAGAACCCTCCTTCCTAAGAAAGCCACCACAGCCTCTCCTCTCAGGCCTTGCTCACCACAGAACTCGCAGGCTTGCTCAGGGACAGGGCGATGGAACCTGTACTCCATCACCTCTGGGGAGAGGGGTTCTACTCAAGGTATTTCCTTGTCCCAAAAAGAACAGGGGGCCTCTGGCCCATCCTGGACCTGCGCAACTTGAACAAGTTCCTGGTGAGGGAAAAGTTCAAGATATCTCCCTTGGGACACTGCTGCCCTACCTCCGCTAGGGAGACTGGCTCTGCTCTTTGGATCTCAAGGATGCTTACACCCGCATCCTGATCCACCTCTCCCACAGGCATTACATGAGATTCATGGTGGGGGGGGGGGGGGGGCAGCACTACCAGTACAGGGTGCTGCCATTCAGCCTTGCCTCCTCTTCAGTGGTCTTTACAAAATGCCTGGTGGTCATAGCTGCCCATGTGCTCCTCCAAGGGGCCCACATCTTTCCTTAACTGGACGACTGGCTCATCAGAGGCAGCACAGTTCTCGAGGTCAGGCAGGCCACAAGGCTCACTAGCCACACCCTGCAGCATTTGGGGTTCATCAACTACCCCAAGTCCAGCCTCTCCCTGGCCCAATACTTGGAATTCATAGGGGCCCAGCTGGACACACTGTGGGTCAGGGCCTTTCTCCCTGTGGAGAGAGCCCACCACCTGATGTAGCTGACAAGGGACGTGAAGTGTTCTAGTTCAGTGCCAGCTCTCCTACTCCTCTGTCTGTTAGGCCACATGGCCTCGACAGTTCATGTTATGCCTTTGGCCTGCCTGCATATGCGGGCAGCCCAGTGGTGCCTCCGTTCCCAGTGGACATAGGCAACGGGCAGGCTGAGGGACAGAGTGAAGGTCACCCACCAGCTGGTGGCCTCCCTCACGTGGTGGCAGTCCCTACATCACCTCAGGGCAGGGATGCCCTTCCGGGCACTGACCCCTCAGAGGGTTCTGATGACACATGCCTCCCTTGTGGGCTGGGGCACATATTGCGAGGGCCAGTACACCCAGGGCACCTGGTCCCCAGAGGAATCCTTCCTGCAAATCAATCTCCTCGAGCTCAGGGCCATCTTCCTGGCCCTTCAAGCCTTCTGCCACCACCTGAGCAACCTCCCAGTCCTCATACAAACAGACAATCAGGTTGCCATGTTCTATGTGAACAAGCAGGGGGGTATGGGCTCCTACTCCCTATGTCAGGATGCAGTGGCCCTCCACTTCTTTGCAGTGCATAACCATATTCTGAGGGCGGTGTAATTACCGGGCTAAGACAGCTGCCTGGCGGACAACCTCAGCAGGGTCCTTTGGCCTCACGAGTGGCGCCTATGTCCAGAAGTGACCCGGAGGCATTTCTGCCTCTGGGAAGACTCTGGATGGACCTGTTTGCCTCCCCAGACATCTCACAGCTGCCCAAATTCTGCTCTTCTCAGCCACACTGCAGGAGGGTGGCAGCAGATGCCTTCCTGATATTCTGATCACAGGGCCTGCTTTGTGTTCCCACCGACACGTCTAATAGCCAGGTGCTTTTTCAAGATACAGAACGAGCACATCTCAGAAATCCCAATTGCACCCAGATGGCCCAGGCAGCCCTGGATCCCCCTGCTGCTCTCCCTATCTGTGACAATCCTAGTATCACTGGGCCAGGACCCGGACCTCCTGTCCCAGGAGGGGGGGCTCCCTGCTACACCCCAGCCTGGTGTCCTTAACGCTGACAGCATGGTTGCTGAAAGGGTAGCAATGGCCCCTTTC
The DNA here is from genome assembly GCA_033557465.1 of Ichthyophis bannanicus. Lineage (NCBI taxonomy): Eukaryota > Metazoa > Chordata > Amphibia > Gymnophiona > Ichthyophiidae > Ichthyophis > Ichthyophis bannanicus. The sequence goes on from CM066033.1 coordinate 258,393,960, forward strand.
AACCTCCCAGATGAGGTTGAGGAGATCCTCCTGGAAGCCATCCACCAGAAGGTCTTATGTCTTCAAATGAAGGAATGAGAACACGTTCTCCTGTCAGGTAAAGCTCATCCTGCAGTACTTGCTGCACCTCTCACACTTGGGCTTGAAATCTAACTCGATGAGGGTGCTTCTCAGCACTATAATGACTATCACCCTATAGAGGGGAAGCCCTTCTCAGATCAGCCTCTGGTCCCCAGATTCCTCAAGGGCCTCCTATCCAAGCCCCCTTTCTGCCTTCCGGCAGCAGAATGGGACCTCAATGTGGTGCTCGCACATCTCACTAGGCTGCCATTCGAGCCTTTGGCCACTTGAGACACCTCTCTTGGAAGGTGGCTTTTTTGGTGGCGTTGACGTCCGCTCGCAGAGTAAGCGAGCTGCAGGCCCTGGTGGCGGATCCGCCCTATATGTTCTATACGAACAGGGTGGTGCTTTGTACGCACCCCAAGTTTCTCCCAAAGGTGGTGTCCGCTTTTCACCTCAATCAGGAAGTAGTTCTCCCCATCTTTTTCCCACGGCCGCACGCCAGCAGGGAGGTTGTCTTGCATATCCTGGATTGAAAGACGGCCCTGTTCTTTTATTTACAGAGGACCAAGGCCCATCGAAAAGCTCCTCAGCTTTTTATCTCCTTTGACCCCAGTATACTGGGGTTACCTGTGACCAAGCAAACGCTGTCCATCTGAGTGACGGACTGCATTGCCCTCACTTATGAGCGAGCTGGCCTCTCTCTGGAGTGCGGATCACTGCTCATCGCGTGAGGGCTATGGCCACATCGGTGGCCAACCTACGCACATTGCCGGTGCAAGAAATCTCTAAGGCCGCCATGTGGTCTTCAGTCCATACGTTCGCAGCCAAATACTGCCTTGAGAGTGAGTCCTGCAGGGACAGTGCCTTTGGCCAGGCTCTGATCAGAAGCATTCTCAGTGTATAGGCAGCTCCTGCCCTCCAACCCTTCAGTGTTCAGGCTACCGGAGTTATGGTGATGCTGGACGCTTGGGTCTGCAGAGTCCCTTGATAGGGACTCATCTTCTACAACTCACGACCTCCCTTTGGTCACTGCTGCTGCTGTCGTGGTTCGGATCCCGGCAACCTGTAGCTAGGGGGTCCCATATGTGAGGACTGACTTCCTTCTTGTTCCTGGAGAAAGCGTAGTTACTCACCTGTAACAGGTGTTCTCCAATGACAGCAGGAACCCTCCCTCCTTGCCTTGGAGTTGCCTCCTTTACCTTTTTGACTTTTGCCTAAGCTATGTCATCTGACTGAACAAGATGGCACCCTTGGGTGGGAAGGGGACCCCGCATGCGTGGTAGCATTCCCAAAGACCTTCTTTGAAAGCTGGGAAATGCTCCCCGCGGGCTATCTGTGCCGACGTCACCCATATGTGAGGACTGATTCCTGCTGTCCCTGGAGAACACCTGTTACAGATGAGTAATTATGCTTTTACCTAAGGCTAAGTCAACATTGGCCTCTGTTCTGATAGGGGTCCAACAGGTGGATGCTATGAATGTAACAGAACTGTTGGAGACCTCCAATCAAGATCTCTGGTACCATCTACCTTACTATTAACTTTTGCACTATTGTCTGATAAAGATTGGCTGCTTAAGTTATTTTTTCGAAATAGGAATTTAATGTTTCATGGGTTACTAGTACATATTTATCCTGATTTATTCAGGGACACCCAGAGGCATTGCAGGGAGTTTCTCCTGGTACGCCCTGGGGTTTTGCAGTTGGCAGGGCTGTCTTTCTTGAAACATCCCTGTAAATGTTTAGTAAAATATTGCTCTGTTACCTATATTTTTTGAGCCATCCCAGTTGACTGCTTTCCTAAATGCTCGGCATTTGGAATTTTCTATAGATTCTCCATTTGAACCCTCATGATTAGGATATTAGTCAACTGTTTTTTTTTTTCATGTTTGGTATTGTAAAATTTGTAAAATTAGTTTAATACTTCTCCCTCTCTATTTGTGGGCTAGGGAAAGCAGACATATATAATCTTTATTTAGGGTTTTCCTTCGACTTGGTGCTCTTTTTCTGTAATGAGACTTTCATATGAACTTTCTTGGAATTATTAAAATTCTATAAATATAAAATTTTAAAAAATAGTATGAAATCGTTGTGCAAATGTATGGGCCAATGCAAAAAGACTAGCACGCCCTTTGCGTCTAGGTAATGCAGCTTATATGCACAAACTCCACCACGCCAAATGCAGAAAAGAAATTGACGTACGAGTAAACAGCAAAAGAAAAGTATGTGCACACAGCAACGCCTTTCATATTTAAATAATACGCAAATTATCTGCACATATTAAAATGGAATGCTAATGAGGTCTGCATCCAATGCAAAGAAACGCATAGAGGATTACATAACCAGCAGGTTACCCATATCTCTGCGCCTGGTCTGAGGTGACTTAAACATATTGCGCGTGTAGGGAATGACTGTTTCAGTGTACAGTATGTACCGGTGAACAGTTAATTTCAATGTGAAAATTTTCAGCATATAAGCGGAACTTTAGTGTTCAAGAAGAAATGTTTTTTGCTTCTTATCCTTGTGTGTATTTTACATTCATTTATATTATTTATCTTTTATTTTAGGTCTCTTTGTGATCTTATAAAAAAATGTTTTTGGATGAAGCAGTGTTGATTATTATGGGATGAGCACTAAAAGAACCTGCATGTCCTGTGCACATAACACGAGCGTTTGACATTTGTACACATGGCTACTTGTAGCGCGTCTGTTTCCGCATGCGTTTGCTCCCCTCTTTTCAACTTTGACAAAGTTTTGTACACAGCTCATTTGAATGCATGCCCTATGCTGCATACTAGCTCTGAAGTCTCGCGCTATTGGTGCGCTACAAAAACGCATGCACAGCTAATTGTGTACGACTTCAGTTCTTACAAGCAATTTGAGTAAGACATCCGCTGCTGCATTCTTTTAAAATGAAGTTCCCACTTTGGAGCTTTATTGATGCTGTTCTTAAGGCAATGCAATGTGTGCCTTCGAGTCAGTCCTGACTCCTGGCGACCCAGAAGCTCCTGGGTTTTCTTGGCAGTGTCACCGGAAGTAGATTGCCAGGCCTTTCTTCCGAGGCAATAGTGCTTCTCAATCTTTATCATTTCAGGGCATACTTAAGTTTTTGTGATCTTCATGGCACACCAAATCATTTTTTGCAAACTCATATTTGCTATTCATCTACTTCTAGCCAGAAAAATTATACTTTTAAATAAATTGGACAGTATTAGAAACCTCAAACATAATCAGAAAAGTTTAGAGATTTATGTAAGAAGCCTATGGGGTTCATGGCAGATTTGTAGTAATGGTCAATGAACAAAAGAAAGAAGAAAATCATCTTTCCCACCTGGACAGAAAAAAACAGCTAATGTTTTACTTTGGAAAACATAAGGATATACATTTTTTGGGGAGGGCGGGGGGGGGGGTGTGTTCTATCACTTCTCTCTGTAATAATATATGTATATTGCTCATTATGTAAATAGCTCACTGATTTAATCGAACACACTACACCACACACCACTCTTCTCAGCTCACCCCACTGCATGCTACAGACCACACACTATTATTGATTGATGTGCCAAAACCGCCTTGATTTAATGATAAGGCGGTATACTAAATCCCTCTAAATAAAATAAATACATTATTAAAAATCTTAGAACCACATGACTTGGCATTCATTTGCTTTATTGGTACTTGAGGATCTTCTCTTTCTCCACGGTTATTACAGAATGCACCGTTCGGATCCAGGCACCGCCATTTTTCAAGATGGTGCAGGAGCTGGAGCGAATGGCCAACGCTCCCACTCCTTTTTACAGATACTGGGAAGGGGGTGAGGGAATTGGGGCCTCTGGGCCACCAGGTTTGTGTTTTTTTTAATTGGGTGGGTGGTTGGGGGGATCGGAGCTGCTGGGCCTCCAGGAATTTTCTTTCTGTTGGGGGGCATTGGCCCCCCCACACTATTTTGATGGTATCAAGGCTTTCCCCGGTGCCTGAATCATCTGAGGAGAAGTTGGACACCACCTCAGATGATCCAGGCATTGAGGAAAGCCCCTGATGCCATCAAAATACTGTTGGGGGCACGCGCAACACATTTAAGCCACCTCAAACCCAAGCGTAGAGAATTGGCGCATTGGCTGGTTAAAAAATCCTCTACACTCTTTTTCTGCATCGGGCACAGACTATTAGCATGCCATTTTAATACACAAAGCTCATTTGCCTATTATTTAAATACACTTGACATTACTGTATGCACTTGCTTTTCCTTTGCTGTATAGGTGCATGTCAATCTCTTTTCTGCAATTGGCCTGTCGGAACTTGTGATTATAAGTTGTTATCCTCATGAAAGAGCCAATTGGTCTTTCTGCATCTGCCCCTTTGGTTTTTTTTTCAGTAAGGCAGTTCAGAAAGCCTTCCTAACTAGAAGAGCAGCAGGGGTTACAGTTGTCTGGGAAAGTTGCTTCCTGGAAGTTTTACTTTTTCTGTTGTCAAGGCAACAGAGTCATTAAGTAGTTCTTCCAGGACAGTTTGCTGGAGGAGGGGAAGGGCTGTTTTGAGGAAGTTTTTTTTCAGCACATGAATTTCAGCTCAGCTTTCAGGAGTGTCTCTACATAGACATGCAGTTCCCACTTAAAATTAAAGCAGTACTGCGCTTGTGTGGGGAGACTTGTGGAGGTTGGGCAGAGTGGGATTTGAACGTGGTCTTGCAGCAACTTACTCGCCCACCGTTTGAGCCGATGGCTACTTGCCATTTGTGCTTCCTCTCTTGGAAAGCGCTCTTCCTGGTGGCTCTTACCTCGGCCAGATGTGTGCGTGAACTACAAGCTCTGGTTTCTGATAGATCGTACACACGGTTCTATAGGAACAGGGTGGTCCTACGGACCCATCCCAAGTTCCTTCCAAAAGTGGTCTCCTCTTTCCACCTCAACCAGGAGGTGGTTCTTCCCACCTTTTTTCCCAGGCCGCATACCAGCCAGGCTGAAAACAGTCTTGCATACTCTGGACTGTAAGAGGGTGTTGTCTTTTTACATAGAACGTACGCGGGGGCATCAAAGGGCTACTCAGCTCTTCGTATCCTTTGACCCTAATAAGTTGGGGTTACCTGTCTCCAAGCGTACCTTGTCCACTTGGGTAGCAGATTGTATCGCCTGGGCATATAAGGCAGCCGACCTCCCCTTGCAGGGTCGAGTCACGGCCCACCGTGTAAGGGCGAAAGCCACGTCAGTAGCTCATCTCCGCTCTGTTCTGTTTGGCAGACATCTGTCGAGCCACAACTTTGTCTTCAAGCCAGACTTTTGCAGCCCATTACTGCCTGGAGAGAGAGTCTCGTAGGGACAGTGCTTTCGGACAGGCGGTACTCCGTAATCTCTTTGAGGTTTAGGCAACTCCTACCCTCCTGCCCTTGTGTTGGGCTACTATACGGGGGCGTTCTCAGAGGATATTCTTATCACGAATGCTGAGGCTCTTGAGAGGGAGCCATTTTTTCAGCTTAGGGTTCCCGGTAGCCTAGAGCTGGGGAGTCCCATATGGTGAGGACTGACTTCCTGCTTGGTCCTGGAGAAAGAGTAGTTACTCACCTGTAACAAGTGTTCTCCAGGAGCAGCAGGAATCAGTCTTCACAACCCTCCCTCCTCCCCTGGAGTTGCAGTCATATCATTAATTTTGATTTTTTTGCTGTCTTTTAGCTATGTCATCAGACGGAGCAAGATGGCACCCTTGGGCAGGAAGGGGACCACGCATGCGCACTGCATTCCCAAAGGCTTTACTTGAAAGCTGGGGAAATGCTCCGCACAGGGGCTTCGTCGACGCCGACATCACCCATATGTGAGGACTGATTCCTGCTGCTCCTGGAGAACACCTGTTACAGGTGAGTAACTACTCTTGATGTGCTCGCTTCGGCACTTCTCCTGGAAGGTAGTCTTCCTGGTGGCTCAGACCTCATCTTGGCGAGTCAGCGAACTCCAGGCCCTCATGGCTCAGGTTCCCTGCATCAGGTTCTTTGGGAACAGGGTGGTCCTCCGCACCCACACCAAGTTCCTACCGAAGGTTGTCTCGGACTTCCACCTCAATCAAGAGATAGTCTTGCCGACCTTCTTCCCGAGACCTCATGCCAACTGAGCATCGGCAGTCTTGCATACACTCGACTGCCAGAGGGCTCTCGCCTTCTACCTGCAGCGCACCCAGGTTCATCGCAAGTCTGATCGGCTCTTTGTTACCTACGATCCCAACTGCCTGGGGCAGGCAGTCACCAAGTGCACCCTCTCCATCTGGGTGGTGGACTGCATCGCCTTTGCCCAAGCAAAGGCGGGCGTCCTGCTGGGTCGACGGGTCACCGCACACGGCGTCCGTGCCATGGCAGCTTCGGTGGCCTCGCTGCACTCAGTGCCCCTAACGGACATCTGCTGGGCTGCGACCTGCTCTTCAGCGAACACTTCTGCTTTGCATTACTGCCTGGAGAGAGAATCCCATCGGGACAGCGCCTTCGGCCAGGCTGTACTCTGTAATCTGTTCAGGGTAAAAGCAACTCCTGCCCCCTGCCTTCTTCGACGGCTACCTAGAGCTTCGCCTTGGAGACCCGAAGACTTTGGCTCCTTCGGGCATCGACTTCTGCTCACTGCCTCGCAGAGGCGTTTTTGGCTTGCAGGTTCTGTAGCCTGTAGCTGGGGAGTCCCATAAGTGAGGACTGACTTCCTGCTTGTTCCTGGAGAAAGCATAGTTACTCACCTGTTCTTCAGGGATAGCAGAAATCAGTACTCACTACCCTCCCACCTCCCCTGAAGAGTTGCTCTTTTTGTCCTTCCCTTGCCATCTGCTTAGTAGGGCTGTAGTTGTGGGACCTGACTGAGCAAGATGGTATCTTTGGGCGAGAAGAGGATCATGCATGCGTGGCAGCAATCCAAGAGGCTTTCTTTGAAAGCTGGGGAATTGCTCCGCACGGGCTCCGTCGGTGCCGACGACACCCCCATAAGTGAGGACTGATTCCTGCTATCCCTGGAGAACACCTGTTACAGGTGAGTAACTACGCTCTGTGGTCCATTTGGTCTACCCAGTAAGGTGGCTGGAGTGCTACTACTGAACATTTATATAATGCTACAAGACGTACACAGCTAAAGTAGTTGTACCCACCACTCTATGCAGGCCACTTCCCTCAGTGCCTTTGTTTAGGGTTGTACCCTCTGCTCAGGTCACCCCTCTCTATTTGTTGAGGTATAAGAAATAGTTAAGTCAATTTTGATTTTATCTTCTTGCTATAAAGGGATTCACTGTGTCTGTCCCATACTATTTTGAATTCTATCACTGCATTTGCCCCCACCACCTCCATCAGGAAGGCATGCCAAGCATCTAACAGTGAAAAAGTATTTCTCCAGTAACAAGCAGGAAAGTCAGTCTTCACATATGAGTGATGTTTGCGCCGATGGAGCCCCGCGGAAGCATTTCGCCAGCTTTCAAAGAAAGCCTTTGGGGTATGCTACCACGCATGCATGGTCCCCTTCCTGCCCAAGGGTGCCGTCTTGCTCAGTCTCCTTTTTTCTGCAGAGCCCAACGGACGTGTGTCCTGTTTTCCCTGGAAATGTTTACTGCTAATTGTCCTTAAAGTTAGTTTCTTCCCACCTTGAGCCGGTGCCATTTCTGGCACCGTTTGGGAACAAGCAGGAAGTCAGTCCTCACATATGGGTGACATCGGCACAGACAGAGCCCAAGCAAAGCATTTTCACAGCTTTCAAAGAAAACCTTTGGGAATGATGCCATGCATGGGTGGTCCCCTTCCCATCCAAGAGTGCCATCTTACTCAGTCTCCCTTTTTCCGCGGAGCCCTTCAGACGTGTGTCTTTTCCCCGGAAAAGGTTTTCTCTGTTTCCAACCAGTTTTTGCTATCCGGCTTTTGCTGGTCCTCTTCCCACCTCTCGAGCACGTCAGCTTTGGCCTCTGTCTCAGGGTTTTTCCCTTTTTGCCTTTTTGTGTTTTGCTGCGCTTTCGCACTCTTTTTAACCACTGGCTGTGTCGAGGGTTTTCGACCTTGCAGGAGTCCTTTTTCCCCCAATGGCCTCCAGTTTTAAGAAATGTGATAGGTGTTGAAAAACATGTCACTCACGGACACCCATGACTGGTGTCTCAGGTGTCTAAGAGCTGACCATGACCCGGAGCTATGCTCCCTCTGTAAGAAGATGTCCTCCAAGGCCATCCAGAGTTGTAAGCAGAAGCTGGATGATCTCTTCCATAAGGCAGCCCCAGTATCCCTGGTAGCCTCCCATTCTTCGGTCCTGCAACCCCTGGAGTTTCCCAAAGCTTCTCCCCAGCCTCTCGGCACTCTGACCAGGGGTCGCCCGAACGCAAGTGGAAGAAGGAGGCCGTGAGGACTCTGTCAGAGGTGACAGAGAGGTCACATGCCTGGTCTCTCGCCCCCACCCCCCCCCCCTTCCCGGCAAACTTTGGAGTCAGAGAGGGAGCTGCCCAGTAAGGTACCTCAAACTGATATGGAGGTCTCTGGTGAAGGCACCCGGTCTCCCGAGGTTCGTCCCGGCGAGGACCCCCCTCTCCTCCTCGACACCTAACCCGGTCACCCCAGCATTGATATCGCAGGGCCCCACTCCCGAGTGGGAGGCCCAGATGCTGGCCTTGGAGCACAGCGTTTCTGCATTCCTCGCTGCCCGGCCCTGCCAGCACATACCTTGAGACCACAGGGATCTTGACCTCGAACTCCCTGGACCACCGCAGTGACGCCCAAGAGCCATAAGCCTCATGAGAATCCTCAGCGCAGGTCGCGATCTCCGTCCCGGTCCTGAGGCGCGAGATGATCTCCGGCGAACTCCTCCAGCTCTGGGCAGTTTTTGGCCTTTGAAACTCGGCATGGGTCACTGACCCATCTAGAGCCACTCGACCTCGAGTCCTCCACGGACTACTCTGAGTCCGACAGGGAAAACTCCCTGGAGACTCTGTCCCACCGAGACCTTTCCTCAGACCCCTTTCCGCTGACCCAGAGGTGGCGGTCACCTCCCGAGGACACCTTTATTCTGTAGTTCGTCCAGGACATAGCGCAGGCTCTAGCGCTCGCCACCGAGTCGGAAGAGGAGCCCCACGTGGATGAGCTCGATATTCTTCAATATGAAGCCCCTCCAAAGGAAGCTCTCTCTGTGCCGATTCCTCCCATTCTGATCTGACTCCTCTTCTGCATATAGAAGACCCCGGCCTCTGTCCATATTGTGAGCAAGCGCATGGATGCTATGTATAGGGTTCAGTGGGACCCGGGGTTTCATAAAGCCCAGCTTCCTCACACCTCAATGTTGGTCAAATCAGCCATGCAGAAGCTAAAGAGCCCGAAGACTCATTCTTCGGTCCCACCAGACAGAGTTTCTCGTACCCTTGACGCCCTCGGGCGCAAGGCTTATCAGGACTCCATGCTGTCATGTCATGTCCAAGTTTACCAATTATACATTGGGATGTTCCTCCATGACCTCACTATAGAGCTTGGAGGCTTTGCGGCGGGCCTTGACGGAGACCATTTCCGACATTTTCATGCCCTCTCAAAGTCCGTCTGAGTGTGCTCTACGTACTTCTCGCAAGCAGCGTACCACAGCTTTGAGTCTTCCGCCGGGGGGTAGTGGCAGGCTTAGCTCCAGTCCTTTGACCTGGATCAGTGGGTCCAGGAGAAAGCTGCTGGACATCCCTTGCCTCAGTGAGCTACTGTTCGGCAAGTCATGGAGGATAAGGCAGCGGAGATGAAACGGAGTATGTGACTCGTACTTGTCTGTCCTGGAAAACCTCCTCCCTCCCCAGCAGAGCAAGAAGCCTTTCTTCCACTGGAAGGGGTTCCCGTATAGGGGCTACACGTTCAGGGCAAGAGCAATGGCTCATGGCCCTTGTAAGCCGAAGGGTCCTAAGACCCAACCCCTGGCACCGGCTGAGCCATCCTCCGGGTTTTGATGCCATGGGCATAGCCTCTCATCCGCTGTCAGAGCGGCTGACCATCAAGGGGTGTCTGGTCCACTTCTCCCACAAGTGGGAGTCCATCTACACCAACACCTGGGTCCTCCAAGTCATTCAGGAGGGCTGTCTCCTCCATCTGGAGCAGCTCCCTCCTCCGTACTTTCCCGGAGAACCATGTTGGCTTCTCTAGCACCAGGCCCTCCTGAGTTAAGAGCTCACAGGCCGCTTCAAGGAAGGGACAGTAGAACCAGTCCCACCGCACGTCCGAGGATAGGGGTTTTACTCCTGATATTTCCTCGTCCCAAAGAGGACAGGGGCCTTAGGCCCATCCTCGACCTGTGGAACCTCAACAAGTTCCTGGTGCAGGAGACGTTCAGGATGCTCTCCCTTGGAACATTACTGCCCTACCTCTAGCAGAGCGATTGGCTATGCTCCTTGGACGTGGAGGATGCTTATGCTCACATCCTCATCCATCCCAAGCACAGAAAGTACCTCCGTTTCATGGTTCAGGGAAACCATTACCAGTACAGGGTGCTTCCCTTCAGCCTTGCGTCCTCCACGCTGGTCTTCATGAAATGCCTGGCCGTGGCTGCGGCCCACCTTCAGCTGCATGGCACCTTCGTCTATCCATATCTAGACGACTGGCTCGTAACAGAGGGCATGGCCTCCGAAGCCCAGCAGGCCACAGACCGCACCATTCATCTCCTGGAGCATCTGGGGTTTGTGATCAATTACCCAAGTCCCACCTCGCTCCAGTTCAGTCCCTGAAGTTCATTGTGGCTCGATTGGACATCCAGTGGGCCATGGCTTTCCTTCCTCAGGAAAGGGCAGACCGCCTTGTGTCCCTGGCGTCTGAAGTGTGGTGCTGCAGCGCCTTCTCGGCCACATGGCCTCCACAGTCCATGTCCTACCCAATGCCAATTTCAACATGCGGGTGGCGCAGTGGTGCCTCAGAGCGCAATGGGTGCAGTCGACCTGCCGCCTCTGAGACCCCATCTCGGTCTCTCCCAGAACAGTGGAATCACTCACTTGGTGGCAGGAGCCTCAGACCCTGCTTCGAGGTATGCACTTCCAAGCTCTGGCGCATCAGGTGGTCTTGACTACGGATGCCTCCCTAGTGCGCTGGGGAAGCCCACTGCGAGGGGTGGCGCACTCAAGGGACCTGGTCTGTCAAGAGGTCCTGGCAGCAGATCAACCTGCTTGAACTCTGGGCCATCCGCCTTGCACGCAAGGTTTTCAGGGACTGCCTGCAGCACTGAGTGGTGCTGCTCCAGATGGACAACGAGGTCACGATGTTCTATGTGAACAAACAAGGAGGTACTGGTTCCTACAGCCTCTGTTCAGAGGCGACAGCCCTATGCTCCTTTGTGGTGAGACAGGGCATGACCATCTGAGCCACTTACCTCACGGGCCAGGACAATGCATTGGCGGACCGGCTCAGCAGAGTCCTCTGGCTATATGAGTGGCGCCTGTGTCCCCAGATGGTGTAGCGGCTCTTCCAGCATTGGGGGACTCCAGACCTGGACCTTTTCGCCAGTCCTGCAACTTCACAGCTCCCCCCGGTTCTGCGGTCCCCTCCCGCACCTGGACAAGATAGCCCCATATGCCTTCCTCATCTCGTGGGAAGCGGGCCTGCTGTATGCCTTTCCCCCCCACGCCCCTCATTTCCCGGACCCTTCTCAAGGTCCAGCGAGACAGAGCCTCAGTGATTCTCATAGCCCCAAGGTGGCCCAGGCAGCCTTGGTTTCCCCTGCTGTTCAGTCTCTTGACGGAGCCCCCGGTCCCCCTCAGGTTTTCACCAGAGCTGCTGACTCAGGAGGACGGTCTCCTACTTCACCCCTCTGAGGTTCCTATCCCTCACAGTTTGGTGGCTGAACGAGTCGCTCTAGCCTCCTACCATCTTCCCATGGAGATCAAGGACATTCTTTTGGCCTCATGAAAGAACTCAACCAGATGGGCTTACTCCTTCAAGTGGCGTTGGTTCTCGGTGTGATGCTCCGAGCTAACCCATTTTCATGCCCTACCATTTTGGTCTTGCAGTACCTGCTCCACCTCTCGCAGTTTGGGCTAAAGTCTAACTTGGCCAGGGTTCCCTCGACCAGCGTTTGTGCCTTTTTTTGCCCAAGGGCCATCTACCCCATCCAGGTGCTCCACACCATGTCTCCTAGTGGGTTAAAAAAAATGTGACCGCTGTAATCAAACCATGTCAGTAATCGACACCCATGACTGCTGCTTGCGCTGCCTGGGCCCAGACCGTAACAGCACCACCTGTGACCTGTGCCAGGCCATAACACCCAAAACCAACAGGAAAAGTTCAAAGATGCAGGAGAAATTGTTCCCCAGGTTCGATTCGGCCCCGGCTTTCCCGATGCTGAGCTGCAAGCCTAGTACATTCTGTGAGGCCCGAATATCCTCAGAGTCCCGCGGTGGTGGCTGCTCCTCCTCCAAGACCTCAGACCAGGAGAAAAATAAGTTATTTTCGAAGTCCACCAAGGTTGCACCAGAGAAACCCGATTATAACCGCCCAGAGGGACTCTGGCAACTCAGAGAAAGCACCCTTCTAAGGTCCTCAAGAAGGAAGTCGGCAGAGACCGTGCGAGGTTCCTCGAGGCCAAAGCCCTCATCAAGTATGCACTTGCGAGAGTGCTAGCGCCGGGCTTGGAAACCAGAATGGTTGCCCTGGAGCAGAACATCTCTGCTATCCTGGCCCTGCAGCAGGCAATGATGGCTGGTTCGTCCGCCTCATCTGCCTCAACGACCAGGCCCTCAACTGCGAGGGAGTCCCTGGTCATCGAGCCGAGTGCCACTGGCCTTGGGTGAGCCTTCAGTGCTGGTCGAGATCCCAGTCCCGTTCCTCGGGCATCCGGTCCTCGCCGGCTAGTGTCTGCAACTCGAACCCCAGGTCCTTTGCATTCCGTCAATCCTTCGGAGACGGCCTCTAGGCGGGGAGTCACAGGGCCTCAGATTCATCGTCACTACTCAACAGACTAATAGGTCTCTCCTGACACCAAGCGGCACCGAGATGTCCCCTCGGACCGTCGCCCCCAGCGCCACTCCCCTTCTGAGGACATGGCCTTCCATGATTTCACAGGGACATGGCCAGTGCCCTCTCCATGCAGGCTGAGGAAGACCCACGCACCAAGGAGCTGGAGATTCTCCAGTATGAGTCTCCACCCAAGGAGAGTCTCACGGTGCCTGTGCAACCAATCCTTGAGAGGCTACTTCTTCGGGATGTGGGAAACACTGGCGACGGTACTGGTAGTGAGCCAGCACCTCGACGCCATGTACCGCGTCTGAAAGGGTCCAGGGTTCCCCAAACACCAGCTCCAGCATAACTCCATGGTCATCTAGTTCACCATGCAGAAGCTCAAGAGCCAGAAAACCCACTCCTTGGTTCCTCTCAGAAGGGAGGCCAGAACCTTCTACATTCTCGGGCACAAATGTTACCAGGGCTTGATGCTGGGGTGCCGGATCCAGGCATATGGCAAAGGCATGTACTTAAAGGCTCTAGCCCAAGGACGGTCGGGGTTTGCGGCAGGCCTCATCAGGGAACCCTTCCAATGGTTCCAGACCCTGGCCTCTGAGATCAGTGACTGTCCCAAATTTCACTCCCAGGCAGCCTACGATTGCTTCATGTCAGCATCTTGGGTCACCGCGGCTGGCATCGGGTCCCAACGCCTGGCTGCAGTCCTCTGACCTTGAGCAGTGGGTCCAGGGCAAGCTCTTAGATTCCTCTGCACTGTGGAGAACCTATTCGGCAAACCCATGGCTGACAAAATAGCTGAGATAGACGCCAGCGTCGTGACCCGTCATAGGCTCTCCAAGAAGACCTCATCCCATCCCTGCAAAAGAAACACCAGAGAAATGGTCCCTTTTCTGCAGGAAAAGGGGGGTCCTTTGCACAGGGTCATCAGTATCAGCTCTTCTCAGGCCAACAGCAAGATTCTTACCCCAAGAGGCAAGGGCAAGGGGCTTAGACGGCAAAAGCACCTTAGCCCCAGATCCCAGCTCCCCACCCAGGCCAGGGGGAGCTTTTGACTTCCCGGGCAGGGCCTCCCCTCCCCTCCCCTGGAAGACCTTTACCAGCCCACAGATGGGCCCAAATTACCTTGGACCAGTGGATACTAAAGGTGTTCAGGGAGAGATAACTCTTTTGCTTACAGCGGATTCCACGCAGGTTCTTTCCTGGAGAGCCGGTGCGATCTCTCCTTCACCAGACTCCTCTGCTTGCAGAGCTCACGGGTCTTCTCAGGGACAATGCAGTAGAGCCTTTACCCAAACACCTATGGGGCAAAGGCTTCTACTCCAGGTACTTCCTTGTACCAAAGAGTACTGGGGGCTGCAGGCCCATCCTAGACCTGTGAAATTTAAGCAAATTTCTGGTGAGGGAGAAGTTCAAGATGCTCTCCCTTGGAATGCTGCTGTCTTACTTCCTCTAGGGAAACTGGCTGTGTTCCTTGGACCTTAAGAATGCTTACACACATATCCTGATCCTCCCCTCTCACAGGCAGTACCTAAGGTTCGTGGTGGGAGGAGAACACTACCAATACGGGGTGCTACTCTTCGGCCTAGCCTCCTCGGCAAGGGTCTTTACAAAGTGCCTAGCAGTGGTCGTGGCCCACCTGCGTCTACAAAGGAGCTTTTGTCTTCACCTGCCTGGAAGACTGATTCATCAGGGGCAGAACGGCCACAGAGGCCAGTCGGACCACAGAACACATGACCCTTCTGCTGCAGCACTTGGGGTTCATTGTCAACTACCCCAAGGCCCTCCTCTCTCCAGCCCAGAGCCTGGAGTTCATAGATGCTCAGCTAGACATCCTGCAGACCAAGGCCATTCTCCCCAAGAAAAGGGCAGAAAGCTAGTGGCAGAGGTACAACACCGCTGATCAGTGCCAGTCCGTTTCCTCCTCTGCCTGCTGGGCCATATGGCTTCCACGGTCCATGTGACCCTGCTAGCCCACTTTCACATGCGGGCAGCTCAGTGGTGCCTCTGCTCGCAGTGGGCGCAGGCCATGGGCAGACTGCAGGACAGGATCAAGATGACCAGCCAGCTGGTGGAGTCCCTCGTCTGGTGGCAACTTCTCTGCCACCTCCGAGTAGGGATGCCCTTTCAGGCACCCATGCCGCAGAGGATCCTGACCACAGACGCCTCCCTCATGGTTTGGGGAGCACACTGCGGGGACAGCCACACACAAGATCAATCTCCTGGAACTCAGGGCGATCTTCCTGGCCCTAAGGGCTTTTTGCCACCACCTGCAACAACAGTCTGTACTGATTCATATGGACAACCAAGTCACCTTGTTTTACATCAACAAGCAGGGGTGCACGGGGTCGTACTCACTCTGCCAGGAGGCAGTGGCCCTCCACTCCTTTGAGGTTCACAACAACATGCTCTTGTGGGCAGTTTATCTTCTGGGCTAGGAGAAGCTCCTAGCAGACAGGCTGATCAGAGTCCTCAGGCCACACAAGTGGCACCTGGACCCCAGAGTGGCTGCTTGGCTTTTCCGCCTTTGGTGCAGGCCTGTGATGGACTTATTTGCCACCCTGGACAACACTCAGCTGCCCCACTTCTGCTCACGGCAACCGCACCCATATAGGGTGACAGCGGATGCCTTCCTGATTCTGTGGACGGAAGGCCTCCTCTATGCTTTCCCGCCAATCTCCCTGATCTCCAAGACCCTCTTCAAGGTCCAGCGTGTGGAGGCATCACTCATACTAATTCCCCCCAGGTGGCCCAGACATCCCTGGTTCCCACTGCTCTTCTCTCTATCGGTGACACTCCCGGTCCCACTGGGCCGTGTCCTGGACCTCCTGTCACAGGAAGGGGGCTCCCTCCTACACTCCAATCTGGGGCCGCTCACGGCAACAGCATGGCTACTGAAAGGATAGCATTGGTCCCTTTCAACCTCCCAAGGGAGGTCGAGGAGGTCCTTCTGGCCTCTCGAAAGCCCCTCCACCAGGTGAGCTTATGCCGTTAAGTGGCAGAGATTCTCTGTGTGGTGTGTGGAGAGACAGGAAAACCCATTCTCCTACCAGTTGTAGTTAGTGCTCCTTTACCTACTACATCTGTCGCACACCAGGCTAAAGTCTAACTCAGTAAGAGTGCATCTGAGTGTGATACCTGCATACCACCACTCTATCAAGGGACAACCCCTCTCAGGTCAGCCCCTGGTCTTTAGGTTCCTCTGGGGCCTCCTATTGTCAAAGCCTCCTTTCCGCCCCCCTGTGGCAGAGTGGGACCTCAATGTGGTGCTCTCACAGTTCACCAGACCACCATTTGAGCCTCTAGCCACTTGCCATCTTTGGTATCTTTCATGGAAGGTTGCCTTCCTGGTGGCAGAACCTCCATATACAATATTCTACAAGAACTGGGTTATGCTTCGCACTCGCCCCAAATTCTTCCCAAAGGTGGTATCTCCTTTCCACCTCAACTAGCAGGTGGTCCTCCCCACCTTCTTCCCATGACCTCACACCGGGTGGGAGGAAATTATACTCCATACTTTGGATTGCAAATGGACCCTGTCCTTCTACCTAAAGTGGACTCAGGGCCATCACAAAGCTCCTCAGCTTTTCATTTCCTGTGACCCCAGCAGCCTGGGGCTCCCCATGACTAAGCAAACTCTGCCCACTTGGGTGGCAGACTGTATTGCCCTTGCCTATGAGCGAGCTGGGCTCTACCTGGAACACCAGATCACGGCGCATCGCGTGAGAGTGATGGCCACATCCGTGGCGAACCTGCTGTCAGTACTAGTGACAGAGATCTGCAAGGCCGCCACATGGTCTTCAGTTCATACGTTCGCAGCTCACTACTGCCTGGAGAGTGAGTCCCGTCGGGACAGTGCCTTCGGCCAGGTGGTAATCCTTTTGAGGTATAGGCAACTCCTGTCCTCTGATCCTTCTGTGCTCAGGCTGCTGGAGTGATGGTGCCGCTGGACACTAGGGTCTTGCAGAGTCTCTCAAGGGGGACTCATCTTATGCAACTCATCGCTACCCAGTGTGGTCACCTTTGATGCTGTAGTGGTTTGGTCTTCGGCAGCCTAGAGCTAGGGAGTCCCATATGTGAGGACTGGCTTCCTGCTTGTTCCTGGAGAAAGTGTAGTTACCTTTAATAGGTATTCTCCAGAGACAGCAGGAATCGGTCCTCACAACTCTCCCTCCTCCCTATGGAGTTGCCTCCTTTACCTTATTTTATTTTTATGCCTTTCTATCTATCATCTGACTGAGCAAGATGACACCCTTGGGCGGGAAGGGGACCATGCATGCATTGTAGCATATCTCAAAGGCTTTCTTTGAAAGCTGGGAAAATGCTTCCGTGGGGTTCCGTCGGCACAAAATCACCCATATGTGATGACTGATTACGGCTGTCCCTGGAGAACACCTGTTACAGCTGAGTAACTGCACTTTTCGGACATTGCTTTTAAGTTTACCTCCTTGCAGCTTCATTTTATGCTCTCTAGTTTTACAGCTTCCCCTCCTTTGAAAAAGGTTTGTTCATTTAAACGTTTATATCATATCTCCTCTGTCCCTCCTTATTTTCAGGATATACATATTTAGTTCTTCAAGTCTCTTCTATACGTCTTCTGGCACAGGCTCCAAATCATTTTGGTCACCATCCTCTGAACCATTTCAAGTCTTTTTATAATCTTTGTGAGAGTGATCTCCAAAACTGAACACAATATTCCAGGTGAGCCTCACTAATGACTTGTACAGAAGCAGTAATGCTGCCTTCTTTCTGCTGTTTGTTCCTCTCTGTGTGCAGCCCAGCATCCTTCCCAGCTTTGGCCACTGCCTTGTCGCATTGTTTTGCCACCTTGAGATTCTCAATCACTAGTCACTCCAAGGTTCTTCTCCTGGTCCATGCACACCAACCTCTCACACCCTATCGCATACAATTCTCTTGGACTTCTGCATCCCAAGTGCATGACTCTGCACTTCTTCACATTAAATCTTTAACTGCCAAGTGTTATAGACCATTCTCCCAGCTTTTGTAGATCTTTCCTCATGCTATACACCCCTTTAGAGAGTCCACTCTTTCAAATTTTGATCATCTGTAAAAAGGCAAACGTTTCCATTCAATCCTTCAACAATATCACTCACAAATAGATTGAACAGTACAGGTCCCAGGACCAATCCCTAGGGCATACCACTTCTCACCTTCCTTTCTTCCAAGTGAGTTCCATTTACCACCACCTTCTGTCTGTCAGTCAACCAATTTCTAATCCAATTCACCACCTTGGGACCCATCCCCGGGCTGCTTAGTTCGATAAGCCTCCTATGAGGAACAGTATCATAGGCTTTGCTGAAATCTAGGTAGATCACATCCATTGCATGCCCTTGATCTCATTCTCTGGTCAAAGAAGAACTAGATCGAAGAACTCCAGTCAGAGAACTCAATCAAATTTTGTTTGGCATGATCATCCTTTGGTAAAACTATGTTGCCTTAGATCATGCAACTTATTGGATTCTAGAAAGTCCACTATTCTCTCTTTCAGGACCGCCTCCATTACTTTTCCTGCCACCAAGGTAAGGCTTACTGAACTATAGTTTGCCATCTCTTCCCTATTACCACTTTTGTGACGTGGTATTACATCAGCCCTTCTCCAATCCTGCAGAACCTCTCCCGTCACCAAGGATCTATTAAAAACATCCTTTAAATGCTCTGCCAGAACCACTCTTTCAGTATCCTGGGATGTATCCCATCCAATCCCATTGCCTTGTTTACTTTCAGTTTTTCAAGCTGTTCGAACACATCTGGTGTGGTATCTACTCCATTCCCCTTTGTTTATTTGTCAATCATTTGTGGTGGTCCTCTATGATTTTCTTTAGTGAATACAGAACAGAACAATTATTTGTTCAGCATTCTCGCTTTTTCAATGTCACTTTCCATGAATCAGTCCTCTGCACTTTATAGTCTTGTAATTTCTCCTCTGTTACCTATGGGACTCCCTAGCTACAAGCTTCCTTGAGCCAAAAAAGGGAATATTTAATAGCTTAATTGAGGCAACAGTAGAACTATTTTTGGTAGCCACAGGTTTTTTATAGTTTGTACTACTTTAAGGTACCTGAACTGAAAGAAATAGGCCGGGGAGGGGGGATGGAGTTGGATTCTACTCCCCAAACAGATTCCTGAGTACTGATTGGCCAAAATTGCTTTCGTGTCGGGAATCCCCCCTCTCTAGAGAGTTGTGAGATGTGAATGTGTGGACTGATGTACATGTTGCAGCTTTGCAAATCTCTTCCATGGAGACCGAGTGCAAGTAGGCATCAATTCTTATGAGGTAGTAGAGAGTGGGTTTAGGGGGTATGGGAGTTGCTCAGAGTTCATAGTGAGGCTTTGGGAGCTCATCTTTTAGAAGCATGAATAAGCAAGTGCCCGTCATTGTTCTGTCCAACATGGGCCCAGATTATTTCAGACCATTGGTATTGCAGGACAGTTATACACTTGTTTGCTCCACCTTTCAGATACCTTTATAGTCTCCCTTGCTGGCCATCAAAAATTAGAGGCTCTAAGAGCAAACTTGAAGTGAGTGCATCACCAGGGGAGAAGTTAGAACAAGGTCGACATTCTGTCTACTTTATGATCTAAGGAGGTCTCCTTCCTTCTCCTTTTTGGCCAGTTAGCCTTCACAGTTTCTGCAGTTACCATAAAGATCCTGTGCTTAATAAAGGTGGTGAGAAATAGAAGCTTGTTGTAGAGGCAAACAATTAACTAGAGATTTTTCTTCAGGTTCATTCGAAGCAAGAACTCTAGGGAAGTCAGTTGGACTATTAGATGATTGAGGGTTAAAAGGGGCATTTGGGAGGATAAGGACAGAGAATAAATGAATTCTTTGCTGAGATCATTACAAAGAGATACTGGGGAGATATCCATGCTCGAAATAGCATTTAATGGTGGCGATTAAGATGACTTGAAGCAGATTGCTGTGAACATGTAAGATGTAATAGGGTAAATGATAAACTGAAGAGTTAGTACATCACTGGACCAAATGGTATAAATTCCACTGTACTAAAAGGACTCAAAAATGAAGTTCAGCCCTACTGTCAGTAAGCTATCATTAAAATCATCTACAGTACTTGAGGAGTGGAGTAGCCTAGTGGTTAGAGCAGCTGCCTGGTATCCAGAAGATCAAGGGTTCGATTCCCACTGGTGCTCCTTGTGACCTTGGGCAAGTCACCATCTCCAGGAACAAGCAGGAATGTAGTCTTCACATATGGGTGTTGTCTATAGCAATGGAGCCCATGCATGAACTCTCCCCAGCATCTAATAGAAAGCTTTTGGAAGCATCCCACTGTGCCTGTGTTGCCGCTTTCCCTCCTTTCCAGCTCTCCCTCCTCAGTTCTTCATTTTCTGCGGAGACGACAAGAAAATTCATCGTTTCTTATTTTTTATGGTCGCGTGTACCGACCCCCGTCGGTGCTTGCTTGCTTTCTTTATTTTTAAAAAAAAGTCTTCTGTGAGGGAAAGAATTAATCTCCAGGAACAAGCAGGAATGTAGTCATCACATATGGGTATCGTTAGTACCGACGGAGCCTGCGCGGGAACGCTCCCCAGCGTCCAATTAGAACGCTTTTGGGAGCATCCCACAGCGCCTGCGTGCTGCCTTCCTGCCTTTCCCAACTGCCTTTCTCCAGTTCTTCTTTTTCCGCGGAGCCAGCAGGTCGTGTTCCTGTCACCGCAGAAGAATTTCTTTATTTCTTTTTGTGGTCGCGTCTGCCTTCTTCGACGCTCTACCGGTACCGCCGGTCTTTCTTTTCCTATTTAAAAAAAAAAAAAAGCAGTTTTTTTCCATTTTCTTCAGGTGCACCCGCCTTTTTGGGCCTTAGGGCCAAAAACTTTCCTTAACATGGAAAAACCTACCTCAGGTTTTAATAAGTGCACCAAGTGTGGCGGTACCATTTCCGTCACCGACACTCATGAATGGTGTTTAAAATGTTTAGGTCCTGACCACTCCATCACGGATTGTGTGTCCTGTGCCATGATGTCTAAAAAGAGGTCAGCAGAACCGAGCTGCCAAGCTCAGTACCCTGTTTCCCTCTGATGCGGCTTCGGTGGCATCGACGTCTTCCAGGGCTGCTTCTTCCTCCCGTGGATCTCAGGTAACTAAACATAAATCCAGCCGATCCTCGAAGGGTAGATCTCCTTCTAAGCATCGAGATGCCTCTGGCGTTGCCCTCGAGGATTCTGCACTGGCAAAATTACCCCGGTGGGAGGCTTCGGCTTCCAAAGCATTATCGGGGTTCCAGGATGTTCTCGATGGCTCGGCCTCGACAGATCTCCTGGTGCCATGCTCTGGGGTACCGGTGGTCTCCACTGGTACCGACATCCAGGCATTGGCAGCGTCTATGGACCAGAGAATTCTGACCATGGAACGCAGTCTGGCGGCTTTCCTTGCGGCATCGGCGCCCTTGGTACCGCGACAGACAACTCCACCGGCACTGGCACCGGCATCGGTATCAGTACCGGTACCGATAGCATCGGCATCGGTGTCTGCTATGCCAGTATCCTGTCCTCCGATGCCCTCCAGTATCGGTTCCCCGGTACCGGTTATTCCCGGTACCGACCTTGGTCGGTACGGGTATCGGGCTTTGCAGGAGCATCCGGACAGACAATACTTAGAGTCTTCAGAAGAATCTGAGGATTCTGAAAGTTCTGTCGATGCAGCGATGCTTCTTCCAGAGGAGGAGTCCTCCCATAAACGCAGGATGTCTCCTCCAGAGGACATGTCTTTCCAAGACTTCATCAGAGAGGTGGCTCGGGGCCTGTCCATTACTGTGGCCCCTGAAACAGAGCCAAGGGCCAAGGAGTTGGAAATTTTACAATATCCCCAAACTCCTAAGGAGGCAGCTACCTTACCCATTCATGAGATTCTGTATGATCTCATGTTGAGGATGTGGGAAACACCTCTTACCACCTCTCCTCATTCTCGTAGGTTAGATACTATGTATCATGTCCCTCCTTGTCCTGGGTTCCATAAGACTCAGCTTCCTCACCACTCTATTGTGGTGGAGTCAGCTATGAGAAGGATTAGAAGTTCAAAAAGACATGCCTCTAATACTCCTGGACGTGAATGCAGAACCCTGGATGCTTTTGGACGTAGAGTCTTAAAAGCTTCCATGCTTGCTGCAAGAATCCGTTCCTATAGTCTCTACATGGGAATGTTCCTAAAGGAAGTCACAGATAATTTACAGACTTTAAGTCCTTTCATTTCTGAGGATAAAAGACAGGACTTTCTCACTTGGGTCAAACATGCCCAAGATGTCTCTAAATTCTCCAACTGTGCAACCTTTGACTGCTTTGAGTGTATAAGCAGAACCTCGGCTATTGCCATTGGTGCATGTAGAATTGCTTGGCTCCAGGCATCTGATTTAGAGCTCTGGGTACAAGATAAATTGGGAAATATACCTTGTACTGGTGAGAACCTGTTTGGTAAAGATTAGCAGGAAAAAGCCAATGAACTGTATGCTGAAAATTCCACCTTGGATAGACTATCCAAGTCCACTGCTGATCCTGTTAGAAAGAAGTTGTTCAAGAAAACATCTTATTCTAAAAAGAAAAGATTTTATCCTGCTTATAGTCAGCAGGAATCTTCTGCAGGTCAGTTTTCAACCAAACGTCAGCAACCACCCAAACAGAAGAAAGCAAAGGCTGCTAGGCCTCCACCAGCCCAGCAGCCTCAGCCTCCGCCTCCTCAGGGCCTTTGACTTTCAGCTAGAGAACTTAGCGTTTCTGTTTCTGGAAGGACCAGAACCGTCCACCATTCCAGGAAGGTTATGTCATTTTGCCCCCAGATGGGGGCAAATAACAGCAGAGCATTGGACACTCTCCATCATAAAGGAGGGGTGCAAACTTCATTTTTCAAGCATGCCTCCTCACACAATAGTGAAGCAGTTCAATTCTCCGACCTCTCTCATCAACCTGTTAGGTCAGGAGGTTGCCCAAGGGGCAATAGAAGAAGAGCCTCTTCATCAACAGGGCACAGGGTTCTGTTCCCCTTATTTTCTTATCCCAAAGAAAACAGGGGGATACAGACCTATCTTAGATCTCAGCGAATTGAGCAAATTCCTTGTCAAGGAGAAATTCAAGATGATTTCTCTCGGAGTTCTGCTTCCATACCTTCAGAGTCAGGATTGGCTTTGTTCTCTAGATCTCAAGGATGCGTACACCCATGTCCTCATCCATCCAACCCACAGAAGGTTCCTTAGGTTCCTTTTTCAAGGAAAGCACTACCAATACAGGGTGCTTCCTTTTGGTCTGGCCTCAGCACCAAGGGTGTTCACGAAATGCATGGCTGTGGTAGCAGCATTTCTCCTCACTCTGGGAATATTCGTCTTCCCTTACTTGGACGACTGGCTCATTCGAGCTCCAACACAGTCAGAGGCCAAGACTTCTCTATCCTGCACAATGCGTATCCTTCAGTATTTAGGGCTGGTAATAAACATCCCAAAATCCAGTCTGACTCCCACTCAATCTTTAGAGTTCATAGGAGCTCTTCTGGATACCACAAGAGCAAGGACATATCTTCCCCAGGTCCATTGCCTTCGCTTGGTGCAGTTAGCTTCTCAAGCAGTGCTAAAGCCTCATCTAACTGCTCGAGAAATGTTGCAATTGCTGGCCCACATGGCATCCACCGTGCATGTGGTTCCATATGCTCGCCTCCACATGAGGGCAGCTCAGTAGACTTTATCCACCCAATGGACCCAGGCATCAGGGTGCCTGTCAGACAAAATAGCAAACACAAGTCACCTCATTTCCTCCCTCCAATGGTGGACGTCCACTCAGAATCTGTTGCTGGGGTCCCCCTTTCAACAACCCTTACCCCAAGCAACTCTCACAACAGATGCTTCTCCAAAGGGTTGGGGAGCTCATCTACAAGACTTCTCCACCCAGGGCACCTGGTCTCCTCAAGAGAGTTGTCTACATATCAGTCTCTTGGAACTCAGAGCAATTTTCCTGGCTCTGCGAGTGTTCCACTCCCTGCTCAGCTACAAGACAGTCCTCATTCATTCGGACAATCAGGTAGCCATGTTCTATGTGAACAAGCAGGGGGGGAACAGGCTCTCTGTCGCTTTGCAATGAAGCTTTGTGACTATGGGCCCTCGCCAGAGAGCATCAGATTCATCTGCTGGCAGTATATCTTCCAGGCATTCAAAACTCTTGGGCGGACAGACTCAATCGTGTTCTCTTTCCACACGAGTGGTTTCTGCATGCAGACCAGGTGACCAGGATATTTCAACTTTGGGGAACCCCGGAGATAGACCTCTTTGCAAGTCCGTGGAATGCCAAACTTCACCGGTTCTGTTCCAGAATTCCGGCTCAGGGGGCTCAGGCCAGGGATGCTTTCCTCCTTTACTGTGGTCAAGACTTCCTGTATGCCTTTCCACCCATTCCCCTAATTCCCAAAACCCTCTTCAAGCTTCAGAGAGACAGAGGCCTCATGATTCTCATAGCACCACATTGGCCACGGCAAGCGTGGTACCCTCTGCTTCTACATCTCTCTCAAGCTCCCTCCCTGGAGTTAGGGTCTGCTCCAGATCTCCTATCTCAAGAGAACGGAATGTTATGGCATCCGAATCCTCAGTCTCTGCATCTCAGGGCTTGGTTGCTGAAGGCCTAGATCTCCAAGATCTTCATCTTTCTCAACAAGTGAAAGATGTTCTTTATGCTTCCAGAAAACCTTCCACTAGACGTTCTTATGCTTTCAAGTGGAAAAGGTTTACTATTTGGTGTTCGGAAAAGGGTCTTAACCCCCTTGCGATACCTCTGGAATCTTTGCTGGAGTATCTCCTCCATTTGTCTAATGCAGGCCTTAAGACAAATTCAGTAAGAGTCCATTTGAGTGCTATTGCAGCTTCTCTTAAACCTCTAAATGGACAACCTATTTCCAATCATCCTCTTATAGTAAGATTTATGAGAGGCCTCCTTCTAACTAAGCCTCCCATTAGACCACCTCCGGTGGCATGGGACTTGAACCTGGTTCTTGGGCAGCTCATGAAGCCACCTTTCGAACTGTTAGCTACCACCTCCTTGAAATTTCTTTCTTGGAAGGTTATCTTTCTCATTGCAATCACATCAGCACGCCGCATTAGTGAATTGCAAGCACTAGTAGCTAATCCACCTTATACAAGGTTCCATCATGACAAGGTAGTCCTTAGGACTCATCCACACTTTATGCCTAAGGAGGTCTCGCCTTTTCATCTCAACCAAGAGGTCTACCTACCTGTCTTTTTTCCAGGACCTCATGCATCAAATGCAGAGAGGAATCTTCATACTTTGGACTCTAAAAGAGCTCTAGCTTTTTACTTACAAAGAACACAGCAACATAGAAAGTCCTCTCAACTCTTTGTTGCTTTTGATCCTTCTCATTTGGGACTTCCAGTCTCCAAGAGAACACTATCTAACTGGATTGCTCGGTGTATTTCTTTCGCCTATCAGAGTAAGAACCTTTCTCTGGAGGGCCATGTCACAGCTCACAATGTGAGAGCCATGGCAGCCTCAATGGCTCATCTGAACTCTGTGTCTATTGACGACATCTGTCGAGCAGCCACTTGGGCCTCGGTTCATACCTTCACAGCCCATTACTGCTTGGACAAGGACTCCCGCCGGGATGCCTTGTTTGGTCAGGCTGTTCTCAAACACCTGTTCCATACCTAATCAACTCCTACCCACCATCCCTGGTAGGATGCCAGAGATCCATGGGGGGAAGTGGAGCCCTTCTCAGGGACACACAACTTCTGGGGTCTCTCTCTGGCACCTAAAGCTAGGGAGTCCCCATATGTGATGACTACGTTCCTGTTTGTTCCTGGAGATAGCATTGTTACTCACCTGTAACAGGTGATCTCCGGGAACAGCAGGAATTTAGTCCTCACAACCCACCCACCTCCCCTAGGAGTTGTATCTCTCTATCTCTCTCTTTTCCTTTCCCTCGCTCTCTCTCTTTGTCTCAGCTCTAAAACTCAACTGGAGAGAGGCAGTTGGGAAAGGCGGGAAGGCAGCACGCAGGCACTGTGGGATGCTCCCAAAAGCGTTCTAATTGGATGCTGGGGAGCATTCCTGCGCAGGCTCCATCGGTACCGACGATACCCATATGTGAGGACTAAATTCCTGCTGTTCCCGGAGATCACCTGTTACAGGTGAGTAACTATGCTTTTCTTCCCTTCAGGTGCATCGACACCATCTTAAGCTTAGGCCTCCCTTTTTGTCACAGCCAAAATGGAAAAAACATCCAGTGGTTTTAAGAAGTGTTCCAAATGTGACAGTACCATTTCGGCCACAGACACCCATGACTGGTGTCTAAAATGCTTAGGACCGAATCATCAACCGTCAGAATGTCCTCTTTGTAGGAAGATGACAAAGAGAGGCCTACAGAATCGAGCTACAAAGCTGGACACCCTCTTTGCCTCCGATGCAGTATCTTTAGCATCAACGTCATTAAGAGCTTCATCTTCCTCCCAAGGATCATAGGTCTGGCCCTCCAAGGGTAGATCTCTTAAGCATCGAGATGCCTCGGGCATTGTCCTGGAGGGGAGGCACACCAGCCAAACAACGCTGGTGGGAGGACCTTTCCTCCAAAGCCTTAGTGGGGTCCCAGGATGCTCCCAAGGCCTCCACTTCTGCAGAGCTCCTGGTGCCATGCTCAGGGATCGTGGCCCACAATTCTGTTAAAGATACCCAAGCATTGGCAAGCTCCATGGATTAACATATCCTGGCCATCAAGCAGAGCTTAGCAGCCTTGCAGGCTGCCTTGGTACCAGTAAAACCTTTACAGTCAATTCTGCAGGCATCAGTACTGGCTCCAGTACGGACACAACCTGCCTCGACGTTTTTGCCGCTTACCATGCTTCCGCCCATGCCAGCCCTCGAATCCATTTCCAGTACTGATGTTCTGGCACCGCAAGCCGTGCAGAGTGGGAACACCCTGCCCGTCAATATTTTGAGTCTTCGGATTCCGATTCGTCGGATGATGAATCAGCCAATACCCAGGACATGAGAACTATCCCGGAAGACCCATCTCCGTCTCCACAACATCATATGTCCCCTCCAGAGGACATGTCTTTTCAAGACTTTATTCGCGATGTTGCTCGGGGTGTGTCAATAACAGTGACATTGGAGAAAGAGCCTAGGGCCGAAGAACTTGAAATTCTTCAGTACCCTACAGCCCTGAAGGAGGCTGCTATGCTCCCTATCCATCACATACTTCTCGACCTTATGCTTCGTATGTGGTAGCCACCCCTTACCATCTCTCCACATACCCAACACCATGTACCGGGTACCTTAGTGTCCTGGTTTTCAAAAGACGCAATTGCCACACCATTCCATGGTGGTGGAATCGGCAATGCATCGAATAAAGAGTGCTAAGACACATTCCTCGAACCCTCCAGGTAGGGAATCGAGAACCCTTGATGCCCTTGGTCGACGTTGTTTTCAGGCCTCCATGTTATCAGCCAAGATCAGTTCCTACATACTCTATATGGGCATGTTCCATAGAGAGGTGGCTAAGGATTTGGAGTTAATGGCTCCTCTTCTCCCTGATGACAACAGAGCAGATTTTCACCCTTGTAAAGCATGCTCAGAATGTTTCAAAGTTTAATAAGGCAACCTTTGACTGTTCTGAGTGCATCAGCAGAACTTCATCCATCTGTATCGGTGCATGCAGGATTGCTTGGCTCCAAGCATTGGATCTTGAACAATGGGTTCAAAATAAGCTGGGTAATATCCCTTGCACTGCTGAAAACCTTTTTGGCAAGGATTGGCAAGACAAAGCCTCTCAGTTGGAATCTGAGAACACCACTCTTAATAGGCTATCTAGATCTACTGCCAACACAGCTAGGAAAAAAGCAGCAAAGAACTTTTTTTCAATAAGAAGTAGTACTATCCTTTTTACAACCCTGCTGTACAGTGTCAACACCATGCTCCTCAGAAGGGGCACCAACCCTCAAAGCAGCAAAAAAAGGCTCAGACTCATAAGTCACAGCCTCCTAAGTCACAGCCACCTCAACAGACCCAGCCTCCTCAGGGTCTTTGACTCCTTTCTGGAGAACATAGCTGTTCCAGATTCCGTCCACATACCCGGCAGACTCTGTCACTTTGCCCATAGGTGGCATTTTATCACATCAGAGCACTGGACACTGTCCATAGTATGGGAGGGGGTACAAGCTTCATCTACAAAGTCTACCCTCCTCCCCTCCCCCCCCCCCCCCCGGATTCCTCCAAGAGAGTTCTGCTCTCAGCCCCCTCTCACTGCTCTGTTGCTGCAAGAGGTCACTTCCTATCTCCAGGAACAAGCAGGAATGTAGTCTTCACATATGGGTATCGTTGGTACCGACGGAGCCTGTGCGGGAACGCTCCCCAGCTCCAATTAGAAAGCTTTTGGGAGCATCCCACAGCGCCTGCGTGCTGCCTTCTCGCCTTTCCCAACTGCCTCTCTCCAGTTCTTCATTTTCCGCGGAGCCAGCAGGTGGTGGTTCCTGTCACCGCAGAAATGTTTTTACTTATTCCTCCTTTTTTGTGGTCACATCTGCTTTCCTCGATGCTATACCGGTACTGCCGGTGGTTCTTACTTTCTTTCTAAAAAAAAAAAATATATATATTCTATTTTTTTCCAAACATTTCTTTTCCAGGTGCACGCGCCATTTTGGCCTTAGGCCCAAAATTTCCTCCACTATGGAAAAACCCGCTTCAGGTTTCAAAAAGTGCACCAAGTGTGGCGGTACCATCTCCGTCACAGACACCCATGAGTAGTGTCTTAAATGTTTAGGTCCTGACCACTCCATCTCAGAATGTATGGCTTGTGCAATGATGTCCAAGAGGGGTCGACAAAACCGAGCTGCCAAGCTCAGCGCCCTTTTTCTCTCCGATGCAGCTTCTGTGGCATCTACATCTTCCAGGGCTTCGTCTTCCTCCCATGGATCTCAGATAACTAAACATAAATCTAGCCGGTCCTCAAAGGGTAGATCTCCTTCCAAGCATTGAGATGCCTCTGGCGTTGCCCTTGAGGGTTCTATACAGGCAAAATTGCCCCGGCTGGAGGCTTCGGCTTCCGAAGCATTATCGGGGCTCCAGGATGTTCTCGAGGCCTCGACTTCGGCAGAACTACTAGTGCCATGCTCTGGGGTACCGGCTGCTTTCTCCGGTACCGATACCCAGGCATCGGCAGCGTTGATAGACCAGAGGTTTCTGGCTATTGAACGCAGTCTGGCGGCTCTCCTTGCGGCATCGACACCCTCTGAACCGTGTCAGACAGTTCAACCGGCACCGATGCCGGCACCGGTATCGGTACCGGTACCGACAGCATCGGCATTGACATCGGTGTCCGCTTTGCCGGTACCCAGTCATGCAATGTCTTCTGGTACCGATACACTGGTACTGATTCCCCCCAGTACCGACTTCGGTCGGTACTGGTATCGGGCTCTTCAAGAGCATCCGGACAGAAGGTACTTCGAATCCTCGGAGGACTCCGAGGATTCTGACAGCTCTGTCGGTACCGGAATACTTCTCCCGGAGGAGCCTTCCTCTCCTAAACGTAGGATGTCTCCTCCAGAAGATATCTCCTTTCAGGATTTTATCAGGGAGGTGGCTCAGGGTCTGTCTATTACTGTGGCTCCTGAAACAGAGCCCAGGGCAAAGGAGTTGGAGATTTTACAATATCCCAAAGCTCCTAAGGAGGCAGCTACCTTGCCTATCCATGACATCTTACATGATCTCATGTTAAGAATGTGGGAGACACCTCTTACCACCTCCCCTCACTCTCGCAGACTAGATACCATGTATCAAGTCCCTCCTTGTCCTGGCTTCCAGAAGACTCAGCTTCCTCACCACTCTATTGTAGTGGAATCAGCTATGAGAATGATCAGGAGTACAAAGAGGCATGCCTCTAATCCTCCAGGACGTGAGTGTAGAACTTTGGATGCCTTTGGATGTCGTACTTTCCAGGCTTCCATGCTCTCTGCCAGGATCAGTTCCTATATTTTATATATGGGAATGTTCCTTAAAGAGGTCACAGGAGACTTGTAGATTTTAAGCCCTCTCCTTTCTGATGACAAGAGGCAGGATTTTCTCACACTGGTTAAACATGCCCAGGATGTTTCTAAGTTTGTCAGTCGTGCAGCTTTTGACTGTTTTGAGTGCATAAGCAGAACCTCTGCCATTGCCATAGGTGCACGTAGAATTGCCTGGCTCCAGGACAAACTGGGCAATATCCCTTGTACAGGTGAGAATTTATTTGGCAAAAATTGGCAAGAGAAAGCCAATGAGTTGGAAGCTGACAGCTCCACTTTGGATAGGTTATCCAAAGCCACAGCTGATCCTGCAAGGAAGAAATCTTTCAAGAAACCATTCTTCTCAAAAAAGAAGAGGTTTTATCCTTCTTATTCCCAGCAGGGACGTTCTGCAGGTCAGCCTGCCCGAAAGAGTCAGCAACCACCTAAACAAAGGAAAGCAAAGACTGCTAAGCCTCAACCGTCTCAGCAGTCTCAGCCTCCATAAGGCCTTTGACTTTCATCTAGAGAACGTTGCCTTCCTGGCCCTCAATGGACCAGAGCCTTCCACCATTCCAGGAAGGGTGTCTCACTTTGCCCCCAGATGGGGGCAGATAACAGCAGAACATTGGACACTCTCCATTATAAAAGAGGGGTACAGGCTTCACTTTCTGTGCATGCCCCCTCCCACAATGGTAAGACAGTTCAATTCTCAGACCTCTCTCATCAACCTGTTAGATCAAGAGGTCACTATGCTTCTTGCCCAAGGGGCAATAGAAGAAGTACCCATTCATCATTAGGGTACACGGTTTTACTCCCCCTATTTCCTTATCCCAAAGAAAACAGGGGGATACAGACCTATCTTGGACCTCAGAGAATTGAACAAATTCCTGTTCAAAGAGAAATTCAAGATGATTTCTCTGGGATCTCTGCTGCCATACCTTCAGAGTCAGGATTGGCTTTGTTCTCTAGATCTCAGGGATGCGTACACCCATGTTCTCATCCATCCAACTCACAGGAAGTTCCTTCGGTTCCTTTTTCAAGGAAAGCACTACCAGTACAGGATGCTTCCTTTTGGCCTGGCCTCAGCACCAAGGGTGTTTACAAAATGCATGGCTGTGGTAGCAGCATTTCTTCGCACTCTAGGAATATTCGTCTTCCCCTACTTAGATGACTGGCTCATTCGAGCCCCATCAGAGGCCAGGACTTCTCTATCTCGCACCATGCGTATCCTTCAGTATTTGGGCCTGGTCATTAACATCCCAAAATCCAGTCTAACTCCTACTCAGTCCCTAGAGTTCATAGGTGCTTTGCTGGATACCAGAAAAGCAAGGGCCTATCTTCCTCAGACCTGTTGCCTTTGCATGGTGCAGTTAGCTTCTCAAGCAGTGCTAAAGCCTCATCTCACTGGCCGAAAAATGTTACAACTACTAGGCTACATGGCATCTACAGTGCATGTGGTTCCTTATGCTCGCCTCCATATGAGAGCAGCCCAGTGGACTTTATCCGCCCAATGGACCCATACATCAGGGTGCCTTTCAGACAAAATAGCAAACTCAAATCGCCTTATTTTGTCCCTCCAATGTTGGCAGTCCACTCGGAACCTGTTGCTGGGGTCCCCATTTCAACAACCTTTATCCCAGGCAACTCTCATAACAGATGCTTCACCAATGGGTTGGAGAGCTCATCTGCAAGACCTCTCCACCCAAGGCATTTGGACTCCACAGTTGACTCATCTACATATCAATCTCTTAGAGTTTAGAGCAATGTTCCTTGCTCTTCGAGTGTTCCACACCCTGCTCAGTTATAAGACAGTCCTCATTCACACGGACAATCAGGTAGCTATGTTCTACGTGAACAAGCAGGGGGAACAGGCTCTCTGAAGCTTTGCAACTATGGGCCCTCGCCAGAGAGCATCAGATTCATCTCCTGGCAGTGTATCTTCCAGGCATACAAAACTCTTGGGCAGACAGACTCAGTCGAGTTCTGCTTCCACATGAATGGTCTCTACATGCAGACCAGGTGGCCAAAATTTTTCAAATTTGGGGAACCCCGGATATAGACCTCTTTGCAAGTCTGTTGAATGCCAAACTTCCCCAGTTCTGTTCCAGAATTCCGGCTCAGGGCTCTCAGGCCAAGGTTGCTTTCCTCCTTCACTGGGGTCAAGACTTCCTTTATGCCTTTCCACCCATTTCCCTAATTCCCAAAACCCTGTTCAAGCTT
The DNA here is from genome assembly GCA_033557465.1 of Ichthyophis bannanicus. NCBI lineage: Eukaryota > Metazoa > Chordata > Amphibia > Gymnophiona > Ichthyophiidae > Ichthyophis > Ichthyophis bannanicus. The sequence continues at coordinate 258,426,123 of CM066033.1, forward strand.
CAGAGAGTCAGAGGCCGTATGATTTTCATAGCTCCACATTGGCCACGGCAAATGTGGTACCCTCTGCTTCTACATCTCTCTCAAGCTCCCTCCCTGGATTTAGGATCTGCTCCAGATCTCCTGTCTCAGGAGGACGAAATGTTATGGTATCCCAATCCCCAGTCTTTCCATCTCAGGGCTTGGTTGCTGAAGGCCTATATCTTCATGATCTTAAGCTCCCTCAGCAAGTAAAGGATATCCTTTATGCTTCCAGGAAGCCTTCCACAAGACGCTCTTATGCTTTCAAGTGGAAAAGGTTTACCATATGGTGTTCGCAGAAGGGTCTTAACCCCCTTGCGATACCTCTGGAATCATTACTGGAGTATCTCCTTCATTTATCCAATGCAGGACTTAAAACTAACTCAGTAAGAGTCCATTTCAGTGCTATTGCAGCTTCTTTCAAGCCTCTAAATGGACCTCCTATTTCCTCCCATCCTCTTATAGCAAGATTTATGAGAGGTCGTCTTCTAACTAAGCCTCCCATTAGGCCACCACCGGTGGCATGGGACTTAAACCTGGTTCTTGGTCAGCTCATGATGCCACCTTTGGAACCCTTAGCTATTACCTCATTGAAATTCCTTTCTTGGAATGTTATCTTTCTCATTGCAGTCACATCAGCACGCCGCATCAGTGAGTTGCAGGCACTAGTAACTGATCCACCTTATACAAGGTTCCATCATGACAAAGTCGTCCTTAGGACTCATCCACACTTTATGCCAAAGGTGGTCTCGGTTTTTCATTTAAACCAGGCGGTCTACCTGCCTGTGTTTTTTCCAAGGCCTCATGCATCTAATGCAGAAAGGAATCTTCATACTTTAGACTGTAAAAGAGCTTTAGCCTTTTACTTGCAAAGAACACAGCAACATAGAAAGTCCTCTCAACTCTTTGTTGCTTTTGATCCTTCTCATTTGGGACTTCCAGTCTCCAAGAGAACACTGTCCAGCTGGATTGCTCAGTGTATTTCCTTTGCCTATCAGAGTAAGAATCTTCCTCTGGAGGGCCATGTCACAGCTCACAATGTGAGAGCCATGGCAGCTTCAATGGCTCATTTGCACTCTGTGTCTATCGACAACAATTGTCGAGCAGCCACTTGGGCCTCGGTTCATACCTTCGTAGCCCATTATTGCTTGGACAAGGACTCCCGCCGGGATGCCTTATTTGGTCAGGCTGTTTTTTAACACCTGTTCCATACCTAATCAATTCCTACCCACCATCCCTTTTTGGATGCCAGAGATCCATTGGGGGAAATGGAGCCCTTTTACAGGGACACACAACTTCTGGGGTCTCACCCTGGCATCTAAAGCTAGGGAGTCCCCATATGTGAAGACTACATTCCTGCTTGTTCCTGGAGATAGCATAGTTACTCACCTGTAACAGGTGATCTCCAGGAACAGCAGGAATTTAGTCTTCACAACCCACCCACCTCCCCTAGGAGTTGTATCTCTCTATCTCTTTCTCTTTCCCTCTCTCTCTCTCTTTGTCTCAGCTTTAAACTCAACTGGAGAGAGGCAGTTGGGAAAGGCGGGAAGGCAGCACGCAGGCGCTGTGTAATGCTCCCAAAAGCTTCTAATTGGACGCTGGGGAGCGTTCCTGCGCAGGCTCTGTCGGTATCGACGATACCCATATGTGAAGACTAAATTCCTGCTGTTCCCGGAGATCACATGTTACAGGTGAGTAACTATGCTTTCTCTTACAGGGCGCAATAGAGGAGGTTTCACCATCCCCGCAGGAAATGGGCTTTTATTCTCCATACTTCCTCATTCCAAAGAAAACAGGAGGGTACAGGCCCATTCTGGACCTCAGAGAACTGAACAGGTATCTACTATGTAAGAAGTTCAATATGATCTCCCTAGGGGCCCTTCTCCCCTATCTCCAGTCAGGATTGGCTCTGTTCTCTAGATCTAAAGGAGGCATATACTCGCATACTTATTCGCTCACAGCACAGAAAGTTCCTGTGCTTCTTGTTCCAAGGGAGACATTATCAATATAGAATCCTGCCTTTTGGCCTCGCCTCTGCCCCAAGAGTCTTCACAAAATGCCCGAACTCGTCCCCTCTCAAACTCTAGAGTTTATAGGGGCTCTCCTAGACACTCAGCAATCAAAGGCATTTCTGCCCCAACTCCGCTGCTCTCGACTCAGCATCTCAGGCATGCCTCAAGAACTTTCTCACTACTCGAGAAATGCTACAACCTCTGGGTCATATGGTATCAACGGTGCATGTTGTTCCATATGCTCATGTACATATACGTGCAGCTTAATGGACACCGGCTTCCCAGTGGTCTCAGGCATCGGGTCGCCTGGGAGACAAAATAATAGTCTCCACCCGCCTAATCTCGTCTCTCCAGTGGTGGCAATCCCCAGAAAACCACCTGGTAGGGTCACCAGATGCCAGCACATCAATGTACCCTGACGACGGATGCGTCCAAATTGGGCTGGGGAGCTCATCTGGACAATCTCTCCACTCAGGGGCTCTTGTCTCATCTAGAGTCACAACTCCACATAAATTTTCTGGAGCTCAGAGCTATTCACAATGCTCTCAAAGTGGTCCAGCCAGAACCATCTTTGATTCCACACAGTTCTAGTCCAGACGAACAATCAAGTAGCCATGTTCTACTTGAATAGGCAGGGCAGAACATGCTCTTGGACCCTCTGCAGCGAAGCTCTGCATCTCTGGTCTTTTGCCATATAGCATCGCATTCACTTGCATGCGGTGTATCTTCCGGGCAAACACAACTTCTTGGCGGACAAACTGAGTTGAGTCCTTCTACCTTACGAGTGGTCTCTTCATACAGACAAATTCAATCACATTTTTCAGATCTGGGGAACCCCAAAGATAGACCTGTTCACAAGTCCTCAGAATGACAAGTTTCTTTGCTTCTGCTCCAGGATCCCTGCACCAGACAGCCAGCAGGTGGATGCTTTTCACCTCCACTGGGGTCAAGACTTCCTATATGCCTTCCTTCCCATTCCCCTCATTCTCATGACTCTCTTGAAACTCCAGAGAGACAGGGGCTACATGATAACTCATAGCACCACGCTGGCCACGACAACCGTGGTATCCTCTTCTTTTACATCTGTCTCGGGCTCAACCCATAGATCTAGAGTCTGCTCGAGATCTCTTCTCTCAGGAGGAGGGAATATTGCTCCATCCCAATCTGCAGTCCCTCTATCTCACCGCATGGCTGCTGAGGGTTTAGCCTTCCAGGACGTTAACCTTTCCCGGGAGGTTAAGGACATCCTCTTGGCTTCAAGTGGCGTAGATTCGCTTTCTGGTGTTCTGAGATGGATCTTAACCCCATCTCAGCTCCGGTGGAGGCATTACTTGAGTATCTCCTCCACCTATCGTCTGGACTCAAATCCAATTTGGTAAGAGTACACCTAAGTGCAATTGCGGCCTCTCACATGCCCTTAGATGTCCAGCCCACCTCTTCTCAGCCGTTTGTAGTACGCTTCATGAGGGGTCTTCTATTAACCAAACCTCCCATCAAGCCTTCTCCAGTGGCATTGGATCTTAATGTTTTAGGACAGTTTCTCAAGCCGCCCTTTTTACCTCTAGCCACTACATCACTGAAGTTTCTCACGTGGAAGGTCACCTTCCTTATTGCCCTCACTTCAGCAAGACGCATTGGCTGACCCTCCTTATACATGATTACACCATAAGGTTCATCCTCATTTTATGCCGAAGGTGATCTCGCCCTTCCATTTAAGCCAGTCAGTCTACCTTCCTGTCTTTTTCTCTAGTCCTCATTCCTCTAGGGCAGAGGCAACACTTCACACTCTGGATTGCAAATGTGCCTTGGCTTTTTATCTCCAGAGAACTTGCCCTCCTTGCCCGATGTCTCCCTCCGGGCTGCTCTGCATTCTCGTTCCCCCGTCTAAGACGCTCTGGCGGTGGAGTAGCAGCCATCTTCTCCCCTGCTCTCCCCGCCTCCCGAGTCTCCTCCCCACTGCTCTATTATCCGGAATCCCTTCTGCTCCACCTTCACACTTCACCCCCTCTATATATTCTTCTCATCTACTCCCCCCCTGCCCTCCGTCATGACCTCTGGGAATCTCTTCTCAAAACTCTCTCCGATCTTTCCTTGGCCTTCCCACACCTTCTCATAGCTGGGGATTTCAATCTCCACCTTGACTCTCCCTCCTCTTCAAGAGACCAAGCTTTTCTTGCTCTTCTTCAAGATCTTTCCCTTACTCAACATGTTCCCATCCCTACACACTCGGCTGGTCACACCCTTGATCTTCTCATCACTCCTGCTGCATTCCAGCTCTCCTCCTCTAATCTAGCAGCCTCTCCTCTTCCTTGGACAGACCATCTCTGTTTCACAGTCTCTTGTTCCCTTCCACCCCCTCCGTATTCCTTTTCTACCTCCTCGAATTCCCTGCCCCCCCCCCCAACTTTCCAGACTACTCACTCCTGACACAGTTCATAACTTTCCCCCAGTTACCACCCTTCTTCCCTCTGATTTCCTCTCCTTATCCCCTAATGCTCAAGCATCCACATGGTTCTCTTCCCTCTCTTCTGCCCTTGACTCTGTCGCCCCCCTTCGTCCCCATCCAGCAAAGCAGCGTTTCTCACAACCCTGGTTTCATTCCGGCCTCCGCCTCCTTCGATCCCAACTCCGTAAAGCTGAACGTTCCTGGTGCAAAAACCCATCCCCAGTTACCTTGTCTTCCTTCAGAACTCATCACGCCTTTTACTGTTCCCAAACCCTTCTAGCTAAGCGTACCTTTATCTCCAATGCTATCGCCAACGCCCCAAATCAAACCCGGCACCTCTACTCCACACTCCGGTCTCTCACTTCCCTTCACCCTAACCCCACCTCCGCGCCCGTTCTTTCTGCTCCACCCCCCTCTATGTTAGCTTCTACCTTCAGCTCCAAAGTCAGCTCTCTTAGAGCTTCCTTGCCTTTCTGCCCCCCACCCATCTCCTCCCCACCCCCTACAGTTCCCCCCCCTCCTTCATCCCTTCACTCTCATACCTGGTCTACATTTGCCCTTACCTCTTCAGCCGAATTCCATAAACTCATCTCCACTTCTAATAAGATTTTCTGCTCCCTTGACCCCATCCCATCCTCCTGGCTTCTCACACCCTCTCTCTCGTCTCTTCCCCCTATTCTTTCCATCTTAAACAATAGTCTATCCTCGGGTATCTTTCCCAACCCCTGGAAGCACGCCCTAATCCGCCCAATTCTCAAGAAATCTTCCCTTGACCCTCTCGATCCAGTGAACTACCGTCCTGTCTCACACCTTCCATTTCTCTCCAAGCTTCTGGAAAAAATCGTATTCGCACAACTTTCGCACCATCTAGACTCCACCAACTATCTTCACCCCCGCCAATCAGGTATCCGGCCCGGTCACAGCGTCGAAACTATCCTTCTCGCCTTCACTAACTCTTTGCATGTAGTGCACGATCGGGGTGATATCTCGGTTGCGGTAGCACTTGATCTTTCTGCGGCTTTTGATCTGGTTGATCACTCCCTTCTCTTAGCCCGTCTCCGTGAAGCTGGTGTTCATGGCACTGTTTTCAACTGGTTCCACTCTTTTCTTCACGCCCGGTCTGCTTCTGTACTAGCCACGTCACCCTCTTCCCCACCCTCTGCCCCCTTTCCCTTACCATATGGGGTTCCTCAGGGTTCTGTCTTGGCCCCCCTTCTCTTTAATCTTTTCCTGGTACCCCTCACACTTGTCATCCAACAATTCGGGATTTCTGCTTTTTACTATGCGGATGACATTCTTCTCCTCCATCACACCTCCCCACTTTCTCCCGACCTTACTCCTCTCAACGACTGCCTTACTGCTGTCACCCACTGGTTAACCCAAACTGCCTTCACCTTAATCGGGCCAAAACCACTGCTTTGTGGTTCCCCTCCGGTCGCCCCCCCCCCCCCCCCCTCGCTAGCTCCATCCCTTTCCAACACTCCTATATCCCTAGTCACTACTTTCCGCTATCTTGGTGTTCTCTTTGATTCAGATCTTTCCTTTCACGCCCATATCTCACACATTACTAAAACTTCCTTTTATTTTCTGCGTCAAATCCGTGCTATCCGCCCTTTTCTTTCTCCTTCTGCCCTTTCTACTTTACTTCTCTCTCTTGTTATGTCCAGGGTTGATTTTGCTAATTCTATCCTTATTGGTTTGGCCTCCTCTCATTTACACCGTCTTCAAAGAATCCAAAATACCGCAGCCCGTCTTCTCTCTCACTCATCTCATTCTCACCATATAACCCCTCTTCTTATCCACTTACACTGGTTACCTGTTCCCTTCCGCTCCCAATACAAATTACTTACTCTGGTTCACAAGGCCCTCCACACCAATTCCCCACAATATCTAGCTGATCTAATTCATTTCCACACTCCCAGATATACCCCCCGTTCATTTCACCTAAACCGGCTCATCCTTCCCCCCCTTCTGCCACCCACTTGCAATCCACCCGATCTTCAGCTTTTTTCTTTATTGGTCCCGCACTGTGGAATTCCCTGCCCTCTTCTATCCGATTAGAACCCTCCCACTCAGCATTTAAACAGCAGCTAAAAACCCACCTCTTCTCCCTAGCCTTTAACCTCCCCCCCCTCTATGATTCTACTCTTCTCCTCCTACCTTCTCTTACCCCCTTGTCTTTCTCTTTTTTAAAGTGTAACTTCCTTTTCTTTTACTGGTCTTGCGCCCTACTGTTTTTATTGGTTTTTATGTATTGTAAACCGCTCTGATTTTATTGTGAAGGGTGGTCAATCAAATTTTATTAAACATAAACATAAACTTGAGAGCACAGAAAAGCTTCCCAACTTTTCATCTCTTTTGACTCGAGTCACCTGGGGTTGCCAATATCCAAACAAACTCTTTCCAGGTGGATAGCGAACTGCATCTCCTTTGCTTATGAAAAGGCAAGACTCTCTCTCTTCAGGATCATGTCACTGCACATAATATTCGAGCCATGGCTGCCTCTATAGCAAATCTACACTCTGTAGCGATTGATGAGATATGCAAAGCAGCAGTTTGGTCTTCTGTCTACACTTTTGCTGCTCACTATTGCCTGGACAAGAACTCCCGCTGGGGTGCCTTGTTTGGCCAAGCTCCAGCATCTCTTTCAGACTTAGATCAACTCCTACCCTCCGTCCTGGGTTTCGATACCAGACATCCTTGGAGGATACATGACCTCCTTAGTTATACCTGTGATTCCACAGCTGACTCTGAGGTCATCTCTCTGGCATCTCCAAGCTAGAGAGTCCCATATGTGAAGACTACATTCCTGCTTGTTCCTGGAGATAGCGCAGTTACTCACCTGTAACAGTTGATCTCTGGGAACAGCAGAAATTTAGTCTTCACAACCCACCCTCCTCCCCTAGGAGTTGTAGGTCGTCGTCTTCTCCTTCTCTCCTTTTATCTCAGCTACAAACTCAACTGAGGAGGGAGAGCTGGAAAGGTGGGAAGGCAGCTACGCAGGCGCAGTGGGATGCTCCCAAAGGTTTTCCGATAGGATGCTGGGGAGCGTTCCCGCGTTGGCTCCGTCGGTACCGACATCACCCATGTGTGAAGACTAAATTCCTGCTGTTCCCGGAGATCACCTGTTACAGGTGAGTAACTAAGCTTTACTCTCCATTGCCTCAGAATGATACATTCTCAAGAGAACCCAGAGGCAGCTAGGAGTCAGCACTGACTTGATGGCACTTAAAAAAAAAAAAAAAAAAAAAACAGTGCCTGAAGGGTGGCCAACACAACACCAGTTTTTAAAAAGGGTTCTGGTGTGATCTGGGAAACTAGACCGGTGAGCCTGATGTCAATGCTGGGCAAAACGGTGGCAACCTTTTATAAAGAACAAAATTACGAAACACATGGACAAGTATGGTTTAATTGGGCATGCATACCTTAGCAGTCTGCAACACATTTTTGAAGGTATGAATAAAGATATGGATCATGATGAGCAGTTGATGTATCTGTATTTTCAGGGGTTTGTCAGCGTCCCTTATAAGAGCTTCCTGAGGAAATTTAAAAAAACCATAGGATAGAAGGCAATGGTCTATTGTAGATTGCAAACTGGTTAAACAATAGGAAACAAAATAAGATTAAATAGTCAAGTTTTTTAATGGAGAAAGGTAATAGTGGAGTGCCCCAGGGATCTGTACTGGGACTGGTGTGTTTTAACATTTATAAATCTGAAATTGGGAACAGGTAAGATGATTTAATTTGCAAATGACGCAAAATAATTTAAAGATTTTATATCATGAACAGATTGTGAAAAATTGCAGAAGGACCTTGTGAACCTGGACATCCAGAAGGCACATAAATTGTATGGAAAAGTGTAAAGTGATGCGCATAGGAAAGAATAACCCAAAGTATAGCTACACGATCCTAAGTTCTAAATAAGGAGTTCCCTTCCCAGGGAAAAGAAAATCCTGTGCTCAGTATATGGCAATGGCCAAAAAAGTAAGCAATATTAGGAATTGGGACATGATGGGAGAACAAAACTTATAATACCATGCTTCTATTGCTCCATGAATGGATTGTACCTCAAATATCATATGCCGTTTTAGTCATAGCATCTCTAATAAAACAGCATTAGAAAAGGTAAAACATGTTTAAAAGACACAGAGTATAAACAAAATATCCACATTACAGTACTTCCATGTTGGGAATAAAGCAGTTCATACTGAGTGAGCTCAAGAGCTCTTCAGTGTTTATGCTCCCCCAGCATCCACTGCATCTCCCGAGGCCATGGAGGCAAGTGCTGCCGATGCCAGTGTATTTGATTTAAACGTACACAAAAATTAGTTTAAGCTGCACTTTTTGACTCTTGAGCCCTCTGTTTGTCATCTCAACAGAAATGACAACCAGAAGGTTCAGTCGGGGCCCCAAGAACTGCAGGCACCATTTCTGGATGTCTGTTACAGACATAGCATTGTCACTCTGGGGAGCACTTTTTAAACCTGCTGGCGAGCTTGTGGGACATTTTCTTCCAGAAACTGTTTTCTATGAGTGCTCCCCTTCTCTGGAATAAGTTGCTGTCAGCATTGCAGATTCACACATATGTGCTTATAGAAAATAATCGTGCCTTAAGTTTCTTTCTAAATTACGTTTTTTCTCCAGGACCAAGCAGGAAGTCAGTCCTCACATATGGGTGTCATCGGCGCCGATGAAGCCCCAGCGGAGCTTTTCCCCAGCTTTCTATGAAAGCCTTTGGGAATGCAGGCACGCATGCGCGGTTCCCTTCCCGCCTAAAGGTGCCATCTTACCTCAGTCTCTTTTTTTCCGTGAAGCCCACCGGACGTGTGTCCAGTTTTCCCGGTTAAAATTAGATTTTTCAGCGATTTTTTGCTCTTTCTACCGGTTCGACGCCGGTTCCCCTCCCGCCGGGTTCGGTACACCGGTATCGAGCCCGATTCCTCTTTTTCGGTTTTTGCCCTTCGTGGCTGGTGTTCGCGCCTTTTTTCTCTTTTTCCCTGGAAGGCCGGTCTTTTGACCTCGCAGGGACTCTTTTTTTCCCCGATGGCTTCCAGTGGTTTTAAGAAGTGTGATTGGTATAAGAAACTGTCTCTCACCGACACACACGACTGCTGCCTTCGGTGCCTCGGCCCCAACCACGATCCTAAGTCGTGCGGGGCCTGTGGAAAAATGTCTTCCAAAGCACTACGAAGTCGCCAGCAGCAAAAGGAAAGGCTTATCTCCAGGAACAAGCAGGAATGAGTCTTCACATATGGGTACGTCGGTACCGACGGAGTCCGCGCGGGAACGCTTCCCAACGTCCAATCAGAAAGCTTTTGGAAGCATCCCAACACGCCTGCGTGTTGCCTTCCCATCTTCCCAACTGCCTCTCCTCAGTTTTCGTTTGTCCGCGGAGCCGGGAGGACGTTCTCCTGTCACCGCAGAAAATTCTTCTTTTATTTTTTAGTTTTCTTGTGGTCGCGGCTGCCTTACCCGACGCCACCGGTACCGCCGGTGTTTCTTTTTTCTTTTCTTGTAAAATATTTTTCCTTTAAGGAATATATTTTTCTTTTTTAGTGTCTCTCACAGTTCTCATTTTTCCTCATGGAACCGCCAGTCACTTTCCCCAGGAAATGTGCAAACTGTGGCGGTACAACTTTATTTTTAGACACTCACAATTGGTGTCTAACCTGCTTGGGTCCTGACTATTTTCCTCCGGAGCCCTCGGTCGCCAGTATGGTGAGAGGAAGTTTTCAACATCGAGTTCCCCTCGACATGTGGTCCCCCTCTAACTTCAGGGCACCAACCATATCTTCTTCTACACAGGATCAGGTAACCCAAAAACAGTCTGTTAAGACTAGCCAGTCCTCGAGCGGCAGTTCTCATGCACAGCATAGAGATGCCTCCGGCCTTGCCCTCGAGAGTCCGCTGGCTTCAAAACCCCGGTGGGAGTCTTCGGCCTCCAAAGCCTGTGTGGGGTTTCAGGTTGTTCCTGAGGTTCACCCCTCACAGAACATACCTGAGCCATGTCCGGTGGTGGCATCCGCTTTGAGCGGTACCGATACTCCGGCATCGGCACTGGTGTTGGATGAAATATTCCTCACCAAGGATCGTCGTCTGGCGTCCTCGGTACCTATGGGCCCGGTGGATACGCTTCAGACCGACTTTACAGTATCGGTATCGACACCGATACTAGTACCGACATCGGTACCCTCCAGACATGCATCGATAGACTCGCTTCCTTCGATGCCGAGTCTGGAATCGATCTCCAGTCTGGAGGACCGGGTACCGACTCGTCTTGGTACCGACTCCCGTCGGTACCGAAGGCTCGGTTCCAATACTTCGGATCCGCAACTCTCGGTTCCTCCGATACCGTTAGAGTTGCCACCGGCTGGTCTTCTTCCACCGGTATCAGATACGGTACCGAGATCGGTACCGATATCCACAGTACCATTACGGTCGGTACCTTCCATGCTTCTCTCGTCAGGCTCGCTTCCCTCGATGCCGAGTCTGGAATCGATCCCTAGCATGGACGATCTGTTACCGACTGTCGCTGGTTCTGACCTGCAGTACCAGCGACCACCATCTAAGGATCCCATACTGCACCATTCAGGATTTTCTATTCCTATATACTGGAATAGATCCCTCGGTGCCAACGCTAGTTCTTCATCAGATCTAGCCTATCTAAGGGAAGTTCCCTCTGGTGATCCTTCTTTCCAGACTTTTCTCCTGGATATGGCAAAATCACTTGCCATTCCTATTCCTGGACAAGATCCTACACAAGGGAATACAGAATACCTCTCTGTTCCTAGCGAAGCAAAGGAGACTATAATGCTTCCTTTGCATCATTCTTTGCAGGATCTCCTTCTACGAATGTGAGAAGCTCCTTTAAAGGTACCCCCACTTTCCAGAGCAACTGATCTCCTATATCAGGTGCCCCCTCTCCAGGGTTTCAAAGGACTCAACTTCCTCATCATTCCATTGTAGTGGAATCAGCATTGAGGCGAGTGAAGAGTAATAAAAAGCACTCTTCTTGTCCGCCAGGTCGTGAGTCTAAGACACTAGATGCCTTTGGACGTCAAACCTTCCAGACATCCATGCTTTCAGCAAGAATTCTCTCATATATTTTGTATATGGGTCTATCTCTTGAGGAGGTCACAAGAAAGTTACATCTTTTGACTCCTTTTCTTCAAGAGCCCAAACAAGCAGACTATTCCTTACTGGTTAGTCATGCTCATAATATCTCTAGGTTTCTTACTCGTGCTTCCCTAGACTCCTTTGAGTCTGTTAGCAGGACTTCTGCTATAGCTGTAGGGGCACGACGTAGAGCCTGGCTCCAAGCTTCATACTTGGACAAATGGGCACAAGAAAGACTGGGAAATACTCCTTGCACTGGAGAAAATCTCTTCAGCAAGGAGTCTTTACTCCAGGTTACTCAGTTATCCACTGACTTTCCTGTTTCCAGAGGCTATTCTACGCCGTCTTCTTTCCCAGTAGGTAGGAAATGTCCTACCAAACTTTCTTCCCTAGGGGGAGAAGGTTTTGTCCATCATCTGCCCATCATACAGATGTTCCCAAACAGGGGAAACATCGCCCTGGTCTGAAGAATCTACAAACTCAACAGGGTCAACAAACCTAGCAGTCGCAGGGTTTCAAATAGATCAGTGTCCCTCTTGGTTGCTGGTTAGGGTAGCAGTCTGCTTCTTTTCACTTGCAGTATCTGCACTAATTTATCCTAACCTACCTAGATATCTCTTCATGAGACATCTTTTCTCTAAGAGTCTTTATGATGATCATGCCCATACTTAACAGATTTCCTCTTCCTCTTGGAGGAAAGAGAGGTAACAACTATCAATAGACAGTTGTTTTCCCTGTATTGGCATGTATCATCTCACCTGTCGGAGACTTCCTCCATAATTGGTCTCTTGCCTGTCTTACCTCCCTCTTACTACAACATTTAGTTTGTAAGAGTGACCTTTTTTACACGGGTAAGCCCTTATGGTCCTCTACCTGTTCTACCGGGGGATTCTCCCTTCTGGAGTTGTCTTCCCCCTTGTTACCTTAGGGCAGCTCCTCAGACAATAGGAAGTCCTACCATGTCTGTTTCTTTTTTCAAAAAAAAAAAAAAAAGAGGAGGGAAAAGAAATTCTCCATGCTGCCCTGATAGTTGCTGCAAATGCAGCAATTCCTATTGGTTAAACCATTGGTTTTGTTCACTACACAACCAGGGTTTCCCCTCCACTAGCAATCCTCCTAGCCTCAGTGCTAAGTCCCAAACAGGGTATCAACCTCGTTTGGGAAACCCTATTATCACAGTTTGGTTAACTTCTATTCTTCGCCCCTTGCCCTTGGCAGAATAGCTGGTTACCTGCTGGCTTTCCACAGCCAGTTTTTCTTCTGACCAACCTGCAGCATGCTCTCTGCAACTCTACTAGAGTAGCTTTGCACTATGGGCCCTTGCTAGAGAGCATTAGTATCTTGCCTAGCAGATAACCCCAGATGGTTAAAAGGGGTTTCCCCAGTCATGTTTCATGCCTGGCAGGTATTCTCTACCCTTTCCATCTTATCTTAAAAATCTTTTGAGGCATAAGCCTCAGGCCTTTCAATACGTGAAAGCCTAAAGAAGGGCCAATTCCCTGGCTTGGCCCATATCTCCTGGGGTCTCCCGTCAGAGATAAATTCTTCACTGGCAGCTAGAGGATACCTAATACCCATCTTGCCCTCATAGGCGGATCACTAGGGTATCTTCCTCCAGAGGCCTCCTCTATCCAATCTCCATACTACAATTCTGGAGATATCTGGACTTCCTGTCTGCAGACTGCCGTTATCCTCTGCCATTTTCACGTAGGCCATCCTAGTTACTCAAGAGCTCAAATTCTGCAAAGAATTAAGCCGCCTTTTTGTCAGGGACACCTTTCCTCTGACTATGGCAGTCATAACCAGGAGAAGAGGATTTTTTTCTATTTTATCTATTCAAGCAGGTATCAACCTTCTTGCTATTAGATAAATCTTTCTCTCTCCCTATAAGGGAGGATGGGGTTCTCTGGACATCTCTCCATCCATATACCTGGAGACCAATGTTCCCTCTAATTTTCTGTAGGCTGTGTGCGCATAAAATATCAGCTGTGCAGCTTTTGAAGGAAGGTTAAATTTTTGTGCGCCACATAACGACACTCGGGGTTATACACTTTAAAATTTGACTACACGTCAGAATACAGTATGTACACCACATTGATTGCACTAGAAAATATTGTAGAACTTGTGAAAACCGTAAATACACAACAACTTTTAAATTTTAAGACGTCTGTGTTTTCTATCAGAATCAGAACCGTAATTCTTGTGCGCTCTGTTATAAAGTATGTGCGCTCGCTCGGCGAGGTGTGTGCGCGCGCACACGCGCACAGCTTAGAGGGAACAGTGCTGGAGACATGTCTCTATATGCCTGCCTATTCATCTAGGTGTGTATATATATATATATATATATATATATATATATATATATATTGCTTTATATCTATCCGTGTGTCTTCTGCCCATACATATCTCTTATAGATATATGCATATATACCCTATATGTGTATATATTTAAATCTACACATATATATATATATGTACACATATATTGATACATATAATGAGATATATTTTTAGATAGATCTGTATCCATCTACTTATCTATCTGTCTGTTAGGATCAGATATCCTGACATTCCTTTATGATCCTGACAGATGGGCACTAACCCTATCAATGCTGTACCAGCATGCCTAGGGGACTACACCTAGAACCACTCCTGTGGTAATTAACCTTTTCAGGTTAGGTACTCCTGAAGCTCTCCATGTACCTTTCTTTCCTAATTGACCCCATTTAGGAAAGACATTGCGGAGCTTCCGTTGCTCTAAAGCTTAGCGCTCCTGAGTCTGTCCTTACCTTTTTATCAGATACAAGGGTTTCCATACCCTTTCTTCCCTACATGGACTGATTCCAACCCCAGTCCAGTTGGGTCAGACTAAATTTTTCTCTTGGCCCTAAATTTGTACTGTTTTTGGACCAAAGCAGCTTAAGCTTTCCTTAATAGTACCTTCTGCGTCTCCGCTGAAGCTCTACCTCTCATACTACCCCAGTTTTCCCCTGGGGCTATTTTTCTCACCCTAAAGGGTTCTGACCTCCACTTGTTTTTTGTTCTACTTTATTACCTCTACTTCTCAGTGAGGTACCCCTTGAGCACATTCACTGGCTCTTCTATCAGATCCATATGTAGCTCAGTGTACTTGTGCAATGTCAACAAGGGAGGCCCAGATTACAATATTTTATTACTAAATGCCCTTGATACAGGGTCTTCCCCTTTGAAGCCCTGTTCTAGCCAGCTGTTCCACAGCTCTTTTCTGTATTCAACTCCTACCCTCCATCCCCAGGATGCCTGAGGTCCTGAGGAATAGAATGGCTCATTCTGGACTTGCAACATGCTAGGACTCCCTCCGGGCATCTGAGCTTGGGAGTCCCCATATGTGAAGACTCATTCCTGCTTGTTCCTGGAGATAGCACAGTTACTTACCTGTAACAGGTGATCTCTGGGAACAGCAGGAATAAGTCTTCACAACCCACCCACCTCCCCTAGGAGTTGCATTTCTCTATCTCTATCTTTCCCTTCCTTGCTCTCTCTCTTTCTTTGTCTCAGCTTTAAAACTTAACTGAGGAGAGGCAGTTGGGAAGGCGGGAAGGCAGCAAGCAGGCGTGTTGGGATGCTTCCAAAAGCTTTCTGATTGGACGCTGGGAAGCGTTCCCGCGCGGACTCCGTCGGTACCGACGTACCCATATGTGAAGACTTATTCCTGCTGTTCCCAGAGATCACCTGTTACAGGTAAGTATCTGTGCTTTCTCGGACTCAGCCTCCGGCCGGGCCCGGACCTCGTCTGAGGCCTCGACATCTCGGGATTCCGATCCCGAGCGACGTCGAAGCTCCTCGGACAGGGAGTCCCCCGACTGGGAATGCAAGAGGAAGAAACGGCTCGCGAGGGCGTCGTCGGAAGAGGTCCCTGGCTCCTCGAGGGCCAGGTCCAAGACCCCCGACCGTCGCCCCGGGCCTGTGGAACCAGAGAAGCCTGCCAAAGTTCCTCGTGTGGAGCCGGAGTCTGCTGGACACGTAAGCCCCGTAGTCCTCGTGGACTCTCCTCCCAGGGAGCCGATGTCGGGCCCGGCGCCGCCGGCTGCTGCGTCTCCCGAGCTGAGTCTCAGGATGACAGCCTTGGAGAGCAGAATGTCTGCCTTCATAGAGCAGCAGCGGGCACTGATGGCCTGCCTGTCTGGCACATCTGCCCCGACCACCGGGACGTCGAAGTCGACCCCGGAGACCGAGCCGATACTCGAGTACATCGTGGCTCGGAGTCGACCTCGGTCGCGGTCCCCCTCGACCTCCCGTTCGGGACCGAGTGCGTCGACGCCGGTGCTTCCGGCGTCGGGGCGGGTACTCCAGGGCCCCGCGGGGTCAAACCCCGACTCTTCCTCGGACGAGTCGGCTTGGGAGACGGAGGACGAGGAGTCTCCTGACACCTTTAAGACTTGGTGCGTCCCTTCAGACTCACCGCAGTCTGAGCCCCGGAGTAGGTCCCCCCGGAGGACACCCGGTTCTCGGAGTTCGTCCAGGATATGGCCACTGCCTTGGCTATTCCGTCGGATCCCGAGGAACAGCCTCGAGCTGAAAAGCTCGAGGCACTGCAGTATGACTCTCCTCTGAAGGAGGCTTTTACTGTCCCGGTTCCTCCAATGCTGGAACGGCTCCTTTTCCGTATGTGGGAGGCACCGGCCTCAGCGCCAGTTCTTAGCAAGCGAGTTGATTCGATCTATCGGCTCGGTAAGAGCCCTGTTTTTCAGAAGGCATAGCTACCACACCATTCCATGGTTGTGGAATCGGCCATCCATCGTCTGAAGAGTCAAAAGATGCACTCCGTGGTGCCTCCTGGCAGGGAGGCCCAAAACCTAGATGGCGTCGGTAGAAAGTGTTTTCAGGGCTCGATGCTTGCTTGATGTGTCCAGTCTTACCAGCTGTACATGGGCATGTACTTGCAGGATCTGGCCAAGGAGTTGGCCGGATTCTCTGCTGGTCTCTCCGGGGAACCCTTGCAGAGATTTAAGTCCTTGTCCTCGGGGATTCGGGACTGCTCGAAGTTCATGTCCCGCGCCGCCTACGATGGCTTCGAGGCTTCGGCCCGAGTTGCGGCAGCCGGCATCGCGGCTCGACGCCAGGCATGGCTGCAGTCATCGGACCTCGAGCCATGGGTTCAGGACAAGTTGGTCGATGTCCCTTGCCGAGGTGAAAACCTTTTTGGCAAGCCCATGACCGAGAAGGCCGCTCAGCTCGAGACCGAGCACCTCACCCGGACACGGCTGTCGAGGAAGACCTCTGCCCCTTCTCATAAAAAGAAGGGCTCGTGTAAAAAGCCCTTTTACCCGAGGAAGGGCACTGCCTACAAACAGTACCCGCAATATCAGGCTGCCCAAGCTGCCCCCCAGGGTCAGCAAGCTAAGGGCCAGGGTAATGGGCCCCGTAGGCAGAGGACCCCCAAGCCTCAGGCCCCTGCTACCACTCAGCAGGATGGGGGTTTTTGACTCCATGAACATAGCCTCTCCTCCACTGCTCTCCCAACCCTGCACAGGAAGTCGCCTAGTCCTCTTTGCCCACCAGTGGCCCCTTATCACCGGGGACAGTTGGGTGCTGGAGATAATCCAGAAAGGATATGCCCTCCATTTCCACCAACTGCCACCCCCATACTTTACAGGGGAGCCTCCAAGGCCTCCTCTGCACACAGGAGCTTCAAAGTCTGTTGGTGGACAGGGCAGTGTATCCTGTACCTCCCCACTTGCAAGGTCACGGATTCTATTCCAGGTATTTCCAGGTGCCCAAAAGGACCGGTGGCCTTGGTTCCATTCTGGACCTCAGGAACCTCAACAAGTTCCTAGTGAAAGAAAAGTTCAAGATGCTTACTCTTGGAACCCTTCTGCCCTACCTCCAACAGGGAGATTGGCTATGCTCCTTAGATCTAAAGGATGCGTACACATCCTCATTCATCCAGACCACAGAAAGTACCTGAGGTTCATCGTGGGAGGAATCCATTATCAGTACAGAGTGCTACCTTTTGGCCTTACCTCCGCCCCCAGAGTCTTCACAAAGTGCCTAGCAGTGGTGGCGGCCTACCTGAGAAATCAGGACATCTTTGTCTTCCCCTATCTGGACGACTGGCTCATCAGGGGTCAGATAGGTCAGGAGGCCAATCAAGCCACCCTCAGGACCATTGCTCTTCTACAACACCTGGGGTTTGTCATAAACTTCGCAAAGTCCACTTTGCTCCCTTCCCAAAACTTGGAGTTCATAGGGGCAAGGTTGGACTCTCTCCTGGCAAAGGCATTCTTGCCAGAAAACAGAGCCCACAGGTTAATGGCCTTGGCAAGTCAGGTTTCTCAGCAGTTCCCTGGTCTCCGCCAGACTCTGCCTGAGGCTGCTTGGCCACATGGCTTCAACAGTACATGTCACCCCCAATGCCAGGCTCCATATGAGGCCTACACAGTGATGCCTTCGGACTCAGTGGTCACAGGCCACAGGCAGCCTCAGAGACAGGATAAGAGTGTCCAGACCATTTCTGCACTCCCTCAACTGGTGGCTGCACCCACCCAACCTAAAGAAAGGGGGGGTGCCTTTTCATATTCCAGGGTACACAGTAGTGGTGACAACAGATGCCTCACTGCAAGGCTGGGGAGCTCATTGTCTGGGCAAGTGCACCCAGGGCCTCTGGTCTCCCTGGGAAGCTGCACAGCAGATCAATCTCCTCAAACTCAGAGCTATTCGATTAGCACTTAAAGCTTTCTCTCCTACCTTGGCTCACCAGTCTGTCCTGATTCAGACAGACAACCAAGTTGCCATGTTTTATGTGAACAAACAGGGTGGAACTGGGTCCAGGATCCTTTGTCGGGAGGCTCAGGACCTTTGTTCTTTTGCCCTCAAGCACAACATGCTCCTCAGGGCTGTGTACCTTCCAGGCCAGGACAACTACCTGGCAGACAGATTGAGCAGGATACTGCAGCCCCACGAGTGGCAGCTCCATCCTTTAGTAGTTCAGAAGATCTTCCTGAAATGGGGTCTCCCTTTGATAGATCTCTTTGCCAGCCCCATGAACAAGCAGCTGCCAAAGTTCTGCTCCAACATACAAAACACAGACAACTCCACTAATTTAACCAAGTGTAGCAATTGAATTACGTTGCACTAAACAAGCTAACAATACTGTGGTGACAAGGGAGCACAGACCTCAGACAAAACCCCAAGTAGTCAGTAATACTTCAAAACCGTAAATACCGGTTATCAGTAAAACCAAGGGGAGAAAATAGCATCAACGGTCTGTGACCTACCCCCGCCATCCATCAACAGTATTGAAAAGCTTATTAGTAAATACAATCCTGATGGGACAATAGCTCTTACAAATTCCAATTATAATAATAACAGAGACATAAGATAGGATATATATCAATAAGTTGCTAAATAATACATAATAGCTAGTAACTAATACTTTAAACCTTCAATGGCAAACAAATAGCATATCATATATCTCTTAATAGCCACTGCTCAGAGAACTCAAAAAGCTCAAAAAGAGCAAAGAACCCATCAGTAGAAATAACAATCTTCAGCTTCAAGATGGCAAAAGATGGCATAAGATGGCATTAGATATCAACCCCATCAACCCCGACGCCACATCAGACGTCCCTCTTAGCGTTTCGCAGACGCTGCTTCAGGGGGGTGAACATGCCCGCACCGAATACACGTACACATCAGAGAGCTCAACTCCTCCAGGCAACCACATCCTCTGCGGATAGAAGCGGATGCTTTTCTGTTATCTTGGTCTCAGGGCCTCCTCTATGCGTTTCCTCCCACGCCCTTGGTGGCCCGAACCCTATTCAGCTGGTAGCTCCCAGGTGGCCGAGACAGCCTTTGTTTCCTCTTCTGCTTCAACTGGCGGTGGATCCTCCACTGCCTCTGGGGTTGCAACCCGACTTTCTCACACAGGACCAGGGTTCCCTTCTGCACCCCAATCTCAGGTCTCTCAATTTGATGGCCTGGAGGCTGCAAGGCTAGTTTTGGCTCCCTGGGGCCTACCTTAGGAAGTTGAGGAGGTTGTCCTAGCCTCTAGGAAACAGTCCACGAGGAAAACCTATGCTCTCAAGTGGAAGAGGTTTTCTGTGTGGTGTCACCTACGTACAGAGGATCCTTTCTCCTGTACTGTGCCAGTGGTGCTTCAGTATTTGCGGCACTTATCCAATCAGGGACTTAAGTCCAATTCTGTTCGGGTCCACCTCTCAGCTCTAGCAGCTCACCACTCATTGGTAGAGGGGCAGTCTCTATCTGGTCACCCCTTGGTGTCCCGCTTTCTCAAGGGCTTGCTTTTGCTCAAGCCTCCCATCCATCCTTCTGCCCCTGAGTGGGAGCTGAATGTGGTCTTGCAGCCGCTGACTCGCCCAACTTTTGAGCCGATAGCTACTTGTCTACTTCGCTTCCTCTCCTGGAAGACACTCTTCCTTATAGCCCTTACCTCGGCTAGGCGAGTGAGTGAGCTGCAAGCCCTGGTCGGTGACAGGCCTTACACCAGGATTTACAGGAACAGGGTAGTCCTTAGGACTCATCCAAAGTTCCTCCCTAAGGTTGTCTCCTCTTTCCACCTCAATCAGGAGGTGGTTCTTCCAACATTCTTCCCTAGGCCTCATGCTAGCCAGGCTGAAGCAGTCCTGCATACCCTGGACTGTAGGAGGGCCTTATCCTTATACCTTGACCGTACGCAAGGACATAGAAGGGCTACTCAGCTCTTTGTTTCCTTTGACCCCAATAAGTTGGGGTTGGCTGTGTGCAAGTGTACCTTGTCCGTCTGGGTGGCTGACTGTATCACCTGGGCTTACAAGGCGGCTGACCTTCCTTTGCAGGGTAGGGTCACGGCCCATCGTGTCATGGCAATGGCTGCTTCAGTGGCTCATCTCCGCTCTGTGCCCTTTGTAGACATCTGCAGGGCTGCAACTTGGTCTTCAAGCCAGACTTTTGCAGCCCATTACTGCCTGGAGAGGGAGTCCCATAGGGAAAGTGCTTTTGGCCAGGCAGTACTCCGGAATCTCTTTGAGGTTTAGGCAACTCCTGCCCTCTGTTGGACTACCAGTGGAGGTTGTGTCCTTGAAAAGCCTTTCTTTGCTGCTGAGACTAGAGGGAGTTCTCTTGTTCAGCCTGGGTTCCTCTGTAGTCCAGAGCTAGGGAGTCGCCCATATGTGAGGACTGACTTCCTGCTTGGTCCTGGAGAAAGAGTAGTTACTCACCTGTGACAGGTGTTCTTCAGGAGCAGCGGGAGTCAGTCCTCACAACCCTTCCCCCTCCCCCGGGAGTTGCAGTTCTACATAGTTTATTTTTTCATTTTTGTGTGCTGTTCTTAGCTATGTCATTTGACTGAGGTAAGATGGCACCTTTAGGCGGGAAGGGAACAGCGCATGCGTGCCTGCATTCCCAAAGGCTTTCATAGAAAGCTGGGGAAATGCTCCACTGGGGCTTCATCGGCGCCGATGACACCCATATGTGAGGACTGATTCCTGCTGCTCCTGGAGAACACTGTTACAGGTGAGTAACTACTCTTTATAGTATTAGTAATATGTAAAGGTTTGTGAGGAGGGCAGTTATTTGAGCGAGGTGTGATCAAAAAGTATCAAGACTTGTACAATAACACAAGAAGTATAACACTGACGGTTATGGAATTCAGTCTGCTTCAAAGTAGTTCCCTTCTGATAAAACACACTTCTTTCAGCATTCCTGCCACTGCCAGAAATGATTTTGAAATGCCTCTTTCATTATACTGTGAAGCTGCTATGTCAAATTTTGATTAATGGTCTCCAAGTCATTGAATTTACTTCCTTTCAGTGGTAATTTCAGTTTTGGAAACAAAGGTCAGGTGAGTATGGAGACTGATAGACTTGCACAATTTTGTGTTTGGCCAAGAACTGCTGGACAAGATGTGATGTGTGAGCTGGGGCGTTATCGTGATGAAACAACTATTCACCATTGATGCGTGACTCTGGCTTCTTACAATGAACTGCATCTCTCAAACGAGTCAGAACGTGGACGTAGTACTCCTTATTGATGGTTTGGCCTTTTGGAGCATACTCATGATGAACAAATCCAAAGAGAACATAGAAACATAGAAATATGATGACAGAAAAGACCATATGGCCTATCTAGTCTGTCCTTCCATATCAACAACTACAACAGTCCCCTTTTTACCTTTAGAGATCCTCTGTGTTTGTCCCGTGCCTTTTTGAATTCAGTTACTGTCCTCACCTCCACTGGGAGACTATTCCATGGATCCACTACTCTTTCCATAAAGAAATATTTCCGCATATCACTCCTGAATCTATCTCCCTTCACCCTCATCCCATGTCCCCTCGTAGCAGAACTTGCTTTCAATTGAAAGAGGCTCTCTCCCTGAACATTTATGCCACGGAGGTATTTAAACATCTCAATCATATCACCTCTATCCCGCCTTTCCTCTAAGGTGTACATATTAAGATCCTTTAGTCTGTCCTCATATGCTTTATAATGAAGACCACTAATCATTTTAGTAGCCACCCTCTGCACTGACGCCATCCTGTTCACATCCTTTTGAAGGTGCGGTCTCCAGAATTGCACACTATACTCTAAATGAGGTCACACCAGACTTATAGAGAGGCATTATCACCTCCTTTTTTCTGCTAGCCATTCCTTTCCGTATGCACCCAAGCATCCTTCTAGCTTTTGCCGTCGCCTTTTCTACCTGTTTAGCTACTTTAAGATCATCAGACACAACCACGCCTAGGTCCTGCTCTTCTTTAGTAGACAAAAGTACTTCACCCCCTATACTATATTGCTCCCTTGGATTGCTGCAACCCAAATGCATGACCTTACATTTTTTAACATTAAATCCCAGCTGCCAAATTCTAGACCATTCTTCAAGCTTAGCTAGATCCCTCCTCATGTTATCTACACCTTCCTGGGTGTCTACCCTATTACAGAATTTGGTATCATCCGCAAAGAGGCAAACCTTACCTGACAGCCCTTCCGCTATATCACTAACAAAGATGTTAGAAAGAATAGGACCAAGGACAGATCCCTGGGGCACACCACTGGTAACATCCTTCTCCTCAGAGTGAGCTCCATTTACCTGTACTCTTTGTCGCCTCCCACCCAACCAATTTCTAACCCAAGCAGTAACTTTAGGTCCATTCCTAGGGTGCTCAGTTTGTTTATAAGTCGCCTGTGAGGAACAGTGTCAAAGGCTTTACTGAAATCTAAATACATCACATCTAGAGCTCTCCCTCGGTCCAACTCCCTGTTCACCCAGTCAAAGAAATCAATCAGATTTGTCTGACAAGACCTGCCTTTGGTGAATCCATGCTGCCTTGGATCCTGTAATCCGCTGGACTCCAGAAATATGCTTGGGCTTGCATATGCTTGGGCGGTATATCAAGCAATAAATAAAGATAAAAGATAAAGATAATGAAACCTCACTATTTTCTCTTTCAGCAGCGTTTCCAATAATTTACTCACCACCGAAGTTAAACTAACCGGCCTGTAGTTTTCAACCACATCCTTACTTCCGCTTTTGTGTAAAGGCACCACATGAGCCTCTCTCCAGTCCTTTGGCACCACTCCCGACTCCAACGAGGCATTGAAAAGGTCAGTCAGTGGAGTTGCTAGAACGTCCCCAAGTTCCCTCAGTATTCTAGGGTGTATCCCATCCGGTCCCATCGCTTTGTCTACTTTAAGTTGAGCTAGTTTCTCACGAACACAGTCTTCTGAAAATTGTTCAAGATGTCCCTCGCTTCTGTTCCTATTTATGGGTGTTTTCTAAGGTCCTGCTCCTGGTTCTTCATCTGTGAACACAGAACAAAAATATTTGTTAAGCAATTCCGCTTTATCCCTTATCAGCTTCTACATTATTCCTCTCCTGCACCCTTGAGTCTGACAGTACCACTTTTGCCCTTCCTCTTCTCACTAATATATCTGAAAAATGTCTTATCCCCCCATTTTATTGCATTGGCTATTTCCTCCTCCTTTTGAATCTTTGCCTTCTTGACTACTTTGCTAGCTTCTCTAAGTTTTTCCAAATACAGATGCCTGTCTTCCTCTCTCTGTGATCTCTTGTATTTCATGAAGGCCTCCCTCTTTTTCTTCACTTTTTCAGCTACTTCTTTTGAAAACCATAGCGGTCTCCTTTTCCTTTTACCTTTATTTACCATTTTAACAAAAAGGTTGGTTGCCCTTAAAATAACTGTGAGGATGACGACATTGTTACTCACCGGATGGGCTTTCTTGGGTCTGGGAGAGTCTGGAGTCTTCCATTGTGAGGCTTGAGCCTTAGTTTCCAGGTCATAACCATAAGCCCATGATTCATCACCAGTAATAATATTTTTGATGAAATCTGATACATTTTCAACATATTCCAACCACTCCCTGGCTGCAGACGGTCTATTTTCCTTTTGGTCAGGAGACAGGAGTTTTGGCACAAATTTTGCAGACACACATCTCATCCCCAAATCTACAGTAAGAATGGACTGTACCGACCCGAAACCATGTCCTCAGCAAGCCCCCTGATAGCCAGTCGACGATTTAAGCATTTTGCGCCGCACACTGCCTCATCTGTCTTCATTCCTGCTCATGGATGGTCTTCCTGAACATTCATCACAGTCAACACTTTGGCAGCCCTCTTGGAAACATTTGTACCAGTCATAAACTGGAGCATGACGCGTGCATTCTTCGCCATACACTTGCTGTAACTTGTCATAAGTCTTTGCATGAATCTCCAAGTTTCTGGCAGAATTTAATTTAAATTTGTTGTTCAATTTGCTTTTACGCAATACCAAACATCATGTGATTTTAAAAAAGTACAGGTGTGCTGCAGCCATACTACACTTTGCACATGCAGTGCACATAACTAGGTCACTGCATGCTTAATAGCATCATGGTGCGGTGTATTGTTATATAGCTACAAAACAAGTCTCAATACTTTTTGATCACACCTCGTTTATTAACTGTCTTTTTAATGTTTATTTGTAATTGTTACGCTTATTTTTTACTTTTCAGGTGTCATTCTCTGAATAGAACTGTATGGAGCAAGGTGTGTTAAATAATTGTATATATTCCAGATCATCCCTCTAAACCAGTCCAGACCAGTGGGATATATCCCCCTGCCAGCAGATGATGGAGACAGAGAAAACTAGAAGTTCTCAGTGATGTAATCACTGGTGCTGGTGCAGCTAAGGGGCACCCCTTCAGTATTTCTTTTTCTCCAGGAGATGATGGTTGTCTGATTGTTTCAGCTGAATGTCTGATCTCTTTGTAGCTCCTGGGCAGTCATCCTGTAGAGCACTTTCCAGTTGAGCTTGGGAGTGGACGTCTCCAGGACGTATCCTTGGAGGGGGGAGGGATAAGACAGACTCTGTCGGGGCTACTGACTGACCAGTTGAGCACTTGAGCCTGAGTCAACTTTAGGTCCTTCATTCCAGGCACAGCCTCTTATTTCTTAACTCCCCCCCCCCCCCCCCGAGGTTACCTCTGGTGAGATATTAATGTCTTGCTAAGTTTTTTTTCTTCTGTGGATGCTGAGGTTGTGCACAGGCAGAGGCCAGCACTGTTCAGCAGTGAATCTTGCTCTAGGTCAGTTTTCTTGAGTCTAAAGCTCCTGCAGCCACAGGCCTGCTGCCTTGGGGCTTGGCCGGGGTTGGGGGTGCCCTTTTCCAAAGGTACAGTCCTGTGGCTCAACGCTGCCACCAGAGGAGGTGTTGCTTGGGCTGTGATTGGTATTTGTTGCTGCTGGCTTGCTGTTTTTTTGAGCCTGCTTCTATGGGACTTAGTGGGCAGGGCCTCCATCATCACAGGTGTGATCCCACAGCTCGAGACGTTGCCGAGAGAGGCGTGATTTGGGCCATGGTTTATCTTCACGTCTGCCTGCTTACCTTATTGTTACCATGAGCTATGCTCAGGGGTAGTTTGACTTGTGTTGACATTGCACTTAGGAGGGGCACATGACAGGCTGTAAGAGGTGGTTACTTGCATGCTGCCAGAGTGATGGAGGCTATATATGATCAGTGTACCGCCTATCTGGGATGGTACCTCGGTCTCCTTGATGGTGCTGTCTCCTCAGCACACCTCTCAAAGTAGAGGGGCTGTTGCAAAGGCAAGAACGGCCCTTGTTTTGACAGATACATGTGGTCCCTAGTCCCAGGCAGTCTCCTCTTCTGCTCTTGCTTCAGGTAGTGCCCAGTAGGGAGAGGAGCAAGCAGCAAGTGGGGGAGGAGGCACTTTGAGGATGGCCTCCTTCAACACTGGTGCCCTTTTCCCTGAATTTTTCCAGTTTTTTCTAATAAGCGTGTCCTTTTTGGCAAGGGGGGTACTGGTCCTGCTCAGGACCCTTCGCAGATGCCTTTAGGGCCTTCAGCACAGCAGGTGGTGAGACCCTTGACTGAAGGGAAATTCCACCGCAGTAACACACTCAACATGAGGAGGTGGCAGGGGACCCAGAGGGCCCCAGCAGTACATGCTTACCTTCCATTGAGGCTGTGGGACAGTGAAGGGTGGTCTCCTACCACCCAGGATGATTAGTGTCGAGCTCTGGGAGTGAATCCACACTGGAGTAGGGTGAGCTCTCCTTCTGGACAAGGAGGAACAGGAGGAATCCCTTGTCAGGCTGCGACATCCAGGGCGTTTTTCTTTGCACAAGCCCTTGGGTGTATGGTGCTTGTGGAGTGGAATGCTACCAGATACCCCCTTGATGGGGAAGGGGGTAAATATCATGAACAGACTTTATGCCCTTCCTCAAGCAATCATGGATAAATGATTGTGTTTTTTGAATGCAGATGCGCAGGTGACAGCACACTACCTTCCCAGTTGAGGGCTGTGCAGGGGACCAGCAGGATTGTAAGGTGGTTAATCTTCAAAACTGTCTTCTCCACCTACTCGCTTATTCTCCAGGGTGTCTGACTGCTTGACTACTTTTTCTCAGGATTCAGTTGCTCCCAGAGGTCTCCACTTCTGTCTGACTGGAATAGAGTGTGATCTTCCTAGCTAATAGCATACATGATCTTGTCCAGTTAGCATCGAAGGATATTGCACCAGTGGGCTATAGCTCTGTCACTGCGCTGTTGACGTGGCCTTCAAGACTCAATTGTCCAAGCTGCCCTTTAAAGGGAAATTCCTCTTTAGGGAGGATCTCAAAACTCATGTTGGATATGGGGGAGTCCAGGTCTTAGTGGCTACCGGAAGATAAGTTCAAGGTTACCTTGTGACAGTCTTCCTCTCACTCTCCCTGCCCTCGCTTTCAGGATTCTATATTACAGGCTGGAAAAACTGACCCCTTTTTAAAGTCTCTGATCAAGCCTCAACTCTTTCACAGTGCCTGCAGGGCTCACTACTCTTCTTCCTTTGAATAACAGCATTGTGTTCTGCTCAGTGATGGGAAGAGATCTGGGTTGCCTCTCATGGGCAGCCAGATCTGCCTTTTTTTATTGGGAGTAGGCCCAGATCACCTCAGATCGCTGGGTGCTCGACATCATCCAACATGGCTACATCTTCAAGTGCAGAGAGCCCATTTTGGATGCCTTCATGATCTCTCCATGCAGTTCAGAGTTCAAAAAGGCTGCAGTCGTCTATCTTGAAGAGGCTTTTACACCTCCAAGCTATCATGCTCATTCTTCCTCTCCAGAAAGGAAGAGGAAGATAATGTTTCTTCATCATGCCCAAAAAGGATGGGTCCTTCAGGCTGATTCTGGACAGAGTCCGTGTCTCCCTGTGTGTCTCTCTGTTCCGGATGGAGATATTGCGATCCATTATCCAGGCATTTTGGCGGAGAGAATTTCTCACTTTGCTGGATCTTATAGAAGTATGCTTTCATATTCACATACAGATGGATCAGAAATGCTTCCTGCAGTTTGCCATTTTGGATGCTCACTTACAGTTCTTTGCCCTTTCATTCAGCCTTATGAATTCTCCCAGGACCACTTCCAAGATCATGATGGTCACAGCCACAGCTCTGTAATGAGAAGACATCTGTGTGCATCCTTATCTCAATAACTAGCTCATTTGAGCCAAATCATGCTCTGAAGTGGCCAAGAGGACAACACGCATGGTTCAGCAAGAGCATCTCAAGCTCTCTGTCTTTAGAGTATCTCGGGGCCCTTTTTGACACCAGCACAGGCAAGGTCTTCCTGACTGCCGAGATAAAAGACCAAGAAGTTGTCTCAGCTGGCAGGTTTCCAGTGGCAAGATGTACTCATGGTCTTGGACTATCTTCAGCTGTTGGGTTCAATAGCAACCACAATGGAGTTGGTTCTTTGGGCTGGTGCTCACATGAGATCCCTTCAAAAGGGGCTGTTGTCTCTGTGGTCTCATTCATCCTCTCCAGGTCTTAAACATCCAGCTTCCCTTTCATCCATTGGTGGCATGCAGCCTAAGCTGGTGGTCCCAGCCCTCCAACTTTATGTAGGGTATGCCCCTAGAGGCTTCTCAGTGGATACTCCTGGCATTCAATGCCAGCCTGTCAGGCTGGTCTTCATTATTTGGGACGAACATGAGTTATATTGGTCAATAAACTGCCTTGAGGCACAAGCCATTCAGTTAGTGCTCTCGCAGTTTTGCCACTTGGTCTAAGACTGAGCTGCCTGAGACTCCAGACAATGCCACGCAGTGGCATATGTCAACAAGCAGGAGGGTAACAAGTGTGTGAAGATAGCTCTCTAGGAGTTTGCTGTTTCCTTGCATGGAGCAGCACCTGCTGGCACTCTGCACAGCCATTGCAGATGTCAAATATTAATGCGCATTATCTTGGTCAGTATACCCTCAAACCAGGGGAATGGGAGCTAGTCCTATCATGTTCCAGCAGATTCTGGACCTTTGGGGACGTCCCTGTTTGGACCTGATGGTGATCCAGGCTAATGTCAAGGTAGAAAGATTTTTCATTTGTCCTGAGAGAGCTTGGATCTGAAGGTGTGGACACCCCTGGTTCAACCTTAACACAACAGGCCCTTAACGCAGCAACCTTCACGCAGGACCCTTGCCCTGTGTCCTGAGTAAAGCTCACTAGATCCCATCTCAGCACATACCTAACGAGCATTGTACATGCTTCCTTGACACTAGGCCTTATTCCCACCTCACTAAAACAAACATCAATTCAACCTGTTATGAAAAGTACCAAGTTTAACCCAGCCTCCCCTACGTCTATAGACCTACTGTATATCCAGCATCCCATTTATTGCAAAGATTTTAGAGAAAATCTTCTTTACCCAACTCCAAGACCACCTCAATGAACATGCTCCTCTCTATTCTTATCAGCATGGATTCGGACAATATCGTGTAGTCTAAACCAGGGGTGGGCAAACTTTTTGACTCGAGGGCCGCAATGGGTTCATATATTGGACCCGGGGGCCTGACCAAGATTAGATGGACGGTGTGTATGTGTGAATTAATATAAATTAAATTTAAATTTGTAACATTAAATGTTTAGATTAATTTAAGGTAGAAAAGCATAAAAAGTTATTTTACAAAACTTTTATGCAATGTATTTCTTTCATAAAATAGTACCTTCAATTTTAGTGGGAACAGTGTTGTTGGTCTCCCTTTTTTGTTAAGGCATCAAAGTCAGGAGATAGCTGCTTTGTTGCAATTCGCAGAACAGATCTGAGGTGTTGGTCAGTTAACTGGGATCTGTGACGGGATTTATTGATGTTCATGACACTGAACGTCTGCTCACACACGTAGGTCGAGCCAAACAAGGCCAGAATCTTCTGTGCCATCCCCCGGAGGTTTGGAAAACAGTCATCTTTAAGTGAGGCATAGAACTCTTTTAGTGGAAGAGAGTGGAAGTTCTCCTTTAAGATTGCATCAGATTGAAGATCGATTAGTTCCAATTGCACTTCTTGAATTCTTCATGCAGGTCATTCAGTTTAACGATTCTAACATCATAAAGAGCAGATTACTAACTCGGGGCATCTAACTTGAGTCATACGCACTTATCTAGTAGCAAAGTCCCGAGCCTTTTTCTCTAAGTAAATGGCAGCTTTGCTGTCTGCCCTAGAGCTTTGTACTTCTGGAAATTTAGGAGTTAAATGGTCTGGATCTGGCAGATCATCAAAGGTCTTGTATTTGCTATACAAAAGATACATGGTTGTAGAGTGCGTTCAGATGCTGGATTAAGATAAAGAAAAACCGAGCAAGAAATACTGCAGGTGGTTTGGAGAGAGAAAGCTGTTCCCCCTTTTCTAATTGGCGCGGGAACTATATTCAAACTTCTCACAGTAACTAAATAGTGTTTGCCTTTTCTGGCCGCCTTCAGCACCCCCACGTCCAGGAGATATATAGCAATATTCACATATCTATCACATAGGGAACTTCTCTAGCTGCAGAAACCTCAAGGGAGCTACATTCACTGGGCTTTCTTTTACTGTGAGATGCTTTACGGAATTCGGTGTTAGCTGCATTTGGCTGCAGAATCACAGGCCAATGTTTAGGAAATAAATCGGTTTTTTGGGAGGGTTGGGTTATAATTTTAAACTCACTCAAAAATGCGTGCGTACACGTCTGAACCGAAAGAGCCAATTAGCACAACATCAAGTCTTTAAAAATAGAAGAAGCTTTGACGATTGATGCTCTTGCTCCCAATTTTCAAACCTGTGCTAATTTAACCACTCTTAAAAATGCCAGATTCCAAGGACTTTATGCCACCTTCCGTTTGCCTCAGTACATCGCTCCTGAAGAATTTACAGATCTTCGTACATACATCTAAAGAAGTATTGAGAGGAACAAGAGGGGAAACCCACACATTTAGGAGGGGAATTAAACAAGACGGCTTTCCTGAAAGAGGAGACCTGGGGAAGAGGGGCAAAGGAGCACTTACCACTAGCGGGATCGAGCAGATGAGCACGACGGCCAAGGTGGCGATGAGCAGGATGACCATCTGGATCTCGGCTCCAGCCATGCGGCGGAAGGAGCGGCGGCGGCGCAGTTCAGCCAGGCGTGCGTCGGCGGTACCCAGCGAGGTGCGGCGCACGAACTGGCAGTGCACACCAGTACGTTGCAGAGCACGGTGGCCAGGATGAGGAAGGAGCTGAAGCCGGCGTACATGTAGGAGTAGGCGGCGTGTGCAGACACATTGGTGCGCCAGTCGATGAAGCACCAGGTCTGCGGGTACTGCAGCGTGCTGCGGCCCAGGCCCATACTAGGCAGCGCACAGAAGAGCTAGCGCTCCGCGGGCCGTATTAAAAGGTCCGCGGGCCGTAGTTTGCCCATTCCTGGTCTAAACCCTAATTACCTCTCTACTGACTACACTCATAACCTGTTCACAAAACCCTAAGAACGGTTTTTTCCTAATATTCCTTGACATTGCTTCTGCCTTCGAGTCCATCCCACACCATCTTCTCCTACAATGACTCTCAGAGTTTGGTCTCCAAGGCATCACACTCAACTGGTTCCACTCTTACCTGGATTTCCAAAAACAGCAAGTCAGAATTGGCAAAAAGTTCTCAATTCCATTCACCCAACAAACAGGAGTTCCTCAGGGCTCAAGCCTCTCAGCACTCCTTTTCAGTATCTACATCCAACCATTATGCCAAATATTCAGAACACACAAAATACAATACCAAATTTATGCTGATAATGCAATGTTCTTCACCCCCATCAACCTTCTCTCTACTGATCTCACTAGCCTTCAAAATTGCTTTGAAGATGCAAAATGATGGCTCAGTCTGCACAAACTACACATCAACTACGAGAAAACTGAAGCTCTGTACATATTGACTGACCTGACCTTCTCCTCACCACCAACATTGAGACTTGACTTTGTGGAAATCAAGTTCAAAATAAATAACTGGGCATCACAATAGATCAACAATTAAACTTCCAACCACACAAAAAAAGAACAATCACATCTGTTTACCATAAATTAAGAACCCTGAAACGCCTCTGCCCCCTTCTTCAAGCAGAACTATTCCGAACAGTCTGCCAAGCCATGATTACACCTGCTTTGGACTACTGCAATATCTACCAGGGTCTTCCCAAACACACCCTCCACTCCCTACAAATGGCCTAAAACACGGCAGCATGAATAATCACAGGGGCCCCCCACCGAACACACATCATCCTAGTACTAATACAACTGCATTGGCTTTCCATCACTAACAGAATTAAATACAAGGCCCTCGCCATGATCTCCAAAATCCTACATAAAGAATCTGCTGCCTGCCTCCAGACTCATCTCAGACTCCATGACCGGTAGGTTATGAAGAAACACCATCCTCAACCTTCTAATTAGCCCAACTCAGAAAATCAGGAGCAAGTAATCCATCTGCAAGCAAGCATTCACCCTGTTCGCCCCCACATTATGAACTCTTTACCCACAACACTAAGAGGATACTCTGACCTATCTGAATTAAAAAAATAAATAAATAAAAACCTACCTCTTCCAAAACGAATATAGCACCAGTACTCCGTCAGCTCCACTGGCTCCCAATAAGGGCAAGGGCAAAATTCAAGGCAACACTAATCATTTTCAAAACCTTACACCACTGCTCTGAAGAAATACTTCAGACATCAATAACCAGAGACACAAACAGTAGACCCAGACAAAACCAGGGCAGCAATAGACTACGAACCCCAAAATGAAACAAGCCACGTCCAGAAGAGCAATATCACTCTTCGGCACCAGACCTATGGAACTCTCTCCCTGAGGAACTAAGAGCACAAAAAGACCTCAAGGACTTCCGCAAGTCCCTCAAGACACACCTGTTCATTGAATCATTTGAACACGTACCATAACCCCCTCCACACACAGACTTGCCACACGGACACAGAAAACCAAAGACCCAGTCCGGGAACCCACCCCCGGGAATATATGTATGTCTCGGAACCCCTATGTTCAATGTAGCCCCCATTATATCCTTAACCGCCTTGATTGAAGTATAAGGCGGTATACAAAACTGGCTAAATAAATAAATAGCATAAACCTAAACCCACAAACTCAACCACCCTAGTCTCGTACCTGCAAGGAACCACTAACCCTAGTACATTGTATCACTGTATATATGTTTAATATCTACCCACCATGCAGACTGTCTGTTACCTTGTTCAAGTTTCATGTAAAAGTGTGTGCCTTCCAAGGCCCTGTTACACCTGTTACACTTTGGTTAATTGTAAACTGCTTTGAATTGTAGAAAGGCGGTATAAAAATAAATTTAAATAAAATAAATAAACCTTGGCCTTGAAAGCCACTTCTATATGTGTTTCCACTATGGCCCCTCATTGGGCGAATAAAGGACCACCCGGGCCTAGTGAATCTAATGGTTGCGTAGGCCCTGGTTTGCCAGTCTGGTGAGACTTCTGGCAGGCCAAGCCCTGTACTTTGCACATGCGAAGGGCCTGTTGTGTCAGGGGCCCTGCCTGATGGATGACCTGGCTCCCTTCTTGCTTATGGCTTGCCCCTTGAGAAGTGACACCTAAGAAATGAGTATTCTTCCTTCCTAATCTTCATGCTCTTGAAAGTGAGGTGAGACTCCACATGCCTTGCTTAATCATCAGTCTAGTGTCTCTTTGAGTTCAATGTTATCAGTGGGATCTGTTGCCTTGAAGGGCAGATTTGCCCTCCTTGCTCTCGTTTCTTCAGAAGGAGTTTGACAAACGCCATGCCCTCATCTCCATGAGAGTGCAAGTTGCGGCTTTGGTCTGATTTCAGGGCCTGCTGGCCAGCCACACGTGGCCTCTTGCCCTGTGACATGTCCTGCTTTCTTAGTGGGGGACTACAGTATTTGCATCCCCCCCTTAAGGTCTGTTCCACTCTGGGACTTGGGCTTGTTCCTTCAGGTGATATCGGCACCCTTTGAGTCTCTGAAACAGGCCTCGCTTAAGGATCTCTCTCTCTCAAGACGTGTTTTTTTTTATCACTATCTGTTCAGCATGTCATGTTTTGGCCTGGGTCCTTCTATTTTGCCCAAGATGGTGTCCACCTTTCATGTTAATAGGGTCATCTCTTTTGTCCTTTTTCTCTGAGCAGTGCAATGCAATGTATAGAGATTTGCACTTGATTGTACAGACTGAGCTTACAATTAGTGGTATTAGAGAACCTAAGTGATCAATCACTCTATAACAACATAAGGCCCACTTGATTGTACAGAGGCTGCTGCTCAGATTCCTGATGGTTATGAACAGTTTTTGGAAACTTGTCAGGCTGTTTGTTCTTTATGCTGGCCACATAGGGATGATGCGGCCTGTAAGGCTACCCTTAGGGTGGCGGATAAAGAGATGGTGGCCTCTGCGTATCTCTTGAGAAATGGAATGGTTCCGGAGGGATTGTGGTCTTGCTTCACCCAGGCACAGGCTTCATTCTGGACAAAGAGGAGTTCTTTCACCCCGATTGATATTTGTCAGGTGACATAGACCGCCTTCTCTATTTTTATCAAACATTAAATGTTAGATGTCCACATGCCAGGTTGGATGCAATGTTTGGTGCAGATGGTTGCCCTCAAGACTTGTCCTCTTCCCACCTGATGAAGTCATAGCTTTGGCACTTCCCACTGGTCTAGACTAGTCTAGCAGGGCGATCTGGAAGTTAAATTTCATATATCTGATCATTCTCCAGGACCAAGCAGGAAGTCAGTCCTCACATATGGGTGTCATCAGCGCTGATGAAGCCCCAGCGGAGCATTTCCCCAGCTTTCTATGAAAGCCTTTGGGAATGCAGGCACGCATGCGCGGTTCCCTTCCCGCCTAAAGGTGCCATCTTACCTCAGTCTCTTTTTTTCCGTGAAGCCCACCGGACGTGTGTCCTGTTCTCCCGGTTAAAAATAGATTTTTTCGGCGATTTTCGCTATTTTTTTTTCTCCCGGTTCGACGCCGGTTCCCCTCCCACCGGGTTCGGTACACCGGTATCGAGCCCGATTCTTCTTTTTCGGTTTTTGCCCTTCGTGGCTGGCGTTCGCGCCCTTTTTTCCATTTTTCCCTGGAAGGCCGGTCCTTTGACCTCGCGGGGACTCTTTTTTCCCCGATGGCTTCCAGCGGTTTTAAAAAGTGTGATCGGTGTAAGAAACTGATGCCTCTCACCGACACACACGACTGCTGCCTTTGGTGCCTCGGCCCCGACCACGACCCTAAGTCATGTGGACCATGTGAAAAGATGTCTTCCAAGGCACTCAGAAGTCGCCAGCAGCAAAAAGAAAGGCTTTTCTCGGACTTAGCCTCTGGCCGGGCCCGGACCTCGTCTGAGGCCTCGACATCTCGGTATTCCGATCCCGAGCACCGTCGAAGCTCCTCAGATAGGGGGTCCCCCGACCGGGAACGCAAGAGGAAGAAGCGGCTCGTGAGGGCATCGGAGGAGGAGGTCCCTGGCTCCTCGAGGGCCAGGTCTAAGACCCCCGACCGTCGCCCCGGGCCCGTGGAACACGAGAAGCCTGCAAATGTTCCTCGCGTGGAGCCGGAGTCTGCTGGACACGTAAGCCCCGTAGTCCTCGAGGACTCTCCTCCCAGGGAGCCGACGTCGGGCCCTGCGCCACCGGGGCCCGAGTCGGTGGCTGCTGCATCTCCCGAGCTGAGTCTCAGGATGACAGCCTTGGAGAGCAGATTGTCTGCCTTCATGGAGCAGCAGCGGGAACTGATGGCCAGCCTGTCTGGCGCATCTGCCCCGACCACCGGGACATCGACTTCGAAGTCAACCCCGGAGACCGAGCTGATACTCGAGTCCATCGTGGCTCAGAGTCGACCTCGGTCGGGGTCTCACTTGACCTCCCGTTCGGGACCGAGGGCGTCGACACCGGTGCCTCCGGCATCGGGGCGGGTGCTCCAGGGCCCCGCAGGGTCAGACCCTGACTCCTCCTCGGACGAGTCAGCTTGGGAGACCGAGGACGAGGAGTCTCCTGATACCTTCAAGACTCAGTGCGTCCCTTCGGACTCACCGCAGTCTGAGCCCCGGAGTAGGTCCCCCCCGGAGGACACTCGCTTCT
Source organism: Ichthyophis bannanicus (assembly GCA_033557465.1). Lineage (NCBI taxonomy): Eukaryota > Metazoa > Chordata > Amphibia > Gymnophiona > Ichthyophiidae > Ichthyophis > Ichthyophis bannanicus. Next base: position 258,461,594 of record CM066033.1, read on the forward strand.
CGGAGTTCGTCCGAGATATAGCCGCTGCCTTGGCTATTCCGGTGGACCCTGAGGAGGAGCCTCGAGCTGAAGAGCTCAAGGCCCTACAGTATGACTCTCCTCCGAAGGAGGCCTTTACTATTCCGGTTCCTCCGATGCTGGAACAGCTCCTCTTCCGTATGTGGGAGGCACCGGCCTCGGCACCAGTTCTAAGCAAGCGAGTCGATTCGATCTATCAACTCCGGAAGAGCCCTGGTTTTCAAAAGGCACAGCTACCAAACCATTCTATGGTTGTGGAATCGGCCATGCATCGTCTGAAGAGCCAGAAGACGCACTCCACGGTGCCCCCTGGCAGGGAGGCCCGGAAACTCGATGGCGTCGGTAGAAGGTGCTTCCAGGGCTCGATGCTTGCTTGCCATGTCCAGTCCTACCAGCTGTACATGGGCATGTACTTGCAGGATCTGGCCAAGGAATTGGCCGGGTTCTCTGCTGGTCTCTCCGTGGAACCCATGCAGAGATTTAAGTCCTTGTCCTCGGGGATTCAGGACTGCTCGAAGTTCATGTCCCGCGCCGCCTACGATGGCTTCGAGGCTTCGGCCTGAGTTGCGGCAGCCGGCATCGTGGCTCGACACCAGGCATGGCTGCAGTCATCGGACCTCGAGCCATGGGTTCAGGACAAGTTGGTCGATGTCCCTTGCCGAGGTGAAAACCTTTTTGGCAAGCCCATGACCGAGAAGGCCGCTCAGCTCGAAACTGAGCACTTCACCCGGACACGGCTGTCGAGGAAGACCTCTGCCCCTTCTCATAAAAAGAAGGGCTCTGGTAAAAAGCCCTTTTACCCGAGGAAGGGCACTGCCTACAAACAGTACCCGCTATATCAGGCTGCCCAAGCTGCCCCCCAGGGTCAGCAAGCCAAGGGCCAGGGTAATGGGCCCCGTAAGCAGAGGACCCCCAAGCCTCAGGCCCCTGCTACCACTCAGCAGGGTGGGGGTTTTTGACTCCTTGAGCGTAGCCTCTCCTCCACTGCTCTCCCAACCCTGCACAGGAGGTCGCCTCGCCCTCTTTGCCCACCAGTGGCCCCTTATCACAGGAGACAGTTGGGTGCTGGAGATAGTCCACAGGGGCTATGCCCTGCACTTTCACCAACTGCCTCCACCATATTTTCCAGGGGAGCCTCCAAGGCCTCCCCTGCACACAGACCTTCTGCTACAAGAGCTTCATGGTCTGTTGGTGGACAGGGCGGTGGAGCCTGTGCCTCCCCACTTGCGAGGTCACGGTTTCTACTCCAGGTATTTCCTGGTGCCCAAAAGAACCGGTGACCTTCGACCCATTCTGGACCTCAGGAACCTCAGCAAGTTCCTAGTGAAGGAGAAGTTCAAGATGCTTACTCTTGGGACACTTCTGCCCTACCTCCAGCAGGGAGATGGGCTATGCTCCTTAGATCTAAAGGATGCGTATACTCACATCCTTATTCATCCAGACCACAGAAAGTACCTCAGGTTCATTGTGGGAGGAAACCATTATCAGTACAGAGTGCTGCCTTTCGGTCTCACCTCTGCCCCCAGAGTCTTTACAAAGTGCCTAGCAGTGGTGGCAGCCTACCTGAGAAATCAGGGAATCTTTGTCTTCCCCTACCTAGACGACTGGCTCATCAGGGGTCAGACGTGCCAGGAGGCCAAACAAGCCACCCTCAGGACTATTGCTCTTCTACAAAGCCTGGGGTTTGTCCTAAACTTCGCAAAGTCCACTTTGCTCCCCTCCCAAAACTTGGAGTTCATAGGGGCAAGGCTGGACTCTCTGCTTGCAAAGGCTTTCTTGCCAGTAGACAGGGCCCAAAGGTTGATGGCCTTGGCAAATCAGTTTCTCAGCCGGTCCCTGGTTCCGCCAGACTCTGCCTGAGGCTTCTAGGCCACATGGCTTCGACAGTACATGTGACCCCCAATGCCAGGCTCCATATGAGGCCTGCACAGTGGTGCCTTCGGACTCAGTGGTCACAGGTCACAGGCAGCCTCAAAGACAGGATAAGGGTGTCCAGACAATTTCTGAACTCCCCCTCAACTGGTGGCTGCACCCACCCAATCTTCTGAAGGGGGTGCCACAGTAGTGGTGACCACAGACGCCTCCCTGCAAGGCTGGGGAGCTCATTGTCTGGGCAAGTGCACCCAGGGCCTGTGGTCTCCCTGGGAAGCTGCACAGCAGATCAATCTTCTCGAACTCCGAGCTATTCGGTTAGCACTCAAAGCTTTCACTCCTACCCTGGCTCACCAGTCTGTCCTGATTCAGACAGACAACCAAGTTGCCATTTTTTATGTGAATAAACAGGGCGGAACTGGGTCCAGGATCCTTTGTCGGTAGGCTCAGGACCTTTGTTCTTTTGCCCTCAAGCACAACATGCTCCTCAGGGCTGTGTACCTTCCAGGCCAGGACAACTACCTGGCAGACAGGTTAAGCAGAATACTGCAGCCCCACGAGTGGCAGCTGCATCCTTCAGTAGCTCAGAAGATCTTCCTGAAATGGGGTCTCCCTTTGATGGATCTCTTTGCCAGCCCCATGAATAAGCAGCTGCCAAAGTTCTGCTCCAGGCAACCACATCCTCTGCGGATAGCAGCGGATGCTTTTCTGATATCCTGGTCTCAGGGCCTCCTGTATGCGTTTCCTCCCATGCCCTTGGTGGCCCAAACTCTCTTCAAGATTCTTCAGGACAAGGCCTCGGTCCTGCTGGTGGCTCCCCGGTGGCCGAGAAAACCTTGGTTTCCTCTTCTGCTTCAACTGGCGGTGGATCCTCCACTACCTCTGGGGTTGCAACCCGACCTTCTCTCACAGGAGCAGGGTTCCCTTCTGCACCCCAATCTCAAAGCTCTCAGTTTGATGGCCTGGAGGGTGCAAGGGTAGTCTTGGCTCCCTGGGGTCTGCCTCAGGATGTTGAGGAGGTTGTTCTAGCCTCTAGGAAACAGTCCACTAGGAAAACCTATGCTCTCATATGGAAAAGGTTTTCTGTGTGGTGTCAGCTACGTACAGTTGATCCTTTCTCCTGTACTGTGCCATTAGTCCTTCAGTACTTACTGCACTTGTCAAATCAAGGCCTTAAATCCAATTCTGTTCGGGTCCACCTCTCAGCTCTAGCAGCTCACCACTCTTTGGTGGAGGGCCATTCTCTGTCTGGTCACCCCTTGGTGTCCCGCTTTCTTAGGGGCTTGCTTTTGCTCAAGCCTCCCATCCGTCCTCCTGCCCCTGAGTGGGAGCTGAATGTGGTCTTGCAGCAACTGACTCGCCCACCTTTTGAGCCCATGGCTACTTGCCCACTACGTTTCCTCTCCTGGAAGACTCCCTTCCTGATAGCCCTTACCTCGGCCAGGCGAGTAAGTGAGCTTCAGGCCCTAGTCTGTGATAGACCTTACACCAGAATTTATAGGAACAGGGTAGTCCTCAGGACTCATCCAAAGTTCCTCCCAAAGGTTGTCTCCTCTTTCCACCTCAACCAGGAGGGGGTTCTTCCAACATTCTTCCCTAGGCCTCATGCAAGCCAGGCTGAAGCAGTCCTGCATACCCTGGATTGTAGGAGGGCCTTATCCTTCTACCTTGACCGTACGCAGGGGCATAGAAGGGCTAATCAGTTCTTCGTCTCCTTTGATCCCAATAAGTTGGGGTTGGCTGTGTCCAAGCGTACCTTGTCCATCTGGGTAGCTGACTGTATCACCTGGGCTTATAAGGCGGCTGACCTTCCTTTGCAGGGTCGGGTTACGGCCCACCGAGTCAGGGCAATGGCTGCCTCAGTGGCTCATCTCCGCTCTGTGCCCTTGGTAGACATCTGCAGGGCTGCAACTTGGTCTTCAAGCCAGACTTTTGCGGCCCATTACTGCCTGGAGAGGGAGTCCCATAGGGACAGTGCTTTTGGCCAAGCAGTACTCCGGAATCTCTTTGAGGTTTAGGCAACTCCTGCCCTCCTGCCCTCTGTTGGGCTACCGGTGGAGGTTGTGTCCTTGAACAGCCTTTCTTTGCAGCTGGGACTAGAGGGAGTCCTCTTGTTCAGCCTGGGTTCCTCGGTAGCCCAGAGCTTGGGAGCCACCCATATGTGAGGACTGACTTCCTGCTTGGTCCTGGAGAAAGAGTAGTTACTCACCTGTAACAGGTGTTCTCCAGGAGCAGCAGGAATCAGTCCTCACAACCCTCCCTCCTCCCCTTGGAGTTGCAGTTGTACATAGTTTATTTTTCATTTTTGTGTGCTGTTCTTAGCTATGTCATTTGACTGAGGTAAGATGGCACCTTTAGGCGGGAAGGGAACTGCGCATGCGTGCCTGCATTCCCAAAGGCTTTCATAGAAAGCTCGGGAAATGCTCTGCTGGGGCTTCATCGGTGCCGATGACACCCATATGTGAGGACTTATTCCTGCTGCTCCTGGAGAACACCTGTTACAGGTGAGTAACTACTCTTTTCCTTTCCTGGCGTTCTGCTAGACCAGTTCATTTCTCACCCCAATGTGATTTTGCTGTCTCTGTGTCTTCAGTCTGCAGAATTATGATAGCTTTTTGCCCAAATGTTGTGTATAGTTGGGCTCTTTGCCCTTACCTGGGGGTCTCTTTGTCACGGTGAGCTTTCCTCAAGGAGGCTGTGTTTTTGGACTTTGGAATTTTTGTTTGTTACCTGTTTTTCACATATTCTTGGTTACTATATACTGAAGGATAATCTTAGTTGGATCAGCACTAGTGCCAGTGATGTCATTGAAATCTTCTAGTTCTCTCCATCAACTTGCAGGGGGACATAACCCACTTGTCTGGACTGGTTTCAGCAGGACTCTAGGGAAGGAAATTATCAGGTAAGTAAAATTACAACTTTGACTGGAGCACAGGCTGCTTCTTGGGCAAAGCAGGTTGATTTTATTCATAGAAGATTGTAGAGTGATTACCTGCTTGTCTTCTGAGACTTGGCCTTTGGAGCAAGTGTCCCAAGAGTAGGCTTATCTGCATTCAATCCTATAAGTGTGACGTGAGTATAGCCCATGTGTCTAAACTGTAGGTACCATAAGGATGGTGAAATACCTTATCTGCTCATTTTCCTTCCTCGAGTCTTGCCAGACAAGTCTATAACCCATCCATGCAGATTATTCACATTATTTTCTACCCTATTGTTATTTACTAAAAAGGTTAGTGCTGGTTGCCAGTGGCTTGATTCAGTAAAGCCTTTGACCTTGAAGCAAGATCATCTAATTTGTCGAAAGCCGCCTCCCTCCTCTAAGGGAGTGGAGGTAGATGGTATTATTTTATTGTTTGTGTTATGACTAGTATAAAACTGTTGGAATGAAGGCCGCATGGGACCCTTTTTAGGGTGATATCATGAAACTAATTCTCTCTCTATCTGCTGGTAGAGGAACATTACACCCATGCATTTACAGTAGATGGATCCTGTGGGATGCAAGAAAGGAAAATAAACAGATACAACCTAATTTCATCTTTGCAAGAATATCATAACCATAGGTATTGAAAAATAAAGTGAGGCACTCCTGAATTCTTAACTTAGTTTACAAAGGTTTATTATTTTATAAGAATTTACAGACATTCATATTAAGATGTAGGTCAATAGATGATGATATTTAATTTAAGTACCTTCTCTTAATTGTATTTGTGTAGGTCCGTTTATTGATGGTTAGTCGAATGGCAAAACCTGAGGAAGTACTTGTTGTGGAAAATGACCAGGGAGAAGTGGTGCGAGAATTCATGAAGGACACAGATTCCATTAACTTGTACAAAAACATGAGGGAAACATTAGGTAAGTAAATCAAGTAACTTTTTAAGATAAGGTTATATAAGTCCAGTCATACTTTTTCAGAATAACATTTCTGTTCAACAATATTAAAACACTGAAGTTGGTTAAACAATCCCCCCCCCCCATAAAGATAACCTCAAATGTTCAGGTGGTTTGGATAGGACTCCCCTACTCCATTAAAACATGTGGAAAGAAATATGACTTGCTTGGATTTTGTTATTTTATCTCTTCATTTATAAGTGATCCACAATCCATAATTCAAATGTCCAGCAATCCAAATCCAAATGCATTATTCCCATGTCTCCATTTCCAAATATACCAACATTTCCAAAGATATTACTTTACCATATACCATTACCACTCCATACCTCCACCCCTCCTGCCTTTCTCCTAGGAATGCATTAACCTAATTAGATTATTATTTCTATTATTATAATGTAAGACTATACATATGAGGGTGATAAAATGTAAAACAAGCACAGGAGTCAAGCCCCTTGCTCCATAACGCACTCTATCCTCATTATCCCCACATAGCACCCTGATAGATTTTAAACATTATACCTTATGTAGTATTTTATCTCGACTCATGTCAAACATACACCCAACAATCTCTTGCCCCCTCACATAGATACCAAAGCAACATCTGATACCCTGAATAGAATCGCACTATTTCCCCCCTCATCCCCCCCCCCCACCAAAACAGTACATTTATATACTTGCGGTAATATTTGCTTAGTCGCCCGCAGAATCCTCCTCAGGCAGACTGTCTACTTTCCAGTGTAGCACTATTTCTCCAGGACCAAGCAGGAAGTCAGTCCTCACATATGGGTGACGTCGGTGTCGACAGAGCCCTCGTGCGGAGCATTTCCCCAGCTTTCAAAGAAAGCCTTTGGAAATGCAGCGCGCATGCGCGGTCCCCTTCCCGCCCAAGGGTGACATCTTGCTCAGTCTTCTTTTTTCCGCGGAGCCCGACGGACGTGTGTCCTAGTCATCCGGTTAAAAGTTGATTTTTCCTTCGAAGATTCGTGGTTTTTTGCCGGTTCGACGCCAGTTCCCCTTCCTACCTGGGCACGGTATACCGGTATCGAGCCCGGAGCTGTTTTTTCGGTTTTTGTCCTTCGAGACTAGCGTTCGCGCTCTTTTTTCTTTTTCACTGGCAGCCCGGTCTTTTGACCTTGCAGGGGCCCTTTTTCCCCCGATGGCTGCCAGCGGGTTCAAGAAGTGTGATTGGTGTAAGAAACTGATGTCTCTCACTGACACACACGACTGCTGCATCCGGTGCCTCGGGCCCGATCATGACCCGATGATCTGTGGCCCGTGTGGCAAAATGTCCTCGAAGGCGTTGAGGAGCAGTCAGCATCAGCGAGAAAGGATCTTCTCTGACTCCGCGTCCGGCCAGGCCTGAACTTCGTCAGAGGCCTCGACATCTCGGGAGTCTGACCCTGAGCATCGTCGGGGCTCCTCTGAGCGGGGGTCTCCCTCACGGGAACACAAAAGGAAGAAGAAACCCGCGAGGGCGGCGTCAGTGGACGCTCTTGGTCCCTTGAGGGCCAGGTCGCATAGCCCTGACTGCCGTCCCGGGTCCTCAGAGCCGGAGAGGCCTACAAAATTGCCTCGTGTGGCGCTGGAGTCCCTGAGTCACGTGAGTGCTGTAGTCCTCGTGGACTCTCTTCCGGGGGAGCCGATGTCGGGGGCTGTTGAGTCTCCTGAGCTTGGACTCAGGTTGACGGCCCTGGAGGGCAGTTTGGCTGCCTTCATGGAACAGCAGCGGGTGCTGATCACCGGTCTGACGGGTGCATCTGCCCCGACCACCGGGACCTCAACGTCCAAGTCGACCCCGGAGGCCGAGCTGATCCTTGAGTCCATGTGGTCTCGAGTTGATCCTCGGCCAAGATCTCCCTCGGCCTCCCGTACGGGGCCGAGGTGGTCGACGCCGATACCCTTGGTGTCAGGGCGGATGGCATCGGTGCCCGCCCGGCCGGAGCTGCTCAATTCCTCCTCGGAGGGGTCGGGGTGGGAGACGGAGGATGAGGAGTCCCCAGACACTTTTCGGACCCGGTGCGTCCCATCAGACTCACTGGAGTCCGAGCCTCAGAGAAGGTCCCCCCCGGAGGATACCCGGTTCTCGGACTTCGTGAGGGATATGGCCAAGGCCTTGGCCTTCCCCGCGGATCCTGAGGAGGAGCCTCGAGCCAAAGAGCTTGAGGCCCTCCAGTATGACTCTCCCCCAAAGGAGGCCTTTACTGTACCGGTTCCTCCGATGCTGGAACGGCTGCTCTTCTGCATATGGGAGGCACCGGCCTCGGCGCCAGTTCTCAGCAAACGGGTCAATTGCATTTATCGAGTCCGTAAGAGCCCTGGGTTCCAGAAGGCACAGCTACCACACCACTCCATGGTTGTGGAATCGGCCATGCATCGTCTGAAGAGTCAGAAGATGCACTCCTCGGTGCCCGCCCCCCCCCCTTCCCCCCGGCCGGGAGGCCCGGAACCTGGATGCCTTCGGTAGAAAGTGCTTCCAGGGCTCTATGCTGTACATGGGCATGTACCTCTGAGACCTGGCAAAGGAGATTGCCTGGTTCTCTGCTGGCCTCTCCGAGGAACCTTTGCAGAGGTTCAAGACTTTGTCATCAGGGATTCGGGAGTGCTTGAAATTTATAATCTCGAGTAGCCTATGATGGCTTCGAGGCTTCGGCCCGAGTAGCAGCGGCCGGCATCGGTGCACGCCGTCAGGCCTGGCTACAGTCATCGGACCTCGAGCCATGGGTCCAGGACAAGTTGGTCAATGTCCCTTGCCGGGGTGAGAACCTCTTTGGCAAACCCATGGCTGAAAAGGCTGCAGAAATCGAGACTGAGACTCTCACCAGGACAAGGCTGTCCAGAAAGACTTCTGCCCCTTCTCAGAAGAAGAAGGACTCGGGGAAAAAGCCTTTTTACCCGAGGAAGGCCTCTGCCTACAAATCCTACCCTCAATTCCAGGCCTCTACAGCTCCCCAACACGGTCAGAAGGCCAAGGGGCAGGGACATGGGCCCCGTAGACAGAAAACCTCCAAGCTGCCAGCTCCGGCTCCTGCACAGCATGGAGCGGGGTTTTGACTCCCACTGCATAGCCTCTCCCCCACAGCTGGCTCCACTCAGCACAGGAGGCCAGCTGACACTTTACGCCCACAGATGGTCAGCTATAACAGGGGATACCTGGGTACTGAGCATAGTCCAAAAGGGCTACTTGCTCCACTTCAACCAGTTACCTCCCTCCTATTTTCCAGGGGAGCCTCCAAGACTCCCTCTGCACAGGAACCTCCTCCTTCAGGAGTTGGCAAGTCTTCTACAGGAACAGGCGGTGGAACCGGTGCCTCACCACCTGATAGGACGAGGCTTCTATTCCAGGTGCTTTCTGGTACCAAAAAGGACAGGAGGCCTTGGGCCCATCCTAGACTTGCGAAATCTCAACAAGTTCCTGGAGAGGGAAAACTTCAAGATGCTTACTCTTTGGATTCTGCTGCCCTACCTCCAGCAGGGAGATTGGCTATGCTCCTTAGACCTAAAGGATGCTTATACTCACATCCTCATTCATCCAGACCACAGACAATATCTCAGATTTGTAGTGGGAGTAAATCATTTTCAGTACAGAGTACTTCCATTTGGCCTAACCTCCGCACCCAGGGTTTTCACCAAATGCTTGGCGGTGGTGGCGGCCTATCTCAGAAACCTGGGCATCTTTTTCTTTCCATACCTGGACGACTGGCTCATCAGGGATCAGTCTCCACAGGAGGCCAGACAAGCCACTCTTCGCACTGTCTCTCTTCTCCAGCACCTGAGCTTCGTCATAAACTTTGCAAAGTCCACTTTTCCCCCCTCACAGGACATAGAGTTCATAGGGGCAAGGTTGGATACCTTACAAGCAATGGCTTATTTGCCCGGGAACAGGGCTCACAGACTGATGGCTCTGGCACAGCAGTTTCGCAGTGGATCTCTGGTCTCTGCCAGACATTTCCTGATGCTTTTGGGCCACATGGCATCCACGGTCCATGTAACTCCAAATGCTCGTCTGTATATGCGGCCTGCTCAATGGTGCCTCAGAGCTCAGTGGATACAGGCCACAGGAGACTTAAGAGACAGAGTGAGAGTGTCCAAACTACTCGCGGCCTCCCTGCAGTATTGGCTCCATCTCTCAAACCTGATCAAAGGGGTGCCTTTCCAGGCACCACCACACACACAGAGATGCTGACGACCGATGCTTCTCTTCAAGGTTGGCTTGCACATTGCCAGGGGGCATGCACTCAGGGCCTCTGGTCCCCTCGGGAGGCCACACAGCAGATCAATCTGTTGGAGTTGCGAGCTATTCGATTGGCTCTGAAAACTTTCTCTCATGTCCTCTCTCACCAGTCTGTCTTGATTCAGACAGACAACCAAGTAGCAATGTTTTATGTGAACAAACAAGGGGGCACAGGATCCAGGCTTCTGTGTCAGGAAGCGCAGGCCCTGTGCGCCTTTGCAGTCAAGCAAGGCATGTTTCTCAAGGCAGTTTATCTACCTGGCCAAGAGAATCACCTGGCAGACAGGTTGAGCAGGATTCTACAGCCTCACGAATGGCATTTGAATCCCCTGGTGGCCCAGCAGTTCTTCCTAAAATGGGGTCTTCCAACCATCGATCTCTTTGCCAGTCCACTGAACCATCAGCTGCCCAGGTTCTGTTCCCGACAACCGCATCCTCTGCGAATAGCAGCAGATGCCTTCCTAATCTTTTGGTCTACGGGCCTGCTGTATGCGTTTCCTCCAACGCTTCTTGTGGCCCGAACCCTATTCAAGGTTCTTCGAGACAGGGCCTTGCTGATCCTGGTAGCCCCCAGATGGCTGAGGCAACCGTGGTTTCCACTCCTTCTGCAGTTTGTGGTGGATACTCCACTCCCTCTAGGGGTGCAACCCGATCTCCTCTCTCAGGATCAGGGTTCTCTCCTGCACCCCAACCTCCAGTTCCTCCATTTGATGGTCTGGCTGCTGAAAAGGTAGTTCTAGCCCCCTTACTCTTCTACCTAGGGAAGTAGAGGAGGTGGTTTTTGCCTCTAGGAGACAATCCACCCGGAAATCTTATGCCCTCAAGTGGCGTAGGTTCTCCACCTGGTGTGCTCCGCGTCAAGAGGATCCATTTTCATGCCTGGTACCAGAGGTACTGCAGTATCTGCTTCACTTATCGGACCTAGGCCTTAAATCCAACTCTGTTCGGGTCCACCTCCGTGCTCTGTCAGCGCACCACTCACCGGTGGAGGGCCAGTCTCTGTCGGTCCACCCCTTAGTGGCCCGTTTCCTCTGAGGCCTGCTTTTGCTCAATCCTCCGATTCGTCCACCAGCCCCTGAGTGGGATTTGAATGTGGTCTTGCAACAACTTACTCGCCCACCGTTTGAGCCAATGGCTACCTGTCATTTACGCTTCCTTTCCTGGAAGGCATTGTTCTTGGTAGCTCTTACCTTGGCCAGGCGTGTGAGTGAACTACAAGCTCTGGTTTCTAATAGACCGTACACACGGTAAGACCACTCATCCTAAGTTCCTTCCAAAGGTTGTCGCCTCCTTCCTCTTCAGTCAAGAGGTGGTTCTTCCGACCTTTTTTCCCAGGCCGCATGCCAGCCGGGCTGAAATGGTCTTGCATACCCTGGACTGTAGGAGGGCGTTCTCTTTCTACCTTGAACGTACGCAGGGGCATCGAAGGGCTGTCCAGCTCTTCGTCTCTTTTGACCCTAATAGGCTGGGGTTACCTGTCTCCAAGCATACCCTGTCCATTTGGGTAGCAGACTGTATCGCCTGGGCGTACAGGGCAGCCGGCCTCTCCTCGCAGGGTCGAGTCAAGGCCCACCGTGTCAGGGAGAAGGCTGCGTCAGTAGCTCATCTCCGCTCTGTTCCTTTGGCAGACATCTGCCAGGCCGCTACTTGGTCTTCAAGCCAGACTTTTGTGGCCCATTACTGCCTCGAGAGGGAGTCCCGCAGGGACAGTGCTTTTGGACAGGCGGTACTCCGTAATCTCTTTGAGGTTTAGGCAACTCCTACCCTCCGGCCTTTGTGTTGGGCTACCGTTCAGAGGCGTTCTCACAGAAGATTCTTATCTCGCATGCTGAGGCTCTAGAGGGAGCTTATTTTTCAGCTTTGGGTTCTCCGTAGCCTAGAGCTGGGGAGTCCCATATGTGAGGGCTGACTTCCTGCTTGGTCCTGGAGAAAGCGTAGTTACTCACCTGTAACAGGTGTTCTCCAGGAGCAGCAGGAATCAGTCCTCACGATCCTCCATCCTCCCCTTGGCGTTGCAGTCCTATATATTTCATTTTACTTCTTTGCTGTCTTTTAGCTATATCATCAGACTGAGCAAGATGGCACCCTTGGGCGGGAAGGGGACCGCGCATGCGTGCTGCATTCCCAAAGGCTTTCTTTGAAAGCTGGGGAAATGCTCCACACGAGGGCTCCGTCGACGCCGACGTCACCCATATGTGAGGACTGATTCCTGCTGCTCCTGGAGAACACCTGATCTCCAGGAACAAGCAGGAATGTAGTCTTCACATATGGGTATCGTCGGTACCGACGGAGCCTGCGCAGGAACGCTCCCCAGCGTCCAATTAAAAAGCTTTTGAGAGCATTCCACAGCACCTGCGTGCTGCCTTTCCCAACTGCCTCTCTCCAGTTCTTCGTTTTCCGTGGAGCCAGCAGGTCATTTTCCTGTCACCGCAGAAATTATCCCTTATTTTTCATTCTTTTTTGTGGTAACGTCTGCCTTCCTCTACGCTATACCGGTACCGCCGGTTCTTTATTTCTTCATTTCTAAAAAAAAAAAAAAAAATTCTAGTCTTTTATCTGGATTTTCCAGCCTTTTTTCTCTTGGGTGCCATGCGCCATTTTGGGCACTAGGCCCAATTTTTCCTCAACATGGAAAAACCCGCTTCGGGTTTTAAAAAGTGTTCCAAGTGTGGCGGTACCATCTCCGTCACCGATACTCATGAGTGGTGCCTCAAATGTTTAGGTCCTGACCACTCCATCTCTGAGTGTGTTGCCTTTGGGATGATGTTGAAGAGGGGTCGGCAGAACCGAGCGGCTAAGCTTAGCACCCTTTTTCCCTCCGATGTAGCATCTGTGGAATTGACGTCTTCCAGGGCTTCGTCTTCCTCCCATGGATCTCAGGTAACCAAACACAAATCTGGCCGGTCCTCAAAGGGTAGATCTCCTTTCAAGCATCGAGATGCCTTTGGCGTTGCCCTTGAGGGACTTGTACCGGCAAAATTGCCCCGGCGGGAGGCTTCGGCTTCCAAAGCATTATCTGGGCTCCAGGATGTTCTCGAGGCCTCAACCTCGACAGAACTACTGGTGCCATGCTCTGGGGTACCGGCCGCTTCGTCTGCTACCGACACCCAGGCATCGGCAGCATCAATTGACCAGAGATTCCTGGCTATTGAACGCAGTCTGGCGGCTCTCCTTGTGGCATCGGTGCCTTCGGGACCGCTTCAGACAGTTCATCCAGTATCGACACCGCCTCCGGCACCGACAGCATCGACATCGACGAGTATGCTACCAACACTGAGTCATGCTATTTCCTCCGGTATCGACAGGCCGGTACCGGACTCCTCCGGTACCGACTTCAATCGGTGCCAGTATCGTGCTTTACAAGAGCACCCGGACAGAAGATACTTTGAATTCTCTGATGACTCTGAGGGCTCTGACAGCTCTGTCGATGCCGGAGTACTTTCTCTGAGGAGCCGCCTTCTCCTAAGCGTAGGATGTCTCCTCCAGAGGATATATCCTTTCAGGATTTCATCAGAGAGGTGGCTAGGGGTCTTTCCATCACAGTGGCTCCTGAAACAGAGCCCAGAGCGAGCAAAGGAGTTGGAGATTTTATAATATCCTAAAGCTCCCAAGGAAGCGGCTACTTTGCCTATTCATGAGATCTTACATGATCTCATGTTAAGAATGTGGGGAAACACCTCTTACCACCTCTCCCCATTCCCGTAGACTGGATACCATGTGTCGAGTACCTCCTTGTCCTGGGTTTCAAAAACCTCAGTTGCCACACCACTCCATAGTGGCGGAGTCAGCTATGAGAAGGATCAAGAGTGCAAAGAGACATGCCTCTAATCCCCCAGGATGGGAATGTAGGACTCTTGATGCCTTTGGGCGTCGAACATGCCAGGCTTCTATGCTTTCTGCCAGGATTAATTCCTACATCTTATATATGGGAATGTTCCTTAAGGAGGTTACAGGAGATCTCGAGCTTATGAGCCCTCTCCTTCCTGTTGATAAGAGGCAGGATTATCTTATACTTGTCAAACATGCCCAGGATGTTTCCAAGTTTTGTTAATCCTGCAGCTTTTGACTGCTTTGCGTGCATAAGCAGAACCTCTGCCATTGCTATAGGTGCTCGCAGGGTTGCCTGGCTCCAGGCATCTGACTTAGAACTCTGGGTACAGGATAAACTGGGGAATATCCCTTGTACAGGCGAAAATCTCTTTGGCAAGATTTGGCAAGAGAAAGCTAATGAGCTGTATGCTGATAATACCACTGTGGATAGACTATCCAAGGCTACAGCTGATCCTGCAAGGAGAAAATTCTACAAGAAACCATTCTTCTCTAAAAAGAAGAGGTTTTATTCCTCCTATACCCAGCAGGTAAATTCTGCAGGTCAGTCCGCCCGAAAGGGACAGCAGCCCCCAAAGCAGAGGAAATCAAAGACTGTTAAGCCTCAACCGGCCCAGCAGTCTCAGCCTCCACAGGGGCTTTGACTCCCATCTAGAGAACTTGGCCTTCCTGGCCCTGAACGGGCCAGATCCTTCCACCATCCCAGGAAGGTTGTGTCATTTTGCCCCCAGATGGCGGCAGATAACAGCAGAACAATGGACTCTTTCCATTGTAAGAGAGGGGTACAAGCTTCATTTCTTCAACATCCCCCCTCCTACAGTGGTAAAGCAGTTCAATTCTCAGGCTTCTCTCAACACTCAGTTGAGTCAACAGATCAGTTTACTTCGTGTCCAGGGGGCAATAGAAGTCGTACCCATTTCCCATCAGGGCACAGGGTTTTACTCCCCTTATTTCCTTATTCCAAAGAAAACAGGGGGACACAGACCCATTTTAGACCTCAGAGAACTGAACAAATTCCTGTTAAAGAGAAATTCAAGATGGTTTCTCTGGGAACTCTGCTGCCATACCTTCAGAGTCAGGATTGGCTTTGTTCTCTAGATCTCAAGGATGCTTACACTCATGTTCTCATCCATCCAACTCACCGAAGGTTCCTTCGCTTCCTATTCCAGGGAAAGCACTACCAATACAGGATGCTTCCTTTTGGCCTGGCCTCAGCACCAAGGATGTTTATGAAATGCATGGCTGTAGTGGCAGCATTTCTTCGCACTCTGGGAATATTTGTCTTCCCCTACTTAGACAACTGGCTCATTCGAGCCCCATCAGAGAAAGACGCCAGAATTTCCCTATCTTGCACAATGCGTATCCTTCAGTATTTGGACCTGGTCATAAACATCCCAAAATCCAGCCTAACTCCCACTCAATCTCTAGAGTTTATAGGAGCTTTGCTGGACACCAGAAAAGCAAGGCCCTATCTCCCACAGGCCGGCTGCCTTCGCATTGTGCAGTTAGCCTCCCAAGCAGTGTTAAAAACTCATCTCACTGCTCGGGAAATGTTACAACTCCTAGGCCACATGGCATCTACCGTGCATGTGGTTCCCTATGCTCGTCTCCATATGAGGGCAGCCCAATGGACTCTGTCCACTCAGTGGACTCAAGCATCAGGCTGCCTATCAGTCAAAATAGCAAACACAAGTCGCCTTATTTTGTCTCTACAATGGTGGCAGTCAACCCAAAACCTGTTGGTTCGGTCCCCTTTCCAGCAACCCCTACCCCAGGTCACTCTAACAACAGATGCCTCATAAGTGGGTTGGGGAGCTCATCTGCAAGATCTCTCTACCCAAGGCACCTGGACTCCAAAGGAGACCCACTTACATATCAATCTCCTAGAACTCAGAGCAATCTTCCTTGCTCTTCGAGTGTTCCATACTCAGCTCAGCTACAAGACAGTCCTAATTCAGACAGACAATCAATTAGCTATGTTCTATCTGAACAAGCAGGGAGGAACAGGCTCTCTGTCACTTTGCAACGAAGCTTTGCGACTATGGGCCCTCGCCAGAGAGCATCAAATTCATCTCCTGGCGGTGTATCTGCCAGGCATTCAAAACTCTTGGGCAGACAGACTCAGCCGAGTTCTGCTTCCACACGAATGGTCTCTCCATGCAGACCAGGTAGCAAAAACCTTTCAAATTTGGGGAACTCAGGACATAGACCTCTTTGCAAGTCCGTTGAATGCCAAACTTCCCCGGTTCTGTTCCAGAATTCCGGCTCAGGGTTCTCAGGCCAGGGATGCTTTCCTCCCCCATTGGGGTCAGGACTTCCTGTATGCCTTTCCAACCATTCCCCTAATTTCCAAAACCCTTTTCAAGCTTCAGAGAGACAAAGGCAACATGATTCTCATAGCTCCACATTGGCCATGGCAGGTGAGGTACCCTCTGCTCCTGCATCTCTCTCAAGCTCCATCTCTGGAGTTAGGATCTGCTCCAGATCTCCTGTCTCAGGAGGACGGGATGATGTGGCATCCCAATCCCCTCTCTCTGCATCTCAGGGCCTGGTTGCTGAGAGCCTAGACCTTCATGGTCTTAACCTTTCTCAACAAGTAAGGGATGTCCTTTGTGCTTCCAGGAAACCTTCCACAAGACACTCTTATGCTTTCAAGTGGAAAAGGTTTTCCATATGGTGTTCGCAAAAGGGTCGTCACCCTTCTGCAATACCTCTGGAATCATTACTGGAGTATCTCCTGCATTTATCTAATGCAGGACTTAAGACTAACTCAGTAAGAGTCCATTTAAGTGCTATTTCAGCTTCTTTAAAGCCTCTAAATGGACAACCTATTTCCTCTCATCCTCTCATAGCGAGATTTATGAAGGGCCTTCTTCTAACTAAGCCTCCCATTAAGCCACCTCCAGTGGCGTGGGACCTGAATATGGTTCTTGGGCAGCTCATGAAGCCGCCTTTTGAACCTTTAGCTACTGCCTTTTTGAAATTCCTTTCCTGGAAAGTTATCTTTCTCATTGCATTCACATCAACACGTCGCATCATTGAATTGCAAGCATTTATTGCTGATCCTCTTTACGCGAGGTTCCATCATGATAAGGTAGTCCTTAGGACTCATCCACACTTTATGCCAAAGGTGGTCTCACCTTTTCGTTTAAACCAGGCGGTTTACCTGCCTGTATTTTTTCCAAGGCCTCATGCTTCAAATGCAGAAAGGAATCTTCATGCTTTGGACTGTAAAAGAGCACTTGCCTTTTACTTACAGAGGACACAGCAACATAGAAAGTCCTCCCAACTCTTTGTTGCTTTCGATCCTTCTCATTTGGGACTTCCAGTCTCCAAGAGAACATTATCCAACTGGATTGCACAGTGTATTTCTTTTGCCTTTCAGAGTAAGAACCTTTCTCTGGAAGGCCATGTCATGGCTCACAATGTGAGAGCCATGGCAGCCTCAATGGCTCACCTACACTCTGTGTACCTTCACAGCCCATTACTGCTTAGACAAGGACTCCCGCCGGGATGCCTTGTTTGGTCAGGGTGTTCTACAGCACCTATTTCATACTTAATCAACTCCTACCCACCTTTCCCGGTAGGATGCCAGAGATCCATGGGGGGAAGTGGAGCCCTTTCACAGGGGCACACAACTTCTGGGATCTCTCCCTGGCATCTGCAGCTATGAATTCCCCATATGTGAAAACTACATTCCCGCTTGTTCCTGGAGATAGCATAGTTACTCACCTGTAACAGGTGATCTCCGGGAACAGCAGGAATTTAGTCTTCACAACCCACCCACCTCCCCTAGGAGTTGTATCTCTCTTTTCTTTTCTTTCCGTCTCTCTCTCTCTTTGTCTCAGCTTTAAAACTCAACTGGAGAGAGGCAGTTGGGAAAGGCGGGAAGGCAGCATGCAGGCGCTGTGGGATGCTCCCAAAAGCTTTCTAATTGGACGCTGGGGAGCGTTCCCTTGCAGGCTCCGTCGGTACCAACGATACCCATATGTGAAAACTAAATTCCTGCTGTTCCCAGTGATCACCTGTTACAGATGAGTAACTATGCTTTCTCGGTGAGTAACTATGCTTTCTCCAGGAACAAGCAGGAAGTCAGTCCTCACTTATGGGTGAAATCGGCGTTGACGGAGCTCGCGTGGAGCAATTCCCCAGCTTTCAAAGAAAGTTTTTGGGATTGCTACCACAAATGCGTGGTCCTCTTCCCGCCCAAGGGTGCCATCATGATCAGTCTCCCTTTTTCCGCGGAGCCCTTCGGACGCATGTCCTCGTCCCTCGGAAAAGGTTTTCTCCAGGACCAAGCAGGAAGTCAGTCCTCACATATGGGTGTTATCGACGCCGATGAAGCCCCAGCGGAGCATTTCCCCAGCTTTCCATGAAAGCCTTTGGGAATGCAGGCACGCATGCGTGGTTCCCTTTCTGCCTAAAGGTGCCATCTTACCTCAGTCTCTCTTTTTCCGATAAGCCCACCGGACGTGTGTCCTGTCATCCCAGATAAAAGTTTGATTTTTTTCGGCGATTCTCGCTATTTTTTTCTCTCCGGTTTGACGCTGGTTCCGCTCCCGCCAGGTTCGGTACACCGGTTTCGAACCCGTTTCTTCTTTTTCGGTTTTTGCCCTTCGTGGCTGGCGTTCGCGCCCTTTTTTTGCTTTTCCCTGGAAGGCCGGTCCTTTGACCTCGCGGGGACTCTTCATTTTCCCCGATGGCTTCCAGTGATTTTAAAAAGTGTGATCGGTGTAAGAAGTTGATGTCTCTCACCGACACACACGACTGCTGCCTTCGGTGCCTCGGTCCTGATCACGACCCTAAGACGTGTGGACCATGTGGAAGATGTCTTCCAAGGCACTGTGAAGTTGCCAGCAGCAGAAAGAAAGGCTTTTCTCGGACTCAGCCTCCGGCCGGCCCTGGACCTCGTCTGAGGCCTCGACATCTCGGGATTCGGATCCCGAACGCCGTCATGGCTCCTCGGACAGGGGGTCCCCCAACCGGGAATGTGGAGCAAGAGAAGCCTGCCAGAGTTCCTCGCGTGGAGCCGGAGTCTGCTGGACACGTAAGCCCTGTAGTCCTCGAGGACTCTCCTCCCAGAGAGCCGACGTCGGGCCCGGTGCCGCCGGGGCCCGAGTCGGTGGCTGCTGCGTCTCCCGAGCTGAGTCTCAGCATGACAGCCTTGGAGTGCAGACTGTCTGCCTTCTTGGAGCAGCAGCGGGCACTGATGGCCAGCCTGTCTGGCGCATCTTCCCCAACCACTGGGACATCGACATCGAAGTCGACCCCGGAGACCGAGCCGATACTCGAGTCCATGATGGCTTGAGGTCGACCTTGGTCGCGGTCTCCCTCGACCTCCCGTTCGGGACCGAGGGCCTCGACGCCGGTGCCTCCGGCGTCGGGACGGGTGCTCCCGGGCCCCACAGGTTCGGATCCTGACTCCTCGTCGGACGAGTCCGCCTGGGAGACGGAGGATGAGGAGTCTCCCGACTCTTTCAAGACTCGGTGCGTCCCGTCGGACTCACCGCAGTCTGAACCCCGGAGTAGATACCCTCCGGAGGATACCCGGTTCTCAGAGTTTGTCCAGGATATGGCCACTGTGTTGGCTATCCCAGCGGACCCCGAGGAAGAGCCTCGAGCCGAGGAGCTCGAGGCTCTGCAGTACGACTCTCCTCCGAAGGAGGCCTTTACTGTCCCGGTTCCTCCGATGCTGGAACGGCTCCTCTTCCGGATGTGGGAGGCACTGGCCTCAAGCAAGCGGGTCAATTCGATCTATCGACTCCGGAAGAGCCCTGGCTTTCAGAATGCACAACTGCCACACCATTCCATGGTTGTGGAATCGGCCATGCATCGCCTGAAGAGACAGAAGATGAACTCCACGGTGCCACCTGTTAGGGAGGCCCGCAACCTCGATGGTTTTGGTAAGAAGTGCTTCCAGGGCTCAATGCTTGCTTGCCGTGTCCAGTCTTACCAGCTGTACATGGGCATGTACTTGTGAGACCTGGCCAAGGAGTTGGCCAGGAGTTGGCCAGGTTCTCTGCTGGTCTCTCCGGGGAGCCCTTACAGAGATTCAAGTCCTTGTCCTCGGGGATTCAGGACTGCTCCAAGTTTATGTCCCGTGCCGCCTACGATGGCTTTGAAGCTTCGGCCCGATTTGCGGCAGCCAGCATCGCGGCTCGACGCCAGGCATGGCTGCTGTCATCGGACCTCGAGCCATGGGTTCAGGACAAGTTGGTCGATGTCCCATGCCGAGGTGAGAACCTTTTTGGCAAACCCATGGCCGAGAAGGCCGCACAGATGAGACCAAGCACCTTACAAGGACAAGGCTGTCCAGAAAGACCTCTGCCCCTTCTCACAAAAAGAAGGGCTCGGGTATAAAGCCCTTTTACCCGAGGAAGGTCACTGCCTACAAACAGTACCCGCAATATCAAGCTGCCCCAGCTGCCCCTCAGGGTCAGCAAGCCAAAGGACAGGGTAATGGGCCCCTAGGCAGAGGACCCCCAAGCCTCCGGCCCCTACTCCCCCTCAGCAGGGTGGGGGTTTTTGACTCCTTCAGCATAGCCTCTCTGTCCCTGCTCTCCCAACCCTGCACAGGAGGTCGCCTCGCTCTGTTTGCCCACCAGTGGCCACTCATTACTGGAGACGGGTATTAAGCATAGTCCAGAAGGGCTATGCACTACACTTCCAACAACTACCTCCTCCATATTTTCCAGGGGAGCCTCCAAGGCCTCCCCTTCACACAGACCTTCTCCTTCAGGAGCTCCAGGGTCTGTTACAAGACAGAGCGGTGGAGCCTGTGCCTCCCCACTTGCAAGGTCAAGGGTTCTACTCCAGGTATTTCCTGGTACCCAAGAGAACCGGTGGTCTTCGACCTATTCTGGATCTCAGAAACCTCAACAAGTTCCTGGAGAAGGAAAAGGTCAAAATGCTTACTCTTGGAACACTTCTGCCCTACCTCCAGCAGGGAGATTGGCTATGCTCCTTAGATCTAAAGGATGCGTATACCCACATCCTCATTCATCCAGACCACAGAATGTACCTCAGGTTCATTGTGGGAGGAAACCATTATCAGTACAGAGTACTACCTTTTGGCCTCACCTCCGCCCCAAGAGTCTTTACCAAATGCCTGGCAGTGGTGGTGGCCTACCTGAGGAATCAGGGAATCTTTGTCTTCCCCTATCTGGACGACTGGCTCATCAGGGGTCAGACATGCCAGGAGGCCAGACAAGCCACCCTCAGAACTATTGCTCTTCTTCAAAGTCTGGGGTTTGTAATAAACTTCGCAAAGTCCACTTTGCTCCACTCCTAGAACTTGGAGTTCATAGGAGCAAGGTTTGACTCGCTGCTGGCAAAGGCGTTCTTGCCAAAAGACCGAGCCCAGAGACTGATAGACTCAGCTAACCAGTTTCTCCTCAGGTCGCTGGTTTCCGCCAGACTCTGCCTGAGGCTTCTTGGCCACATGGCTTCGACAGTACATGTGACCCCCAATGCCAGGCTCCATATGAGGCCTGCACAGTGGTGCCTGCGGACTCAGTGGTCACAGGCCTCAGGCCACCTCACAGACAGGATAAGGGTGTCCAGACACTTGCTGCACTCCCTCAGATGGTGGCTACACCCACCCAATCTGTTGAAGGAGTACCTCTTCAGAGTCCTGCATTCACAGTGGTCTTGACCACGGATGCCTCCTTCCAAGGCTGGGGAGCTCATTGTCTAGACAAGTGCACCCAGGGCCTGTGGTCTCCCTGGGAATCTGCTCAGCAAATCAATCTCCTGGAACTCAGAGCTATTCGTTTAGCCCTCAAGGCTTTTTCTCAAACCCTGGCTCATCAGTCTGTCCTAGTTCAAACAGACAACCAGGTAGCCATGTTCTATGTGAACAAGTAGGGCGGAACTGGGTCCATGCTCCTCTGTTAGGAAGCACAGGACCTTTGCTTGTTTGCTCTCAGACACAACATGCTTCTCAAAGCAGTATAACTACCCGGCCAGGAGAACTACCTGGCGGACAGGTTGAGCAGGATTCTGCAACCCCATGAGTGGCAGCTCCATCCTTTGGTAGTTCAAAATATTTTCCTGAAATGGAGACTTCCATCCATAGACCTCTTTGCCAGTCCTCTGAACAAACAGCTGCCAAACGTCTGCTCCAGGCAACCGCATCCTCTGCGGGTAGCAGCAGATGCTTTTCTGATTCCCTGGTCTCAGGGCCTCCTGTATGCGTTTCCTCCCACGCCCTTGGTGGCCCGAACTCTGTTCAAGATTGTTCAGGACAAGGCCTCAGTCCTGCTGGTGGCTCCCAGGTGGCCCAGACAGCCCTGGTTTCCACTTCTACTTCAATTGGCGGTGGATCCCCCTCTGCCTCTGGGATTGCAACCCGACCTTCTCTCTCAGGATCAGGGTACCCTTCTGCACCCCAACCTCAAGGCTCTAAATTTGATGGCCTGGAGGCTGCAAGGGTGGTTTTGGCTCCATGGGGCCTACCTCAGGAGGTAGAGGAGGTTCTCCTAGCCTCTAGGAAACAGTCCACTAGGAAAACCTATGCTCTTAAATGGAAAAGGTTTTCAATGTGGTGTCAGTTACGTACAGAGGATCCTTTCTCCTGTACAGTACCAGTAGTGCTTCAATACTTACTGCACTTATCCAATCAAGGTCTTAAGTCCAATTCTGTTCGGGTCCACCTCTCAGCTCTAGCAGCTCACCACTCTCTATCGGTTCACCCTTTGGTGTCCCGGTTTCTCAGGGGCTTGCTCTTGCTCAAACCTCCGATCCGTCCTCCTGCCCCTGAGTGGGAGTTGAATGTGGTCTTGCAACAACTGACTCGCCCACCTTTTGAGCCGATGGCTACTTGTCCACTACGCTTCCTGTCCTGGAAGACACTCTTCCTGATAGCCCTTACCTCGGCTAGGCGAGTGAGTGAGCTTCAGGCTCTGGTCTGTGATAGGCCTTACACCAGAATTTATAGGAACAGGGTAGTCCTCAGGACTCATCCAAAGTTCCTCCCAAAGGTTGTCTCCTCCTTCCACCTCAACCAGGAGGTGGTTCTTCCAACATTCTTCCCTAGGCCTCATGCAAGCCAGGCTGAAGCAGTTCTGCATACCCTGGACTGTAGGAGGGCCTTATCCTTCTGCCTTGACCGTACGCAAGGGCACAGAAGGGCTACTCAGCTCTTCATATCTTTTGACCCTAATAATTTAGGGTTAGCTGTGTCCAAGCGTACCTTGTCCATCTGGGTGGCTGACTGTATCACCTGGGCTTACAAGGCGGCTGACCTTCCTTTGCAGGGTCGGGTCACGGCCCACCGTGTCAGGGCAATGGCTGCCTCAGTGGCTCATCTCCGCTCTGTACCATTGGTAGACATCTGCAGGGCTGCAACTTGGTCTTCATGCCAGACTTTTGCGGCCCATTACTGTCTGGAGAGGCAGCCCGTAGGGACAGTGCTTTTGGCCAGGCAGTACTCCGGAATCTCTTTGAGGTTTAGGCAACTCCTGCCCTCTGTTGGGCTACCGGTGGAGGTTGTTTCAGTGAAAAGCCTTTCTTTGCTGCTGAGACTAGAGGGAGTTCTCTTGTTCAGCCTGGGTTCCTCGGTAGCCCAGAGCTAAGCAGTCACCCATATGTGAGGACTGACTTCCTGCTTGGTCCTGGAGAAAGAGTAGTTACTCACCTGTAACAGGTGTTCTCCAGGAGCAGCAGGAATCAGTCCTCACAACCCTCCCTCCTCCCCTGGGAGTTGCAGTTGTACATAGTTTATTTTTCATTTTTGTGTGCTGTTCTTAGTTATGTCATTTGACTGAGATAAGATGGCACCTTTAGGCGGGAAGGGAACCGCGCATGCGTGCCTGCATTCCCAAAGGCTTTCATGGAAAGCTGGGGAAATGCTCCGCTGGGGCTTCATCGGCGTCGATGACACCCATATGTGAGTACTGATTCCTGCTGCTCCTGGAGAACACCGTTTACAGGTGAGTAACTACTCTTTCTTTCCTCGCCTTAACAGGCTCTTATTTCTTTTTTTCCGTTTGCACCTGTCCTCTACCCGTCCTCCCCTTGCTCTTTTTTTTTTTGGAGCTTACGGGGATAACTTTCCTAATTTTTCTTTACGGGCTTCGCACCCTTTTTTCTCCCAACCGCTGGCTGCGTGGGTCTTCGACCTTGCAGGGGCCGTTTTTGCCCCCATGGCCACCGGGTTTAAAAAATGCGATAGATGCTCTAGGAACATGTTGCTTACGGACACTCAACTGTTGTCTATGTTGTCTGGGAGCTGACCACGACCCAGAGCTCTGTTCACTCTATAAGAAAATGTCCTCTAAGGCCCTGCTCAGCCATAAGCAGAAGTCCGAGGACATTTTTCGAAAGGCTGCCTCGAAGTCTCCGGTGGCGCCCTCGGTCATCTCCCCTCCGGTAGGTTCGCCCCCTGCGGCACCGCGTTCCAGGCGGCATTCTGACCAGGGGTCCCCCAAGGTGGAACGGCGCAAAAAGAAGGCCTCAGTCGCTGTCTGGGGGCCCCCGACAGGCGCGAGCGCTCCCTCGCCTGGTTGCTTAGCCCCCTTTGTCATTCCCAAGAGTTGGACAACGAGCGGCCCTGCCAAGGTACCTTGCAGAGAAATGGAGGCCTCCGGCGAAGGCGCCCAGTCTCCTGAGGGTCATCCCTGTGAGGACCTCCTCGACGCTCGAACTGGTGACCCCGGTATCGGCATCCCAGGGCCCCACGCCCGCATGGGACTTTTGTTTTCTGGCACTCGAACGCAGCATTTTTGCGTTCATTGCTTCCCAGCAGGCGCTCACAGCCAGCTTCGCTGACTTAAGCCCGGAGACCACGTGGGACACCCAAATTCGTCCAGGAGCCACGGGCCTCGTGATGGTCCTCGACGTCGGTCTCGCTCGCTCTCCCGTTCCTCAGGGGCGAGATCGTCCAGGACCTCTGGCTCCAGACTGCTGGCCATCAGACTGGGCGAACTGCCCGGCTCGCATCCATCGACCCACTAGGATCTCCTCTCGGATGCCTCGCGGCCTGGTCTCCAGCGGCATTCTCCACCTAAAGGCACCTCCTTTTTGATGTTTATTCGGGACACGGCTCGGGCTCTCAACCTGGTCAGCCAGGCTGCGGAGGGTCCTCGTGCTGAAGAACTCGCTGTTCTTCAGTACGAGGCCCCGCCCAGGGAATCCCTCAACGTGCCACTGCCGCCGATCCTATCTTGGCTATTGCTCCGTATGTGGGAGGTCCCGGCCTCGGTTCCATTGTCAGCAAGCGTCTTGACACAATATACAAGGTGCTGCGCGGGCCGGGTTTCCGAAAGACCCAACTTCCGCACACCTCGATGGTGGTGGAATCAGCCATGAGGAAGCAGAAAAGCCCGAAGTCACACTCATCGGTACCACCAGGCTGAGAATCGAGAGCCCTTGATGCTCTGGGCCGCAAGGCCTATCAAGGCTCTATGCTCTCTTGTCGCATCCAAGCATAGCAATTATATATTGGTATGTTCCTCCGCGACTTGGCAAAGGAACTTGGAGGTTTCTCTGCGGGCCTCAAGGGCGAGCCCCTCGACAGGTTCTGCACCCTGTTCAAATCAGTGGCTGACTGCTCCAAGTATATCTCTTGAGCCTCCTATCATGGCTTTGAGACATCGGCTCGGGTGGTTGCCGCGGGCATCGGAGCCCACCGCCAGACTTGGCTCCAATCTTCGGATTTGGAGCAGTGGGTGCAGGAGAAGCTCCTGGACGTGCCCTGCCTCGGTGAACAACATTTTGGTAAGCCAATGGAGGAGAAGGCTGCGGAGATCAAGACCGGAGTACGTCACTAGGACTCTTCTCTCCTGCAGAACCTCTACGCTGCCTCGAAAGAAGCAGCCTACCAAGAAGCCCTTCTTCCCCAGGAAAGGTCTCCAGTACCGCGGCTACCGGCCGTACCTGGCTACCCCCATGCCACTCCCATGCAAGGGAAGCCCGGCCAGGGCCACCGTAAACCAAAGGGCCCGAAGGCCCAGACGCCGGCTCCCCCACAACCCCCTCAGGGGTTTTGACGCCAGCAGCATGGCCCATTGCCCTCCGGCGATACAGCAGCCTGTGTGGGGGTGCCTGTCCTTCACCCCGTCGTGGGCGCTTATCACCTCAGACACCTGGGTCCTCCAGGTTATCCGGGAGGGCTATCGCCTCCACTTCGATAGGCTTCCACCCCCTTTCTCCACGGCAGAGCCTCCTCGACTCCACGCACACAAGCTTTTGCTGCAGCGGGAATTACACTCCCTCCTTGCCCAACAGGCAGTCTAGAAGGTCCCCCTCCTCACCTTCGAGGTCAGCGCTTTTACTCCCGGTACTTCCTCTTCCCGAAGAAGACAGTGGGTCTTCGGCCCATCCTCGACCTCTGCAAGCTGAACAAGTTTCTGGTGTGGGAGAAATTCAAGATGCTATCTCTTGGCATGCTGCTGCCCTTCCTCCGGCAGGGCGACTGGCTATGCTCCTTGGATCAGAAGGACTCTTACGCCCATATCTTGATCCACCCCTAACACAGGCAATGCCTGCATTTCAGGGTGCAGGGAGAGCACTTCCAATACAGAGTGCTCCCCTTCGGACTTGCATCCACCCCACGCGTCTTTATGACGTGCCTCGTCGTGGCCACTGCTCACCTTCAGCGCCAGGGAATGCCAGTGTTTCCCTACCTCGACGACTGGCTCGTTACGGGCTCCTCCGTTGAGGAGGCCCGGCAAGCAATGTCACGCTCTGTCCTCCTCTTGGAGAGCTTGGGGTTCTTGGTCAACTACCCAAAGCCTTACCTCAAGCTAACACGGGCTCTCGAGTTCATCGGAGTGCGCCTCGATATACTCAGCAGGCCATTGCCTTGTTGCTGGTGGATCGCTCCACCCGCCTCCGAGCTCTAGCGGCTCGCGTCTAAAGCGCCTACCAGGTCACCGCTCGGTCCATGCTACGTCTCTTGGGCCATATGGCCTCAACCGTGCATGTGGTTCCTTACTCCCGCCCTCACATGCAGACAGCCCAGTGGTGTCTCAGTTCCCAATGGAGTCAATCCCTCGGATACCTCAGGGACCCCGTCAGGGTTCTTCCCGACCTTCGTTTATCCCTGAACAAATGGCAAAACCCCTGCAACCTTCTGCGGGGATCGCCCTTCCAGGCTCCACAGCACGATATGGTGCTGACTACGGACACTTCATGTTAAGGTGGTTAGCCCATTGCGGGTTTTACACGCAGGGGCAATGGTCGCCCTCAGAAGCTCAGCAGCAGATAAACCTGCTCGAGCTCTGGGCCATCCGGTGGGCCCTGAGGGCCTTCGAGGATCTCCTCAGCGGGAAGTCAGTTCTGGTACAGACCGACAACCAGGTAGCGATGTTCTACATCAACAAAGAGGGGGTCACGGGGTCACACTCCCTCTGTAGGGAAGGGGTCCTCATCTGCCCTTTCGCCTTTCAGAGGATGTCCCTCAAGGCGACATACCTCCTGGGTCAAGAGAATGGCCTGGTGAACAGACTCAGCAGAATCCTTGGCCCCCATGAGTGGCGCCTGGATCCCAGAGTTGCAGGCTGGCTGTTTCTACGCTGGGGCACTTCAGCGATGGACTCTTCCCAGCCCCCAGAACACACAGCTCCCCCACTTCTGCGGCCTGGTGCTGCACCCGGGCAGGGAGGGCACCGATGCATTTCTCTTGAACTGGTCCTCCAGTCTCCTATATGCATTCCCTCCTTCCCTCCTCATTCGAAGACTCTGTTCAAGATTCAACGGGATGGGGCATCGCTAATTCTCGTGACCTCGGCAGCCTTGGTTCCTGCTCCGGCTGTCATCGGAGCCTCCGATTTCCCCCTGGGCTCTGCCAGGGACTTGCTGACACAGGAGGAGGGTCGAGTACTACACCCGAACCTACCCTCCCTATCCCTCACGGCCTGGCGGCTGAACAGGTCTCTCTAGCCTCTCTGGCCCTTCCGGAGGAGATTGAGGAAATCCTCCTTGCCTCGAGGAAGGACTCCACTAGGCGGGCTTACACCTTTAAGTGGAAATGCTTCTCCGTCTGGTGCTCGGAACACCAGATCGACGACTCCTCGTGCCTGGTTCGGTGGGTCCTCAGTACCTTCTCCACCTCTCGAGGGAAGGGCTGAAGTCGAACTCTGTTAGAGTTCATTTGAGCGCCATATCAGCTAAACATCTCCCTATTGAGGGAAAGCCTCTCGGGGCAGCCACTAGTTTCCCGCTTCATGCAGGACCTTCTGTTATCCAAGCCACCCATCCATCCCCCTCTGGCGGAATGGGACTTGAATGTGGTTCTCACGCAGCTCACTCGTCCACCCTTCAAGCCGATGGCGACTTGTTCGCTCCGGCACTTGTCCTGGAAGGTGGCCTTCCTGGTGGCACTGACTTTGGCTCGCCGTGTCAGTGACCTTCAGGTGCTCATGGCTGGCGCCCCTTACACCAGTTTTTATCGTAACAGGGTGGTCCTCCGGACTCACCCTAAATTCTTACCCAAGGTCGTGTCGACCTTTCATCTCAACCAAGAGATAGTGCTCCCGGCCTTCTTCCCAAGGCCCCATGCCGATCAGGCGTCGGCGGCTCTCCACACCAATGTTCCCTCTAATTTTCTGTAGGCTGTGTGCGCATAAAATATCAGCCGTGTGCAGCTTTTGAAGGAAGGTTAAATTTTTGTGCGCCACATAACGACACTCGGAGTTATATACTTTAAAATTTGACTACACGTCAGAATACAGTATGTACACCACATTGATTTTAATCAAATTAAATGAAAATAGACGATTACTAAATGAAGCGGGAAATTTCTAGTAATTACAATCATAACTTTTAAATTTTAAGACAACTGTGTTGTTTTCTATCAAAATCAGAGCCGTAATTTTTGTGCGCTCTGTTGTAAAGTATGTGCGCTCTCTCGGCGAGGTGTGTGCGCGCGCACACGCGCACAGCTTAGAGGGAACAGTGCTCCACACCTCGACTGCAAGTGGGCCCTCGCCTTCTACTTGCAGCGTACCCAAACTCACCGCAAGTCTGACAGACCGTTCGTGACCTACGATCCCAATAGGCAGGGGTAAGCAATCACCAAGCACACCCTCTCTATTTGGGTGGCGGACTGCATCGCGTTCGCCCTTGCGAAGATGGGCGTCCCTCTGGATCGTCGAGTCACTGCACATGGGGTCTGAGCCAAAGCAGCCTTGGTGGCCTCGCTGCGCTCTGTGCCCATTATGGACATCTGTTGAGCGGCAACCTGGTCTTCCATGAACACCTTCGCTGCCCACTACTGTCTGGAGAGGGAGTCCCACCGGGACAGCACCTTTGTCCAGGCTGTACTCCGTAATCTGTTCGGAGTATAAGCAACTCCTGCCCTCTGACCCTTCTTCACAGCTACAGAGGGCTTCGTCCCGAGGACTCGGGCTCCTTTGGGCTTCAGCTTCTGCTTATAGCCTCGCGGAGGAGTTTTTTAGTTATAGGTTCGGTAGCCTGTAGCTAAGTAGTCCCATAAATGAGGATTGACTTCCTGCTTGTTCCTGAAGAAAGCATAGTTACTCATCTGTCACAGGTGTTCTCCAGGGACAGCAGGAATCAGTCCTCGCTGCCCTCCCGCCTCCCCTATTGAGTTGCTGTATTTTTTTCCTTCCTTTGTCATCTGCTTGGTAGGGCTCGAGCTAAGGGACCTGACTGAGCAAGATGGCACCCTTGGGTGGGAAGAGGACCACGCATGGGTGGTAGCAATTCCAAAAGCTTTCTTTGAAAGCTGGGGAATTGCTCCACACAGGCTCCGTCAGTACCCATAAGTGAGGACTGATTCCTGCTGTCCCTAGAGAACACCTGTTACAGGTGAGTAACTACGCTTTCACTTTGAACTGCAACAATACAGTACTTAAAAAAAAAATCAATATTGGGTAGTATGATCTACAACATCAGTATAGTCATGTAATGGGAAAATCCTAGGGGTTTTTTGTAACTTAATCCCTATAATCTCCTTCATAATACCTATACATGCATCCCAATCCTCCTGCTTTTTGACAACTCCATTACATATGAAGAAAAGTACCTTGTCCACACGCACAGCAACATTTACTCCTCAAATTTCTGGAGCTCCACTGGCCAGTAGTGCCACTTATATAACGGCTTTACCCCATTCTCAATCAGATTGGTAGAAAAAGGAAACTGTATTTTGAAAAATTATCTTCCTCCCTTTCTCTTCCAAAGAAAATCTGAAATCGTCCTCCCATCTGGCCACAAAGTGCGACTTCTCAACCATATCCTCCGAGAGCAATCTATAAAACTTTGAAATCTGTTTTCATCTCCCACTAGCCCAAGACACACTGCTTCAAACATGGTATTCTTCTTCATCAAATCTATTACCCTTTCCTTGATCTAGTATAATGCTTCACTTGGAAATATCCAAACCTATCCTTGCCAGGAGATCATATTGTCCCCTAAAGGACTCAAAAGATATGCTTGGTCTACAGATTACTCCAGCCTAATCATGCCCTTCTCTTCCCACTGCTTATAAATCCAGAGGAAAACCTGGATTTCTCCTAAGGGGTGTTCGATGCAGTATTTCCTTATTGTTAAGGTATCGGGCTTTAAATTTTTCCCACACCCTCACTTTACACTGTATAAAAAGGCTACCATCCTTACAAAGCCTATCTGGGTTTTTTTGTTGTTTTTTTTTACTAAGCCACATCTTATAATGTAACTAACTGTAGGTTTCCAGCCAGCGCTTCAATTAAAACCCACTGTTTTAGTGCCTCCTATGCCATTCATAGGAAGCCATAAGCTGGCCACCACATAATATTTCATAAAATCTGGCACAGCTATCCCCCCCATATCTCTTGAGCAAAATAAAAACTCCCACAGTACTCTTAAGGGGCTACCTCTTCCATATAGCCTTAAAGCCTTACTCCTACTTGTAATTTGAACCCTAAGATACCCGAAACTATGTTCGACCCAGCTGAACGGTAACTTAACTCTTAATTTATCTTCCATCTTTTTGTCCAGATACATTTTTTTAAAGATTTCTGACTTGGGCATATTCACGTGAACCCTGATAGCTGCCATATTTCCTGTAGTTCTCACATTGCTATAGGGAGCATTAATATGTGGCCTATAAATCATCAACAAGATATCATCTGCAAACAAAGAAATTCATTGATTAACCTCTTTCATGTCAGTAGCATAACTCCTATACTGGGTCAGAACACAGTTCCATCAAGACTTAGTATCCTGTTTCCAACAGTAGCCAATCCAGGTCACAAGTGCCTGATACAAGAACATAAAATATGCCATACTGGGTCAGACCAAGGTCCATCAAGCCCAGTATCCTGTTTCCAACAGTGGCCAATCTAGGTCACAAGTACCTAGCAGTTTCCTCAAAAGACACAGATTCCACAATGCTTGTATTGGGGCAAGCAGTGGATATCCCGGGTCCCCTGTAATAATAATGGTTAATGGACCTTTCCTCCAGAAACTTGTCCAACCCTTTTTTAAACCCGGCTACACTAACAGTTTTTACTACATCCTCCGGTAATGAATTCCAGAGTTTGATTACATGTTGAATGAAAAAATATTTTCTCTTATTAGTCTTACATAGGTTACCCTGTAGCTTCATTGCATGTCCCCTAGTCTTTCTATATATTGATGGCGTAAACAACCGATCTACGTTTACCCGTTCCACTCCTTTCATTAATTTATAGACCTCTATCATATCTCCCCTCAGCCGTCTCTTTTCCAGGTTGAAGAGCTCTAATCTTTTTAGCCTCTCTTCATAGGGGTATCCTTCCATCCCCTTTACCATTTTGGTGGCTCTTCTCTGTATCTTTTCTAATAACGCTATATCCTTTTTAAGATACGGCGACCAGAATTGCACACAATATTCAAGGTGCGGTCGCACCATGGCGTGGTACAGAGGTAATATCCTTTGTTTTATTCTCCATTCCTTTCCTTATGATACCTAGCATTCTATTTGCTCTCTTGGCTGCCGCTGCACACTGGACGGAGGTTTTTAACATGTTGTCCACAATGACGCCTAAATCCTTTTCCTCGGTGGTGATTCCTAATGTGGAACCTTGCATCGTGTAACCATAGTTTGGGTTGTTCTTTCCTAGGTGCATAACTTTGCACTTGTTCACATTAAATTTCATCTGTCATTTGGATGCCCAGTCTTCCAATTTATCCAAGGTCCTCTTGCAATTTTTCACAATCCTCATGGATTTTAACAACTGAATAATTTTGTGTCATCTGCAAATTTGATTCTCACTTGTTCCGTTTTTGAATATGTTAAAAAGTAGCAGACCCAGCACAGATCCCTTGGGTACTCCACTATTCACCTTTCTCCATTGAGAAAATTGGCCATTCCTGATCGTGTATCCAGTCTAGTCCCGGACCTCTGGGTTCCCTATCTCATCCAGTAGCTTGGAGACTGAGAAACTCCTCCTTTTTGTGATGTCACCGGTATATCCTCTCGGGATCCACCCCTGTCATCAAGTTACCTCAGTCTCCAAGCAGCTGGATAGATTAGAGCCCAGAGGGCCGGGTTCACTGGAGAAACAATTAAGTTTAGTTCATTTATTTAGTTAGTTTATTTAGTTGGTGTCTAGATGAATAGACCCTAATTAGTTAGTTCTGAGGAGAAGTGTTGACTTGAGATGCTGTGCCTTTAAGTTGGTCAGCAGGCTTCTCTCTCACTCCCCCCCCCCCCCTCCGTTTGCCTTTATTTCTGGGGGCCCTGCGAGGTGTTCCTAAGCGGCAGCTAATTTACTTTAGTGCTCCCGGTATGTGTAGCTGCAATTTCTGAGGGGGGGGAGAAATGGAGGAGAGTCCAGCCAGCGCCGCACAGAGGTTTGCCTGTTAGAGCGCTTGGCTGGCTCAGCCTGTTCACACGCAGGCTTGATCTGTGCGAGTGTGACAAAGGCCCTTTGTCCTTAACGATCTCAGGGACTGCCGACAAGCTAGGCTGGTGGAATCTGGCAGTCTGCTTGTTTTGGCAGCGCTTAAGGTAAGGGAAACCTGTTTTGGCAGCGTGATGGTGTGAAGCACATGTTTTGGCGCGAAGGAGACTGTGGCGGGCCTAGCCGTGTAGTGGAGCCACGTGCAAACGCTGGTCTATTCTGCATCTCCGGAGCCCCGATAAGATTTTGTTTTGTAATTGCCAGTATAGGCAGGGGATATTTCCTTTGCGCTACGGTTTAGTTCTTATAAAAAAAAAAAAGAGAAAACGCACATAAAGGAGGGGAGCACAGGATTTGCCTTGCTCTAGGCTCGCAGGGGTGCTGAAGCTGTTTTCTTTCCAGAGGGCGGGGAAACAGCCTGGCTGGGCTAGATTCGCTCCAGTTTGTTTGAGTTTACCATGCCATCTAAGCCACTTTGTCTAGTCTGTGGCATGAAGAAAGGCACTGCTTCAGGCGTGTGTAACTCCTGTGTGAGGGAGGCAGCGTCCATGGAGCAGTCCAGGGACGAGAAAGGGGAAGCGCTAGAGGCCGAGAAGGAGAGCTTGGGTTCATAATTGCATGAGGGACCATAGGTGGAGCCGGTGACTGGGCCTTCTTCGGCCCCGGACACTCCTCTCTCTCAGACTTCGCTCCCAAAAGAATTAGCGGCTATTTTTTCTCAGGATTTTGTTTCCCTGCTTCAGCATACTTTGTTTGGTAACGCTCAGCAGCGGAAAGGGCCGGAGGAAACGAGCGGGCTTAAGAGATCCGCGCCGCACCTGCAGGCGGACGATCTTTCGCACGGGGCTAAGAGACCTCGTACGGAGGGAGTGACTGGAGAGTTCTCTGTAGCCTCGTAGGGTCCGCTGTCGGATGACAAAATCCACAGTTTAGAGGAAGAGCTAGAGGAAGGTGAGCTTTCTGAAAAGGAGGATCAGGCAAGAGTGGTGCAGGTCTTCAGAAGGGAAGAGCTACCTGCGCTTATAGTTGAGGCGTTAAAAGTACTAAATATGCCGGTGCCAGGAGCGACGGAAGAGGACTCGCTAGAAAATCCTTTGTTGCAGGTTTTCAGGAAGAATCAAAGAGCTTTCCCGGTACATAGGGTTTTTCGGGAGATGATTCAGGAGGAGTGGAACGTGCCAGAAACTCCTCTTAAAGGGTCTAGAGTTATGGGCCGTCTGTATCCGTTGTTGGATCAGGATAAGGAGGTTTTTAAGTCACCCAGGGTAGATGCAGCCGTGTCGGCGGTCACCAAGAAGACTACCATTCTTGTAGAAGGTAGTGCGGCCCTTAAGGACTCTCAGGATAGAAAGTTAGATGTGTTGTTACGACAGGTGTTTGAGGTGAATGCCCTGTCGCTCCAGGCAGCTATTTGCGGGGCGTGGGTGGCTAGAGCCTGTCTTCACTGGTCGCAACGGGTACAAGCGAGCCAGGACAGTGTAGAGTCTAGCAAAGCGGCCAAGTTGGAGTCTGGCACGGCCTATATAGCAGACATTCATTATGATCTTATGCATGGTCTCTCCAAGAGCATGGCGTCCGCAGTGGCAGCATGACGGTACTTGTGGCTGCACAACTGGGCGGCGGATAGTTCCTCCAAGGCGAGGTTAATTAAGCTTCCCTTTAAAGGGTGTCTGTTGTTCGGGAAGGATTTAGAGAAGTTGGTTAAGGACTTAGGGGAAACCAAAGGTGGTAAGTTGCCAGAGGACAAGCCTAAGTCGAACCGAACGTTTCCGCCTGGTAGGGGACAGCAGCGGGACGTTCGCCGGTCTCGATTCCAGAGATTCAATTCAGGTCAGCGAGGACGCTTTCCCAATAGAAGTCAAGGCTTCCGGGGGTTTCGAGGAGCGGGACGGGGATTTGGTCCTTCCTCCTCCTCGTCCTTCGCTGCCAAAAAGCAGCAGTGAGATACGGGGGACCCGGGCAACCTTACTTCCGGTAGGGGGGCGGTTGCAGGAGTTTTATTCTGCTTAGGGTCGAGTAACGTCAGATCAGTGGGTACTAGAGGTTATTCGAGAGGGTTACGCACTGGAATTGTTGAGACCAGTGCGAGAGGCCTTCATACAGTCCCCCGGCAAATCGGCAGCCAAGTGCACAGCTTTGTGGGAGACAGTCCGAAGGCTGCTAGAGCCCAAAGCGATAGTGCCTGTACCGCCAGACCAACACGGCTACGGTCGATACTCCATTTACTTTGTGGTGCCAAAAAAAGGATGGAGGCGTCCGTCCGATCCTGGATCTTAAGGGAGTAAATCGTTGCCTTCGGGTGTCGCATTTCCATATGGAGACGCTGCGATCTGTCATCGTGGCGGTGCAAAGGGGAGAATTCCTTACCTCCCTGGATCTGTCAGAGGCCTATCTCCACATTCCAATAAGATCGGAGCATCACAAGTTTCTCAGGTTCGCAGTCCCGTTCGGGCATTTTCCGTTCCGAGCGTTACCGTTCAGGTTAGCGACGGCACCGTGAACCTTCACCAAAGTCATGGTGGTGGTGGCGGCAGCCCTAAAACAGGAGGGAATCCTGGTACACCCTTATTTAGACGATTGGCTGATCCGGGTGAAGTCAAGATCCGAGAGCGAGACGGTCACTGCCCGAGTGGTGTCCTTTCTGGAGGAGCTCGGTTGGATAGTCAACATGTCAGAGAGTCAATTGGTTCCCTCTCAGAATCTGGAATATCTGGGAGCTCGCTTCGACACGGGGGCAGGAAAGGTGTTCCTAACGTTGGAACGAGCGCAGGGCCTTCGGAAGTTAGTAAAACAGTTTCTTCGTGGCATTATCTCCAATTGCTGGGCACGATGGCTGCCTCCATAGAGACGATTCCGTGGGCGAGGGCCCACATGAGACTGTTGCAGAGAGCATTGCTTCGCCGATGGTCGCATCAACAGGATCCGTTATCATGGAAGTTGCGCTGTCCTGCAGAGGTCCGACAGTCCCTTCAGTGGTGGTTGCTTCCCGCGTCGTTGGAGTGCGGGAGGATGTTGGACGCTCCGACCTGGGTGTCGGTGATGACAGACGCCAGTCTCCTGGGCTGGGGAGCGCACTGTCAAGGTATGTTCACGCAGGGACAGTGATTGGCTCAAGAGAAGACATGGTCAATCAACAGGTTGGAGTTAAGAGCAGTGTCCCTAGCGTTACAGGAGTTTCGGACATTGGTCGAAGGCAAAGCAGTTCGAGTATTTTCCGACAACGCCACGGCGGTATCCTATGTCAACAAGCAAGGGGGAACCAGCAGCGTAGCGCTAGAATCTGAGGCCGGAGCCCTGTGCGGTTGGGCGGTTCTCACTTACGGCTTGGCTCTTGAGAGGGCACGGTTGAAGTCGAGGGGGTATGCCGCGGCAGTTATAACTACCCTGTTGAAGGCCAGGAGGAGGTCCACTTCCCTAGCATACGTCCGTATCTGGAGGGTTTTCAAAGCTTGGTGCGTAGAAAAGAAGTGTGAGGCCTTAAAATCCTCCATCCCTCTGATCTTAGAATTTCTGCAGGATGGATTTGACAAAGGACTAGCTGCTGCTTCGCTGCGGGTGCAGGTAACAGCTTTGTCGTGTTACAGAGGTAGGATAGGAGGTCAGACCCTCGGGTGTCAGTGGGATGTTAAGCGGTTCCTCAGGGCGGTGTCGCTAGCGCGGCTTCCGGCTAGACAGATCATTCCTAAGTGGCATCTGCCTCTCGTGCTGGACGCGTTGGAGCGCGAGCCCTTCAAACCGTTGTCTTGGGCGTCGATCAGAGATCTCACTCTCAAGGTGGTGTTTTTGGTGGCCATCTGTTTGGCGAGAAGAGTCTCAGAATTACAAGCGCTTTCCTGCAGAGAGCCTTTTCTGTCGTTCTTTGCAACGAAGGTGGTTCTAAGAACTGTGCCGGCTTTCCTCCCTAAAGTGGTTTCGCCTTTTCACGTAAATCAGGAAATTTCCTTACCGGTGTTCTCCCCAGACTCGGGGGCCAGAAAGTTTCACCTGTTGGATGTCCGTAGGGCTCTGAAGAAATACCTTCGGACGTCCAGTTTCCGCAAGTCGGACAGACTCTTTGTCCTCTTTGCGGGCTCAAGAAAGGGAGAAGCAGCATCAAAAGCATCTATCGCAAGGTGGATTAAAGAGGCCATTGCGTCGGCTTACATATTGAAAGGTAAGTCGGTGCCAGAAGGGCTTAGAGCACATTCCACTAGATCGCAAGCCTCTTCCTGGACATAGGTGTGTTTAGTGCCTCCGGCGGAGATTTGCAAGGCGGCAACTTGGTCGTCCCTACACTCTTTTGTGAAACATTACCGTCTAGATGTGCAAAGGGCAGAAGAGACCTATTTTGGATCGGCAGTGCTGCACGCTGGTCTACCAGGTCCCTCCCATGTTTGAAGTTCTTTTCACTGCTCTGGTACAGACCCAGAGGTCCGGGACTAGACTGGATACACGATCAGGAAGGTGAAATTAGACTTACCTGCTAATTGTTGTTTCTGGAGTGTAGCCAGTCTAGTCCCATGTCCCTCCCCAGTATTTCTCGTTCTGCAGTGGCGTGCTGGGTTGAGACCAGTGACAGGTAAGAGTACTTTGTGCATTGCGATTCCTTAGTAGCTTCAGCTGGACGTTGGAGTATTCGATAGTGAAAAAAAAAAAAGACAATGTTTTTTCATTGCTGTTAGGGGCTTTCCCTTTCTGATGGAGGAGGGAGTGGCCTTCTTAAGTTAAAGTCACGGTATTTTAGCGGAATTTCCGTTATGTAATCTGGTGGGTTTCCAGATTTTGTGGTTTAAGGGTTACGTAGTTAGTACTTCCGTTATATTCTTACTTGTGCCTCCGGTGAGTCTGCTTTGTCAATAGGTTACTGATGACAGGAGGTGGATCCCGAGAGGATATACCGGTGACATCACAAAAGGGAGGAGCTTCTCAGTCTCCAAGCTGCTGATGAGATAGGGAACCCAGAGGTCCGGGACTAGACTGGCTACACGCCAGGAGCAACAATTAGCAGGTAAGTCTACTTTCACCTTTAGCTCTTCCCTCTGCTTTCTATCTTTTGACCTGTTCCTGATCTACAATATGGATCCTCCTATCACATGACTTTTTAGTTTTGCCAAACATCTCTGATGAGGGACCTTGTCAAAGGCTTTCTGAAAATTCCAGATATGCTATATCAACAGACTCACCTTTGTCTACCTGTTTATTCACACCTTCAAAAAAAAATATAACAGATTAGTAAGACAAGACCTTCCTTGGCTAAAGCCATGTTGGCTGTCTCCCATTAAGCCATGACTGTCTACATGTTGAGTAATTTTGTTCTTTATAATGGTTTCAACTATTTTTCCTGGTACTGATGTCAGTCTCACCAGTCTAGTTTCCCGGATTACCCTGGAACCCTTTTTAAAAAATTGACGTTACATTGGCCATCCTCTAATCTTTAGGTATTACAGATGATTTTAATGATAGTTCACTGATTACTAATAGTAGGTCTGCATTCTCATATTTCCGTTCTTTCAACACCCTTGGATGTATACCATCTGGTCCAGGTGATTTGCTACTCTTCAGTTTATCAAATAGTTGTAATACATCTTCCTGGTATATCGATATTTCTTTCAATTCTTCTGCGGAAAATCCCAAAATAAGTCAGTTTATGCTGCCCAGGAGTAAGCAATGATGTTTTCTTCGGCTGCATTAACTGTTTATGGACTTTCCTTCCAAACCTTTTTTTAAGCCTAACTGTACCACTTGCTTTTACCACATCTGTTGACAATGAGTTCCAATGAGAGAATATTTTTTTCTCATCTGTTTAAAATATAAAACTTTGTAGCTTCATGGTGTGTCCCCTAGTCCTGTATTATCTCCAGGAACAAGCAGGAATGAGCCTTCACATATGGGTACGTCGGTACCGACGGAGCCTGCGCGGGAACGCTCCCCAGCTTCCCAAAAAGGAAAGCTTTTGGGAGCATCCCACAGCGCCTGCTCGCTGCCTTCCCGCCTTTCCTAACTGCCTCTCCCCAGTTCTTCTTTTCCGCGGAGCCAGCAGGTCGTGTTCCTGTCACTGCTGAAGAAGTTCTTTGTTTTATTTTATTTCTTTGGTCGCGCGTCTGCCTTCTCTGTCGTCGGACCGGTACTGCCGGTCTTTCTTTCTTTTCTTAAAAAAAACCATATTTTTCCCTCACTTAGTGTGTTTTTCCTCTTTTGGGCCTTAGGCCTCACGAAAAATTTTCTTCATGGAAAAACCAGCCTCCGGGTTTAAAAAATGCACTAAGTGCAGCGGTACTATTTCTTTTTTTTCTTTTTTTTTTATTTATGGATTTTCAACAAAATACATCACCAGAATATAAGGCAAATCATTAAGACATGATACAATATATATAGGAAAATACACTAAAGATATAGTCCACGTCAAGAGGAAAACGAAGACAGTGTATCTACACATAACAAAGCAAGAAAACAGGCCACTGGGCCAAACCAATAGAAGGATATATATTACCCAGAAACTATTCCCTTACCCATGAATGGTGTCTCAAATGTTTGGGTCCTGACCACTCCATTTTGGATTGTTCGTCCTGCTCCTTGATGTCCAAATGAGGTTTACAGAACCAAGCAGCCAAGCTCCATGTTCTGTTTCCCTCTGATGCAGCTTCAGTGGCATCGACGTCTTCCAGGGCTGCTTCTTCCTCCCATGGATTTCAGGTAACCAAACATAAATCCAGCCGGTCCTCGAAGAGTAGATCTCCTTCCAAGCATCGAGATGCCTCCGGGCTTGCCCTCGAGGATCCTGCACCGCAAAACTACCCCGGCGGGAAGCTCCGGCTTCCAAAGCTCCACCTATGGGGTTACAGGTTGACATCGATGGCACGGCCTCGACCGATCACCTGTTAGAATGCTCTGCGGTACCGGCACAACCGTCCGGTACCGAATTCCAGGCATTCATGGCGTCGATGGATCAGAATGTTCTATCCATGCAGCAGGCTATCACGGCCTTCATTCAAACTGCGACGCCACTGATACCACAACAAACTCCGTTGTCGGTATCGGCCCAGGTACCGGCACCAAGGCCGGTACCGGTACCGACTGCATCGACATCGGCCATGGTGTCGTCTGCAGCGATTCCCTGCCTAGGGATGCCTATCGGTACTGAACCAGTACCGATAACGCCCGATGTGGATACAGCTCGGTACGCGTATCGAGCTTTGAAAGAGCACCCTGACAGTCGATACTTTGATTCCTCCGAAGATTCTGATGCATCGGAGGCATCTGCTGAAGTATCCATAGCCCTTCCTGAAGAGCCGCCTTCTCCAAAAAGAAGAATGTCTCCTCCAGAAGACTTGTCCTTTCAAGACTTCATAAGAGAAGTGGCTAAAGGGCTCTCTATTTCAGTAACCTCTGAATCAGAGCCTAGAGCTAAAAAATTGGATATTTTAGGTTATTCTAAGGCTCCTAAGGAGGCAGTCACCTTGCCAATTCATGAGATTCTTTATGATCACATGATTGACTTATGGGAGACTCCTCTCACTATCTCTCCTCATTCTCGTAGGTTGGACACTATGTACCGTGTCCCTCCTTGTCCTGGTTT
Source organism: Ichthyophis bannanicus (assembly GCA_033557465.1). Classification (NCBI taxonomy): domain Eukaryota; kingdom Metazoa; phylum Chordata; class Amphibia; order Gymnophiona; family Ichthyophiidae; genus Ichthyophis; species Ichthyophis bannanicus. The sequence continues at coordinate 258,501,822 of CM066033.1, forward strand.
TCATAAAACACAGCTTCCTCACCATTCTATTGTGGTGGAGTCAGCTATGAAAAAGATAGAGTGCAAAAAGACACTCCTCTGCTCCTCCAGGAAGAGCATGCAGGACCTTGGATGCTTTTGGTAGGAAAATCTTCCAAGCCAGTATGCTCATTGCCAGAATCAACTCCTATAGTCTTTATATGGGAATGTTTCTGAAAGAAGTTGCAGATAAGCTGCACACTTTCCTCCCTTTTCTTCCAGAGGATAAAAGGGAAGAATTTCTTATTTGGCTTAAGCATACTCAAGATATTTCAAAGTTTTCCAACCGTGCAGCTTTTGACTCCTTTGAGGGTGCCAGCAGAGCTTCGGCCATTGCCATAGCTGCACGCAGAATTGCTTGGCTCCAAGCTTCTGATCTAGAATCTTGGGTCCAGGATGGCTTGGGAAATCTTCCCTGTACAGGAGAAAACCTGTTTGGCAAAGATTGGCAAATAAAAGCCACTCAAATGGATGCAGAAAATTCTGCTTTGGATAGACTTTCAAAGTCAACCTCCATTCCTGCCAAGAAAAAACCTTTCAAGAAGTCTTTTTTCAAGAAAGGCAGATTCCATCCTGCTAATAGCCAACAATCATCTACAGGTCGTTTTGCTGCTAAGCGTCAGCAACCTAAACAGGCCAGGCCTAAGCCTACAGGGGCTGCTGCAACTCAGCAGACCCAGCCTCCTCAGGGCTTTTGACTTGATGCTAGAGAACTTAGCCTTTCTGGCTCTGAAACAGCCAGAGCCTCTCACCATTCCAGGAAGGTTAGCTCATTTTGCTCCCAGATGGGAGCAAATTACAGCAGAGCAGTGGACCCTCTCCATCATAAGGGAGGGCTACAAACTTCATTTCTCAAACCTTCCTCCTCACACCATGGTGAGACATTTCAATTCTCCAACATCTCTCCTCGACCTTCTAGGTCAGGAGGTGGCTGCCCTTCTTGCCCAAGGGGCAATAGAAGAAGTACCTCTTCTTCAACAAGGGTCAGGGTTTTACTCCCCCTACTTTCTGATCCCAAAGAAAACAGGGGGCTACAGATCCATATTAGATCTCAGAGAATTGAACATATTTCTATGCAAGGAGAAATTCAAGATACTTTCTCTGGGCACTCTCCTTCCATACCTTCAGAGTCAGGATTGGCTTTGTTCTCTAGATCTCAAGGATGCGTACACACATGTCCTCATCCATCCATCTCACAGAAGGTTCCTCCGTTTTCTTTTCCAAGGAAAGCATTACCAATACAGGGTGCTTCCTTTCGGTCTGGCCTCTGCTCCAAGAGTGTTCACCAAATGCATGGCAGTAGTAGCTGCATTTCTACGCACTCTGGGAATATTTGTATTCCCATACCTGGACGACTGGCTCATCCGAGCTCCATCTCAGTCAGAGGCCCAGACTTCCCTGGACTGCACAAGGCGCATTCTGCAGTATCTGGGACTTGTGGTGAACCTCCCAAAGTCCCAGCTCACCCCTACTCAGTCCCTAGAGTTCATAGGGGCCTGGCTAGATACTACCACTGCAAGGGCCTATCTTCCTCAGGCCCGTTGCCTACGCCTAGTGCAGTTAGCCTCCCAGATTCAGTCAAAGAGCCATTTAACTGCCCGGGAGATGCTACAACTGCTAGGCCACATGGCATCCACAGTGCATGTGGTCCCCTATGCTCGCCTTCACATGAGAGCAGCTCAATGGACTTTGTCCACCCAGTGGACTCAAGCATCAGGGGCTCTGTCAGAAAAAATAGCAACCTCCAGGCGCCTCTTTTGGTCTCTCCAGTGGTGGAAGTCCACCCAAAATCTGTTGCTGGGGTCCCCCTTCCAACAGTTGTTGCCCCAGGTAACCCTCACAACAGATGCCTCCCAAACAGGTTGGGGAGCTCATCTGCAAGACCTCTCCACTCAGGACACTTGGTCTCCACAGGAGACCTCTCTACATATCAACCACTTGGAGCTCCGAGCAGTTTTTCTAGCTCTCAAGGTCTTCCATACCCTGCTCAGCTACAAGACAGTCCTCATTCATACGGACAATCAGGGAGGAACTGGCTCTCTGTCGCTTTGCAACGAAGCTTTAAGATTGTGGGCCTTCGCCAGAGAGCATCAAATCCATCTCCTGGCCGTATACCTTCCAGGAATCCAAAACTCTTGGGCAGACAGACTCAGTCGAGTTCTGCTTCCACACGAATGGTCCCTGCACATGGACCAGGTACTCAGAATCTTTCAAGAGTGGGGAACCCCGGGCATAGACCTCTTTGCAAGTCCGTGGAATGCCAAACTTCCCCGGTTCTGTTCCAGAATTCCGTGTCAGGGAGTTCAGGCCAAGGATGCCTTCCTCCTTCACTGGGGTCAAGACTTCCTATATGCCTTTCCACCCATTCTCTTAATACCCAAGACTCTGTTCAAGCTCCAGAGGGATCAATGATCTATGATCCTCATAGCTCCACGCTGGCCACGCCAAGTGTGGTACCCTCTACTTCTGCATCTCTCTCAAGCTCCCTCCCTAGACTTGGGAGCTGCTCCAGACCTTCTGTCCCAAGAGGAGGGGACTTTGTGGCACCCAAACCCCAAGTCCCTTCACCTCAGAGCTTGGTTGCTGAAGGCCTAGACCTTCAAGGTTGGAATCTTTCTCAGCAGGTGAAGGATATCCTCCATGCTTCCAGAAAACCTTCTACTAGACGTTCCTATGCTTTTAAATGGAAAAGGTTTTCCATTTGGTGTACTGAGAAGGGTCTTGACCCTCTAGCACTACCTTTGAATTTTCTATTGGAATATCTCCTGCATCTCTCCAATGCAGGCCTTAAGATGAATTCAGTAAGGGTCCATTTGAGTGCTATTGCAGCATCCCTTAAGCCTATCAATGGACAGCCTATTTCCTCTCATCCTCTTATTGCAAGATTCATGAGAGGCCTAACTTTAACTAAACCTCCCATTAGGCCTCCTCCGGTGGCATGGGACTTAAATCTGGTTCTTGGTCAGCTTATGAAGCCACCTTTTGAACCCTTAGCCACCACCTCCTTGAAATTTCATTCCTAGAAGGTTATTTTCCTCATTGCAGTCACCTCAGCTCACCGCATCAGTGAACTGCAGGCCTTAGTGGCTAATCCACCTTATACAAGGTTCCATCATGATAAGGTAGTCCTTAGGACCAATCCACACTTTATGCCTAAAGTGGTCTCACCTTTTCATCTTAATCAAGAGGTGTATTTACCTGTCTTTTTTCCAGGTCCTCATGCATCAAGTGCAGAGAGGAATCTTCATACCCTGGATTGTAAGAGAGCTCTTGCCTTTTACTTACAAAGGACACAGCAACATAGAAAGTCTTCTCAACTCTTTGTTGCTTTTGATCCCTCTCATTTGGGACTTCCAGTCTCTAAGAGGACACTGTCCAATTGGATTGCTCAGTGTATTTCTTTCGCCTACCAGAGTAAGAACCTTTCTCTGGAGGGCCATGTCACAGCTCATAATATGAGGGCCATGGCCACCTCTATTTCTCATCTAAATTCTGTGTCCATCGACCAGATCTGTCGAGCGGCCACCTGGGCCTCTGTTCATACCTTCACAGCCCATTACTGTTTGGACAAGGACTCCCGCCGGGATGCCTTGTTTGGTCAGGCTGTTCTCAAACACCTGTTCCATGCTTAATCAACTCCTGCCCTCCTTCCCTGGATGGATGCCTGAGATCCATAGGGGGAGGTAGAGCCCTTCTCAGGGTCTCATAACCTTGGGGATCTCCCAGGCATCTCTAGCTAGGGAGTCCCCATATGTGAAGGCTCATTCCTGCTTGTTCCTGGAGATAGCACAGTTACTTACCTGTAACAGGTGATCTCTGGGAACAGCAGGAATAAGTCTTCACAGCCCACCCACCTCCCCTAGGAGTTGTATCTCTCTATCTTTCTTTCCTTTCCTCTCTCTCTTTGTCTCAGCTTTAAAACTCGAACTGGGGAGAGGCGGTTAGGAAAGGCGGGAAGGCAGCGCGCAGGCGCTGTGGGATGCTCCCAAAAGCTTTCCTTTTTTGGAAGCTGGGGAGTGTTCCCGCGCAGGCTCCGTGGGTACCGACGTACCCATATGTGAAGACTTATTTCTGCTGTTCCCAGAGATCACCTGTTACAGGTAAGTAACTGTGCTTTTCGGAAAAGTAAACAATTTGTTTGCGTCTACCCATTCGACTCCACTCAAAATTATATAGACCTCTATTATTTCTTCCTTCGGGTGTATCTCCTCCAGGCTGAAGAGCTCTAACCTCTTAAGCCTTTCCTCATAAGAGTTCTTTCATCCCCTTTGTCATTTTGGTCACTCTTCTCTGTACCTTTTCTAATGCTGCTATATCTTTTTTGTGATGCAAAGACCAGAAATGCACACAGTACTCGAGGTTTGGTCGCACCATGGAGCAATACAGAGGCATTATGTAATATCCTTTGTTTTATTTTCTATTCCTTTCCTAATGATGCCTAACAGTCTGTTTACTTTTTTGACCATTGCCACACACTGAACAGAAGATTTAAATGTATTGTCTATGATCACACACACATCTTTTTTTGGGGGTGGCTACTCCTTATGTGGAACCTAGCACTGTGGACATAACCCCTGACAAGCACTGTGGAACCTGTGTACCTTTTTGGGAACCTGCCAGGTACTTGTGACCTGGATTGACCGCTATTGGAAACAGGATACTAGGCTTCATAGACTTTGGTCTGAATCAGTATGGCATTTGTTATTTTCTTAAGTTCAGTATGGATCTTTTCTTTTCTTCTACGTGCATTATTTTGCACTTGTCCACAGTCTGGCAAGGTCCTTCTGCAGTTTCTCACAATCCACCTGTATTTTAACAGCTCTGAATAATTGTGTCATCTCCAGGAACACGCAGGAATGTAGTCTTCACATATGGGTATCGTCGGTACCAATGGAGCCTGTGCGGCAACGCTCCCCAGCGTCCAATTAGAAAGCTTTTGGGAGCATCCCACAGCGCCTGCGTGCTGCCTTTCCCAACTGCCTCTCTCCAGTTCTTCGTTTTCCGCGGAGCCAGCAGGTCGTTGTTCTGTCACCGCAGAAAATGTTTCCATATTCCTTCTTTTTTGTGGTTGCGTCTGCCTTCCTCAACGCTATACCGGTACCGCTGGTGATTCTTTCTTTCTTTAAAAAAAAAAAAAAATTATATATAGATATTCTAAGTTTTTTCCAAACTTTTCTTTTCCAGGTGCATGCGCCATTTTGGGCCTTAGGCCCAAAATTTCCTCCACTATGGAAAAACCCGCTTCGGGTTTCAAAAAGTGCACTAAGTGCGGCGGTACCATCTCCGTCACCGACACCCATGAGTGGTGTCTTAAATGTTTAGGTCCTGACCACTCCATCTCTGACTGTATGGCTTGTGTCATGATGTCCAAGAGGGGTCGACAAAACTGAGCTGCTAAGCTCAGCGCCCTTTTTCCCTCCGATGCAGCTTCTGTTGCATCGACGTCTTCTAGGGCTTCATCTTCTTCCCATGGATCTCAGGTAACTAAACATAAGTCTGGCCGGTACTCAAAGGGTAGATCTCCTTCCAAGCATCGAGATGCGTCTGGCGTTGCCCTTGAGGGTTCTGTACCGGCAAAATTGCCCTGGCGGGAGGCTTCGGCTTCCAAAGCATTATCGGGGCTCCAGGATGGTCTCGAGGCCTCGACCGCGGCAGAACTACCTTTTAACTTTTCGAAAGGGAGACTATGATAAAATGAGGAAAATAGTTAAGAAAAAACTAAAAGGAGCAGTTGCAAAGGTTAAAGACTTACATCAAGCTTGGGTGTTGTTGAAAAATACTATCTTGGAAGCCCAGACCAGCTGTATTCCACGCTTTAAGAAAAGTGGAAGGAAGTCCAAAAAACTGCCAGCATGGTTTAAAGGTGAGGTAAGCAAAAACGCGAAATAAAGATTTTTTCAAGTACATTCGTAGCAAAAAACCTGTGAGAGAGTCAGTTGGACCATTAGATGTTAGAGGAGTTAAAGGGGCACTAAGAGGCGACAAGGCGATAGCGGAGAGACTGAATGAATTCTTTGCTTCGGTCTTTACTGAGGAAGATGTAGGGATGTTACCCATGACTGAAGTGGTATTTAAAGGTGCGGAAGAATTGAAGCAAATATCGATACATCGGGAAGATGTATTACAACTATTAGATAAACTGAAGAGTAGCAAATCACCTGGGCTGGATGGTATACATCCAAGGGTGTTGAAAGAACTGAAATATGAGATTGCAGACCTGCTATTAGTAATCTGTGAACCATCATTAAAATCATCTCTAATACCTGAAGATTGGCGGATCGCCACTGTAACACCAATTTTTAAAAAGGGTTCGAGGGGTGATCCGGGAAACTACAGACCGGTGAGCCTGACGTCAGTACTGGGAAAAATGGTAGAAACCATCATAAAGAATAAAATTACTCAGCATGTAGATAGTCATGGCCTAATGGGAGACAGCCAACATGGCTTTAGACAAGGAAGATCTTGTCTTACTAATCTGTTATTTTTTTTTGAAAGTGTGAATAAACAAGTGGACAAAGGTGAGTCAGTTGATATAGTGTATCTGGACTTTCAGAAAGCCTTTGACAAGGTCCCTCATCAGAGACATTTGGCAAAACTAAAGAGTCATGGGATAGGAGGCAGTGTACTACTATGGATCAGGAACTGGTTAAAAGATGGAAAGCAAGAGGGTTCAGCTAAATGGCCAATTTTCCCAATGGAGAAAGGTGAATAGTGGTGTACCCCAGGGATCTGTGCTGGGTCCGCTGCTTTTTGACATATTCATAAATGACCTGGAAAGTGGAATAACGAGTGAGGTTATCAGATTTGCAGATGACACAAAACTATTTAAAGTTGTTAAAACCCAAGAGGCTTGTGGAAAATTGCAAGAGGATCTTGATAAATTGGAAGACTGGGCATCAAAATGGCAGATGAAATTTAATGTGGACAAGTGCAAAGTTATGCACCTAGGGAAGAACAACCCAAACTATGATTACACGATGCAAGGTTCCACATTAGGAACCACCACCCAGGAAAAAGATTTAGGCGTCATTGTGGATAACATGTTAAAACCCTCGGCCAAGTGTGCAGCGGCAGCCAAGAGAGCAAATAGAATGCTAGGTATCATAAGGAAAGGAATGGAAAATAAAACAAAAGATATTATAATGCCTCTATACCGTTCCATGGTGAGACCGCACCTTGAATACTGTGTGCAATTCTGGTCGCCGTATCTTAAAAAGGATATAGCGTTATTAGAAAAGGTTCAGAGAAGAGCTACCAAAATGGTAAAGGGGATGGAAGGATACTCCTATGAAGAAAGGCTAAAAAGGTTAGGGCTCTTTAACCTGGAAAGGAGACGGCAGAGGGGAGTTATGATAGAAGTCTATAAATTAATGAACGGAGTGGAACGGGTAAACGTAGATCGACTGTTTACGTTATCAGAATATAGAAAGACTAGGGGACATGCAATGAAGCTACAGGGTAAACTATTTAAGACTAATAAAAGAAAATATTTTTTCACTCAATGTGTAATCAAACTCTGGAATTTGTTACCGGAGGTGTAGTAAAGGCTGTTAGTGTAGCTGGGTTTAAAAAAGGTTTGGACAAATTCCTGGAGGAAAGGTCCATAAACCATTATTAAGAAGGGGACCCAGGATATCAATGCTTGACCTAGTACAAGCATTGCAGAACATGTGTCTTTTGGGGAAACTGCTAGGTATGTATGACCTAGATTGGCCACTGTTGGAAACAGGATGCTGGGCTTGATGGACCTTGGTCTGACCCAGTATGGCATATCGTAGGTTCTTATGTTCTTATGGTGCCATGCTCTGGGGTACCGGCTGCTTTCTCTGGTACCGATACCCAGGCATCGACAGCGTCGATAGACCAGAGGTTCCTGGCTATTGAACACAGTCTGGCGGCTCTCCTTGCAGCATCGACACCCTCGGAACCGCGTCAGACAGTTCAACTGGTATTGGCACCGACGCCGGTATCGGTACCGGTACCGACGACATCGGTGTCTGCTTTGCCGGCACCCAGTCATGCGATGCCTTCCGGTACCGATACACCGGTACCGATTCCCCCTGGTACCGATTCCCCCTGGTACAGACTTCGGTCAGTACGGGTATCGAGCTCTTCAAGAGCATCCGGACAGAAGATACTTCGAATCCTCGGAGGAATTTGAGGATTCTGACGGCTCTGTCGGTACCGGAATACTTCTCCCGGAGGAGCCTTCCTCTCCTAAACGTAGGATGTCTCCTCCAGAAGATATCTCCTTTCAGGATTTTATCAGGGATGTGGCTCGAGGTCTGTCCATCACTGTAACTCCTGAAACAGAGCCCAGGGCAAAAGAGTTGGAGATTTTACAATATCCCAAAGCTCCTAAGAAGGCAGCTACCATGTATCGAGTCCTTCCTTGTCCTGGTTTCCAGAAAACTCAGCTTCCTCACCACTCTATTGTAGTTGAATCATCTATGAGAAAGATCAGGAGTGCAAAGAGGCATGCCTCTAATCCTCCAGGATGTGAGTGTAGAACTTTGGATGCCTTTGGACGTCGTACTTTCCAGGCTTCCATGCTTTCTGCCAGGATCAGTTCCTATATTTTATATATGGGAATGTTCCTTAAAGAAGTCACAGGAGACTTGGAGATTTTAAGTCCTCTCCTTCCTGATGACAAGAGGCAGGATTTTCTCACACTGGTTAAATATGCCCAGGATGTTTCTAAGTTTGTCAATCATGCAGCTTTTGACTGTTTTGAGTGCATAAGCAGAACCTCTGCCATTGCCATAGGTGCACGTAGAATTGCCTGGCTCCAGGCATCCGATTTGGAGCCCTGGGTACAGGACAAACTGGGCAATATCCCGTGTACAGGTGAGAATCTATTTGGTAAAAATTGGCAAGAGAAAGCCAGTGAGTTGGATTTATTTATTTATTTTATTTATTTAACATTTCTTCTATACCTTGCTCTTTTCCATCAGTGCAGTTTACAGATAACAAAATGACTCAATGACAGCAAGGCAATCAGAGTTTACATAAAACAGGGGAAAACAACATGGAATGAACTGGGGAAACTATGTACAATTTGCATATTACCATTTTAATAGTTCCGTTGTTCTTAGGGTTATTCGATTATTTACAGCAGGGTGTAATCTAGCAAAAACTGGATGCTTACAACTCCACTTTGGATAGGTTATCCAAAGCCACAGCTGATCCTGCAAGGAAGAAATATTTCAAGAAGCCATTCTTCTCAAAAAAGAAGAGGTTTTATCCCTCTTATTCCCAGCAGGGACGTTCTGCAGATTAGCCTACCCGAAAGAGTCAGCAACCACCTAAACAAAGGAAAGCAAAGACTGCTAAGCCTCAACCGTCTCAGCAGTCTCAGCCTCCACAAGGCCTTTGACTTTCATCTAGAGAACTTAGCCTTCCTGACCCTCAATGGACCAGAGCCTTCCACCTTTCTAGGAAGGTTGTGTCACTTTGCCCCCAGATGGGGGCAGATAACAGCAGAACATTGGACACTCTCCATTATAAAAGAGGGGTACAAGCTTCACTTTCTGTGCATGCCCCCTCCCACAATGGTAAGACAGTTCAATTCTCAGACCTCTTTCAACCTGTTAGATCAAGAGGTCACTATGCATCTCCAGGAACAAGCAGGAATAAGTCCTCACATATGGGTACGTCGGAACCGACGGAGCCTGCGCGGGAAAGCTCCCCAGCTTCCTAGAATGGAAGCTTTTGGGACCTCCCACTGCACATGCGCGCTGCCTTCCCGCCTTCCTGAACAGCTCTCCTCAGTTTCTCTTTTTCCGCGGAGCCAGCAGGTCGTGTATCCTGTCACCGCTGAAGAAATTGTAGTTTTTTGTTTTGTTTCTTTAGACCGCGTACCTGCCTTCCCATACCGATACCGGTATCGCCGGTCTTCCTTTTTCTTTCTTGAAAAATTATTTTCTTTTCTTTTATTATTTTTCAACACTTCGTCACTTCAGTTAGGCCTTCAGGCCTACTTGAATTCTCCACATGGAGAAGCCAGCCCCTGGATTTAAGAAGTGTACCAAGTGTACTGCTGTAATATCAGTCACAGACACCCATGAATGGTGTCTTAAATGTTTGGGGCCTGACCACTCCATTCCGGACTGCCCTTCCTGCTCCCAAATGTCTAAGCGTGGGCTGCAGAACCGGGCCAACAAATTCCATGTGCTGTTTGCTTCAGAGAATCCAACATCACAGTCATCCAGGTCATCATCTCCGGATGGATCTCAGGTAACCAAACCTTCTGTGGGCAAGTCCTCAAAGGGCAAATCTCCTTCAAAGCATCGAGAGGCTCTTAGTTTTGAGGACCCTGCCCCAGCCAAACAGCCCCGGCGGGAAGCTCTGCCTTCCAAAACGCCAATTCAGGGGCTACAGGTTGACATCGATGGCACGGCCTCGACAGATCACCTGTTGGACTGCTCTGGGGTACCGGCCCATACCGGTACCGACATCCAGGCAGCCGTGGCGTCTATGGGCAATACTGTCCAATCCATGCAGCAGGCCGTCATGGCTTTCATTAAAGCTGCAACGCCATCGGTACCGCTTCCAGCGGTTCCGGGCCCGGTTCCGGTATCGTCCGCCATGCCGGAACCCAGGCCTTCCTCTTCTAAACGCAAATCGGTACCGTATGGGCTTTCGCTCCATACCGCTTCCATACCCGGTACGCCCGATGTCGATACCGATCGGTATGCGTATCGTGCGTTAGAGGAAACTAGAGAATACACCGATTCCTCTGAGGATTTTGGCTCCTCTGATGAGTCTGCAGAGCTCTCCCTTGACCTTCCTGAGGAACCTTCTTCTCCAAAAAGGAGAATGTCTCCTCCAGAGGATTTGTCCTTTCAGGACTTTATTTTAGAAATGGCTAAAGGCCTTTCTATCACTACCTCCTCTGAAAGGGAACCAAGGTCAAAAAGATTGGATATTTTAGGATACTCTAAGTCTCCTAAAGAAGCAGTTACCCTGCCTATCCATGAAATCCTTCAGGAACAATTGATGGATTTCTGGGAGAACCCTTTAACTCTGTCTCCTTATTCCCGTAGGTTGGACACCATGTATCGGGTCCCTCCTTCTCCTGGTTTTCAGAAAACTCAATTGCCTCACCACTCCATTGTGGTAAAGTCTGCAATGAAAAAGATCAAGAGTACTAAAAGGCACTCTTCTACACCTCCAGGAAGGGAATGTAAGACACTGGACTCTTTTGGTAGGAAAATCTTCCAGGCTAGTATGCTTATAGCCAGGATTAATTCCTACAGCCTCTATATGGGCATGTTCCTAGGGGAACTTGCCAAGAAAGTGCGGCATTTTGCCCCCTTTATCCCTGAGGATAAACAGGAGGACTTCCTTTCTGTTGTGAAACAACTTTCAGATGTTTCTAAGTTCTCCAACAGAGCTGCCTTTGATTCCTTCGAGGGAGCCAGCAGAGCTTCTGGCATTGCTATTGCAGCCAGACGTCTGGCTTGGCTCCAGGCTTCTGATCTGGAACCCTGGGTTCTAGATGGCTTACGGAATCTGCCCTGTACAGGTGAGAACTTATTCGGTGCAGAGTGGCAAGTTAAAGCCACTCAAATGGACGCTGAAAATGCCACCTTAGAGAGACTTTCTAAGTCCACTTCTACTCCCACTAAGAAGAAGTCTTTCAAGAGGCCTTATTATAAGAAGGCCAGATATGCTTCCAATACTGGCCAGCAATCTTCTCAACCTCGTTTTGCGGCTAAACGTCAGCAAACGAAACAAGCAAGAGCAAAGCCTGCAGCAGCTACTGCAGCTCAACAGGCTCCACCCCCTCAGGGGTTTTGACTTGCCCCTAGAGAACTTGCCATTCCTGGTTCTGGACCAACCAGAACCTCTCACCATACCTGGAAGGTTAGCTCACTTTGCTCCCAGATGGGAACAAATCACAACAGAGCAATGGACCCTCTCTATCATCCGAGAGGGTTACAAACTTCATTTCTCCAACCTTCCTCCTCATCACATGGTGAGACCCTTCAATTCTCCATCTCCTCTCCTAGCCCTGTTGGATCGGGAGATCTCTTCTCTGCTTGCCCAAGGGGCCATAGAAGAGGTTCCTCTTCATCAACAAGGGTCAGGTTTCTACTCCCCCTATTTTCTCATTCCAAAGAAGACAGGGGGATTCAGACCAATCCTAGATCTGAGAGAATTGAACAAATTTCTGTACAAGGAGAAATTCAAAATGCTCTCTTTGGGCATTCTCCTTCCATACCTTCAGAGTCAGGACTGGCTTTGTTCTCTAGACCTGCAGGATGCGTATACACATCTACTCATCCATCCCTCCCACAGAAAATATCTTCGCTTTCTGTTCAGGGGAAGTCATTACCAATACAGAGTACTTCCCTTCGGTCTCGCCTCTGCCCCAAGAGTCTTTACCAAATGCATGGCAGTCGTAGCCGCATTTCTCAGAAGCATGGGGATTTTCGTATTCCCATATCTGGACGACTGGCTCATTCGAGCTCCAACTCAGTCGCAGGCCCAGATTTCCCTAGACCGCACAAGGAGCCTTCTGCAGTATCTGGGACTGGTGGTAAACCTTCCCAAGTCTCAACTCAGCCCTACTCAGTCTCTAGAATTCATAGGGGCCCAGTTGGACACCACCACTGCAAGAGCCTACCTTCCACTGGTTCGGGGTCAGCGTCTGCTGAGCTTGGCCTCCCAAGCCCAGTCCAGTACTCACTTGACAGCCAGGGAAATGCTACGCCTCCTGGGCCATATGGCCTCCACAGTACATGTGGTGCCCTATGCTCGTCTTCATATGAGAGCAGCTCAATGGACCCTGGCCACCCAGTGGACTCAGGCGTCGGGAGCACTCTCAGACCAAATACAAACCTCAAACCGTCTGTCTTGGTCCCTCCATTGGTGGATATCCACCAAGAATCTGTTGTTGGGGGCTCCCTTTCAGCCCTTGCTACCCCAAGCAACCCTCACAACAGATGCCTCCCAATTGGGGTGGGGAGCCCATCTGCTAACTCTCTCCACTCAGGGCACTTGGTCTCCACAGGAGGCCACCCTTCATATCAACCTCCTGGAACTGCGAGCAATTTACCTTGCCCTCAAGGTCTTCTATACCCTCCTTGCCAACCTGACTGTCCTGGTTCAGACAGACAATCAGGTGGCCATGTTTTACATAAACAAACAAGGAGGGACGGGCTCTCTGTCGCTTTGCAACGAAGCTCTCAGATTATGGGCCTTCGCCAGAGAGCACCAAATTCATCTGCTAGCAGTGTATCTTCCAGGAGTTCAAAACTCTCGAGCAGACAGGCTCAGTCGAGTTCTGCTGCCACACGAGTGGTCCCTACACGTGGACCAGATAACCAGAATCTTTCAGGAATGGGGGACCCCGGACATAGACCTCTTTGCAAGTCCGTGGAATGCCAAACTTCCCCGGTTCTGTTCCAGGACTCCGTGTCAGGAAGCTCAGGCCACAGACGCCTTTCTCCTCCATTGGGGTTAGGCGTTCCTATATGCCTTTCCACCCATTCCGCTGATTCCCAAGACTCTGTTCAAACTCCAGAGAGATCACGGCTCTATGATCCTCATAGCTCCACGCTGGCCATGCCAAGTGTGGTTCCCTCTGCTTCTACAGCTCTCCCAGGGATCCTCCCTGGACTTAGGAGCTGCACCAGACCTTCTGTCTCAGGAGGAGGGGACTTTGTGGCACCCAAACCCCAAATCCCTACATCTCCGAGCTTGGTTACTGAAGGCTTAAGTCTTCAAGACTTTAATCTTTCTCAACCTGTGAAAGATATCCTTCATGCCTCTAGGAAACCTTCCACGAGGCGGTCTTATGCTTTCAAATGGAAACGTTTTTCCATTTGGTGTGCTCAGCAGGGCCTTGACCCTCTGGCACTTCCTTTGAATTCCCTCTTAGACTATCTCCTGCATCTTTCCAATGCAGGCCTTAAGACGAATTCTGTAAGAGTCCATTTAAGTGCTATTTCAGCATCCCTGAAACCTATAAATGGACAACCTATCTCCTCTCATCCTCTTGTTGCAAGATTCATGAGAGGCCTGACTCTCACTAAACCTCCCATCAGACCCCCCCGGTCGCATGGGATTTGAATCTAGTGCTTGGTCAGCTTATGAAGCCACCTTTTGAGCCGTTATTTTCTACCTCCTTGAAATTTCTTTCCTGGAAGGTACTATTCCTAATTGCAGTCACTTCCGCTCGCCGCATCAGCGAACTGCAGGCTCTAGTGGCTAATCCACCTTATACAAGATTTCATCATGACAAGGTGGTCCTTAGGACGAATCCCCACTTTATGCCCAAAGTGGTCTCGCCTTTTCATCTTAATCAAGAGGTATATCTACCGGTTTTTTTTCCGGCTCCTCATGCCTCCAGTGCAGAGAGGAACCTTCATACTCTGGATTGTAAAAGAGCTCTAGCCTTTTACCTTAATAGGACTCAGCCACATCGAAAGTCTTCTCAACTTTTCGTGGCTTTTGATCCTTCACATTTGGGACTTCCAGTCTCCAAGCGTACACTTTCCAATTGGATTGCTCAGTGTATTTCCTTTGCTTACCAGAGTAAAAACATTTCTCTGGAAGGCCATGTCACAGCTCACAATGTGAGAGCCATGGCAACTTCTATGGCTCATCTGCACTCTGTTTCCATTGATCAGATCTGTCGAGCCGCTACCTGGGCCTCGGTTCATACCTTTACGGCCCATTACTGTTTGGACAAGGACTCCCGCCGGGATGCCTTGTTTGGCCAGGCTGTCCTCAAACACCTGTTCCATTCTTAGACAACTCCTGCCCACCTTCCCAGGATGGATGCCTGAGATCCATACGAAGATGGCGAACCCTTGGAGGGGGATCTCCCAGGCATCTCAGCTAGGGAGTCCCCATATGTGAGGACTTATTCCTGCTTGTTCCTGGAGATAGCACAGTTACTTACCTGTAACAGGTGATCTCTGGGAACAGCAGGAATTAGTCCTCACAACCCACCCACCTCCCCTAGGAGTTGTATCTTCTATCTATCTGTCTTCTTGTCCTCTCTCTATTGTCTCAGCTATAAACTCGAAACTGAGGAGAGCTGTTCAGGAAGGCGGGAAGGCAGCGCGCATGTGCAGTGGGAGGTCCCAAAAGCTTCCATTCTAGGAAGCTGGGGAGCTTTCCCGCGCAGGCTCCGTCGGTTCCGACGTACCCATATGTGAGGACTAATTCCTGCTGTTCCCAGAGATCACCTGTTACAGGTAAGTAACTGTGCTTTCTTGCCCAAGGGGCAATAGAAGAAGTACCCATTCTTCAACAGGGTGCAGGGTTTTACTCCCCCTATTTCCTTATCCCAAAGAAAACAGGGGGACACAGACCTATTTTGGACCTCAGAGAATTGAACAAATTCCTATTCAAAGAGAAATTCAAGATGATTTCTCTGGGATCTCTGCTGCCATACCTTCAGAGTCAGGATTGGCTTTGTTCTCTAGATCTCAAGGATGCGTACACTCATGATCTCCAGGAACAAGCAGGTATGAGTCTTCACATATGGGTACATCAGTACCGACGGAGTCTGCACGGGAACGCTCCCCAGCGTCCAATCAGAACGTTTTTGGAAGCATCCCAACACGCCTGCGTGCTGTCTTCCCGCCTTTCCCAACTGCTTCTCTTCAGTTTTCATTTTTCCGCGGAGCCGGCAGGACATTCTCCTGTCACCGCAGAAAATTCTTCCTTTATTTTTGTTTTTTCTTGTGGTCGCGTCTACCTTCCCTCGACGCACCGGTACTGCCGGGGTTTTCTTCTTCTTTTCTTCTACAAATATTTCCTTTTGTAGTGAATTTTTTCCTGTTTAGTGCCTGACAGGTTTCGGCCTGCTAGGCCTCTCCACTTTCCCTCATGGAAATGCCAGCCACTAGAACGTGTTTTAACTGTGGCGCTACCAAATTATTTTTAGACACCCGTAATTAGTGCCTTCCATGTTTGGGACCTGAACACCATCCGCCGGAGTGTCCCTCCACTACTATTTCTACAAGAAGTCTTCAGCATTGAGCTCAACTCGATACGCGGTTCCCCTCAGACCTGAGGGTACCAGCTACATCATCTTTTTCGCAGGATCAGTTAACCAAACAAAAGTCTGTAAAGACTAGCCAGTCCTCGGTTGGTAGATCTCATAGAGATGCCTCAGGGCTTGCCCCTGAGGACATATTGGCTTTAAAACCCCGGCAGGAGGCTTCTGCCTCCAAAGCATTAACGGGGTTTCAGGTTGTTCCCAGGGTTTTTACCTCGGTGAACATACCTGAGCCATGCCCGGTGGTGGTATCTGCTTTGAGCGGTGCTGGTACCCCGGCATCGGCAATGGTGCTGGATGAAATATTCCACACCGATGATCGCAGTTGAGCGCTCTCGGTATCTTCGGTGCCCCTAGAGCCGCTACCGACCGATCTTCCCGCATCTGTATCGATCCCGGTTCCCATTGCTGGTATCCACGTCGGTGCCCTCCAGATATGCATCGATAGACTCGCTTCTTTTGATGCCGAGTCTAGAATCGATCTCTAGTCTGGGTGACTGGGTACCGACTTCAAATGGTACCGAAGACATTCTACCGATGATCAAGGTCTGCCACATTCGGTTACCTCGGTACCGATAGTGCTATCACAGACTGATCTTCATATATCGGTGTCAACGAAGGTACCGGTCCCGGTACCGGTATCGACATCAACATCTGTGTCGGTACCTCCCATGCTCCTTTCAGCCGGCTTGCTTCCTTCCATACCGAGTTTGGAATCGATCCCTAGCATGGACGATTTGCTACCAACGAGTTGCGGTACCGGTTTCCAGCGGTACCGACAACTATCTTTCAAAGATAATCCGATGTTCCACCCCTCCAGATCTTCTATTCTACAGAATCTGAATGAACCGGTGGGTGCTAGAGCTAGTTCTTCAACAGATCTGGTTCTTCCTCCTCTTCCTCGAGGACTTCCCTCTGGGGAGATTTCTTTTCAAGCTTTTCTGCTTGATATGGCAAAGTTACTTGCCATTTCTATACCTGATCAGGACCCTGCACCAGGGGAGCCACAACCTCTACAGATCCCCTGCAATCCAAAGGAAGTCATTATGTTTCCTTTGCATCAGACCTTGCAGGATCTCCTATTTAGAACGTGGGAAACGCCTTTAACGGTATCCCCACCTTCTAGGGCAACTGATCTTCTATACAGGGCGCCCCCTTCTCCAGGTTTTCAAAAGCCTCAGCTCCCTTATCATTCTCTTGTTGTAGAATCAGCAATGAGGCGTGTTAAGAGTACTAAGAAGCACTCTTCTTATCCGCCAGGTCATGAGGCTAAGACTTTAGATGCCTTTGGACGTCAAACTTTCCAGGCATCCATGTTTTCAGCAAGAATCCTTTCATATATTTTCTATATGGGATTATCTCTTGAGGAGGTCACAAAAGATTTACTACTTTTGACCCCTTTTCTCCAAGAGCCTAAAAGAGCAGATTTTTCTATACTAGTCAATCATGCTCAAAATATTTCTAGGTTTCTTACTCGTGCTTCCCTGGACTCTTTTGAGTCTATTAGCAGAACTTCTGTTATAGCCATAGGGGCACGACGTAGAGCCTGGCTCCAAGCTTCAGACTTGGACAAATGCATACAAGATAGACTGGGAAATACTCCTTGCACTGGAGACAATCTCTTTAATAAAAAGACTTTACTCCAGGCTGCTCAGTTAACCACTGACACTATTGCTTTCAGAGGCTTCTCTACGCCTTCCTCTATCCCAGTTTGTCGAAAATCTACTTATAAGCTTTGTTCCCTTAATGGGAGAAGGTTTTATCCATCTTCTACCCATCATACAGATGCTCCCAGACAGGGGAGACAACCAACCAGGATCAGGAAACCACAACCTCAACGGGTTCAGCAAACCCAGCAGCCACAGGGTTGCTGATGGACTCTATACTGAATCCTTTTTCCTGTTGAGGTTTAGATCCTGTAGTTTGCTTCTTCCCATTACAAGCATCTACATCGGTTCCATCCTAAAAGTTACACATGTCTCTCTTAAAGAGACATCCTGACTATTAGCTCAAAGAGCTTCTTAAGATGATTATGCTTTACAGATAGTAAGGTTACTCCTCGTCCTCTGAAGTACACAGAGGAGTAACAACTGTCAATAAGGTTGCTATGCCTTTACCTTTGACTTTTTCTCCTGTATCAGCATCTCTCATATTACTTTTTCAAAGATTTACTCCACTGTAAGTCTTTCTTTTCAACTCTGTCCCTCTTACTTAAGGCATTTGGTCTGTAAGAGTGATACCACTTTACTGAGGGCTTTTTCTTAAGCCCCTAAGTTTTCTTTCAGAGTTGTCTCCCCCTTGCATTCTTAGTTTTCCTGGCAGCTTCTCAGACAATAATGAAGTCTTACCACTCCTACTTATGTCTGGATGTCTTTCCCAATCTTGGGACCTAAGATTTCTTCTGCTGCCCTATCAATAGTTAGAACTGCAGGGGCTCTTACTGGTTAGACCACTGACTTGCTGACCAAGCAACCAGGGCTTGTTCCCCAATTTCAATTATTTCTGGCCTTACCACTAAGTCCCAGACGGGTTAAGAACCTTTTCTGGCTATTGTTGCAGACACATAACCTTACCTTCTATCCTTAGCCTTCCCCAATCCTTGGGCTTGGCAGTGTAGTTCCGGATACCTGCTGGCTCTTAAACACCAGTTTTTTCTTCTAATTAACCTGCAACATGCTCTCTGCATCTCTACGGAGCAGCTCTACACTGTGGGGCCTTGTTAGAGAGCACATAATTTCAGATGGTTAGGAAGGGCTTTACCTAGTCATGCCTACTGGGTTCTCCCTGCCCTTACCATTTCCATTAAAGTCTTCTTAAATAAAGGACACTGGCCTTTAATTAAGTGAAGACCTAAAGAATTATCCAATTCCCTGATTGCTTCACATCGCCAGGGGACCCCTTCACCAGGGATGGTTTTTCTTTCAGTATAGACAGTCCTTGTCTTGTATTTTCCTTCCATCCTCAATTCTTCAGGGCATAATCCATATTGAGCACAAGAATGCACCATACCCATTTTACCCTCGTAAAGGGTAAATGGGGTATTTTTATTTCATTGCATCTTTTTCTCCAGCTACCTGCTGGAGTTATGGAAGGATTCAGACTTACTTTCTACAGATTAAAAACATCCTCTGCATTTTTCAGGTAGGTCTCCATTCCTGGTTATTCATGGGCTAGAGTTCTTAGAGGACTCTAGATTTCTCCTTGCCAGTGAGAGAACTCCTTTGGCTTTCCTACTCATAACCAGGGAGTAAGGATTCTCTAAATACCTTCTCAAGCAGGTACCTCCCTTCTTGTTGTTAGATGAATCTTTCTCTCTCCACATACCCTATGTGTGGATATGGGTATGTATACATATATATATATTTATGTTTACATGTATATCGACATCTGCATGTCTGTGCCCATATATATATATATATATATATATATATATATATATATATATAATGGATATATCTGTATTTACCTATCTATATATATGTATTGCAATATATGATAGTGGGTAGATATATATCTATATACTGTTTCTGTCTGTCTGCCTATATATGTAGATTTTTTTTCCCCCCTACGGGCCCGACAGATAGTCTGTATCCCTTTCCATGCTGTTCCAGCATACTTAGGGTTCTCCATAATCAACCACTTCTTGTGGTAGTTGAGGGGTTTTTGTACCATGACCTTCAGTTTAGGTACACCTGAAGCCCTCCATATACTCTTTTTCCTACGTGATACAATTAGGAAGGACTTTCTGAATCTTCAGAAAATGTGAGGCTACAATGCCTCATGCTCCTATCCTTCTTTGTTATCGGATATGGGGATCTTCGAAGCTCCCTTCTCCTATAGGAACTATGTCTCTTTAAAGTCAAAAGAGCTTCAGTCTTATCTAATAGGGACTTCCGCGTTTCCCGAAAAGTCCTGCCTCAGTGAACTACCCCAGTTCCACTAGGATTGTTTCTTCTCACCCTAAGGGTTCTAACCTCAGCCTGTTTTTTGCACAGTTATTTACCTCTCTTTACATTGAGGTACTCCCTGGGCATATTCTGTTTGTTCATATTAACAAATCCACATGAACCTCCCTATACCTTTTTACAATGCCACCAGGTGAGGTCCATATTGGTCTATTGCTTTTCAATATTACCACTAAATATCACCTGCACAGAGACTCCTATCTAGGGGTCCTGTTTGGTCCAGCTGTTCCACAGCACATCTTTTTAGTTCAACTCCTACTCTCCATCCCTAGGATGCCTGGGGTTCGGTACAATAGCATGGCTCTCAGATTCGCAACATGCTGGGACTCCTCCAGGCATCTTAGCTTGGGAGTTCCCATATGTGAAGACTCATTCCTGCTTGTTCCTGGAGATAGCACAGTTACTTACCTGTAACAGGTGATCTCTGGGAACAGCAGGAATAAGTCTTCACAACCCACCCACCTCCCCTAGGAGTTGCATTTCTCTATCTTTCCCTTTTTCTCTCTCTTTGTCTCAGCTTTAAAACTTAACTGAGGAGAGGCAGCTGGGAAAGGCGGGAAGGCAGCACGCAGGCGTGTTGGGATGCTTCCAAAAGCGTTCTGATTGGACGCTGGGGAGCGTTCCCGCACAGACTCCATCGGTACCGACGTACCCATATGTGAAGACTTATTCCTGCTGTTCCCAGAGATCACCTGTTACAGGTAAGTAACTGTGCTTTCTCATCCATCCAACTCACAGAAAGTTCCTTCGGTTCCTTTTTCAAGGAAAGCACTACCAGTACAGGGTGCTTCCTTTTGGCCTGGCCTCAGCACCAAGGGTGTTTACGAAATGCATGGCTGTGGTAGCAGCATTTCTTCACACTCTAGGAATATTCGTCTTCCCCTACTTAGACGACTGGCTCATTCGAGCCCCATCAGAGTCAGAGGCCAGGATTTCTCTATCTTGCACAATGCGTATCCTTCAGTATTTGGGTCTGGTCATAAACATCCCAAAATCCAGTCTAACTCCTACTCAGTCTCTAGAGTTCATAGGAGCTTTGCTGGATACCAGAAAAGCAAGGCCCTATCTTACTCAGACCCGTTGCCTTCGCATGGTGCAGTTAGCTTCTCAAGCAGTGCTAAAGCCTCATCTCACTGCCCGAGAAATGTTACAACTACTAGGCCACATGGCATCTGCAGTGCATGTGGTTCCTTATGCTCGCCTCCATATGAGAGCAGCCCAGTGGACTTTATCCACCCAATGGACCCAGGCATCAGGGTGTCTGTCAGACAAAATAGCAAACACAAATCACCTTCTTTTGTCCCTCCAATGGGGGCAGTCCACTCAGAACCTGTTGCTGGGGTCCCCATTTCAACAACCTTTACCCCAGGCAACTCTCACAACAGATGCTTCACCAATGGGTTGGGGAGCTCATCTGCAAGACCTCTCCACCCAAGGCACTTGGACTCCACAGGAGACTCATCTACATATCAATCTCTTAGAGCTCAGAGCAATCTTCCTTGCTCTTCGAGTGTTCCACACCCTGCTCAGCTACAAGACAGTCCTCATTCATACGGACAATCAAGTAGCCATGTTCTATGTGAACAAGCAGGGGGGAACAGCCTCTCTGTCGCTTTGCAGCGAAGCTTTGCGACTATGGGCCCTCGCCAAAGAGCATCAGATTCATCTTCTGGCAGTGTATCTTCCAGGCATACAAAACTCTTGGGCAGACAGACTCGGTCGAGTTCTGCTTCCACATGAATGGTCTCTACATGCAGACCAGGTGGCCAAGATTTTTCAAATTTGGGGAACCCCGGACATAGACGTCTTTGCAAGTCCGTGGAATGCCAAACTTCCCTGGTTCTGTTCCAGAATTCCTGCTCAGGGCTCTCAGGCCAGGGATGCTTTCCTCCTTCACTGGGGTCAAGACTTCCTTTATGCCTTTCCACCCATTCCCCTAATTCCCAAAACCTTGTTCAAGCTTCAGAGAGACAGAGGCCGTATGATTCTCATAGCTCCACATTGGCCACGGCAAGTGTGGTACCCTCTGCTTCTACATCTCTCTCAAGCTCCCTCCCTGAAGTTAGGATCTGCTCCAGATCTCCTGTCTCAGGAGGACGGAATGTTATGGCATCCCAATCCCCAGTCTCTGCATCTCAGAGCTTGGTTGCTGAAGGCCTAGATCTTCATGATCTTAACCTCCCTCAGCAAGTAAAGGATATCCCTTTATGCTTCCAGGAAGCCTTCCACAAGACGCTCTTATGCTTTCAAGTGGAAAAGGTTTACCATATGGTGTTCGCAGAAGGGTCTTAACCCCCTTGCGATACCTCTGGAATCATTACTGGAGTATCTCCTTCAGTTATCCAATGCAGGACTTAAAACTAACTCAGTAAGAGTCCATTTGAGTGCTATTGCAGCTTCTTTCAAGCATCTAAATGGACAACCTATTTCCTACCATCCTCTTATAGCAAGATTTATGAGAGGCCTTCTTCTAACTAAGCCTCCCATTAGGCCACCACCGGTGGCATGGGACTTAAACCTGGTTCTTGGTCAGCTCATGAAGCCACCTTTCGAACCCTTAGCTACTACCTCATTGAAATTCCTTTCTTGGAAAGTTATCTTTCTCATTGCAATCACATCAGCACGCCGAATCAGTGAGTTGCAGGCACTAGTAGCTGATCCACCTTATACAAGGTTCCATCATGACAAGGTAGTCCTTAGGACTCATCCACATTTTATGCCAAAGGTGGTCTTGCCTTTTCATTTAAACCAAGCGGTCTACCTGCCTGTGTTTTTTCCAAAGTCTCATGCATCTAATGCAGAAAGGAATCTTCATACTTTGGACTGTAAAAGAGCTTTAGCCTTTTACTTGCAAAGAACACAGCAACATAGAAAGTCCTCTCTTTGTTGCTTTTGATCCTTCTTATTTGGGCTTTCCAGTCTCCAAGAGAACACTGTCTAACTGGATTGCTCAGTGTATTTCCTTTGCCTATCAGAGTAAGAATCTTCCTCTGGAGGGCCATGTCACTGCTCACCATCTGAGAGCCATGGCAGCTTCATTGGCTCATCTGTATTCTGTGTCTATCGACGACATCTGTCGAGCAGCCACTTGGGCCTCGGGTGATACCTTCGCAGCCCATTACTACTTGGGCAAGAACTCCCGCCGGGATGCCTTGTTTGGTCAAGCTGTTCTTCAACACCTGTTCCATACCTAATCAACTACTACCCACCATCCCTGGTTGGATGCCAGAGATCCATGGGGGGAAGTGGAGCCCTTTCACAGGGACACACAACTTCTGGGGTCTCTCCCTGGCATCTAAAGCTAGGGAGTCCCCATATGTGAAGACTACATTCCTGCTTGTTCCTGGAGATAGCATAGTTACTCACCTGTAACAGATGATCTCCGGGAACAGCAGGAGGAATTTAGTCTTCACAACTCACCCACCTCCCCTAGGAGTTGTATCTCTCTTTCTCTTTCTCTCTCTCTCTCTTTGTCTCAGCTTTAAACTCAACTGGAGAGAGGCAGTTGGGAAAGGCAGAAAGGCAGCATGCAGGCACTGTGGGATGCTCCCAAAAGCTTTCTAATTGGACGCTGGGGAGCGTTCCCGTGCAGGCTCCGTCGGTACCGACGAAACCCATATATGAAGACTAAATTCCTGCTGTTCCCGGAGATCACCTGTTACAGGTGAGTAACTATGCTTTATCTGTAAATGTAATTCCTCGCTCACTTTTACCAAATCCTTATAATTTATAAATGTTATCAAGCACGGGTCCCAATCTAGATCTTTATCTTTATTAAGGATTTAATATACCGCTCATACTATAAGCACCAGAGCAGTTTACAAACAAAATATGAGACTGCTGAGAAAAAGAAAAGAACGCCAATTAATGATAGGAGAGAGAGAACATAAGCAGATAAGAGTAACTTGGGGATACAGAAGGGAGGGGAAGCGGAAAGTGTCAGCCAAGGGCGGGGAATGGGGAGAAGAGGGAAGAGGGAGGTCATAGGCATTGCAGAATAGGTGAGTTTTGAGCATTGATTTAAATGTTTTGTAGGAGGGTTCCAAACGGAGGGCGAGGGGGAGCGAGTTCCAGAGCCGGGGACCCAGGAAGAAAAAAAGCAGAGGAGCGTGTAGATTCAAGATGGGCCTGGGCTGGGAAGGGAGTGATAAACGATTGGCATGGATTGACCTAAGGAGATGATGGGGAGTGTGGAGGTGAATCAGATCTGAGAGGTAAAGCGGGTAACCAGTATAAATGGGCTTATGGATGAAGATGAGCACTTTGTAATGTATCCTGTATGGGACCGGGAGCCAATGCAGATGGATCAGAATGGGGGTAATATTGTCGAAGCGTGAGGCATTGGTCAAGATATGGATGGCGGTATGGTGAACAAGCTGTAATCTTTGTAATTGGGATTGGGGAAGGCTGGCTAGGGAGACATTGCATTAGTCCAGGCGGGATGCTACTAGAGACAAGAGGAGGGTGGTCATGGAGGGGACTGACAGGAAAGGGTGGACTGCACAAAGCTGTCTCAAAGTGCAAAAGGACAGCAGTACCACCGAAGAGATGTGCTCCTTAAAGGACAGAGAAGAATCCAAGATGACCCCAAGATAGCGCAGGGAAGGAACAACTGGGATGGGAGCAGAGGAAAGGAGGGGGAACAAGAGGGGGAACTGGGTTTCCAGAAGTGAACCAGATGACGGAGGTTTTGGAGAGGTTGATATGCAGAAAGATAGAGGATATCCAGGTTGCAACAGAAGCTAGGCAAGAATTAAGAGGAGTAATGTTGGGGGTGGAGGCATCTGTATGATAAAGGAAGATATTGTCGGCGTAGAAGTATGCTGAGCCACTGTGCTGCTGAATTAGGAGGGCAAGAGGTGCCAGGAAAATGTTAAAAAGGAGAGGAGCAAGGACCAGAGCCTTGGGGGACCCAACAGAGAAGGGGGGTTGGAGGGGAGGAGGAGGATCCAGAAAGTACAGAAAAGGATCTGTTAGAGAGAAAGGAACGGAACCAGTGCAGGACAGAACCAGAGAACCCAGTGTCATGAAGGTGTGCGAGAAGGGTACGATGATCCATGAGGTCGAAGGCAGCGGATAGGTCCAGAGAGGAGACAGCAATGGAGATGGAACTCCGATCGTGTGGGGTACTCCACTATTCACCTTCCTCCATTAAGAAAATTGACCATTTATCCCTTCTCTGTTTTCTATATCTCGACCAGTTTCAAATCCACAATAGGACGTTGCTTCCTATGCTATGGTGGTGCTTTTTTTTAAACTTCCTCTCTGATGGTGGGACTTTTTCAGATGCTTTCTGAACGTCTTAATACACTGTATCAACTGACTCACCTTTATCCACATATTAATATAAGCCTTCAAAGAAATGGAGCAGATTGGTGAGGCAAGATTTCCTTTGGGTAAATCCATGTTGATTTTTGCCCCATTAAACTATATTTGTCCAAATGTACAGAACTTTTGTTCTTAATGGCTTCCTCCATTTTGCTTGGCACCAACGTTACTCATTGATCTTTAGTGAACGGGATCACCCCCTGGAGCCCTTTTTAAAAATATGCGTTATGTTTACCACCCTCTAATCTTCTGGTACCTTGGACGATTTTAGTGATGATAGTTCTGCAGTTTCATCCTTGAGTTCTTTCAGCACTCTAGGGTGTATATTATCAAGTCCAAGAGATTTGCTGCTCTTTAATTTATCAGTTTGTTCTACTACATCTTCTAGGTTCACAGATTTCATTCAGCTCTTCTGACTCATCAATATTAGATACCCTTTCTGCCATTGGTAGCTTGCTTCTCTACATATTCCTCAGTAAAGACTGAAGCATATAATTTATTTAGTCTTTCAGCTATGGCCTTGTCCTCCCTGAGTGCTTCTTTTACCCCTTGAACATCTACTTTTCTCCAGGACCAAGCAGGAAGTCAGTCCTCACATATACGTGACATCGATGTCGATGGAGCCCTTGCGGAGCATTTCCCCAGCTTTCCATGAAAGCCTTTGGGAATGCAGGCACGCATGCGCGGTTCCCTTACCGCCTAAAGGTGCCATCTTGCTTCAGTCTCTCTTTTTCCGTGAAGCCCACCGGACGTGTGTCCTAGTCATCCCGGAAAATAGTTAGATTTTTTGGCGATCCTTTGCTATTTTTTACTACGGTTTGACGCCGGTTCCCCTCCCGCTGGGTTCGGTACACCGGTATCGAGCCCGATCTTCTTTTTTCGGTTTTTGCAGTTCGTGGCTAGCGTTCGCGCCCTTTTTTTTTTTTTTTTTCCCCCCTGGAAGGCCGGTCCTTTGACCACGCGGGGACTCTTTTTTCCCCCGATGGCTTCCAGTGGCTTTAAAAAGTGTGATCGGTGCAAGAAGCTGATGTCTCTCACCGACACACACGACTGCTGCCTTCGGTGCCTCGGTCCTGACCACGATCCTAAGACGTGTGGACCATGTGGGAAAATGTCTTCCAAGGCACTGCAAAGTCGTCAGCACCAAAAGGAAAGGCTTTTTTCTGACTCTGCCTCCGGCCGGGCCCGGACCTCGTCTGAGGCCTCGACATCTCGGGAATCGGATCCCGAGCACCATCGGGGCTCCTGGGACAGGAGGTCCCCCGACCGGGAACGAAAGAGGAAGTAGAGGCTCGCGAGGGCGTCATCGGAAGAGGTCCCTGGCTCCTCGAGGGCTAGGTCTCAGACCCCCGACCGTCGCCCCGGGCCCGTGGAACAGGAGAAACCTTCCAAAGTTCCTCGAGTGGAGCCGGAGTCTGCTGGACACGTAAGTCCTGTAGTCCTCGTGGACTCTCCTCCCAGAGAGCCGACGTCGGGCTCAGTGTCACCGGGGCCCGAGTTGGGGGCTGCTGAGTCTCCTGAGCTGGGTCTCAGGTTGACAGCCTTGGAGAGCAGATTGTCTGCCTTCATGGAACAGCAGCGGCACTGATGGCCAGCCTGTCTGTAAAGCCGCGATTGCTGGGAAAGGTTAAAGGCAATGTCCTTTAACCTTTCCCAGCATTCGCGGCTTCACAGATACAGCTGCCAGCGTGAAGGAAAAGGCTCTTCACGCTGGCGGCTGTACAGAGGGAGCCGGGGCCTCGCGAGAGCTTACCCTGCTCCCTCTGAAGCCCCTCAGACAGCCGCGGTGCTGGTCGGGGGGGCAAGGACTGCATGGGCTGTGATTGGGGGGGGGACCTGGACCGGAAAAGGGCTTTGGGGGGGACGTGGACTGTAAAGAAATGGGCTGTGATGGGGGGGGGGGGGACCTGGACCGGAAAAGGGCTGGGGGGGGGGACTTGGACTGGAAAGAAATGGGCTGTGATGGGGGGGGGCCATGGACCGGAAAAGGCGTATGGGGGGGGACTTGGACTGGAAAGAAAGGGCTGTGATGGGGGGGGGGGACCTCGACCGGAAAAGCGCAATGGGGGGGGGGGCACTAGGAATGGAAAGAAATGGGCTGTGATGGGGTTGGACCTGAAGTGTAAAAGGGCTATGGGGGGGGGACATGGACTGGAAATGGGTTGTGATGGGGAGGGGGACCTGGACTGGAAAAGGGCTATGGGGGGGGGTAACTTGGACTGAAAATGGGCTGTGATGGTGGGGGGGGGGAACTAGGACTGCAAATAGGCTGTGATTGGGGGGGGGACCTGACCTGTAAAAGGGCTATGGGGGGGGACATGGACTGGAAATGGGCTGTGATGGTGGGGAGGGGAACTAGGACTGCAAATGGGCTGTGATGGTGCAGGGGGACTCGGACTGCAAATGGGATGTGATGGTGGGGGCTAGGACTGGAAATAGGCTGTGATTGGGGGGGGGCTAGGACTGGAAATAGGCTGTGATGGGGGACTTGGACTGTAAATGGGCTGTGATTGGGGGGCGGGGCTAGGACTGGAAATGGCCTGTGATGTGAGGGCTAGCACTGGAAATGGGCTTATGAAGAGCTGGAATAGGACTGGAAATGGGCTGATGTGGGGCATGGGAGAATGGGACTAGAAGGGAGTGGATGCTGGGTGGGTCTAGAACTATAAGGGAACTGATTTTGGGGGAGGACTAGAATGGATGGGGAATGAGAATGGAGAGGGGAAAAATATTTTGTGTGGAAGAAAAGTCTATGATGGGCTGGGTATTGGGAGAGTAAGAGGGGCTTGGAAATGGAAGGGTGAAATTTGAATGGATGATAAAGGAATAAGGAAAGAATTGGGGGAAAGAGCAAAAGGGAAACAATCAGTATGTTAAAGCAGAAATAGAGAGAGAATGGAAAACATCTAAAAGAGAAGAAAGGACAAATGGATAGCTCGCGGAAGACACGAAGAAACCAGAAGAAAGTGACTGGAGCAATTGCAACTGAAAAAATGCCCAAACAGAAGGTAGAAAAATACTTTTTATTTTGAATTTATTAACTGGAATATGTCTGGTCTGGGAAGTGTGTATTGCTAACATCTTTGCGTTTTTGTTTAGTGCAAGAGGAAATTACTTTATAGTTTTATTTCTCCAGTATTGTACATTTCATGTTTGGATTTTGGGGTTCCCAGTTTAATTATTATCTGACCAAGGAAGTTAGCCTACACGTATCCTCTGTAATTTTTGTGGGTGGGGCGGGGCAGGGGTGGGACTAGGGGCAGAGAATGGGTGGAGCATGGCGAGCCACAGGTGTCGGGTTTTTCTCGGTGAAAATGTTGGCAACCCTATTTGTGGGTGTGTTGGGTATAGTCAGAGTGAGAGGCGGGGTTGTGCGAGCCTGGATCCCTCGCTCTCTAGAGAGAGTTGAAATTGCTGCGGCCTAGCTGAACGGGGCCGTCCGCGAGATTCTCCAGGCCCTGGCATGAAGGGGAAAGAGGAAAAGGAGAGTGGGGGAGGCGGGAGTCCGGAGAAGAGCACTAGCGCTCAGGAGTTAAAGGAGCAGGGAAACAGACTCTTCGTCACCCGCAAGTACCAGGAGGCGGTGGCCTGTTACACCAAAGCCATAGTGAGTACCGGGGAGCAGCAACGGCCAGGTCCGTTTCCTGTAGCTGCTGTAGTACTGCCGGATCATTCAGTGATCCTCTTTCCCGATGGATAAGACATTTTTTAATATATTTCTTGAATTCCGATGCTGATTTTGTCCCTATTGCCTCTTTATGTCAGGCAATTCTATACATCTATTGCCATTTCTGTTTTGGTAAGTTGATCTCGTTTTTATTTTTTCTGGGGGCCCACAATTTTTGTTGGCGTAGGGCCTCACTCAAGGTAAATCCGGCCCTGGGCAGGGTAATGGGCCCCGTAGGCAGAGGACCCCCAAGCCTCCGGCCCCTGCTCCCACTCAGCAGGGTGGGGGTTTTTGACTCCTTAGGCATAGCCTCTCCATCCCTGCTCTCCAACCCTGCACAGGAGGTCGCCTCCCCCTGTTTGCCCACCAGTGGCCACTCATCACTGGAGACGGGTGTTAAGCATAGTCCGCAAGGGCTATGCACTACACTTCCAACAACTGCCTCCTCCGTACTTCCCAGGGGAGCCTCCAAGTCCTCCCCTGCACACAGATCTTCTCGTTCAGGAGCTCCAAGGTCTGTTGGTGGACAGGGCGGTGGAGCCTGTGCCTCCCCACTTGCACGGTCGAGGGTTCTACTCCAGGTATTTCCTGGTACCCAAAAGAACCGGTGGCCTTCGACCTATTCTAGATCTCAGAAACCTCAACAAGTTCCTGGAGAAGGAAAAGTTCAAGATGCTTACTCTTGGAACACTTCTGCCCTACCTCCAGCAGGGAGATTGGCTATGCTCATTAGATCTAAAGGATGCGTATACTCACATCCTCATTCATCCAGACCACAGAAAGTACCTCAGGTTCATTGTGGGAGGAAACCATTATCAGTACAGAGTACTACCTTTTGGCCTCACCTCCGCTCCCAGGGTCTTTACCAAGTGCCTGGCAGTGGTGGCGGCCTACCTGCGAAATCAGGGAGTCTTTGTCTTCCCATATCTGGATGACTGGCTCATAAGAGGTCAGACTTGCCAGGAGGACCGACAGGCTACTCTCAGAACTATTGCTCTTCTTCAAAGCTTGGGGTTCGTCATAAACTTCGCAAAGTCCACTTTGCTCCCCTCCCAGAACTTGGAGTTCATAGGGGCGAGGTTGGACTCTCTGCTTGCAAAGGCATTCTTGCCAGAAGACAGGGCCCAAAGACTGATAAACTTAGCAAACCGGTTTCTCAGCAGGTCACTGGTCTCCACCAGACTCTGCCTGAGGCTTCTAGGCCACATGGCTTCGACAGTACATGTGACCCCCAATGCCAGGCTCCATATGAGGCCTGCACAGTGCTGCCTTCAAACTCATTGGTCACAGGCCACAGGCAGCCTCAGAGACAGGATAAGGGTGTCCAGACAATTTCTGAACTCCCTCAGCTGGTGGCTGCACCCACCCAATCTGCTACAAGGGGTACCTTTTCAGATTCCTGGGTTCACAGTGGTGTTGACCACGGATACCTCCCTGCAGGGCTGGGGAGCTCATTGTCTAGGCAAGTGCACCCAGGGTCTGTGGTCTCCCTGGGAAGCCGCACAGCAAATCAATCTCCTGGAACTCAGGGCTATTCGGTTAGCCCTCAAGACTTTTTCTCAAACCCTGGCTCATCAGTCTATCCTAGTTCAAACAGACAACCAGGTAGCCATGTTTTATGTGAACAAGCAGGGCGGAACTGGGTCCAGGCTCCTTTGTCAGGAGGCACAGGACCTTTGCTTGTTTGCTCTCAGACCACAACATGCTCCTCAAGGCAGTGTATTTACCTGGCCAGGAGAACTGCCTGGCAGACAGGTTGAGCAGGATTCTGCAGCCCCACGAGTGGCAGCTCCATCCTTTGGTAGTTCAAAAGATTTTCCTGAAATGGGGACTTCCATCCATAGACCTGTTTGCCAGTCCTCTGAGCAAACAGCTGCCAAAGTTCTGCTCCAGGCAACCGCATCCTCTGCGGATAGCAGCAGATGCTTTTCTAATTCCCTGAACGCAGGGCCTCCTGTATGCGTTTCCTCCCACGCCCTTGGTGGCCCGAACTCTGTTCAAGATTCTTCAGGACAAGGCCTCAGTCCTGCTGGTGGCTCCCAGGTGGCCCAGACAGCCTTGGTTTCCACTTCTGCTTCAGTTGGCAGTGGATCCCCCACTGCCTCTGGGGTTGCAACCCGATCTTCTCTCTCAGGATCAGGGTACCCTTCTGAACCCCAATCTCAAAGCTCTCAATTTGATGGCATGGAGGCTGCAAGGGTAGTTTTGGCTTCCTGGGGCCTACCTCAGGAGGTTGAGGAGGTTGTCAAAGCCTCTAGGAAACAGTCCACTAGAAAAACCTATGCTCTTAAATGGAAAAGGTTTTCCGTGTGGTGTCAGCTACATACAGAGGATCCTTTCTCCTGTACTGTACCAGTAGTGCTTCAGTACTTACTGCACTTATCAAATCAGGGACTTAAGTCCAATTCTGTTCGGGTCCACCTCTCAGCTCTGGCAGCTCACCACTCACTGGTGGAAGGACATTCTCTGTCGGTTCACCCCTTGGTGTCCCAGTTTCTTAGAGGCTTGCTCTTGCTCATGCCTCCAATCCATCCTCCTGCCCCTGAGTGGGAGTTGAATGTGGTCTTGCAGCAACTGACTCGCCCACCTTTTGAGCCGATGGCTATTTGTCCACTACGCTTCCTGTCCTGGAAGACACTCTTCTTGGTAGCCCTTACCTCGGCTAGGCGAGTGAGCGAGCTTCAGGCCCTGGTCTGTGACAGGCCTTACAACAGTTTTTATAGGAACAGGGTAGTCCTCAGGACTCATCCATAGTTCCTCCCCAAGGTTGTCTCCTCTTTCCACCTCAACGAGGAGGTGGTTCTTCCAACATTCTTCCCTAGGCCTCATGCAAGCCAGGCTGAAGCAGTTCTGCATACCCTGGACTGTAGGAGGGCCTTATCCTTCTACCTTGACCGTACGCAGGGACATAGAAGGGCTACTCAGCTCTTCATCTCTTTTGACCCTAATAATTTGGGGTTAGCTGTGTCCAAGCGTACCTTGTCCACCTGGGTAGCTGACTGTATCACTTGGGCTTACAGGGCAGCTGACCTTCCTTTGCAGGGTCGGGTCACGGCCCATTGTGTCAGGGCAATGGCTGCCTCAGTGGCTCATCTCCGCTCTGTACCGTTGGTAGACATCTGCAGGGCTGCAACTTGGTCTTCAAGCCAGACGTTTGCGGCCCATTACTGTGTGGAGAGGGAGTCCCATAGGGACAGTGCTTTTAGCCAGGCAGTACTCCGGAATCTCTTTAAGGTTTAGGCAACTCCTGCCCTCCAGCCCTCCGTTGGGCTACCGGTGGGGGTTCTGTCAGTGAAAAGCCTATCTTTGATGCTGGGACTATAGAGAGTTCTCTTGTTCAGCCTGGGTTCCTTGGTAGCCCAGAGCTTGGGAGTCACCCATATGTGAGGACTGACTTTCTGCTTGGTCCTGGAGAAAGAGTAGTTACTCACCTGTAACAGGTGTTCTCCAGGAGCAGCAGGAATCAGTCCTCACAACCCTCCCTCCTCCCCTTGGAGTTGCAGTTGTACATAGTTTATTTTATATTTTTGTGTGCTGTTTTTAGCTATGTCA
This sequence comes from Ichthyophis bannanicus, assembly GCA_033557465.1. Taxonomy (NCBI): domain Eukaryota; kingdom Metazoa; phylum Chordata; class Amphibia; order Gymnophiona; family Ichthyophiidae; genus Ichthyophis; species Ichthyophis bannanicus. Next base: position 258,534,373 of record CM066033.1, read on the forward strand.
TTTGACTGAAGCAAGATGGCACCTTCAGGCGGGAAGGGAACCGCACATGCGTGCCTGCATTCCCAAAGGCTTTCATGGAAAGCTTGGGAAATGCTCTGCAAGGGCTCCATCGACGTCGATGTCACCCATATGTGAGGACTGATTCCTGCTGCTCCTGGAGAACACCTGTTACAGGTGAGTAAGTACTATTTTGCTCCACAGGTACCTGAAAAGTTTTTTATTGTGAGTTTTGGTCTCTATGGTAAACCTCTTTAGAAATTCTCTTTTTGCATTCCTTATCAGTGCCTTTCATTTAACTTGCCAGTGCTTATGCATTTTCCTGTTTTCTTCATTTGATTCCTTTTTCCATTTTTTTTAAAGATGTGCTGTATTTTTGGCTCTAATAGCCTCTTTCACCCTATCTTTTAGCCATGCTGTCTGTTTGGCCTTCCTTCTACCTTTTATTGATGTGGGGGATACATCTGCTCTGAGTTCCCAATACTGTATCTTTAAACAGCGTCCATGCCTGATGTAAATTATTGAAAATTGCAGCAGCTCCTTTTAGATTTTTCTAACCATTTTCCTCATTTTATCATAGTCTCCCTTTTGAAAACTAAACATTGACTGATTTTCTTTGCTTACTCGCTCCAGTTACCGTATTTTTCGGACCATAAGACGCACTTTTTCCTCACCAAAAAGTTGGAGGAAAAGTGCCTGCGTCTTATGGTGCGAATAGAAGAAGTTTCAGTTTTCCTCAGACTGTCTTCTTCCTTTGTCTCGAGGTGCGCTCTCCACTGTTGGCAGCATGCGGCTCCTTTTCACCTCTGCCGCGGCTCCGGAGCACACTGGGAAGAGGAAACCGCAGCGGCACCCTTAACACCACCACTCACCGAGAAGTTTGCTCACACCCAGGACCAAAGCCTCCAGACAAGACTCAACACTGCCGTTCTTCTCCTCCATCCCACAACCCTGCAAGAGTGAAGATCCTCTCCTCACACAAGTCAACGCCCCCTCTCGATGAGCTCACCGGCGTCCCCCCGTCACCAGGAGACGCGCGCCAGAGACCAGAACGCGCTCGGAGACCAGAGCCTCCACAAGACTCGTCGGCGGTCACCGTCCTGACCACGGCTGGGCCCCGCAGCTTTCCTCGTGTGCTGAAAGAGAGAGACCGATAGGAAAGCAAACCACCAATTCCAGCATTCCTCTCCACCGGCTGCCACATCCCCTCTGTCGGCGCCACTGCCCATGCGAACGTCTGCAGCAGCTCCCGCCCAATAGGAAAAGAGATTGGGGAGGCAACGAGCCAATGGGCCGCGACGTCCCGGGGGGCGCGGCCCCGCGCCAGCTGCTGGGTGGCGGCGGTCCGAAGACGGCGGACGTGAACGGTGAAGCGAGAGTGGTTCACTGGAGCAAAGAAGGTACGGTATCCTTTCTTTCTGTCGTTTTGACAGAGAGTGACCGAAGGGGCAGAGAGCATCCAAGGCACAGTCAATTAGTGCCTCACGTAGTCTGAACATGGACCAGTGTAGATAGAAACCAGTGTGTACAGTGTTAGCGGTGCTTCTTTGCTGTGGAAGTAAATACCGGTAGTGGTTTCTTCTTGCGTGACATGCCTTAAATTAGCGCTACGTCGGTTTATGGGTACTATACATAGTACTATAGCACTTATGGAAAATGTTGCTTTTCAACCCATTAAAAAGTCTGCAGCTGTACTTGGTCAAGAGGAGGTCCTTTTGGGTGTCGGCATGTTGGCGACACCTGCAGTGATCACAATGGAAATGCTGTGGGAAGGCCTGGCAGCACTGAACACCTCCCTGATTAATGTTTTGGGGTCTGTGAGTACTGAGCTTTTGGTGGTTAAATTAACTTGTGCTAACCTCACTGGTGTCCAGGATGAACAAGTTGGGAGAATCTCCAGGTTGGAACAGGATGTTGGGCAGTTTAAGGACTTGGCTGCTGCTCACATTAAGGACAGAACTGTTTCTATCAGCAAAATTGGAATATCTGGAAAGTCAGGTCCGTCGGTGTAACCTGCGGTTTCTGAATTTCCCTAGGTCTCCTTTGTTATCACCTATGGAGATGGTGAGGAAGTATTTTGGGGAAATTTGGTTCAGAATATTTTTTTCCTATTTTTCTCCTCTAAAAACCAGGTGCGTCTTATGGTCGGGTGCGTCTTATGGTGCGAAAAATACGGTAAGTCAAATGTTATGTTATGATCACCAGTGCCGAGTGATTCCAACGTAGCTCTTTTACCATATTCTGTGTTCCACAAAGGACTAGTTCTCTAAAATAGCTTTTTCTCTAGTCTGTTTCTGAACCAACTGCCCTATGAAATAGTCATTGATTTCATATAGGAACTTTACCTCCCTAGCATGCTCTGATGTGAAATTTATTTGATCAATATTGGGGTAATTGAAATACTCCAGAGTCTGCCCTTGCCTCGGCATCATGTTTTTTTTCTTGGGTTCTTTTTCAGTGTGCAGGTCTTTTCTCGCTGCCTCCCTGACTGAGACTTCTAAATTTGACCTTGCAGGTGCTGTCTTCCCTGCTATATCTTTGGTCAGTGGATTTAAGCAATGTGGCAAATGCCCCCATAGCATGTCCATAATGGACCGCCACAATTGCTGTATAAAGTACCTCTCTGCAGATCACGACAACTCCATTTAACCGCTCTGCCTTCAGTTGTCCAGCAAGACATGGAGGAATCATCAAAAACAGCGGGGGGAGCTTATTGGCTTGAAGACCTCTGCTGCGGTGCTGGCATAGAATCTGGAATTGCTGCCTTCAGACCGCGTCAGACGACTCAGCGTTGCGTGCACATGCTCAATCTGAGCCCCAAGGTCGCGGAGCCTCGGTCTGAGGGTCGTCCTCGGAGAACCTCCCCCGTGGGCCCAAGACATTGTCCAAGTCTAAGTTCGATCCATAGCTGGGGGTAAGACTTCAGGTCCCTAGTCTCGGAGCCCTCTACCCGATGCCGAGAATGATGGCAGGGAGCGGCCCTCAAAGCTGCCCCTGTGGGAGGTGATTCCCATAACGTCAGAAGATCGGGCACGATCCTCCTCCGTGATCACCATTGGTGATTCCTCTTCGAGGGAGCCGGCTTTGGGGTCGATGCTTTCAAGGGCCAAACCGGTTGCTACGGAGTCTACTGGCATCGAAGCCAGGATGGCTACCTTTCTTGAGGTACAGCAGGGCCCGATGCCTGGAGCCTCTGGGTTGTCTGTGCCGACATTGGGATCCTCCACTGCAAGGACCCTCCCAGAGGATGTCCAGTCAGTGCTGGAACGATTTGCCCACTCAGAGCCATGTTGGTCGGCCTCCCGCTTGAAGTGTGACTTGCCCCTGAGCATCTTGGGCGCCTCTCTCTCCCTCGGCACCAGCATCTCATTGCCTTGATGACCGTCTGGGCCTCGAGGTCTTGTCTGGCTCCGAGTCAGGCTGGAAGACTGATGACAAGTCGCCTGACACTGTTATACAGGTATGTCCCCTCTGAACATTTTCCCCCTCAGGAGCGCCGGAGGTCCGTCTCCACCGAGGATCTCGTGGGGAATGTTGAAGGTCCTTGCCTGAGTGGCAAAGCTAGAGGATGAGCCTCGTGCTGAGGGAGATTCTCCAGTATGAGGCCCCTCCGAGGGAGGCATTGACCGTGCCATTCCCCCCATCCTGGAGCGCTTGCTGTTCAGGATGTGGGGGGATTCCAGTGACTGTGCCAATAGTGAGCCATCAACTTGATTCCCACTGTCAAGTTGTCAAGAGCCCATGCTTTCAGAAGACTCAGCTGCCTCATAATGCCATGATGGTGGAGTTGGCCGTGCATTGCATAAAGAGTCAGAAGACGCACTCCTTGATGCCCATGGCCTGCACCATGGACTGGTTTGGCAGAAAGTGCTCAATGCTTGCGGCTTACACCCAGGCTTATTAGCTGTACATGGGCATGTACTTGAGAGATCTGGCGAAGGAGCTGGCTGGGTTCTCAGCTGGGCTGACAGGTGAATCTCTCAAGTGCTTACAGACCCTCTCTCCTCTGTCAAAGAATGCTCCAGATTCCAAACTTGAGCAGCCTATGACATTTTCGAGTCCGTGGCTCATGTGTCTGCAGTGGACATTAGTGCCTGCTACCTGGCTTGGCTGCAGTCCTCTGACTTGGAGCAAGGGATACATAAACTGGCCAATGTCCCCTGCCAAGGCGAGAACCTCTTCGACAAACTCATGACCGACAAGGCGGCTGAGTTGGAGTCAGAGTTCATGACCAGGGCTAGGCTGTCCTGGAAGATTGCTGACCCTTCCTGCCGGAAGGCTTTGGGGAAAAAACCCTGCCTCCTGAAGGCGAAAAAGGCTTACGGAAAATATCCCCCAATTTCCAGTCTAACAGTCAGCAGGTCAAGGGCCAGGGGCATGGATCCTGAAAGCAGAAAGCCCTCAAGCCCCAAACAGCACCCCAGTTGCTGCCTTGTGAGGGCTTTTGACTCCTTGGGCATAGCCCTTCTTCCCGCCAAGGACCAGGGCCCCAAGGCACACGGGGGGATGTCTAGTTTACTTCGCTCACCTCTGGCTGAGCATCACCATTTATGCCTAGGTGCTGCAGGTGGTGTAAGACGGTTACCTACTGCACTTCTGACCAAACACCGCCTCCCTTCTTTCCAGGGGAACTTCCCATGACCTCCATGCACAGAGAGCTCCTATAGAAGGAACCTAGAGTCCCTGCTTGAGAATCGTGGAGTAGAACCAGTCCCTCTGCCCCACTGGGGAACGGGGTTCTACTCTCGGTACTTCCTTGTCCCAAAAAAAGACAAGGGGCTTCTGGCCTATCCTAGATCTGCGGGACCTAAACTTCTTTCTGGTCAAGGAGAAGTTTGAGATGCTATCCCTTGAAACATTGCTGCTCTACCTCCAGTGAGGAGATTGACTAAGCTCCTTGGATCTCCAAGATGCCTGTACCCACATCCTGATCTATCCCCGGCACTGTCAGTACCTCTGCTTCAGTATCGATGGCTGCCACTACCAGTACAGGGTGCTCCCCTTCAGCCTCTCCTGCGCCCCCCAGGTGTTCACCAAGTGTCCGGCGGTAGTTGCCACTCACCTCCACTTGCTTGGGAGTCTTTGTCTTTCCCTATTTGGATGACTGGCTCCTGAAGGCCAGCTTGCCGGAGGAGGTACATCACGTGACCCACCGCACCATCAGGGTGCTGCAGCATCTGGGGTTCATGATCAACTTCCTCAGCATTAGAAAACATATCCTCAACGCAACCAAAAAAATTCCAGATCATACTAGGGGACCTTAACCTTACATCAACAACAACCACACATGCAAACACCTTCATGGAGGCTATGACCCAGCTAGGGTATCAACAGCTAATAACAGAGCCCACCCATGAAAAGGGAAACACACTAGACATGGTTTTCACACCTACAGGAGAGCACAACAACGTTGAAAAGCCCCTGATTGAGATCATCCCATTACCCTGGTCAGACCACCACCAAATCAATATGCGGATAAAGCTTCCTACCGTGGCTAAAGACACAAAGGCAAGAAGAATAGCAACCCAACAAAGAAGATTTAACAAACCAAATATGGAATGTCTCATCAAGACCATCAAATCCCACGTAGACTTGGGAAAAACAGACCTCAATGAATTAACGCATAGCTGGGATTCCGGAATTCAAGCCATGGCGATCCCTAAAGAGAATCTCACAACAAACGCAAACAAACACAAATCGGAACCTTGGTACAACATAACGCTGACCAAAATGAAAAGAGACCTTAGAAAACACGAAAGGAAGTGGAGACTTACCAAAACCAACGACCTCAAATCTGTGTACCTCAACCTCCTCGCAAAATAAAAGGAAGAGGTAAACAAAGCCAAGAGGATGCACCATACCAGCATCCTAAGCAAAGCCATCAACAAACCACGTGAACTCTTTGAACTAGTTAAATCATTAACTAAAACAGCCCAACCCGAACATCAAGGTAGCCCCATACATCCACAAACGCTTGCAAACCACTACGAAAGCAAGCTCACCACCAAAAGCTCCACCCTCTATCTACACACACCATGCCAACGAACAGAGGATGAGCCCAAACAGGCATGGAGTACCTTCCACACCATCGATATGCAACAATCCATAAACATACTAACCTCAATAAATACCACCACCTCCCCACTCGACCCCTGTCCAACGGCATGGATCAAAGCAGCAAAAAAAGAAATAAACCAGCAAATATCCCACATCATAAACCAGTCACTAAGTCAAGGAATAATGCCTGCCCAACTGAAGCAATCGATAATAAGACCAATACTAAAGAACAACTCGCTCAATAAGGAAGATCCGACATCATACCGCCCCATCTCCAGCATTTCATTCCTCGCAAAGATCATTGAAAAAGCAGTACTCATACAACTTCAAGAACATCTTGACGACTGTGATACCCTAGATGCGCAACAATACGGGTTCAGAAGAAATCATGGAGTTGAGACTCTTTTGATAGCGCTAATGAACAATCTCCTCGAAGGCCTAGAAGACAAAAAGAAAATGTTTATGCTCATTTTCATTGACATCTCTGCCGCCTTTGACACTGTACACCATGGGATCCTCCTCAATAAATTGGAATCTATAGGAGTAATGGGAACCCCCCTCAAATGGTTCTCCTCTTACATAACGAACAGAAGGCCGCAGGTACAATTCAACGGGGAGAAAGCTGAACCGTTCTCTCAAACGCAGGGCATACCCCAGGGTTCAGCCCTATCGGCATTACTGTTCAACGTTTACATGCAACCCCTCTGTGACATCTTCAAAAAGCATAATATTAAATACCACATCTATGCAGATGATATTATGCTGTACACGCAACTAGATACCGAGGACCCTCATTATACTCCGCTCGAAAATTGTCTGGAGGAGATGTTAAGATGGCTACAAAACAACAACAACATGGCAATTAACCATAAGAAAACAGAAGTCATGTATATATCCAGCAAACCAAACTTCAACCCCCCTCCCACAATCACTCTCTGCAACAACACGTATAGCACGAAGAAGGAAATCAAATATCTCGGAGTAACACTCGACTGCAACCTGAAAATGGAGACACACCTACGCAAAACAAATAAAGCCATCTTCCATAAACTTAGAGTGATACAACCACTACGGAAAATACTTGAGCCCAGTGATTTTCGGTCAGTAGCACAAGCCCTCATAATGCCACACCTAGACTACTGTAATGCCATCCTTCAAGGTCTGCCTAAAAAATCACTAAATATACTTCAGATGGCCCAAAACGTGACGGCCAGGATCATAATGGGAACAGGCATTACTGAACACATTACCCCCATCCTGATAGAGCTACATTGGCTCCCAATTGCAGCTAGGATACAATACAAGATGTTAGTGACCACCTTCAAACTAATAAACAACATATCCCCATCATTCCTATCATCACTTATCAGCACGCAACCTACAAATAGGGACAGAAGAACTATCAACTCAGGCAACCTACAAGTCCCCACCAACTTCAGAACAGTGAAAACAATTACGAGTCGTAGAGCGTTCTCATTCTCTGCACCAACTATCTGGAATCACCTCCCGTGTGAGCTGCGTTTAACCAAGGACATCACCAAATTCAGGAAGGAGCTAAAAACTCACCTATTTCGATGTCATTACAATCAGCTATGACCATCAACTGAGAGAGTATTCAAAACTGCTATATGTATAATTATGTAAATATGTATATATAGATGTAAGAATGTATAAGTCACCCCCTAAGACGCTAACCATGTGTGCTGTGACCCCAGTTCTTTGTACATACCACCCCCCCCCCCCAGTCTTGATTGACAATCCCCGAACATGAATCAAACCGCTGCTGATCGCTGGAAGTAGCGGTATATAAATGTGCAGTAAATAAATAAATAAATAAAATAAATAAATAAAATCTCATCTGCTACTTGATGCGAAGCATTGAAGGCACCTGCTGTGGCAGTCCATGATGGAAGATGGTCTTGCCACACTGAGTGTACTTCTTGAAGCCACTGGCCGGCTTTGACATGGCAGGGAAGACCGCTTCCACCAAGTCAAAGGACTTCAACATCCTCACCTACCAGAGGGGCATGAGAGAAAAACCACATGCGCCTAGAGAAAAGGGAAAAAAAGCCTGAGAAAAACACGGTGCCAAGACACCAATCTTCCAGGAGATGGTTGCAAGATGCTGTACAGCACACAATACCGAAAAAAAGAAAAAGAACTAGTGAAAAATGGTAATCTTTATTCTAGGACACAGACAATGTCTGGAGGGCTCCGTGGAAAAAAAGATGACTGAGTTAAGATGGCTCCTTTTGGCAGGATGACTGGCATGCTTGCATGGGGCATCTTCCAAAAGCTTTCTTTGGTAGCTGGGAAGCATTCCCACACAGACTCAGTCATTGTCGACGCCCATATATGAGGACCCACTGCCTGCTTGGTCCTGGAGAAAGCATCATTCTTCACCTGTAACAGGTGTTCTCCAGGGACAGCAGGAAACCATCCTCACATATGGGTGACGTTGGCATCGAAAAAGCCCGCACGGATTCACTTCCCAGCTTTCAAAGATTGCCTTTGGGAGATCTACAACACATGGGTGTCCCCTTCCCACCTAAGGGTGCCATCTTGTTTCAGTATGATGACATAGCCTAATCAAGCATAAAAAAGAAAAAAAACAACTCCATTGGGAGGAGGGAGGGCTGCGAGGACTGATTTCTGCTATCCCCGGAGAACACTGCTACAGGTGAATAACTACACTCTCTCCAGAACAAGTAGGAAAGCAGTCCCCGCATATGGGACTGCCAAGCTACAGGCTACTGAAAGAACCTGTAGGAGACACGGGCGACCCAAAAGATGAACAGTAAAGGGCAGCAAGGAGCACTGTATGGCTTGAAGTCCAGTGATGCAGCCCCAACATTGACGATGGAATCACCTCTGGCCAGAGGGCACCACTATTCCCCAAAGAGGTGACAAAGTACAGCCTGGCCGAAGGCGCTGTCGTGCCATGAGCTCTCCTCCAAGCAGTAATATGCTGCGAAGATATGGACCGAAGACCAGGTGACAGTTTGGCAGATGTCCTGCAGGGGGACAGCGCAGGTGAGCCACCGAGGACACCATGGTGCACACATTGTGTGCGGTAATATGATGCTCCTGAGAGTCCATCCTACTCATAGGCGAAAGAGATGTAGTCTGATACCCAGGTAGACAGGGTATGCTTAGACTCAATCAAAAATTCTTCGTTCAATTTAAACCAAAAGGGGATTCCATTCAAAATCTGTGTATTTAATATATGCTAGAGACTTCGTGTAATAAGCGAACAACTGGTCTCAGAACTTTTCTGACCATTCAGACTAACGTCTGTACCAAGTGAGCTATTAGAACATCAATGACCAGTTCCCAATTTTTTAGGAATCGCTATTACACTTAGCTTTATTCTTGCTGGTGCTCCTGATAGTAAACACCCCCCACTCGGCTAATCTTATATCTCTTCAAACCGGAGTGTGATTACTATGGCTTGGCACTATCTGAGTATTAGAACTCCACTGCTTATTCAACTCATGAAGGTACTATTTCTTATATGAGTAGACTCAACAAAAGCAGAACATATGTTTCTTTAGTGCCATTCACTCAGGAGCTTTCAGAAAGAGACCAGTATTGGATGAGGGTATGCTTAGAGACAGCATCCCAGCGTCTGTTGATGTCATAGGAGATGATCAGTTGTGACGAGCGGCGATGGGCCTTTGTCCTCTCGAAGTAGATGGTCAGTGCCCTTTTGCAATCCAGAGAGTGTAGCAAGGCCTTTGCTGAGGATGCGTGAGGCCTGGGGGAGAAGGTGGGAAGGACCACCTCTTGGTTGATATGAAAAGCGGACACCACCTTAGGCAGGAATTTCAGGTGAATCCAGAGGACGATCCTGTTTTTGTGGAACGTGGTGTAGCAGGCATGGGCCACCAGCACCTGCAGGTCATTGACCCTTCTGGCTGAAGTGAGTGCTACTAGGAACACTACTTTCCACGACAAGAACTTGAGATGGCATGAAGCTAGTGGCTCAAAAGGGGGAGCCATCAGCTTCCAGAGGATAATGTTCAGGTCCCACGTCACTGGCAGTGGGCGGACGGGGGCCAACAAATGGAGAAGCCCCCTCATGAAACTGCCCACAAGTGGGTGCAGAGAGATGGGCTGGCCATGGACAAGATGATGTGCTGCCAGGGCGCAGAGGTATATTCTGATGGAAATGAATTTCAGACAGCCCAGGAGAGGTGCAGCAGATACTATAGGATGTCCTGCATCAAGCAAGAGAAAGGGTTGAGATTCCTGTCTGCGCACCAGACTGAGAATACACGCCATTTGAAAGGATACACGTGTAGAGTCCTTGCGTGATCCCAGTAGGGCATCCTCCACATCACGGAGGAGATGGAGGTGTGCTAGGGATAACCGTTCAGCAACCATGGTGTCAGGGCAAAGGACTGGAGGTTGGGGTGAAGAAGGGTCCCATCCTCCTGTGAGATCAAGTCCAGAGCTTGGCCCAAGGGTATTGGTGCTGCCCGTGACAGCTGCAGGAGTAGAAGGAACCATGGCTGCAGAGGCCACCAAGGAGCAATGAGAATTACCAAGGATGAGTCTGACTGAACCTTGAGCGCAAGGTCTTGGCAACCAGGGGAGTAAGCGGATACGCATACAGCAGGCTCCTGGACCAAGGCAGGAGGAAGGCGTCTGCCACCATCCATTCCAGGGTCAGCCTCTGGGAGCAGAAGCTTCAGAGTCACGGACGTTGAAAGATGGAGATGGCCACCACTGGGTTGAGGCACCATTCATGGGGCTGAAGGACTCTTCTGAGTTGATTTATTGACAGATTGTCCTGGCCCAGTAGGTAGACCACCCAGAGAATCATGCCCTTCTTCCCAGCAAAGGTCCACAGGCAAACCGCCTCCCAACAGATGGGGTAAGAGCCTGTTCCACCCTGCTTGTTGATACAGAACAAGGCTACTTGGTTGTCTATCTGAATGAGGACAACCTGGCCCGCCATGTGGGCCTGAACATCCAAAGGGCATTTGTCACAGCTCTGAATTCCAGGAGACTGGTCTCGAGGGCACTTTCCTCCAGAGTCCAGGTGCCCTGTGACTGGAGACCATCGCAGTGGGCTCCCCAGCTGAGCTTGGAGGTGTCTGTGGTCAGAACACATTGGGCCAGCAGGTCCTAGAAGGGTCGGCTGGCCATAAGAGTCTGTCTGCTCTGCCACCAGGCGAGAGAGGCTGCCAGAGGCTGGGTGATCCAGACCCGATCCTTCACGTGACCTGTAGCCTGAGTCCATTGAGAGCTGAGGGTTCAGTAGACCTGACAAATCTGTAGACGAGCCTGTAAGGTTAAGTGAACTGGCGAGGCCACATGCCCCAATAGGCGCAGCAAGAGACGGGTGGACACCAATGAGCGACTCTGTACCTCTTTTGCTAGGGTCTCCAGATGTTGCGCCCTTTCTAGAGGGAGGAAGGCTCTGGCCTGGATGGAGTCCAAAAGGGCTCCTATGAAATCCAGGCGCTTTCTGTCTGCAGATGTTGCTCAAGGGGTTAAGAACCAGGAATGGCAGTGGGAATTGCTGTTTGGTTCCAAGGCATCAGCTTGGGCCCCCAGCATCGATACCCTTGAAAACCCCCCATCGAGGCTTCAGAGGTCAACGCTGGTGGCTCGGATCCAAGTATACCAGTTGTACGTGGGTATGTACCTCTATGACCTGGTGGGGGGATCTTGCCGAGTTCTCGGTTGGTTTGTCTGGATAGCACCTTGGACACTTCTGGAGTCTGGTGAACAAAATGAAGGAGTGCTCCAGGTACATCACTCAAGCGGCCTGCTATGGGTTTGAGTCCTTGGCCAGGGTGGCTGCTCGCTGCCTTGCATGGCTACAGTCCATGGACTTAGAACAGTGGGTTCAGGACAATGTGGCTGATATCCCATGCCAGGAAGAGAACCTGTTTGGTAAACACATGGTGGAGAAGACCACAGAGCTGGAAATGTAGCAACTCATCATGACCAGGCTTTTGAGGAAGACCGCTGACCCATCCAGGAGAAGACTTCATGGAAGAAGTCTTTTTTACCCTAAGAAGGAGGTCCATCTATGGTACTTAAATCTTGTACCATAGACGACCCAGCAGGGGAAACAGCCTGTGTCAGTACCAGAAGCAGCAGAGCAAGCTGAAAGCCCCAAAACCTCAACCAGCACCATAGGCCTAGCCAGGTGGGGGGTTTTGACTCCTGGCTTCAGAGCATGGCCCGACTTCCCCTCCTAGCCTCCGTTCTGCCACAGGTGGGGAGCGGCTGATATGCTTTGCCCACATTTGGCCTAGTATAAAAACAGACGCTTGGACACTGCAGGTGGTCCGAGAGGGCTATCTGCTCCACTTTGAGTAGATTCCCCCCCCCCCAAACTTCTTTCCAGGGGTGTACTCTTTTGAGCATCACCAACCAAACTATTCCAACAGGAAATCCAGGCCCTGCTGGCAGATCAGGCAGTGGGGCTGATTCCACCCTCCCAAACAGGACAGGGCTTTTACTACTGCTACTTCCTGGTCCTCAAGAAAGGAGGCGGGCTCCTACCCATCTGGGATCTCCACAATCTCAATCACTTCCTAGTGAAGAAAAAGTTCAAGATGGTATCCCTTGGAATGTTGCTGCCTTAGCTTCAGCAGGAAGATTGTTTGTGCTCCTTGGCTATCAAAGATGCCTACACACACATCCTTATCCACCCCTGCATCATCAGTACCTCCACTTTATGCTCGGCGGATGGCACTGTCATTACAGGGTTCTGCCCTTCGGCCTTGTCTCTGCCCCAAGGGTCTTAACCAGATGTCTAGTGGTTGTTACCACATTCTTCCGGCTCTGTGGAATCTTTGTCTTCCTCTACCTGGATGACTGGTTGGTCACGGTGGGATGCCGGACAATATCCGATAGTCCATACAATGCATCATCCAGGTGCTGCAACAGCTGGGCTTTGTCATCAGTTACCCAAAGTCCCACCTGCAACCCTCTCAACACCAAGTTCATTGGGGCTCTCCTAGATACCACACTGGCATTCCTTCCAGCAGATAGGGCCCATGGACTAGGTACCTTGGCAGTGGGCGTCCAGAGTTGCCCGGTTATCACATCTCAACAGGTGCTGCACCTCCTGGGCCACATGGTCTCCAAGGGCCATGTTACCCTCTCAGCCCGACTTCAGAAGCATCAGACGCAGTGGACTCTGCACACATTGGCATCAGGTGATGGGACGTCTTTTGGACAGGGTTACAGTGACTCTGCCTCTCCAACAATCCCTGTCCTGGTGGCTGCATCCCACTCACCTGCTTGCGGGGCTTCCCTTCCAGGCCCTGCCGCATCAACAAGTCCTAATGACTGAAAGAGCCCACACGGATTCACTTCCAAACTCGGCTGGCAGGCACATCTGAATGGCCTGTCCACACAGGGCCTCTGGACTGCAGGGGAAAGCCAACATAACAGCTTTGGGCCATTGCCAATGCTCTCCGAGTGTTTCAGCAATAGCTAGCCCATCAGATCATCCTCATACAGATGGACAACCAGGTGGCCATGTTCTACATCAACAAACAGGGCAGCATAGGGTCATACCTCCACTGCTGGGAGGCAGTCTGCCTCTGTAAGTTTGTAATGTTGCACGGTATACTCCTCAGAGCGGTATACCTATCAGGGGAGCTCAGTGTCCTAACGGATCGAGAGAGAGTCAGTTGGACCATTAGATGATAGAGGGGTAAAAGGGGTGATAATGGAGAACAAGGCAGTAGCGAAGAGATTGAATCAATTCTTTGCTTCGATCTTTACTGAAGAAGATGTAAAGAAGTTACTCATTCCTGAAATGGTATTTAAAGGTGATATATCAGAGGAGTAGCCTGGTGGTTAGAGCACTGGCATGGTAACCAAGTGACCAGGGTTCAGTTTCCACTGGTACTTCTAGTGGCCTTGGGCAAGTCACTTAACCCTCTATTGCCTTGGAAGAAAAGCCTGGCAATCTACTTCCAGTCACACTGCCAAGAAAACCCATTAGCTGCTTGACTTGAAGGAACACGTTGCATTGCATAACGGAGGAATTGAAAGAAATCTCATAAACCGGGAAGATGTATTTGACAAACTGAGGAGTAGTAAATCACCTGGACCAGATGGTATACATCCAAGAATATTGAAAAAACTGAAAGATGAGATTGCAGACCTACTATTCCCACTAGCACTCCTTGTGACCTTGGGCAAGTCACTTTACCCTCCATTGTCAGAAAAATCCAAGTTATCAGTGTCCCTGTTTAATGTACATTACCAAGTTGAAGTTACAATGTAAACCGCTTTGTTTGAAATGATAAAGCGGTATAAAAAAACAGTTAAATAAATAAATAGATACTATTAGTAAACTGTGAACTATCATTAAAATCATCTGCGGTACCTGAAGATTGGAGAATGGCCAATGTAACACCAATTTTTAAAAAGGTTTCTGGGGGCAATTCGGGAAACTACAGACTGGTGAGCCTGATATCAGTACTGGGCAAAACGATAGAAACCATTATAAAGAATAAAATTACTGAAAATGTATATAACATGGTTTAATGGGAGAAGGCCAGCATGGATTTAGCCTTGTCTTACTAATCTGTCATGTTTTTTTGAAGGTGTGAATAAATGGGCAAGGTGAGCTGGTTGATATAATGTACCTGGATTTTCAGAAAACTCTTGACAAGGTCCCTCATGAGAGACTCTTAACCAAATTTAAAAGTCGTGAAATTGGAGGCAGTGTACTTTTGTGGATCAGGAACTGGTTAAAAAATAGAAAGCAGAGAATAGGGCTAAATGGCCAATTTTTTCAATGTAGAAAGGTGAATAGTGGAGTACCTCAGGGATTTGTGCTGAGCCCGCTGCTTTTTAACATATTAATAAATGACCTGGAAATGGGAACAAGTGAGGTGATCAAATTTGCAGATGACACAAAATTATTCAAAGTTGTTAAAACGCAAGAAGATTGTGAAAAATTGCAAGAGGACCTTGATAAATCGGAAGACTGGACATTCAAATGAGATGAAATTTAATGTGGACAAGTGCAAAGTTATGCACCTAGGAAAGAAACCAAACTACGGTTACATGATGCAAGGTTCCACATTAGGAACCACCATCCAAGAAAGGGATTTAGGCATCATTGTGGATATGTTGAAACCCTCTGCCCAGTGTGCAGCGGCGGTCAAGAAAACAAATAGAATACTAGGAATCATAAGGAAAAGAATGAAGAATGAAACCAAGATGATGATTTGCCTCGGTATCGTTCCATGGTGCGACTGCACCTTGAATATTGTGTGCAATTCTGGTTGCCATATCTTAAAAAGGATATAGCAGAATTAGAAAAGATACAGAGAAAAGCCACCAAAATGGTAAAGGGGATGGAAGAGATTCCCCTATGAGGAAAGGCTTAAAAGATTAGGGCTTTTCAGCTTGGAAAAGAGGCGGCTGAGAGGAGATATGTTAGAGGTCTATAAATTAATGGATGGAATGGAACGGATAAACGTAGATCGGTTGTTTACGCTATTGAAAATTAGAAAGACTAGAGGACATGCAATGAAGCTACCACTTAACCCATTTAACACTAAGACTAATAAGAGAAAATATTTTTTCACTCAACGTGTGATCAAATTCTGGAATTCATTACCGAAGGATGTAGTAAAAGCTGTTAGTGTAGTTGGTTTTAAAAAAGGTCTGGACAAGTTCTGGAGGAAAGGTCCATAAACCACCATTATTAAAGAGGTCTCGGGAAATCCATTGCTTGTCCCAGGACAAGCACTGTGGAACCTGTGTGCCTTTTGGGAACCTGTCAGGTATTTGTGACCTGGATTGGCCACTGTTGGAAATCGGATACTGGACTTTGATGGACCTTGGTCTGATCCAGTATGGGATTTCTTATGTTCTTATGGATCATCTCAGCAGAGTCCTTCAGCCACACGAGTGGACTCTGAACAGGCAGGTGGCCAACGTCATCTTCCAGATGTTGGTTACGCCGTCCATAGACCTCTTTGTCACTCCCAGCAACACCCATCTCTCACTGTACTTCTCCAGAGTGTCCTTCCCAAATCACTTGGCTCCCGATGCTTTTCTCCTAGACTGAAGCAAGGGCTTTCTCATGCCTACCCACCCACGACTCTAGTGGCCAAGACCCTTTTTAATTTGCAGGCGGATAGCACTACCATGATCCTCATTGCGCCGCATTGGCCCAGGCAGTCCTGGTTTCCACTCCTCCGCTTGTCTCAGTGACAGCCACTTAGACTGAGTTGTGCTCTGCACCTGATAACACAGGACAACGAATCTCTGCTTCATCCCAACCTATCATCCCTAGCGCTAATGTCTTGGCTGCTGAGCGGCTAGTACTCCCAGAGCTCCACTTGCTATAGTACGTAGAGAACATACTTTTCGCGCAAGGACTCGACAAGGCAGGCTTGCGCCTTCAAGTGGTGCAGGTTCTCAGAATGGTGTGAAAAGAAGTGTCTGGACCCCTTCTCCTGCTCTGTGGAATTCAAATCTTCTGCACCTCTCGGACGCTGATCTGAAGTCCATCTCGGTAAGAGTACACCTCAGTGCTGTAGCTGCTTATCATTGGCACATAGCTGATCAACCAATCTCTGCTCATCCTTTGTTGGTTTGCTTCATGCGAGGCCTTCTGCTACCTCGCCCCCCTATTGAACCACCTCTGGTGGCATGGGATCTTATTGTGGTGTTCAGACAGCTCCTCGCATCCCCCTTTGATCCTCTTAGCTCCTGACCACTTGAGTTCCTTACTTGGAAGGTAATTTTTCTGGTGGTGCTTACTTCGGTGTGCAGAGTCAGCGAATTGTAAGCACTGGTGGTGCACCCGCCGTATACCAGTTTTTATAAGAACAGGGTGGTTCTTCGAACTCGCCCAAAATTCCTTCTTAAGGTAATCTCTGCTTTTCATCTCAATGAGTCGGTGGTCCTGCACACATTTTTCCCAAGGCCTCATGCCAACAGAGCTGAGGCTTCATTACACACCTTGGTCTATAAGAGAGCATTGGCTTTTTACCTGGAGAGAATGAACGCCCCATCGCCGATCCTCCTAGCTCTTTGTTTCCTTTGATCCCAATAGGCTGGGAGTAGCGGTGTCCAAATGCACCCTGTCCATTTGAGTGACGGACTACATGTCCTTCGATTACACTCCGGCTGGGCTGGCATTGGAACGCCATGTTACAGCTCACAATGTCTGCGCTTTGGCCACCTTGAGTTCTGTCTCCACAGAGGAGCTCTGTAGGGCTGCTGTGTGGTCTTAATCCACTCCTTCACAGCCCATTACTGTCTGGATGGAGATTTCTGGCGTGACAGCAACTTTGGCCAAGCCGTATGCCAGCATCTCTTTGGGAATTGAAGCAACTCCTTCCCACCAGCCCTCCTGTCCATTCAGGCTACCATAAGAGTCGATCTGATGTTGATGTCCCTGCTGGACGCTGACTCTTGGAACCTCTCAGATAACACATGCTGCTTGGGTTTTTCTCGATTGGGTTTTTCTGGTTGCCTCGTTCGGCCTTTTACAGGTTTTTCAGTTGTCTGTAGCTGGGGAGTCCCATATTTGAGAACTGACTTTCTGATTGGTCCCAGAAAAAGCATAGATGCTCACCTATAGCAGGTGTTCTCTGGGATCAGCTGGAATTAATCCTCACTACCCTCCCTCCTCCCTATGGCGTTTTCTTTTTTGGCTTAATTAAGCTATTTTCTCGTACTGAGGCAAGATGACTTCTTCAGGCAGAAAGACCGGCATACATACATGGAGCATCTTCCAAAAACTTTCTTTGGAAGCTGGGAAGCATTTCCGCATGGACTCCGTCTGTGAAGATACCCATACGTGAGGATTGCTCTGCTGATCCTGGAGAATACCATAATTGAGTAACTATGTTTTTTCAGATCGTCCTGCTAGACCAATCCAGACAAGTGGATTGTGACCCCCTGTCAGCAGAGGTGGAGACAGAGAACAAGCTAGAGACATCCAATTTCATTACTGCTATTCTCCAGGAACAAGCAGGAAGTCAGTCCTCACATATGGGTGACGTCAGCACCAACAGAGCTCTCGCTGAAGCATCCCCCCAGTTTTCAAAGAAAGCCTTTGGGGGATGCCACCATGTATGCATGGTCCCCTTCCCGCCCAAGGGTGCCATCTTGCTCAATCTCCTTTTTTTCCACAGAGCCATTCAGACGTTTGGCTTGTCCCCGGAAAAAGTTTATTCTCTGGGAACAAGCAGGAAGTTAGTCCTCATATATGGGTGATGTTGACGCAGACGGAGCCCACGTGGAGCAAATCCCCAGCTTTCAAAGACAGCTTTTTGGGAGTTGCTACCATGCATGTGTAGTCCCCTTCCTGCCCGAAGGAGCCATCTTGCTCAATCTCCTTTTTTCCCCAGAGCCCATCAGACGTAGTCTGTCCCTGTCCCAGAAAAAGTTGATTTTCTTTTCTTCTCTTCTCTGACTTTTGGCTTTTTTTTCCGGTCTTGCACCAGTACCTTTCCTGCCCGACCCCGGTACCTCTGTATCGGGCCGGCCCCTTCTTTTTTGATTTTTTTTTTCTCCTTTTGAGCGTCTCCGCCCTTGTTTCCTCACTGGCAACCCGAAGGGTCTTCGACTTTGCTGGGGTCCTTTTTCCCCCCATGGCTACCAGTGGTTTAAAAAAATGTGATAGGTGCGGGAAGATTATGTCCCTCACTGATACGCATGACTGCTGCCTCCGGTGCTTCAGCCTGGACCACGATCCGGTGGTCTGTGGCCTCTGCAAAAAGATGTCCTCAAAGGCCTTGAGAAGGCACCAGCAGCAGCATGAAAAACTTTTTCCTGATTCCCCCATGCCTCCGAGAGCCAGGACCTCGTCTCCGGCCTCCATGCCTCGGGAGGAGCACTCCGAACCTGAGCGTCGTCGAGGGACTTTGGAGAGGGGGTCTCCCTCGAGGGAGCCGAAAAGGAAGAAATCCTCAATGGTTCAGAACAGCCAGGTCCCTCACGGGGCCGGTCGCAGAGCCACGAGCGCCAGCCTGAGGGATCGGAGAAGGAGCGCCCAGCCAAGTTTCCCCTGAAAATACCCTATCCTAGTACATCCTATCCTAGTTGAGGACTCCCCTCCAGGGGAACCGGCTTTGGGCCCGAGCACGTCTGTGCCCGAGCCGAGTGCTGCAGAGCCTCCGGAACTGATGTCCAGGATGGCATCCTTGGAGTGCAGAATTACTGCCTTCCTGAAAAAGCAGTGGGCACTGGTATCCGGCACATCCGGTTCCTCTGTCCCGACCACCGGGTGTTAGGCGTCGAAGTCGACCTCGGAGGCCGAGTCTATCCTCGAAGCCCTGCGAGTCCGAGTAGATCCTCGGCCACGGTCATGCTCGGCTTCCTGTTCATCGGGACCGAGTTCGTCGCTGGCGAACCAGCGAGTGCCGGGGCAGATGGTGCTGGACTTAGGGCCCGAGAAGTGCCACCCGTCTTCCTCGGAGGCCTCCCCTTGGGAGTCCAAGGACGAGGAGTCACCGGACAATCGCCGCCACCGAGATGTCCAGTCCGATTCCCCAGTATCGGAACCTCGGAGAAGGTCCCCTCCAGAGGACATGGGTTTTCGGGACTTCGTTCGAAGTATGTCCAAGGCCTTGGCTTTCCCAATGGAGTCCGAGGAGGATCCTTGAGCAGATGAGATCCTCCAATCCAAGGCCCCTTCTCGGGCGACCCTCCCGGTGCCCATCCCTCCTATCCTGGAAAACCTTATGCTCCGCATGTGGGAGATGGCCGCGTCGACGCCTGTGACCAGCAAGCGGAAAGACTCGATATATCAGATCCACCAGAGTCCTGGGTTTCAAAAGTCACAACTGACTCACAATTCCATGGTGGTGGGGTCGGCCATGCGCCGACTGAAAAGTCAGACGGACTCCTCGGTGCCACCCAGCAGGGAGGCCCGCATCTTGGATGCCCTCAGCAGGAAATGTTACCAGGGCGTAATGCTGAATTGTCGGATCCAGGCCTACCAGCTGTACATTGGCATGTACCTGAGAGACCTGGTGAAGGAGATCGCCAGTTTCCCGGCTGGTCTCTCCGAGGAGCCTTTGTAGCGCTTCAGGGGACTGTCCAAAGCCATCAGTGAATGCTCCAAATTCATGTCTCGAGCAGCCTACGACTGGTTCGAGTCGGTGGCCAGGGTAGCCGCAGTGGGCATCAGTGCACGCCACCAAGCCTGGTTACAGTCGTTGGACCTCGAGCAATGGGTACAAGACAAGTTGGTCGATGTCCCATGCCAAGGGGAGAACCTCTTCTGCAAACCCATGACCGACAAGGTTGCCGAACTGGAGACAGAGTTCATGACGAGGACTAGGCTCTCTAAGAAGACCTCTGTCCCTTCCCAAAAGAAGGGCTCGGGTAAAAAGCTCTTTTACCCGAGGAAGTCCACTGCTTACCGAAACTATCCCCCTTATCAGTGCTCCCCGGCTCCCCAGCAGGGGCGGCGGGGCAAGGGCATCGCCCGCATAAGCAGGAGACTCTCAAGCCCCAGGCCCTGGCTCCAGCCCAGCCTGGAGGGAGCTTTTGACTCCTGCAGCATGGCCCTTCTCCCAACCGGAACTTGAAGCTCACAGGAAGTCAGCTCTCCACCTGTGGGCGTACAGGGTGAGCAATCACCACCGATGCATGGGCATTACAGGTGATCAAGGAGGGTTACCTCCTTCGTCTAGCCGAAGTCCCTCCACATTATTTCCCCGGAGAGCCCTCCCGGCCTCCCCTTCACCGGGACCTTTTGAAGGAGTTGGTAGGTCTTCTCGAGGACCGAGTGGTGGAACCAGTGTCCCACCATCTCGGGGGGCAGAGGGTTCTACTCCAGGTACTTTCTCGTGCCAAAAAGTGCAAGGGGCCTAAGGCCCATCCTTGACCTGTGCAATCTCAACAAATTCCTGGTGAGGCAGAAGTTCAAGATGCTCTCCCTTGGAACATTGCTGCCATACCTCCAGCAAGGAGACTGGCTGCGCTCCTTAGACCTCAAGAATGCCTATACCTACATCCTCATCCACCCCAACCACAGGCAGTACCTGCGGGTCGTAATGGGCAGTACAGGGTGTGCTCCCCTTCGGCCTAGCCTCTTCCCCAAGAGTTTTCACAAAATGCCTGTCAGTCATGGCCGCCTACCTCTGACCCCAGGGGATCTTCGTCTTTCCCTACTTGGACGACTGGCTCATAAAGGGAGGCACGGCCTCAGAGGTGCAGCAGGCCACCGCACACACCATCCAGGTTCTGCAACACCTGGGCTTTGTCATAAACTACCCCAAGTCTCATCTCCTTCCGATGCAGTGTCTGGAGTTCATTGGGGCAAGGATTGACACTCTCCAGTCAAAGGCTTTCTTTCCCAGGGACTGAGATGATTGTCTCAGGACTCTGGCTCGGGACGTACAGTACCATCCCTGGGTGTCCGCTCGGCTTCTCCTGCGCCTCCTCAGGCACATAGCCTCCACAGTCCATGTCACCCCAGACGCTTGCCTCCACATGAGTGTTGCACAATGGTGTCTCTGGGACCAGTGGTCTCAGGCCACGGGTCACCTCCGAGACTGAGTTTCTGTGATCCGCCAATTGGCAGACCCTCTGGTCTGGTGGCAGTAGCCCCAGCATCTTGAGGCTGTCATGCCTTTTCAAGCCCCAACCCCCTCAAGGCTCCTCACCAGGGATGCCTCCCTGCTCGGTTGGGGAGCCCACTGCTGAGATCTCCACACCCAGAGCAACTGATCACCAGACGAGAACACTCATCACATCGACATCCTGGGGCTCCGAGCCATACACCTAGCCCTGAGGGTCTTCTGTCACCACCTGCGTTACCCACTGGTGCTCGTCCAGATGGACAACCAAGTGGCGATGTTCTGCCTGAACAAATAGGGGGGGCACGGGGTCTCTCACTCTTTGTCGGGAGGCATTGGTCCTCTGCTTGTATGCAATCCAACAGGGTATCCTACTGTTAGCAGTGTACTTGCCAGGACAACCTACTGACCGACAGGCTCAGCAGAGTTCTCCAGCTGCACGAGTGGCAACTGGACTCCAGAGTAGCCAGTCGGCTTTTCCGACTCTGGGGAGAAACCGTGATGGACCTGTTTGCCACTCCGGACAACTTTCAGTTGCCCTGCTTCTGCCCCCAGTAGGCCCACCCCTCCGAGTTGGCAGTGGATGCGTTCCTGATCTCATGGTCGGAAGACCTCATGTACGCCTTCCCTCTTATGCCACTGTTCGCCAAGACCTTGTTCAGGATCCTCTGCGGAAGGGCCTCGCTCATCCTGATAGCTTCTTGGTGGCCCAGGCAACCGTGGTTCCTGCTGCTTCTACAGTTGACGGTGGAGACCCTCATTCCCTTGGGGCCCGCCCCAGGACTCTTGTCTCAGGAGGGGGGGGCTCTCTCCTGCACCCCAACCTGGTGCCCTGTCGCTGAAAGTCTGGCTGCTGAGTGGGTGACTCTTGCCCCTTTCAACCTCCCGGCTGAGGTGGAAGACATTCTGCTGGTCTCTTGCAAGACCTCTACTTGAAAGGCTTACGCCCTTAAATGGCGCAGGTTCTCTATTTGGTGCGCCAAACTCGTGGCTGACCCTTTCTCCTGCCCTGTGGCTCTAGTGTTACAGTACCTGTTCAACCTATCCTAGTCTGGGCTCAAGTCTAACTCTGTCCAGGAGTACCTTAGTGCCCTGGCAGCGCATCACTATCCGGTTAAGGGTAAGCCCCTATCGGCCCAACCGTCGATGACCCATTTCCTTCGGGACCTGCTCTTATCGAAGCCCCCAGTTCGCCCTCTGGCAACCGAATGGGATCTCAACGAGGTGTTGGGGCAGCTCACTCGCCAGCCCTTCGAACCTCTGGTTACCTGCCACCTCCTCTACCTCTCTTGGAAAGTGGTTATCCTGGTCGCGCTTACCTCCACTCGCAGAGTTAGCACGCTTCAAGCCCTTGTGACGGAGGCACCCTATACCAGGTCCTACAAGAACAGAGTGGTGCTTTGCACACACCCCAAATTCCTGCTGAAGGTAATGTTGCCCTTTTATCTCAACCAGGAAGTGGTGCTCCTTACCTTTTTTCCAGACCTCTCCAGTCGGACGGAGATGGTCCATCACACCTTGGACTGTAAGAGGACTTTGTCCTTCTATATCCATCGCACTCAGGGCCACCGCAAAGCTGCTCAGCTTTTCATCTCCTACGACCCCAGTAGGCTGGGGGAGTCAGTGATCAAGCATACGTTGTCCACATGGGTGGCGGACAGTATCGCCCTCGCTTATTAGCAGGCGGGGTATCCGCTGGAAGGCCACATCATGGTGTAACGTGTCAAGGCCATGGCGGCCTTGTTAGCAAACATGCATTCTGTCACGATGGTGGACATCTGCCGGGCCGCCACCTTGTCTTCCGTCCATACCTTTGCAACCCATTACTGCCTGGAAAGAGAGTCCTGGTGGGATAGTGCCTTCGGCCAGGCTGTGCTCCGTAACCTTTTTGGGGTTTAAGCAACTCCTACCCTCCAATCCTTCTGTGTTCAGGCTACCGGAGTGCTGGTTTCATCGGACACAGGGGTCCTTCTGTGGTCTGTGTGCACAGACTCAATTGCTGCTCCTCATGAGGGAGCCCTGTTTTGCTATGGGCTTTCGGTAGACTGGAGCTGGGGAGTCCCATATATGGGACACCCATATGTGAGGACTGACTTCCTGCTTGTTCCCGGAGAAAGCGTAGTAACAGATGTTCTCCAGGACCAAGCAGGAAGTCAGTCCTCACATATGGGTGTCATCAGCGCCGATGAAGCCCCAGCAGAGCATTTCCCCAGCTTTCTATGAAAGTCTTTGGGAATGCAGGCACGCATGCGCGGTTCCCTTCCCGCCTAAAGGTGCCATCTTACCTCAGTCTCTTTTTTTCCGTGAAGCCCACCAGACGTGTGTCCAGTTTTTCCCGGTTAAAATTAGATTTTCAGCGATTTTTTGCTCTTTTTCTTCCAGTTCAACGCCGGTTCCCCTCCCGCCGGGTTCGGTACACCGGTATCGAGCCCGATTCCTCTTTTTCGGTTTGTGCCCTTCGTGGCTGACGTTCGCGCCCTTTTTTCTCTTTTTCCCTGGAAGGCCGGTCTTCTGACCTCGCGGGGACTCTTTTTTCCCCGATGGCTTCCAGTGGTTTTAAGAAGTGTGATCGGTGTAAGAAACTAATGTCTCTCACCGACACACACGACTGCTGCCTTCGGTGCCTCGGCCCCAACCATGATCCTAAGTCGTGCGGGGCCTGTGGAAAAATGTCTTCCAAGGCACTACGAAGTCGCCAGCAGCAAAAGGAAAGGCTTTTCTCGTACTCAGCCTCCGGCCGGGCCCGGACCTCGTCTGAGGCCTCGACATCTCGGGATTCCAATCCCGAGCGCCGTCGAAGCTCCTCAGACAGGGGTCCCCCGACCGGGAACGCAAGAGGAAGAAACGGCTCGCGAAGGCGTCATCGGAAGAGGTCCCTGGCTCCTCGAGGGCCAGGTCTAAGACCCCCGACCGTCGCCCCGGGCCTGTGGAACCGGAGAAGCCTGCCAAAGTTCCTCGTGTGGAGCCGGAGTCTGCTGGAAACGTAAGCCCCGTAGTCCTCGTGGACTCTCCTCCCAGGGAGCCGATGTCGGGCCCGGCGCCGCCGGGGCTCGAGACAGTGGCCGCTGTGTCTCCCAAGCTGAGTCTCAGGATGACAGCCTTGGAGAGCAGAATGTCTGCCTTCATGGAGCAACAGCGGGCACTGATGGCCAGCCTGTCTGGCGCATCTGCCCCGACCACCGGGACATCGACGTCAAAGTCGACCCCGGAGACCGAGCCGATACTAGAGTCCATCGTGGCTCGGAGTCGACCTCGGTCGCGGTCCCTCTCAACCTCCCGTTCGGGACCGAGGGCGTCGACGCCGATGCTTCCGGCGTCGGGGCGGGTGCTCCAGGGCCCCGCGGGGTCGGACCCCGACTCTTCCTCTGATGAGTCGGCTTGGGAGATGGAGGACGAGGAGTCTCCTGACACCTTTAAGACTCGGTGCGTCCCTTCGGACTCACCGCAGTCTGAGCCCAGGAGTAGGACCCCTCGGGAGGACACCCGGTTCTCGGAGTTCGTCCGGGATATGGCCACTGCCTTGGCTATTCCGGCGGATCCCGAGGAAGAGCTCGAGGCGCTGCAGTATGACTCCTCCGAAGGAGGCCTTTACTGTCCCGGTTCCTCCGATGCTGGAACGGCTCCTCTTCCGTATGTGGGAGGCACCGGCCTCTGCGCCGGTTCTTAGCAAGCGAGTCGATTCGATCTATCGGCTCCGTAAGAGCCCTGGTTTTCAGAAAGCACAGCTACCACACCATTCCATGGTTGTGGAATAGGCCATGCATCGTCTGAAAAGGCAGAAGATGCACTCCACGGTGCCTCCTGGCAGGGAGGCCCGAAACCTAGATGGCGTCGGTAGAAAGTGTTTTCAGGGCTCGATGCTTGCTTGCCGTGTCCAGTCTTACCAGCAGTACATAGGCATGTACTTGCAGGATATGGCCAAGGAGTTGGCCGGATTCTCTGCTGGTCTCTCCGGGGAACCCTTGCAGAGATTTAAGTCCTTGTCCTCGGGGATTCGGGACTGCTCGAAGTTCATGTCCCGCGCCGCCTACGATGGCTTCGAGGCTTCGGCCCAAGTTGCGGCAGCCGGCATCGCGGCTCGACGCCAGGCATGGCTGTAGTCATCGGACCTCGAGCCGTGGGTTCAGGACAAGTTGGTCGATGTCCCTTGCCGAGGTGAAAACCTGTTTGGCAAGCCCATGACCAAGAAGGCCGCTCAGCTCGAGACCGAGCACCTCACCCGGACAAGGCTGTCGAGGAAGACCTCTGCCCCTTCTCATAAAAAGAAGGGCTCGGGTTAAAAGACCTTTTACCCGAGGAAGGGCACTGCCTACAAACAGTACCCACAATATCAGGCTGCCCAAGCTGCCCCCCAGGGTCAGCAAGCCAAGGGCCAGGGTAATGGGCCCCATAGGCAGAGGGCCCCCAAGCCTCCGGCCCCTGCTACTACTCTGCAAGGTGGGGGCTTTTGACTCCTTGAGCATAGCCTCTTCTCCACTGCTCCCAACTCTGCACAGGAGGTCGTCTTACCCTCTTTGCCCACCAGTGGCCCCTTATCACCGGGGACAGTTGGGTGCTGGACATCATCCACAGGGGATATACCCTCCATTTCCACCAACTGCCACCCCCATATTTTCCAGGGGAGCCTCCAAGGCCTCCTCTGCACACAGACCTCCGTCAGGAGCTTCAGGGTCTGTTGGTGGACAGGGCGGTGGAGCCTGTGCCTCCCCACTTGCAAGGTCACGGATTCTACTCCAGGTATTTCCTGGTGCCCAAAAGGACCGGTGGCCTTCGCCCCATTCTGGACCTCAGGAACCTCAACAAGTTCCTAGTGAAAGAAAAGTTCAAGATGCTTACTCTTGGAACCCTTCTGCCCTACCTCCAACAGGGAGATTGGCTATGCTCCTTAGATCTAAAGGATGCGTACACTCACATCCTCATTCATCCAGACCACAGAAAGTACCTAAAGTTCATCGTGGGAGGAAACCATTATCAGTAGAGTGCTGCCTTTCGGCCTCACCTCTGCCCCCAGAGTCTTTACAAAGTGCTTAGCAGTGGTGGCGGCTTACCTGAGAAATCAGGGCATCTTTGTCTTCCCCTATCTGGACGACTGACTCATCAGGGGTCAGACAGGTCAGGAGGCCAATCAAGCCACCCTCAGGACCATTGCTCTTCTGCAACGCCTGGGGTTTGTCATAAACTTCGCAAAGTCCACTTTGCTCCCTTCCCAGAACTTGGAGTTCATAGGGGCAAGGTTGGACTCTCTCCTGGCAAACACATTCTTGCCAGAAAACAGAGCCCGAAGGTTGATGGCCTTGGCAAGTCAGTTTCTCATCAGGTCCCTGGTCTCCGCCAGACTCTGCCTGCGGCTTCTAGGCCACATGGCTTCGACAGTACATGTGACCCCCAATGCCAGGCTCCATATGAGGCCTGCACAGTGGTGCCTTCGGATTCAGGCAGCCTCAGAGACAGGATAAGGGTGTCCAGACCATTTCTGCACTCCCTCAACTGGTGGCTACACCCACCCAATCTGCTGAAAGGGGTGCCCTTTCAGATTCCAGGTTACACAGTGATACTAACCACAGATGCCTCCCTGCAAGGCTGGGGAACGCATTGTCTGGGCAAGTGCACCCAGGGCCTCTGGTCTCCCTGGGAAGCTGCACAGCAGATCAATCTCCTCGAACTCAGAGCTATTCGATTAGCACTCAAAGCTTTCACTCCTACCCTGGCTCAACAGTCTGTCCTGATTCAGACAAACAACCAGGTTGCCATGTTTTATGTGAACAAACAGGGCGGAACTGGGTCCAGGATCCTTTGTCGGGAAGCTCAGGACCTTTGTTCTTTTGCCCTCAAGCACAACATGCTCCTCAGGGCTGTCTACCTTCCAGGCCAGGACAACTACCTGGAAGACAGGTTAAGCAGATACTGCAGCCCCACGAGTGGCAGCTGCATCCTTCAGTGGTTCAGAAGATCTTCCTGAAATGGGGTCTCCCTTTGATGGATCTCTTTGCCAGCCCCATGAACAAGCAACTGCCAAAGTTCTGCTCCAGGCAACCACATCCTTTGCGGATAGCAGCGGATGCTTTTCTGATATCTTGGTCTCAGGGCCGCCTCTATGCGTTTCCTCCCACACCCTTGGTGGCCCGAACCCTATTCAAGATTCTCTAGGACAAGGCCTCGGTCCTGCTGATAGCTCCCAGGTGACCGAGACAGCCTTGATTTCCTCTTCTGCTTCAACTGGCGGTAGATCCTCCACTGCCTCTTGGGTTGCAACCCGACCTTCTCACACAGGACCAGAGTTCCCTTCTGCACCCCAATCTCAAATCTCTCAATTTGATGGCCTGGAGGCTGCAAGGGTAGTTTTGGCTCCCTTGGGCCTACCTCAGGAAGTTGAGGAGGTTGTCCTAGCCTCTAGGAAACAGTCTACTAGGAAAACCTATCCTCTCAAGTGGAAGAGGTTTTCTGTGTGGTGTCACCTATGTACAGAGGATCCTTTTTCCTGTACTGTTGACAGTAGTTCTTCAGTACTTACTGCACTTATCCAATCAGGGACTTAAGTCCAATTCTGTTTGGTTCCACCTCTCAGCTCCAGCTGCTCACCACTCATTGGTAGAGGGGCAATCTCTATCTGGTCACCCCTTGGTGTCCTGCTTTCTCAGGGGCTTGCTTTTACTCAAGCCTCCCATCCGTCCTCCTGCCCCTGAGTGGGAGCTGAATGTGGTCTTGCAGCAACTGACTCACCCACCTTTTGAGCCGATGGCTACTTGTCCACTATGCTTCCTCTCCTGGAAGACACTCTTCCTGATAGCCCTTACCTCGGCTAGGCGAGTAAGTGAGCTTCAGGCCCTGGTCTGTGACAGGCCTTACACCAAGTTCTATACGAACAGGATAGTCCTCAGGACTCATCCAAAGTTCCTTCCAAAGGTTGTCTTCTCTTTCCACCTCAATCAGGAGGTGGTTCTTCCAACATTCTTCCCTAGGCCTCATGCTAGCCAGGCTGAAGCAGTCCTGCATACCCTGGACTGTAGGAGGGCCTTATCCTTCTACCTTGACCGTATGCAGGGGCATAGAAGGGCTACTCAGCTCTTCGTATCCTTTGACCCCAATAAGTTGGGGTTGACTGTGTCCAAGCGTACCTTGTCCATCTGGGTGGCTGACTGTATCACCTGGGCTTACAAGGCGGCTGACCTTACTTTGCAGGGTAGGGTCACGGCCCATCGTGTCAGGGCAATGGCTGCCTCAGTGGCTCATCTCCGCTCTGTGCCCTTGGTAGACATCTGCAGGGCTGCAACTTGGTCTTCAAGCCGGACTTTTGCGGCCCATTACTGCCTGGAGAGGGAGTCCCGTAGGGACAGTGCTTTTGGCCAGGCAGTACTCCGGAATCTCTTTGAGGTTTAGGCAACTCCTGCCCTCTGTTGGGCTACCGGTGGAGGTTGTGTCCTTGAAAAGCTTTTCTTTGCTGCTGAGACTAGAGGGAATTCTCTTGTTCAGCCTGGGTTCCTCGGTAGCCCAGAGCTTGGGAGTCACCCATATGTGAGGACTGACTTCCTGCTTGGTCCTGGAGAAAGAGTAGTTACTCACCTGTAACAGGTGTTCTCCAGGAGCAGCAGTAATCAGTCCTCACAACCCTCCCTCCTCCCCTTGGAGTTGCAGTTGTACATAGTTTATTTTCTTTTTTTGTGTGCTGTTCTTAGCTATGTCATTTGACTGAGGTAAGATGACACCTTTAGGCGGGAAGGGAACTGCGCATGCGTGCCTGCATTCCCAAAGGCTTTCATAGAAAGCTGGGGAAATGCTCCGCTGGGGCGTCATCGGCGCCGATGACACCCATATGTGAGGACTGATTCTTGCTGCTCCTGGAGAACACCTGTTACAGGTGAGTACTCTTTCTACGGGGACAGCAGGAATCAGTCCTCACAGCCCTCCCTCCTCCCCTTGGAGTTGCTTCTTTACCATCTTTTATTTTTGCTGGTTTTTATCTATGTCATCTGTCTGAGCAAGATAGCACCCATGGGTGGGAAGGGGACCACGCATGCGTGGTGGCATCTCCCAAAGTCTTTCTTTGAAAGCTGTGGGTATTCTTCCGCGAGGGCTTAGTCGGTGCCGACGTCACGTGTATTTGAGGACTGATTCCTGCTGTCCCCAGAGAACACCTGTTACAGGTGAGTAACTATGCTTTTGAGCTGGTTCAGCTAGGGTCATACTTCAGTATTTCTCTGTCTGTAGTCTATGGTGGATTCAGCACTGGTGCTTCTAGTCTGGAAATTGTGTTAGCTCCTGGGCAGCCTTCCTAGGGGTGCTGAAACTCAGAGCTCGACAGCAGATGTCTCTAGAGTGTATCCTTCTGCACCATGCTGAAGTTTCCTGGGGTAAAGGGGTCTCCCCCCCCCCCCAATCAATAACCCTGATTTGGTGAGTTCCCAATATTCTACTGTATCAAGACTGTCTTCACTCAGCCTTCTTCCCCCCGCCCCGCAGCCTCTAGATGGAAGAGAACGTATTTGAGGAGAGAGCTGAGCACTGTCTGCAGTCCAGGGCACCTTGGTAAGTGCAGTCTCTTGTTTGTTTGTGCCTGCATTTGCAACCACAGCTGTGGGTTCAGCCCAATCTTTCCCATTGGTCTGGTCTGTCGTTGGGGCTGTTTTTTCCTGGGCTGGGAGCATTAGTCTCACCTTCCCATTACATTGTTGGCTGCACATGTGTAAGGCGTGCCACCACATACATGTGCAAAGTTATACGGGTTGGCCTGATGATCATTGCCTCCCTGAGTGTGTGTAATGTGATGCATGTCAGCCCTTAAGAAGTGTTTCTTGGTCTGTGGGAAGCGCTGAGCTGGACCTGTTTCTCTCCTTTGCGAGGGCTGTGTGAAGGACCCGGAAAACCCATTGAAGGCTGGAACCTTGCAAGTAAAGACACTCCATATTGGGTTTCAGAGCAGACCTCAGCAAATCCTAGACAATCCCCCTCTTCGCCAGACTTCCCCGCTCCTCCAGGCCCAGGGCCTACAGCACCAGAATTCTTCTCCTTCTTCCAGCAAGCATGATCTTTCAGGCTCAGTCTTCTTCTTGGGCAAAGCAAAGTTCAGCGCTGCCCCTACTGACATCTGTAGGCCTGTGACTTGGTCATTCCTTTTAACCTTTGTTAAGCATTACCATTTGAACGTCTATGCCTGAGTGGACATGGCCTTTGATACAGAAGTTTTGAAGGCAATCGTGTCCTTTCATGCCCAGTGGGATCATAGCTTTGTCACTTTCCACTTGTCTGGATTGGTCTAGCAAGATGATCTGGAAGATGTCATTTTACAGTACTTACCAAATAACATCCTTTGCTGGAGTCCTGCTTGATCAGGCCACATTGGTGCTCTGCTACCTCTGCAATTTTTTTCTAGGCTTAGTCCTAGCAGCTATGCTGGGTGATGTCTGTTCTGTACATAGTTTGTGTGTAGTTCTATCTTTGTTGCCCTCAATGAAGGAGGGTATGGTCAGGTTCTTGGCCATATGTTTGGGTATGAATACTGAAGTATACCCATGCTCAAGTAACAGTGATGCCACTGTAATTTTCTTGTTTGTTGGGGCACAGGCCACTTCTCTGGACTGTTTATCAGGACTCAGGGAAAGGACATTATCTGGTAAGTAAAATTTCATCATACATAAATACATGCATAAACGTTGATAAGAATTCCATGATCCGTAATCGGCATGCTTTTCTCACTTGGTTAATTCCATTAATATGATTATTTCTTTCCGAAGAAAAGTTACTGTTCAAAAGTTAAATTTTAGTAGACATACAAACCATTTTGTTTGTCTTCATTTGTTTTGGTATTTTGGGATGGGAGATGTAGCCTATTTCTTATCTTACAAAATGGGAATGATGGATTTGGTTCTCATGTTTTTATTGCCTCTTAGTGGTATTTGAAATTAAGCAAATTGTAGGACTTAGGCAGAAGCTTCATACTACAGTATGCAATCAAGTATGACCATCTAAATTCTTTGTTACAGCAGTTAAGAATTTAAATATGCTCTTAACTAATACTAACTCTCTTAACAGCTGTATTTTTTTTCTTCAATCCTTTTAGTTTATCTCACTCATCTGGATTATGCAGATACTGAACGAATAATGACAGAAAAGCTTCACAATCAAGTTAATGGCACAGAATGGTCTTGGAAAAATTTGAATACGCTTTGCTGGGCTATAGGCTCAATCAGTGGAGCTATGCATGAGGAAGATGAGAAAAGATTTCTTGTTACTGTCATAAAGGTGTGTGGTAGTTCAAATACAGGGTAGGGCATTCTTGTTTGTTTAATCTAAAAAGAAAGTAAATTCCTGTCTACAAATGTTTTGTTGATTCATTTTTCTTGTACATGCCAGAATTACGGCCAAAGCAGTATTGGCAGTGAGTGCTAGGCTAAAGCTTTTAGCCTCTCTGCTATTATTTATTGTTAACCACTTTGCTTGTACAGGTACACCATTGATTTTCCGGCAACTGATGGCTGGGCATATCTATTAATCCGGACATAATTATGGGAAGGCACTTGAGTTATTTATACTAATAATGTATACTGTATTTCATTTAATCATTTAATGTACATTTAATATTTGTTTAAGTTTCTAGCAGTCCACTGTGTTTAGGAGACATAGGTGGTGTATAATTAACAAGTCAGAGGTGTATTGCTGAATTATCATTGTGATCTCTGGTGGTCCGGCAAAACCGATGGTCTGGCAAGACTTTGGAGCCAAGGATGCTGGAAAATCTGTGGTGTACCTGTAGTACGAAAGACATTGTAGTAGAAGTTTTATATTCTGTATATTATCGGGAACAAAGTCTGCCTTAGCACTCAACATATGCATTTATAAGGCTCATAAGGAGATGATGTTTTTTAAAACTTTATTGACATACATTTACATATTTTGAATTGTTTCATGGAATATTTGGGACTTGGTCACGTTTTGTTCCTTATTGTCCCTCCAGTCCAATCCTGCACCTCTGGGTAGTGTAACTCTTCCAGCAGCTTGGAGACTGAGCATGTCATCTTTTTGATGACACTAGTGTACTTAAACAGCTGGCACTGCCCACCAGCCCCAGTATGCTCAGTCTCCAAGCAGCTGGAGGAGGTAGTGAGCCCCAGGGTGCTGGACTCATTGAAGGGACAACTAAGGGAAGATATACTATTGTAACCTAATTCTTTCTCCCTCTGTTCAGTACTGCTAATCTTCCACCAGCTTCATCTTGCTCATATTATTCCTCTTCTCAAGTCACTTCGTTGGCTCCCTATCCGTTTTTGCATTCACTTCAAATTTCTCTGCTGACCTATAAGTGCATTCACTCTGCAGCTCCTCACTACCTTTCCTCTTCTTATCGTCCCTCCAGTCCAGTCCCGTCCCGCACCTCTGGGGTAGTATTACCTCTTCCAGCAGCTTGGAGACTGAGCATGTCATCTTTTTGATGAAACTAGTGTACATAATGCAGCTGGCACTGCCTACCAGCCCCAGTATGCTCAGTCTCCAAGCAGCTGGAGGAGGTAGTGAGCCAGGGTGCTGGACTCATTGAAGGGACAACTAAGGGAAGATAGGCTTAGTTAAAGTTTGCTTTTTATTTCCCCTGTTAAGGTGCATGTTTCTTTGTTTTTAAAGGCAGAAAAAAAATCTGAAAGAACCTGGGGGACAGCAGGGGATATTCCTTCTCTCCCCTCCCCCCAGGATTTCAGGGGGGGAGTTCTGTGGGGGCCTTCCTTAGTCCAAGACTTCTGGCGGCTCCCAAACCCGTTATCGGGTGAGGAGCCACCGCAGGGGCAGCAGTTGATTGATGGGAGTGAAAGCCTGCAGCCTCAAGTCGCCCCCCCCCCTCAGTGCCGAAGCCAGGAAGGAAGGCTGAGCGTGAGGGGTAGAAAAGCCACTTGGCAAAAAGGCTCCAAGGTAAGAGCGGAGTGGGGGGGGCGGGATGGCAGGAATCTCTAGCAACCGCCGGAACATGAGACAGAGTGAGCTGAGGCCGTGCATTTGGGAGCTTGCAGCGGCAAGGGACATTCCCCCCACCCCCCCCGTGTTTAGTCGTGATTTCTTCTTCAGGCCCACATGTGTTTTAACCCCCTCTGTGTTTTGGGCACCAGGGAGAGGCAGCCACCAGAGAATAAAGCAGGACAGAGCAGCTTCTTCCTAGGGGGCCATTTGCAATTTCCTTTCAATATCCTTTTATTTTAGTTTAGTTTGGATACTCTAGTGCTCTGTGCCTGAGCCCATGGAGGTGCACTGTACTAAGGATCCTTTTTCCTACCCGGGTACAGATTGAAGGCGTTTCTGGGGCGTGCCTGCAGCCCTTCCCACCATGCCAGCCAGACCGTACTGCCTGGTATGGGATGGTATCAAGGGAAGTGACCCCCACCTCATGCCACATCCTTACGTTTTGAGCTGTATAACACAAGGAATTGCTTATTCAGTGCACAATGACTTGCTGCAGACCTGTGGAAAAAGCCTAACTGTGCTATTGTCTGTTGCTGGGCGGATTTCAGAGAGCTGTTTTGCCTGATCAGGTGATGTAAGTGACAGTTTGTTGAGACATTGTGACTTTCTCTTGAGAACGGTCAGGCAAAAGGTCAGAGACAGAAATAAGTGAAAGATAAGCAGGAAATGTATACATCTAGAAAGATAGACAGTCAGTGGATAGGAGGCAAATGAAATCCTCCCACCTGTCTATGGCCAGTTAGTAGCCTGACATGATCATCCCTTGTCTCTTAGTCCAGATTATGTACCTACTAAATTTGTGATATTTTATTTGTTTGCTTTTATATGTCGCCCCTTCCAGAGATCAAGGGTGGTTTACAGTGAACATAACACAATTATATTATAACATAGAACTCACTTTTAATGTCTTAACAGCTGTTTAGCAAAATAGCTAAATAACATATTAAAGTAATTTATTTAGAGTATTTTGGAATATATTAGCTATTCCATTTTCAAAGGGTGATATTGCTTGTAAAGGAAGCTGTAGTCCTTATAAAAATGTAAACTTTTATTCTGAAAAAGTGTCAGAGTCTGATGGGATCCGTGCAAGGTCCATGTCATATCTTTGTGGTACAACACAGCAATGCAATCTAAAAATCCTCAAGATATGCGGGACCCAATGGGAAGCAGTCTCGGAGCCAAGCGTCTGCCTAGACTGCACGCAAGAGGCTAAGTCATTGGAGCAGGGCCTGCTGGACGAGACGAGGCAGGAGAGTCCCTCCCAGTCTCAAGAGACCCTGGAGGCAGGGGGGTGCCGTGTTACCTTCAATGGATCCGGCTTCCGGTCCCTGCATAATGCCTGGGCCATCCACCCCTCAAGCCCAGGGAGCAATAGGACTCCCGGGAGAGTTCTCACCAGAGTTTCTTTTACATAAGGTGTTTTGCCTACATCAACTGAGCTTGGCAAGCAGCTCCTCAGTCCCGGAACGCGGGGCTAAGTGGGTGTCCAATGCAAAAGAGCACAAGCCAGGGGCAGTGGCGTCTAAGCGGGCTAGAAGCATCTGCAGGAATAGTTGGAAGAAGGAGAGATCCCAGAACAGGAGGATCAGGCCCGGATTGTTCGGGTGTACCACCGGGAGGAGCTGCTGGTGCTCATCTTGGAGTCCCTGAAGGCCCTGAATATGCCCGCTAACCTTCCAGCAGAGAAAGAGGTGCTGGAGGATCCGCTGCTCCAGGCGGTGTGGAAATCGCAGAAAGTCTTTCCAGTACATAGAGTAGTATGACAATGATCCAGGAAGAGTGGGATCTACCGGGAGCCGGTCTTAAAAGGGTGCCATCCATGATGTGCCTGTACCCGCTGCCGGAGCAAGAACAAGAGCTCCTTCAATCGCTCAAAGTGGACGGCAGTGGTGTCAGCGGTAGTAGACGAGACTTCAACTCGTCTCCTGCATCTAAGAGTCGTGGAACCGGTTCTGCAGTATGGCTGTGGTCGATACTCCATGTATTTCGTGGTGCCCAAAAAGGAAGGTTCCTTTCACCCGATTCTTGACCTTAAGGGCATGAGCCGCTGTCTCTGGGTACCACATTTCCACATGGAAACACTGGGACCAGTAATAGTGGCAGTAGGAAGCAGAGCATTCTTGACATCTCTTGATATCATGGAGGCATATCTGCACATTCTCATCCATCCAGAACATCAATAGTTTCTCTGCTTTGCAGTGCCAAGGGGCCATTTCAAGTTTCAAGCGTTGCCCTTCAATCTGGCGACCGTCCCCCCCCCCCCCCATACCTTCACCAAGGTCATGGTGGTGGCAGTGGCAACTCTCTGCAAGGAAGGAGTTCTCATCCACCTGTAACTAGACGATTGGCTGATCTGGGCAAAGTCCAGGGACGACAGCGAAAGAGCAACAGCACAGGTGGTGGAGTTCCTTCAGTCTCGGTTGGGGGGGATCAACCTGGCCAAGAGTCAGTTACGGCCGGACCAAGAACTAGAGTATTTGGGAGCGTGCTTCGATACACACGTAGGCAGGGTTTTCCTGCCGGTTTGCTGGGCATAGGAGCTATGACAGTTGATACAGCAGTTCCTGAAGACTGTGAGACCATCGGCATGGCATTATCTGCAGGTTCTGGGGACCATGGCGACCACTCT
The DNA here is from genome assembly GCA_033557465.1 of Ichthyophis bannanicus. Taxonomy (NCBI): domain Eukaryota; kingdom Metazoa; phylum Chordata; class Amphibia; order Gymnophiona; family Ichthyophiidae; genus Ichthyophis; species Ichthyophis bannanicus. The sequence continues at coordinate 258,570,535 of CM066033.1, forward strand.
TGAGCTAGTCCCATGGGCACTGGCACACATGCAACCGCTGCAGAGGGCTCTGCTCCATCAGTGGTCCCATCGGAATCCACCCCTGTCCCAAGTATTTCCCTACCTGTAGAGCACCAGGAGAGCCCTCAGGTGGTGGCTGCATCCAGGGAGCCTGGAAGGGGACTTGCCACTCGAGTCCCCGGTGTGGATTCCACTGATGCCAGTCTGTCAGGTTGGGGAGCCCATTTCAAAGGACACTCTGTTAAGGGACAGTGGAGTACGCAGGAGTCCCTGTGGTCGATCAACAAGTTCGAGATGCGAGCGGTGAGCTTGGGACTAGGTTTCAAGCCATAGTTGCAGGGAAAGGCAGTCGGATAATGCGACCACGGTGGCTTACATCAACCGGCAAGGAAGCACAGGGAGTGCAGACTTGGCTGGAGGAGGAGGCCAATAGGCTGTTTGGATGGGCAGAAATTTGTCTCCAGGCGTTATCAGTGGCGCACATAGTGGGAGTCGACAATGTGATGGCAGACTATCTCAGCCAAATGCACGTGGACCCCAGAGACTGGCAGCTCAACCAGGGGGTGTTCGAGCAAGTGATCCGACGATGGGGCACACTGGTCATGGACCTAATGGCAATGTTTGAGTCAGCCAAGGCCTGCTGGTTTTTCAGCAGAAGAAGAGAAAGGATGTCCGAGAGCCTGGAGGGTGTCTCCTATGTTTTCCCCCTGTGGGCACTCATAGGCCAGGTAGTGCAACGGATAGAGGCGCACCGGGGATTAGTAATTTTTGTGGCAACATACTGGCCGAGGCGCCCATGGTATGCCAACCTGATTCAGATACTGGCAGATCGACCATGGCGGCTTCTAGGTCGGAAGGACCTCTTGACGCAGGGGCCGCCTCGTATGCCTCAGGTGGATCGATTCTCACGGCATGGCTCTTGAAAGGGCGAGGTTGAAGAAGAAAGGATATTCGGGCTCGGTGATAGCGACCTTGCTACAGGCCCAGAGAAGGTCTATGAACCTGGCGTACATCCGCGTAGGGTGCATCTTAGAATTGTGGTGCAGAGAGAGGCAGGTGCACCCTTCCACTGCCTCTGTCCCGGACATCTTGTCGTTCTTGCAGTCTGGTTTTGATAAGAGTCTAGCCGCTAGTTCCTTGAGGGTGCAACTGGTGGCAATTTCCTGTTATCGCAGAAAAGTCCATGGAATGGCGTTGGGTATCCACCCAGAAATGCTGAGATTTCTAAGGGCGGTGACCCACCTCCATCTGCCCAGGAGGGCAGTGGTATACCCCCTTGGGATCTCAATCTGGTGCTGACGGCGCTGTCTGGGAAATCCTTTGAGCCATTGAGTCAAGCTTCCCTGAAGGATTTGACTCTGAAAACGGTATTCCTAGTGGTGATTTGTGCGGCACGCAGGTTTTCAGAACTTAAGGCCCTGTCGTGCCAGGAGCTGTTCTTTTCCTTCTCCAAGGAGAAAGTGGTCCTGCGCCCACCTGGTACCTTCATTTTTGCCAAGGTGATGTCAGCATTTCATGTAAATCAGGCCGTTTCCTTACCGGCTCTGGTGAGCACGGATGTGGGCCCTGCCACTCCAAAGCTGTGCCGCCTGGATGTTAAAAGAGCTTTGTGAAGGTATGTGAAAAGGGCATCCTCCTTTCGATCGGTTCTTTTTGGCGGGCTTTGCAAAGGTGAGGCGGCAGCTAAGGCCTCCATTTCCAGATGGATCAGGGAGGCAGTCGCGTAGGAGTACATCTTGAAGGGTAAAGCAGTGCTGACGGGGTTGCGGGTGCATTCCACGAGAGCACAGGCAGCCTTGTGGGCAGAGAATAGTTTAGTTCCGCCAGTGGAGATCTTTGGGGCGGCAACATGGTGGTTGCTGCATACTTTCTCTAAGCATTATCGCCTGGATGTCCAGGCGGCAGGGGGCGCTCGTTTCAGATTGGCAGTGCTTCAGGCCAGTTGTGCAGGTCCCTCCCATTAGTTTAACTGCTCTGATACATCCCAGAGGTGTGGGACTAGACTGGAGGGGACGATAAGGAAAAAGAAATTAGACTTTCCTGCTAATTGTTGTTCCTTGAGGAACTCCGGTCCAGTCCTGGAACCCTACCTGAGTGCTTTCTGTGATAATCTCCAGGAACAAGCAGGAATGAGTCTTCACACGTGGGAGACGTCGCCGACGGAGCCCGCACGGGAATGCTCCCCAGCATCCAATCAGAAAGCCTTTGGGAGCATCCCCCGCGCCTGCGCGGTGGCTTCCCGCCCTTCCTACTGCCTCTCCCCAGTTTTTCGTTTTCCGCGGAGCAAGCAGGATGTCCCTCCTGCCACCGCAGAAATTTTTTCCTTTGTTCTTGTTTCTGTAGTCGCGGCTTTTCCCGCCAACGGTGGCACCTCCGTGCCCCTTTCTTTCTTTTCTTTTCACTTAATTTTCATTTAAATTTCATTTATTTTGGTCGCCTAGAGGGACCCTCCCCTCTGGGCGCCGAGGCCTACCGGGCTTACAGCATGGAGCCTTCTTCTCCCCAGCAGTGCCTTCACTGCGGGGACCTAATTTTCAAATTGGACTCCAATGCCTGGTGCCTCTCTTGTTTGGGGCCTGACCCTTCTTTCCCGGATCCCCCGGGCTACAGTGTCGGGAGAAGACCCTCCCTTTTTCTGATATCTCTCGACAACGTCTTCGCACCCAACGCGCGGTCGTCGGGTTGTTCTTCTCTTCAGGATCAGGTATCCACACAACAGTCTGTTAAGACTAGCCGAGTCTTGAGGGGCGAGTCTCATGCGCGGCATGGCGACAGCTCCAGCCGACCCCTCAAATCCCCCTTGGCTAATATACCCCGGCAGGAGTCCTTGGGCTCCAAAGCATTTACGGGGTTTCGGGATGTTCCTGAGGTTCTCTCCTCACAGAACATTCCCGAGCCATGCCCGAGGGAGGTACCCGCTTTGAGCGGTGCCGATTCGTCGGCGTCGAGTGTTCCACTCTTCGCCAGGGATCATCAGCTGGTGTCATCGGCGCCTCCGGGGCCGATCGACTCGACCGGGTCTGACCTCCCTACATCCCAGCCATGCTCGGGTGTGGTATCCGCTCCAGGCGGTACTGAGACGTCGGCGTCGAGCGTTCCGCTCCTCACCAAGCATCGTCGGCTGCCGTCCTCGGCGCCTCCGGAGCCGATCAACTCGGTCCAGCCTGGCGTTCCTCCATCACTGCCATGCGCGGGGGTGGTACCCCCGCTACGAGCGGTACCGACCCCTCGACGTCGGTGTCAAGCGTTCTGCTCCTCACCGGGGATTGCCAGCTGCGGTCCTCGGCGCCTCCGGGGCCGACCGACTCGCGCCGGTATGGCGTCCCTACGGGGGTAGTATCCGCTTCGGGCGGTGCCGACCCGTGGGCGTCGAGTAACCCGCTCCCCACCGGGGATCGCCAGCCGCTGCCTTCGGCACCTCTGGGGCCGATCGGCTCGGCACAGTCTGGCCCTGCGGTCCTGCCATGCGCGGAGGCGGTACCCGCTTCGAGCGCGCCGGCGTCGATGGTTCCACCCCTCGCCGGGGATGATCTCCTGGCCTCACTCCCCTCGGAGCCGCTCGCTTCGACCCGAGCTGGGTCGCCGGTATCCCAGCCCTGCGCAAGGGTGGTACCGGTTTTGAGCGGCGCCACTCCGCCGGCGACGGCAGGGGCGTCGGGCTCAAGGGACCGCCATCAACCTTCCCCGGGGACCTCGGGGTGTGTCGACCAGCACACGGGCGACCCCCCGGCATCGACGCGGCCGTCGAGGGCCCCGCCTTTTCCTAGAAAAGGAGCCTCGGGGTCTTCGATCGCCTCGATCCCACCGCAGGGGCTTTGCACTCCCCCCCCCCCCTCCCGCAGGGACTCGTCGTCGGGTGACCTGGGTCCCCTCGGGGACGGGCCGTATGCCCCGGCAGGCTTTCCCTCCGGGTAGGACGGGTTCGAGAGGGGGCCCGGCATCGGGCAGCGCCCGCCGATCGACATCGGCACCGGCGTCAGATGACCCCCTCTCCACCGAGCTCCGTCCTCGGGGGCCCTTGATGCTCGCGGCACCGGTCCGCACGGTTCTGATCCGCGCTCCGGGATCTCCACCACCGGCGCGGTCACTCCCGCCGGGGTCCTCGAGGGAGTCGATCTCCTCGCTCGGTTCGATGCCCAGCCTGGAGTCGTTGTCCAGCCTTGAAAGCCTGGCCACTGCACGTCTCGGGATCGGCCCCTGTCCCCTCCCGCAACGCAGAGCGGAGACCGCTGGCCCCTGCCCTCCGGCGGCCGCGGATTCGCTCCAGTCACGGGGGGAAGCGCCGCCCCCAGGTTCGGGGCCGAGGCCGATTCCTGCGGCGCCGTCGGTCCCATCGACCCCCTTCGATGCCTAGCTTGGAATCAATTCCAGGAGCCGACGACGCCATGTTGACTGCCTCGATCCGGGTCTGGGGGGTCTCCTTCTCTGCCCAGCGGGCATCGGCCCAAGCGGCCTCTTAGTGCCCTGGCGGCCTCTCCCGCCATAACTCCTCCGGCAGAGCCGCCTTTTCAGGATTTTCTCCTTGACATGGCGGACTTGCTGGCCATCCCTATCCCGGACCCGAGCCCAGGCCCTGCGGAACAGGCAGCCGTGATGCTTCCTCTGCATCCCTCCCTGCAGGATCTCCTGCTGGGGGCTTGGCGGTCGCCTTTGAGGGTCCCGTCGACTGCGATGCAGGCTCTGTACCGGGTGCCTCCGTCCCCGGGGTTTCGGCAAACTGGGGTGCCTCTGTCCCCGGGGTTTCGGCAGCACCAGCTTCCACATCGGTCCATTGTGGTGGAATCGGTGCTGAGGAAGGCCGAAAGCAAGGAGAAGCATGCTTCTCGCCCTCCAGGCCGCGCCTCGAAGACGCTAGATACTCTAGGACGTCAAGCCTTCCAAACGTCTATGCTGGCGGCCAGAATTATTTCATATATATTTTATGAGTTTGTCGCTTCGGGAGGTCACCGAGAGGTTATCTCGGTTATCCCCCTTCGTATCTGCAACCAAGGCCTTTGAATATTCCCTGCTTCTTTATCACTGCAGAAATATCTCCGGATTCCTTTCTCGTGCTTCTCTGGACTCCTTCCGGTCGGTCAGCAGAGCCTCTGCTGTTGCCATTAGAGCACGCCGTACAGCATGGTTGCAGGCGTCCGAGTTGTGTAGACGGGCACAGCACAACCTGGGTAATTCTCCCTGCGACGGATATCACCTCTTCAGTAGCGAAGCCTTACATCAGGTCGCACAGTGCTTCGCTAACCTTCCCAGAGTTATCAGCCAGCCTAGGGCCCGGCTCCCCCCCAGCGGTGGTAAACGCCTCTCCAGACCCCCCTTCCCTAGGAAGAGGAAATGTCAGCCCTCCGCCCACCCTCCAGGCGCACCCAAGCAAGGGACCTCTCACCCCGGGTTGATGTCCCCGGGCCCGCGCCAGGACTCTCATACTAAGCATTTTTAGACTCAGGTGGGCGGCTGCCTGCACTTAACCTCCTTACCAGAAGTTTAAAATTGAGCTCTACTCTGGGGCTCGTTCAGTTGACAAAGGGTTCGGGGACTCATCTAGGGGTTCAGGTATTCTCCTCCGTGGGAAAGGGAGACCACCTTACTCTGTGATAGCTATGGCCCACGGTCACCCTACTTGCTCTTCGGTGCGTCCCCGAACCCCTCTCAGCCAGTATTCCCTTGCTGATTGCTTCCGTACCAGAATTCCCCTTCCAGCCGCTATAGTCCCCCAATACTTACCAGGGGCTATACCCTCATGTTCCCCGAATGTGCGGGGGATGAGTTCTGTGTGCAGGTCCTGGGGGCATATATAGGCCTCCAACCCCTGAGGCGTTCTACCGGACGGATGCTATCCTCCGTCCCCCACGCTACCGCGCTCTTAGCTCGCCGATCTGCCCTTGCCCTCCGGAACGGATCCCTCCTTTGACGGATCTTGAGGCCACCTCTCCCGGTGGACGTTCTGGGGATTGATGGCAGATCCGCCTTACCAGGGTGCTGCTCATGGAGGTAGGCCCCCCGGCGTACCTGCGTTAGTACAGGAGGGGGCGTCCCCATGTCCACCGGCTTAGATATACTAGATATCACCTGCTTGATAGGCGCCTATTGGGGGATGCCCACAGTACCTGTGTTCTACCGCCTTTTTCCCCCTATGGCCGGTACTCACCCCCCCCCCGGGGGTCCGGCCAGTCCGCCTGCCTATTCCTCAATAGGCCCGCGGACTGGTGGTACCCTACTGCTGTGAAGTCAACAGCTCCTTTTTTCAGTTAGGTCCTCCTCCCAGAGGTCCGGACCCTTGTCTCCCTATCTCTCACTAGGGCAGACTGTGTACTCCTTCTGCTCCGGGGTACACCTCTACTCTTCTCCGGGATAGGCTCTCTAGTCCGGCCTGTCTTCCACTGTTAGTCCTCTGAGTTATGGACTCTACTCCTAAGGGAGTGCTCAGCTTGCATTAAGCCTCCTGGAAGACCTGCTGTCCTTCTCCTGACCCAGCTGACGCTTCCTCCTCGCTGCGGTGAAGTCTCCTTGATGACCTCGCTACTGCGTCTACAGTGCCTTCATCACAGGACTATTTCCGACAACCCGGTGGGTAAGCCATACAGGGTTCTAAATCATTAATTCTTTAAAACTTAATGGCCGGTAAGCTCTATATGGTACTAGGTCATTTACTCATTAAATGCTTAATGATACTCTTCATGCACCCCTCTGACGACTCCCTGTAGCCTGGGGGGTTTTTGCTGTATCTAATGGTACCTGTTCTGCACTCTAAAGACTTTCCCCTGTAGTCTTTAGATTCGCTGTTCCTCTATTCAACTCCTGCCCTCCATCCCTCAGGGGATGCCGGGGATTCAGGTTGGGCAAATGCCATCCCGTCCTGGGCTGCGCTTATGGGGATCTCCCCGGGCATCCTTAGCTAGGGAGTCCCCACGTGTGAAGACTCATTCCTGCTTGTTCCTGGAGATAGCACAGTTACTTACCTGTAACAGGTGATCTCCGGAACAGCAGGAATTAGTCTTCACAACCCGCCCACCTCCCCTAGGAGTTGTATCTCTATTTTCTCTATTCCTTCCTCTCCTCTCCTTCTGGCTCAGCTATGAAACTCAACTGGAGAGAGGCAGTAGGAAGGGCGGGAAGCCACCGCGCAGGCGCGGGGGATGCTCCCAAAGGCTTTCTGATTGGATGCTGGGGAGCATTCCCGTGCGGGCTCCATCGGCGACGTCTCCCACGTGTGAAGACTAATTCCTGCTGTTCCGGAGATCACCTGTTACAGGTAAGTAACTGTGCTATCTGTGCGCACCCCAGTCCTGAAGTGGGCTTCCTTGGTGGAGGAAGTGGCCAGGAGGAGCCGGGAAGTGGGGTGTAATCGGCGTTTGGGGGGGTGGGGCGGATCGAAAGAGCTGTCGGTCGCTTGCTTCCTGCTGGTTGGAGTTGCTGAGGCGCTCAACAGGTAGGCCACCTCATACTGGAGGTTGGGTGCGGGGTATCCTTCACGGGATGGAGGGGGTACTAGTTTATTTAGGCACAGAAGTGTTTGTTGCATGTTTAACTACTTATTTGTTGCTCCTCTGAGTCTGCTTTGTCAATTGGTACTGGGACTGGTAGGCAGGGCCAGCTGCTTAAGAACATTAGTGTCATCAAAAAGATGACATGCTTAGTCTCCAAGCTGCTGGAAAAAGGTACACCACCCAGAGGTGTGGGACTGAACTGGAGTTCCTCAAGAAACAACAATTAACAGTTAAGTCTAATTTCTCTTTTCAGGATTTTTTTTTTAAATACAGTTAGGCAATTTGTTCTGTTGGTGAGCCTCATTGACCTTTTTATAGCATGAGCTATATAAGAGTGATGATGTGCTGAGACAAACTTTTGACGCCTTCTCCTTAATTTAACTTACATGTTTTTTCCATGATTATCTTTTTTTTGTACCTAGTAGAAGCCTTTTAGGGTCCTATTACAGAATGTAAGCTCCCCCCTCAGAATAAGAATCTTCATTTGCCAGTGCTTTTTTTTCTTTTGACTTGTAAACTTTGCTAATGTTATGGAGTAGCAAGTATTAATTAAATTTCATTTACTTGCTTTGCAGGATCTTTTGGGACTCTGTGAACAAAAACGAGGAAAAGATAATAAAGCAATTATTGCTTCAAATATCATGTATATTGTAGGTCAATATCCAAGGTTTTTGAGAGCTCACTGGAAGTTTTTGAAAACAGTTGTCAACAAACTATTTGAGTTCATGCATGGTAAATACAGTTTTTCTATTTATAGGGTGTATTTATATGTGTATAGAACTGTAACCTATTTTTTGCTTGCAATTCATGTGGTTTTTCATAGGGTTTTAATTTTAAGAGCTGACTTTTTCAGTGAAGTATAAATCTTTCTAAATATTTTTGTTCAGAAACGCATGATGGAGTTCAAGACATGGCCTGTGATACATTCATAAAAATAGCCCAGAAATGTCGCAGACATTTTGTTCAGGTGCAAGTTGGAGAAGTTATGCCATTCATAGATGAAATTCTGAATAATATTAACACTATCATTTGTGACCTTCAACCACAGCAGGTAAACAACATAAGTATGTTGTCTAATTTTGTCATCTGAACTACATATATTTGTTTAAAGATATCTAAGAAGCCAGTGTTCCATAGAGATGGCCGGTAGGGCATGTGCTGTTTGTCCTTCAGTTTAATAACGGTTGCTGGCAATTCTCACTTCCATTAATTTTATAAGTACATTGTGTTTTGTTCTATGTATTATATTCTTAGTTTTTACACCACTTTGCTTTTGCTAGAAAATATCTATCTCCTTATCTGTTTTGAAAATTATTTTTAATATTTCTCCCATATATTTGACTCATATGACTACAAGTTCTAAGATCTCCAGGAACAAGCAGGAATGAGTCTTCACATATGGGTACGTTGGTACCGACGGAGCCTGCATGGGAACGCTCCCCAGCATCTAAAAAGAAAGCCTTTGGGAGCATCCCACACACATGCGCGCTGCCTTCCCGCCTAAACACTTCCCTCTCATCAGTTTTCCGTTTTCTGCGGAGCCGGCAGGACGTACTCCTGTCACCGCAGAAAATTATTCTTTTTATCCTTACTTTTTTGTGGTCGCGTCTGCCTTCCCTTGACGCCACCGGTACCGCCGGTGCTTTTCTTTTTCTAAATAATTTCTTCTTTCCGACAGAAATTTTTTCCTGTTAGTGTCTGTCAGTTTCTAGGCCACTAGGCCTCCATTTTTTTCACTATGGAAAAGCCAGCCACTACCCTTAAGAAATGCTCTAAGTGTGGCGGTACAAATATTCTTTTAGGCACCCATACTTGGTGTCTAAAATGTTTGGGTCCTGACCATTGCTCACTGCAGTCTCTTTCCTGCTGGATTTCAAACAGAAGAAATCTTCAGAATCGAGCACAGCTCGATACCCGGTTCACATTGCACTCGATGTCACCAGATAGAATATCTCCACAGAATCAGGTAACCAAACAAAAGTCTGTAAAGACTAGCCAGTCCTCGAGTGGTAGATCTCCTTTCCAGTATCGAGATTGCTCCGGCTTTGCCCTCAAGGACATTTTGGCAGGAAAGCCCCGGCAGGAGTCTTCGGGCTCCAAAGCATTAACGGGGCTTCAGGTCATTCCCAGGGTTCTCACCTTGGTGAACATACCTGGGCCATGCTCGGTGGTTGTGGCCGCTTCGAGCGGTACCGACACCCCGGCATCTGCTACGGTGATGGATGAAACACTTCTCACTGATGAACGTAGTCTAGCGCTCTCGGTTACTTCGGTACCGTCAGAGTGGCTGCAGACCGTTCCTCCAGTATCGCTATCGCCTTCGGTACCGGTATCGGCATCAGTGTCGGTACCATCCATGCTTGCTTCGACAGACTCGATTCCTTCGATGCCGAGCCTGGAATCGATCCCTAGCATGGATGATTCGGTACCGACTCATCTCGGTACCAACTTCGGGTGGTACCGAAGACATCGTTTAGGGAGAATCCGATGCTTCATCCTTTAAAGCTTGAAAAGAAATCTCCCCTGAGGAGGACCCTCTAAAATGAGGGGTAAAGGCTAGACTTGTTAAAGATTCAGTCTTGGTACCGATGGGCTCATCCCAGTCATCGGTATCGGAAGACTTGAAAGGATGAAGCATCGGATTCTCCCTAAATCGATGTCTTTCGGCACCACCTGAAGTTGGTACCGAGATGAGTCGGTACCGAATCATCCATGCTAGGGATCGATTCCAGGCTCGGCATCGAAGGAATCGAGTCTGTCGAAGCAAGCATGGACGGTACCGACACTGATGCCGGTACCGGTACCGAAGGCGATACTGATACTGGAGGAACGGTCTGCAGCCACTCTGACGGTACCGAAGTAACCGAGAGCACTAGACTACGTTCATCGGTGAGGAGTGTTTCCAGGCATCCATGCTTTCAGCAAGGATTATCTCATATTTTCTATATGGGATTGCCTCTTGAAGAGGTCACAAAGAGCTTAAAGCTTTTGAACCCTTTCATTCAAGAGCATAAGAGAGCAAACTATTTCTTACTAGTCAATCATGCTCAAAATATCTCTTAAGTTCCTTAATCGTGCTTCCCTAGACAGTTTTGAGTCTATTAGCAGAACTTCTGCTATAGCCATAGGAGCACGATGCCTGGCCTGGCTCCAAGCTTCAGGCTTGGACAGATGGGTACAATAAAGGCTGGGAAATACTCCTTGTACTGGTGAAAATCTCTTTAACAAGGATGCTTTATGTCAAGCTACTCAGTTAAACACTGATGCTTTTACTGTCAGAGGATTGTCAAAAATGTCCTCTATCCCAGCCAATAAAAAGCTTTATCCCCCTAGGGGAAAAAAGTTTTATCCATGTCCTACCCATCATGTAGATGTTTCCAAAGACAGGTAACATCAAACCAGGCTAAGAAAATCAAGACCTCAACAGCCTCCGCAGGGTTTCTGATATTTCTATTCTCTGTTTTTTCTGTGTGAGGTTTAGAATCTCTAAGCCTACTTCTTTTTAACAGAAGTATCTAAGGTTCATCTCATCCATGCTGAGATACCAGTCATACATTGATTCAATCCTCGACTCTGGGCATGAATCTCTTACTACAAGAAAAATCCATCTTTTTAGCTCCAAGAGCTATTAAGGACCATCATACCCTAGAGATAACAGGTTTCTCCTTTTGAAAAAAAGGGAGACCTAACAACTAACAACAAGGTGAGCTATATCCTTCACCTTGACAGTTTTCTGTACGAGGATATCTTATACTTTTAACCGCAAGGGGGACCCTACCTCTTCAAAGACTTACCAAATTGTAAGTCCTCTCAACTCTGTATTACTTTCTATCCCTCTTAGTCCAGACTTCAGTCTCTAAGAGTACTACTAATCAACTGGAGGGCTTATCCTCTAAGCCCATAGGATTTTCTTCAATACCTACTCCAGTAAGTAGTTTCCGTACAGAGTTTTCTTCCCCTTTGCGGTCCATCTCCTTCTCTGTGTATCTTTGAGCTAACCTTCTCAGATACTTCTTTAAGGCAGCTTATCAGACAGAAATTGAGTATTACCACTCCAAATTATGTCTGTCGGTCCTCTCCAACCTATAGGACCTAGCTTTTTTCTGCTGCCTTAATAACAGATAACTCCAAGAGAGGTTCCAGAACCCATTTGGACAATTTATTGTTGCAGGCATCAGGCCTGTCTACTATTCTTAGCCATCTTCAATTCTTTTGGCTCCAACAGAATAGATTAGGTTGCACACTGGCAATTAAACAGCCAGCTAAGCAACCTACAACATGCTCTCTGCAATTATACAAGAAAGCTCTGCAACTATGGGCCTTTGCCAGAGAGCCTCAGGTAGCTTCCAGATGGTTAAAAAGGGCTTCAGCTGGTAGACTCTGCCCAGTCATGCTCCTACATGACTGGTTTTTTTCCTAATCTTACCATCTTCCTTAAAAATTTCCTTTTAAGGAAAAGTAACCAGGGCTTAGACCACGTGAAAGCGTAGAGAATTGCACAATTCCCTGGGTTGTTCCACATCTCACTGGAACGTCTACAACAGGGATGCATTCCTTTCACTGCAGTCAGTCCTTATTCACTACTTTCCTTCTAATTCCCTATACTTCATTGTAGCTTATGATGAACAAAAGAGCACATGATACTCATATTGCCCTCATAGAGAGGCAAACATGGTATCCCCTTATATTGCGTCTTTCTCTCCAGCTACTACTTGAAGTTATAGAAGGATCCAGACTTCCTGTCTTAAGACTAAGGATCTCCTCTGCACTCCTTCACGTACGTCTCGAGTCCTGGTTATTCAGGGGCTAGATTTTTTTTTTTAAAAGTAATCTAGTCCTCTCCTTGTAAGTGAAGAACATAAGACCAGTTTCCATGAAACGTCTTAATCCTTCTTGTTGTTGGGTCAATCTCTATACAATATCTAACTTTGAAAGATTTGTTTACTGTCCATATTAATGCTGTCCCAGCATATCATAAAACTTAATGGACAACCAATTTCTATGGTAAATTAGGAAATACCTTCTTTACCGTTACCTTTTCAGTTACGTCACATCTGAAGCTCTCCATGTAAAGTCATTATCATAAGTAACATCACTTACGACAGACTTTACTGATCTTCAAGAAATTGGAGGCCCAACGCCTAGTATAAATATCTTTGTCTTTCATTTGGATAAAGGGGGTCTTAAAGACCTATCCTTTTTTCTGCAAAGGGTATTTCTACCTTTTCATCCAAACCAGTCAGACTTATCTCCACTCTTTCCTAGGGCCTTATTCTGCTCCAAGGACAAGGAGTTCAAACTTTGGACTTTACAGAAGCTTTAGCTATTTCTCCAAAGTCCAACCTCATTAAACTCCCCCACTCTTTTCTTCTGGGGTTAGTTCTAGCCATTAAGGCTTCTTATCTCTTCCTGTATTGCAAAATTTATTTTTCCTCTACTTCACAGTGAGGGAATTTCTTTGAGGATAATGTACTGGCTCTCAACTACAGACGCATATTAGCCTCAGCAAATATTTTCTCAATACTTTTGAGTAAGATCCACATTAGAAAATTGGGATTCAATTTTTTCTAACAATTATGATCTACACAAGGACTCCCCCTGGATACCTTGTTTAGTCAAGCTGTTCCACAGCACTCTTTTTTTTTTCTTTTCTAATTCAACGCCTACCTTCCATCCCTTGGATGCCTGAGGTTTTGATGAATAAGCGTGGCTCATCCATTAGATTTGCAACATGCTGGGGCCTCCTCCAGGCATCTTAGCTTGGGAGTCCCCATATGTGAAGACTCATTCCTGCTTGTTCCTGGAGATAGCACAGTTACTTACCTGTAACAGGTGATCTCTGGGAACAGCAGGAATAAGTCTTCACAACCCACCCACCTCCCCTAGGAGTTGCTCGCTCTCTCTCTCTCTCTCTCTCTAATTTGTCTACTTCCCTCCTTCGGTCTCGGCTACAAACCCAACTGATGAGAGGGAAGTATTTAGGCGGGAAGGCAGCGCGCATGCGTGTAGGATGCTCCCAAAGGCTTTCTTTTTGGACGCTGGGGAGCGTTCCCGCGCAGGCTCCGTCGGTACCGACGTACCCATATGTGAAGACTTATTCCTGCTGTTTCCAGAGATCACCTGTTACAGGTAAGTAACTGTGCTTTCTATGGCTGTCATGGAAGTGGTCGTCCACAAGGAAGAAAGCAATCACACCTGCAACAGGCAACATTAAATGCAAGGAGCAGGGTGATGACTCACAGCTTGGAATGGATCACAAGATAAAGTTTTATTGATAAATCCAAAAGTCCCTCCCTATGCAGGCTGTGTTTAGCTGGTAGGTGCCTTTGTCAGGGGTAAATGAAACCTTATTAAAAATTTTAAAAAAATACATACATATAAGAACGTAAACGACCATCCATATAAAATACATACAAAATATACATATAAAGTACTAAAGCAATGTGAAAGACATAAATTGTTTAAAAGACCTTAATTAAAACAAAACTTATATAAACTATGTAATCAACATGATGGTTATATACCCTTTAACCTTAACGTATCTCTTTGAAATGCAGTTGCATGAAGGAAGTGGCTGACAAAACCGCCAAAACATGGAGAGAGTGCATATCCTGATATTCAAAGGGTAGGAGACACGAGTAGTTGCTCTAGGTTACACTAGGACCTGTACATACATGAAGAGTCTCAATGATCTAAAGACATGGAGAAAGATGAGGGGAGGAAAGGAGGAAGAGGGGAGGGGGGAAGAAGGTAATGGGTAAAGGTTAAAAGGGAAAACCATATACCGTATTTTCCGGCTTATAAGACGACTTTCTAAGCCCTGAAAATATGCTCAAAAGTCGGGGGTCGTCTTATACGCCGGTCCACGTTCTGCCTCGTTAAAAAATAAAAATTACCGGTAAATGCGCAGAAGTTGCTGCCGCTGCCGAGTCCGCTTCTCGGCAGCGGCAAACTCACCGACTCCTTCTTCTGCAGCCGCGGCTCCCTGCCTCTTAGGGAACCACGGCTGTGCTTGTAAAATCATCGCGGAGCCCTTCCTGTCTTGACGGGCTCCGTGCAGCATTGTCCCGCCTCTAAAGGAAGTTGTTTACCACTTCCTTTGGAGGCGGGACAATGCTGCATGGAACCCGTCAAGACAGGAAGGGCTCCGCGATGATTTTACAAGCACAGCTGCGGTTCCCTAAGAGGCAGGGAGCCGCGGCTGCATTAGAAGGGAGGCAGACATGAGGAGCATGAGCGAGCTGCTGCAAGATGAGTATCAAGGTGTACAGCACGTCGGTGACCTGCTCCCGGGAGATCAAAGCTCAGCAGTCTGACTTGACAAGGATCTTGGAAGGAAAATGCATTAAATTTGAATCGGTGGATATCTCCCAGGATAACAGCTTGCGAGATGAAATGAGGACCAAATCGGGGAATCCTAAAGCCAGCCCTCCTCAGATATTTAATGGCGATGAGTACAGTGGGGATTATGAGCAGTTCATGGAGGCAGTGGAAGCAGATTCGTTGAATGAATTTCTGAAGCTGAAGTCCTAATTCCTGAATGTCGTCTTATGCCTGCTAGATTCCTACTCTGCATTCCGATCCAATAGCTTCTGTACCATTCCAACTCTGTAATCCTTCCTTCTGTATCTTAAAACTGTGACCAAAAGAAAGCAGGGGCCCTGAATTAATCTTTATTACTGCTGCTATGTCAAAGGTGTGACTTTTCTGCTTGTTAAACACTGTTTTAAGAAAGGGGGGAGGGATCCAGTTCAGAATTCCATTATACAGTCCTATGTTAGCATTTGTGCATCTTCTACATGCTATCAGAGGAAGCTCCTGAATGCTGAGGAAACAAACGCACATCTTCCGTGCTACTTGACCTTCATTCTTACTGGGATGCACTGACCTTAATCGCTTAGTGCTGGAAACCTCCCAGGTCATGAGAAGCTTGGTTCTGCATTTCAGAGCTTCCAGTGGGGCAGTCCTAGTTAGAAGCAGGCTTCTAGCTAGCTTGTGAAGATCTGAGGCTATTACACACCCTCCACCCAATCATGGCTGGTGAGGTGTGTAATGTTTCTCCAGCCTTTACTCTGAATATTCCTGGTATATTTGGATACTTTTAATCTTATGATATGGAAGCCATTAAGGCCTGCTGTGTGGAAACTGGATAAGATGGATAGAATAGGTTTGAAATTCCTAGCTCTGCAGAGGGACACATTTTCCTAACTTTTGCCTTGAGAAAGTATTCATTCTTCTTCTTCCCTATACTGTCTTCAGTGTTCAGGTGGGAAAAATAAACCCTATACCATGCTGCTTTGTATTAAACATATTCTTGAAAAAGTTGCAGCAATGCTAGAAAGGGAATCCTTTAAGCTATTTTTGTATGACTGGAACCAGAGAAGCTTGGACCATCCCCATGAAAGCCCCTTTGCCTAATAAAAAGGAAATATTTAAGAAGGGAGGCAGACATGGGGAGAGGGAGGGAGCTGACATGGAGGGAGGGGGCTGACATGGAGGGAGGGAGCTGATATGGATGGATTGGGGAGGCGGGCTGACATGGAGGGAGGGAGCTGATATGGATGGGTGGAGGGAGGGGGGCTGACATGGAGGGATGGAGCACTGGTAATAGGGTTGAGGGGGGACTAGCACTGGAAATGAGCTGATTAGGGGAGGCTAGGACTGGTAATGAGCTGATGGGGGGTAGGACTGGTATTGGGCTGATTAGGGGAGGCTAGCACTGGTAATGGGGTTGAGGGGGGATTAGCACTGGAAGCGAGCTGATTGGGGGGCTTTGACTGGGCATGGGCTGATTGTGGGGAGGGGAGGATAGAGCTGCTGGCCCTGGAAGAAAACTGGGGGCTAAGGCTACAAATGGGCTGATATGAGGGGATGGGAGAATGGAACTGGAAGGGAGTGGATCTGAGAGGGGCTGCCGTGGTATTTGTACTAGAAGGGACTGGTCAGTGGGGAAGGAGGGGGACTGGAAGGGAATGGACACCAGTGGCAATCATGGGAATGCAAGTTGACATTGGAAGGTATTGGGAGTGAGGACTGGAAAGGGGCTGATATTGGGGAGGGTTACTGGGACTGGAAATAGGCTGATGGAAAGAAGTGAAGAAAACGAAAGAAGAGATAAGAAATGGCAGATGGACCATAGACCACAGAAAGAGAGCTAAGAGAAGACAGGAAAGCAGAAGCCTCAGATCGGGACCAGCATGATCAGAGAATAAATTGGTCAGACAACAAAGGTAGAAAAAATAATTTTATTTCATATTAGTGATTTGACTACAAAATCATCATAATTTTGAAATCAAATATTGTTACTTGTTGTTGTGATATTTTCCGGCGTATTTTTTTTGGTGTGCGCTAGAAGAGGGGTAGTCTTATACGGCGAGTATAGGCCAAACACCTATATTTTAACAGGAAAAGTAGGGGGTCGTCTTATACGCCCAGTCATCTTATACGCCAGAAAATACGGTAATAGCAAATTAATTTAAAAAACAATACGATACAAAATACCAATGATATATAATCAAGTTCATTGTGCTGTTACTCATTAATGTGAAGAGATGTATCAAAAAAATGAGTATTTTGTACTCCTGATGAGAACAGTCTGATGAAGCGCATGCCAATAAAATGCACAATCTGGGGCAAGTGGGATAAGCTAGAATAAATATAATAAAGAGCCGTGGGACCCTCTTACTTATGTGGCAGTTGTCTCAAGGAATTGAAATAGTGTTTCTCTATCTAAAGATGATATACAGTAGCTGTTATAAATGAAAATTCTCCAGGAACAAGTAGGGAAGGTCAGTCCTCACAGATGGGTGACGTCAGCACTGATGGAGCCTGCACGGAGCATTTCCCCAGATTTCAAAGAAAGCCTTTTGGAATGTTACCATGCATGCGTGGTCCCCTTCCCACCCACAGAGTGCCATCTTGCTCAGTCTCCTTTTTTCCGCAGAGCCCAATGGAAGTGACCTTCTACTCTCCTGGAAAAAGTTCTTTAATTCCTTCCTTTTGTCAGGTTTGCGTACCGCTTCCCTTCCCATCTCTAGGTGGCACCACCAGTGCCAATCTCTGCTCCTTTTCCTGTGTTTCCTTGAGGTTCCACCTTGACCGGCCGTCGTGCCTTTTTTCGCCTGGGGGTCCTCGACCCCAGCCAGGTGTGCTCCCACCATGACTCCCGGTGGGTTCAAGAAATGCGACCGCCGCAGTCAGACCATCTCAGTCACTGATACTCACAACTGCTGCATCCGTTGCCTGGGCCCGGACCACGACAGATCCACCTGCAACCAGTGCCAGGCCATGACCCCTAAAACCAATAGAAGGCGGTCTTATTTGCAAGGGAAGATTTTCCCAAGGTCTGACTCTGCCCCGGCTTCCCTCCTGAAGCCGGCCCTTCACGAGAGGTCTGGGTATCCTCAAAGTCCCGCGGCCCCAGACCCTCCCAAAAAGAAGGAGGAAGGTCCCAAAGGAGGTGCCTCCAACCAAACCTGGCAAGGTCCCTCGACAGGACTCGGGTGACTAAGCAGCGCCCTCAGAAAGTCTCGAGACATGTCCTCGGCCGCCGGAGACTGCACCAGCACCTGTGAACCTATAGTCCTCCTCGAAGAAGCACTTTCCGGATTGCTGGCGTCTGATCCGAGGGCTTCGGTGTCAACGCCGAGTGCTGCACAGCCATCGGGCCTCGAGTCCCGCATGGCGGCCATGGAGAGAGCCTCTCCTCCATCTTGGCCTTGCAGCGGGCGTTGATGTTGGGCCACGCATCATCATTGGCCCCGATACCAGACCCCTTGGCCTCGGAGGAGCCTCCGGTCGTCTAACTGGGCACCGAGCGCCACTGGCCTCGGGTAAGTCCTCGGCGTTGATCGAGGTTTCAATCACGCTCCTTGGGGCCCGAGTTTCAGGGAGTCCTATCCCAGGTCCTCCGGGGGGACCCGGTTCCTCGGAGCCACCCCCGGGGATGACTCCCTTGATGCCCTTGGGCTCTGACAGGGAGATTGAGGACAAGGCCTCTCCAGAGACCTCCTGACACCGGGATGTTCCCTCTGAGCCGTCTCCCCCAAAGCCTCGGCACCACTCTCCTGCCTGAGGACGTGGCCTTTCATGACATGGCCCAGGTTATTTCGATCCAGATGGAGTCGGAGGAGGACCCCCACACTGAGGAGCTCAAGGTCCTACAGTATGAGTCCCCTCCCAAGGAGACTCTCACAGTGCTGGTTCCACCCATCCTCGAGAGATTGCTCCTCCGGATGTGGGAGTCCCCGGCCTCCGTGCTGGTGGTCAGTCGGCACCTGGATTCCATCTATCACGTGCGGAAGGACCCCGGGTTCCATAAGCCACAACTCCCTCACAACTCGATGGTGGTTGAGTCCTCCTTGCAAAAGCTGAAGAGTCAGAAGACCTACTCTTCAGTTCCCCTTTGCTGGGAAGCCCGGGCCCTTGACGCCATGGGGCACAAGTGCTACCAGGGCGCCATGCTCGGGTGCCGAATGCAGGTATACGAATTGTATATTGGATTGTACCTTAAGTGCCTGATGTAGGAATTATTGGGGTTCTCAGCAGGCCTTGCCGGGGAACTTCTGTAAAGGTTCCAGTCCCTAGTAGCAGGCATCCGGAACGTTTCCAAATTCCTCTCCCGGGCCACCTACGAGGGGTTAGAGTCTATGGCCAGGGTTGAAGCCACTGGCATCAGTGCCCGGCACCAGGCATGGATACAGACCTCAGACCTGGAGCAGTGGGTACAGGAAAAGCTGCTGGATGTCCCCTGCAATGGTGAGAACCTATTCGGGAAATTGATGTTTAATAAGGCTGAGGAGATTGAGGCCGACGTAGTGACCTGGCAGAGGCTGTCCAAAAAAAGACCTCTGCTCTCCTAAGGAGCTTAAAGATTCCAAATTACCCATGCCTATCAATAGCCAGATTAATATGAATAAAATACAGTCTGTAAAATGCTTGTATGCAAATGCTAGAAGTCTAAAAAATAAGATGGGAGAGTTAGAATATATAGCACTAAATGAGAGGTTAGATGTGATTGGAATCTCAGAGACATGGTGGAAGGAGGATAACCAGTGGGACACTGTGATACCTGGGTACAAAATATATCGTAATGATAGAGCTGATCAAATTGGTGGAGGGGTTGCGCTCTATGTTAGAGAGGGCATTGAGTCATAAAGGATTAAAGTTTTGCAGGAAACAAAATTTGCTGTCGAATCTCTATGGATTGAAATTCTATGTAAAAAGGGGAAGGCGATGGCAGTGGGGGTGTACTATCGACCGCCTGGCCAGAATGAACAAATGGATGATGAAATGCTCAAAGAAATCAAGGAAGCTAACAAAAGTTACAGCACAGTAATAATAATGGGTGATTTCAATTACCCCGGTATTGACTGGGTCAGTGTCATGGCAGGACATGCTAGGGAGATAAAGTTCCTAGATGAAATAAATGACTGCTTCTTGGAGCAGCTGGTTGCTCCTTGTGGTCTTGGGCAAGCCACTTAACCCTCCATTGCCCATGTTCCCTGTAAAATAGTTATCTCCAAGTTATAATGCCCTGTTAAATGTAATTTCAGTTTGTTCAATGAAAACCGCCTTCATATCATGAAAGGCGGTATATAAGAAATGTGAAATAAATAAATAAATGAACCGACCAGAGGGAAGCCATATTGGACCTAGTCCTTAGTGGAACACCAGATCTGGTGCAAGAGATAAGGGTATTGGGGCCACTTGGCAATAGTGATCATAGCATGATGGTGTTTGATTTAATTAGTGGAGGAGGGATGATAAGGAAATCAGCAGTACTACCTTTAAGCTTTTGAAAGGGAGACTATGATAAAATGAGGAAAATAGTTAAGAAAAAAACTAAAAGGAGCAGTTGCAAAGGTTAAAGACTTACATCAAGCTTGGGTGTTGTTTAAAAATTCTTCCTTGGAAGCCCAGATCGTCTGTATTCCACGCTTTAAGAAAAGTGGAAGGAAGTCCAAAAATCTGCCAGCATGGTTTAAAGGTGAGGTCAGAGAGGCTGTTATAGCCAAAAAAGCATCTTTCAGGTAATGGAAAAAAGAGCCAAATGACGAAAACTGGAAACAGCACAAGCACTGGCAAGTTAAATGCAAGGCATTGATAAGGCAGGCAACGGGAGAATTTGAGAAGATTGCTACGGAAGCAAAAACGCTTAATAAAGACTTTTTCAAGTACATTTGTAGCAAAAATCCCGTGTGAGAGTCAGTTGGTCCATTAGATGATAGAGGGGTTAAAGGGGCACTAAGAGGCGACAAGGCGATAGCGGAGAGACTGAATGAATTCTTTGCTTCGGTCTTTACTGAGGAAGATGCAGGGATATGTTACCCATGACTGAAGTGGTATTTAAAGGTGCGGAAGAATTGAAGGAAATATTGATACATCAGGAAGATGTATTACAACTCTTTCACAGGGGACGAGCAGTTAAAGTCTGCTGTGCGGTGTGCAGGTCAGGAACGCAAGAACTGAGAGGAAGGGGCCCTCTGAAGGGGGCAATTGCAAGCGATCCGTTAGCAGGTCGGCAGCGGCGAAAGCAGTTTTCGGTGGGAAACGGCTTCTTAGAGGAAGCAGGCCGCGCTGCGTGTGCTAAGGGCAGGAAGATCGCCGGCTGCAAGTGGGGGGGCTTGGCGCTTCCTAGCTCGGTTTAGGAGCTTCGTTTTTCATTGGTTTCTTCAGGGTTTAATTGGGAGAGCGCCGCTGAAGACGCTGATGTAAAAAAAAAAAAATTTAATTTCTTTGGGGGGATTTTGCTGAGTGCTTGGACCAGGGCAGCATGCCTTCCAAACAGTTGTGCCTATTGTGTGGGGCTAAGAGAAGTTCCGTCTCACAGGAAGGTGTATGTAGGGGGTGCGCTGCAGGAAGTGGAGGCCAGGGAGGTGGTGGCCAATTCAGAAGCTACAGGTCAGGTGTTGGAGAACCTGATGGAGTCCAGCCTCCCATCCCTACCGGCTACTGAGCCTGCGGTTAGTGTACCTACACCGACGGCGCCTCAAGTCTCTCAGCAGCTGGCAATATGGCGGCGATTTTTGCGTCAGATTTCATGGCGCTGCTCCAAAGGACGCTGGCAGGCACCCAGGGAGCGACCGCAGCTAGTACCTCAGGGTCTGCTCTGGGGCAGAAGAGGCCGCCTTCGCCAATGTCAGCAGCAGCATCTGGCATCAGTGCCAAAAAGGCCAGGGCAAATAAAGATATTCTGGCTCCTTCCATTGTCTCGGAGGATGTCCGGTCAGAGGAGGCGGACATAGAAGGGGACCTGGAGGATCTAGAGGAAGGTGAGATTAGAGAACAGGAGGATCAGGCATGAGTAGTTAGGGTTTTTCGTAGAGAACAGCTCCCGGCGCTCATTGCAGAATCTCTCAAAGCTCTTAATATGCCGGATGCAGGTCCAGTGGAGGACGCTACCCTTGAGGATCCACTGCTTCAGGCATTTCGGAAAACTCAGAGGCTTTCCCGGTGCATAGGATGTTTAAGGAGATGATTCAGGAGGAATGGGATATGCCGGAGGCCACTCTTAAAGGGTTTAGGGTTATGGCACGGCTGTACCCTATTTTGGATCAGGACCGAGAGTTATTTAAGGCTCCCAGGGTGGATGCGGCTGTTTCAGCGGTGACCAAGAAGACTACTATCCCGGTAGAAGGTGCAGCGGCTCTTAAAGATGCACGAGACCGCAAATTGGAAACATTGCTAAAGCAGATTTTCTAGGCAAATGCGCTGTCACTGCAGGCGTCCATTTTTTGGGGCCTGGGTAGCGAGAGCCTGTTTACGCTGGGTGCAGCGAGTCCAGTGCGACAATTCGGGAGAGGCGTCCGAAGAGGCATCTCGATTGGAGTCCGGGGCGGCATATCTCGCCGACATTCATTATGACCTGATCCGGGGTTTAGCAAAGAGTATGGCCTCGGTAGTTGCAAGGAGAAGGTGTCTTTGGCTGAGAAATTGGGAAGCGGATGGTTCTTCCAAGGCACGGTTGAGTAAGCTTCCTTTCCGGGGAAAGCTGCTCTTTGGTGAAGATTTGGAAAAATTGGTTAAGGATTTAGGGGAGTCAAAGGGCGTAGGTTGCCAGAGGACAAGCAAAAACAGAGCCGCTCGATTCCCGGGCTTCGGGGGCAACAACGGGACTTCCGTCGCTTCAATTTCCCGAGGGGGAGCCAATTCCAGCGAGGTCACTTCCCTAGTAGATCCCAGGGGAGTCGAGGGGCAAACAGAGGTTTTGCGCCTGCGTCCTCGTCCTCCTCCTTCAAAAAGTCGCAATGAAGTCAGGGGGGCCCAGGGGGAACTAGTTCCCGTAGGGGGTCGGCTACGGGAGTTTTATCCTGCCTGTGCCCAGCTCACGTCCGATCGGTGGGTGTTGGAGGTGGTGCGAGAAGGTTATGCGCTAGAGCTGCAGAGTACGCTGTCCGATTCTTTCGTTCGGTCGCCATGCCGGGCTCGAGCAAAGCGCAAGGCCGTGCTGGAGACGATGCAAAGGCTTCTACGGCTCAAAGCAATTGTCCCGGTTCCTGCAGACCAATTAGGTTGCGGTCGATACTCCATCTATTTCGTAGTACCAAAGAAAGAAGGGACTTGGCTTCCCATTCTGTATTTAAAGAAGGTGAATCGCTGTCTGCGCGTGTCTCATTTTCGGATGGAGACTCTCAGGTCCAGGGACGTCAGAAACTCTCCTTTTTTCACCGCTACCACGATGGACCTATCGGAGGCGTATCTGCACATTCCCATACGCCGGGAGCATCAGAAATTCCTCAGGTTTGCAGTGCCGATAGGTCATTTTCAGTTTCAGGCGCTTCCCTTTGGCCTGGTAACGGCGCCGCGAACTTTCACCAAGCTGATGGTGGTAGTGGCGGCGGCCTTGCGGAAGGAAAGTGTCTTGGTGCACCCGTATCTGGACGATTGGTTAATCAGAGCAAAGTCCAGGGAAGAAAGTGTGGCAGCTACAGCCAAGGTGGTAGATCTATTGCAGAGTCTCGGTTGGGTGGTCAACACAGAAAAGAGCAAGTTTGTTCCGTCTCAGAACTTGGAATCTCCAGGAACAAGCAGGAATAAGTCCTCACATATGGGTACGTCGGTACCGACGGAGCCTGAGCGGGAAAGCTCCCCAGCTTCCCAGAAGGAAAGCTTTTGGGGCCTCCCACTGCGCATGCGCGCTGCCTTCCCGCCTTCCTGACCAACTCTCCTCAGTTCTTCTTTTTCCGCGGAGCCAGCAGGTCGTGTTCCTGTCACCGCTGAAGAAGTTGTTATTTTAATTTATTTCTTTGGCCGCGTGTCTGCCTTCCCCGATTCCAGACCGGTACCGCCGGTCTTTTTTCCTTTATTTAAAAAAAAAAATAAAAATCATCTTTTTTTTCCCTCACTTGGTGTGTTAGTTCTGTGAGGCCTTTAGGCCTTCACTAATTCTCCCTCATGGAGAAACAAGCCTCTGGGTTTAAAAAATGCACCAAGTGCAGCGGTACTATTTCAGTCACAGACACCCATGAATGGTGTCTTAAATGTTTGGGGCCTGACCATTCCATTCCGGATTGCCCATCCTGTTCTTTGATGTCTAAACGTGGCTTACAGAACGGGCAGCCAAGTTTCACATGCTGTTTTCTACAGATACTCCAGCATCGACATCTTCCAGGTCTTCCTCTCCTGATGGATCTCAGGTAACCAAACATTCCTCTGGCAGGTCCTCAAAGGGCAAATCTCCCTCTAAGTATCGAGATACCCCTGGGCTTGACCCTGAGGACCCTGCCCCAGCCAAACAACCCCGGCGGGAAGCTCCGGCTTCCAAAGCTCCTCCTATGGGGTTACAGGTTGACATCGATGGCACGGCCTCGTCCGATCACCTGTTAGACTGTTCTGGGGTACCGGCTCAATCATCCGGTACCGACATCCAGACAGTCGTGGCGTCCATGGATCATAGAGTTCAATCCATGCAGCAGGCCATTTTGGCTTGTATTAAGTCTGCGACGCCCTCGGAACCGCACCCTGCAGTACCGACTCCGGTTCCGGTACCACAACCGATACCGGTACCCATGCCTTCCACATCGACCAGGATACCGATTCCGGTTCCCGGTTCCGGGGTTTTTCCCGATACCGATCCGGTTCCGGGTACCCCCGATGTCTATACCGGTCGATACGCTTATCGATCCCTGGAAGCAAACAGACGATACTTTGAGTCTTCTGATGATTCTGATTCATCAAATGACTCTGCTGAAGTATCCCTTACTCTACCTGAGGAGCCCTCTTCTCCAAAGAGGAGAATGTCTCCTCCAGAGGATTTATCCTTTCAAGACTTCATCATTGAAGTAGCTAAAGGTCTTTCTATTTCTGTATCCTCTGAAAAAGAACCTAGAGCAAAAAAGTTAGACATTTTAGGATACTCTAAGGTTCCCAAAGAGGCAGTCACCCTGCCCATCCATGAAATTCTTCAAGATCACATGATGGACTTATGGGAGACTCCTCTCACCCTATCTCCACATTCTCGTCGTCTGGACACCATGTATCGTGTCCCCCCTTCTCCTGGGTTTCAAAAAACTCAGCTCTCACACCACTCCATTGTGGTGCAGTCAGCTATGAAAAGGATCAAGAGTACTAAAAGACACTCTTCTACTCCCCCAGGAAGAGAATGTAGGACTCTGTATGCTTTTGGAAGAAAAATCTTCCAAGCAAGTATGCTTATTGCCAGAATCAACTCATACAGCCTCTATATGGGCATGTTTCTGAAGGAAATTGCATTAAAAATACACCATTTTCTCCCCTTTATCCCAGAGGATAGAAAGGAGGGTGCTAGCAGAGCCTCAGGTATTGTCATAGCAGCTCGCAGAATTGCTTGGCTCCAGGCCTCTAACCTTGAACCCTGGGTCCAGGATGGGTTGGGAAATTTGCCCTGTACAGGTGAGAATCTGTTTGGTAAGGAGTGGCAAATCAAAGCCACTCAAATGGATGCAGAAAATGCTGCTTTAGATAGACTTTCTAAGTCTACCTCTACCCCTGTCAAGAAGAAATCTTTCAAAAAGCCTTTCTACAAGAAGGCCAGATTTGCCACAAATACTGGCCAACAATCTTCTGCAGCTCGCTTTGCTCCTAAGCGTCAGCAGCCTAAACAGGCCAGGGCAAAACCTGCAGGGGCTGCTACAGCCCAACAGTCCCAACCCCCTCAGGGTTTTTGACTTAAAGCTAGAGAACTTAACCTTTCTGGCTCTAAAACATCCAGAACCTCTCACCATTCCAGGAAGGTTAACTCATTTTGCTCCCAGATGGGAGCAAATCACATCAGAGCAATGGACCCTCTCTATTATTAGAGAGGGCTACAAACTACATTTCTCCAACCTTCCTCCCCATACCATGGTGAGAAGTTTCAATTCTCCCCCATCTCTCCTAGACCTGTTGGGTCAGGAGGTGACCACTCTTCTCGCCCAAAAGGCAATAGAAGAAGTTCCTCTTCCTCAACAAGGGTCAGGTTTTTACTCCCCTTATTTTCTCATTCCCAAGAAAACAGGGGGGTACAGACCCATTTTGGATCTCAGAGAATTGAACAAATTTCTATACAGGGAGAAATTCAAGATGCTTTCTCTAGGCACTCTCCTTCCATTCCTACAGAGTCAGGACTGGCTTTGTTCTCTAGATCTCAAGGATGCATACACACATTTACTCATCCATCCATCCATCCCACAGAAAATTCCTACGGTTTCTGTTCCAGGGAAAACATTTCCAATACAGAGTACTTCCCTTCGGTCTAGCCTCTGCTCCAAGGGTATTTGCCAAATGCATGGCAATAGTAGCTGCATTCCTACGCACCCTGGGAATTTTTGTCTTCCCATACCTGGACGACTGGCTCATCCGAGCTCCATCTCAGTCCGAGGCTCAGACTTCCCTGGATCGCACCAGGCGAATTCTACAGTATCTGGAACTTGTGATCAATCTGCCAAAGTCCCAACTCACCCCTACTCAATCCCTAGATTTCATAGGGGCCTGGTTGGATACCACCACTGCAAGGGCCTAACTACCTCAGGCCCGTTGCCAACGTCTAGTGCACTTAGCCTCTCAGACTCAGTCCAGAAGCCACTTGACTGCCAGAGAGATGCTACAACTATTAGGCCACATGGCCTCCACAGTGCATGTGGTGCCTTATGCTCGCCTACATATGAGAGCAGCTCAATGGACTTTATCCACCCAGTGGACTCAAGCATCAGGAGCTCTCTCAGACCAAATAGCAAACTCCAATCATCTCTTTTGGTCTCTCCAATGGTTGATATCCACTCAAAATCTGTTGTTGGGGGCCCCCTTTCAACCATTGTTGCCCCAAGCAACCCTCACAACAGATGCCTCCCAAACAGGTTTGGGGGCTCATCTCCAAGATCTCTCCACTCCGGGCACTTGGTCTCCACAGGAGACCACTCTTCATATCAACCACTTGGAACTTCGAGCAATCTTTCTAGCTCTCAAAGTTTTTCATACCCTCCTCAGCAACATGGCAGTCCTTATTCACACGGACAATCAAGTAGCCATATTTTACATAAACAAACAAGGAGGGACTGGCTCTCTGTCGCTTTGCAACGAAGCTCTAAGATTATGGGCCTTCGCCAGAGAGCATCAAATCCATCTCCTGGCAGTATATCTTCCAGGAATCCAAAACTCTTGGGCAGACAGACTCAGTCGAGTTCTGCTTCCACACGAATGGTCCCTGCACATGGATCAGGTACTCAGAATCTTCCAGAAATGGGGAACCCCGGACATAGACCTCTTTGCAAGTCCGTGGAATGCCAAACTTCCCCAGTTCTGTTCCAGAATTCCGTGTCAGGGAGTTCAGACCAAGGATGCCTTCCTCCTGCATTGGGGTCAGGGTTTCCTGTATGCCTTTCCACCCATTCCTTTGATTCCCAAGACTCTGTTCAAACTTCAAAGGGATCAAGGGTCCATGATCCTCATAGCTCTACGCTGGCCACGCCAAGTGTGGTGTACCCTCTACTTCTGCATCTCTCCCAAGCCCCCTCCCTGGGAGCGGCTCCAGACCTTCTGTCTCAAGAGGAGGGGACTTTGTGGCATCCAAACCCCAAGTCCCTTCACCTCAGAGCTTGGTTACTGAAGGCCTAGACCTTCAACACTTCAATCTTTTGCAGCAAGTGAAGGATATCCTACATGTCTCTAGGAAACCTTCCACTAGGCGTTCTTACGCTTTTAAATGGAAAAGATTTTCCATTTGGTGTGCTCAAAAGGGTCTTAACCCTCTGGTACTCCCATTGAATTCTCTTTTGGAATATCTCCTGCATCTTTCCAATGCAGGACTCAAAACAAATTCAGTAAGAGTCCATTTGAGTGCTATTGCGGCATCACTTAAGCAAATCAATGGACAACCTGTTTCCTCTCATCCTCTTATTGCAAGATTCATGAGAGGCTTAACTTTAACTAAACCTCCCATTCGACCTCCTCCGGTGGCATGGGACTTAAACTTGGTTCTTGGTCAGCTTATGAAGCCACCTTTTGAACCCTTAGCCACTACCTCCTTGAAATTTCTTTCTTGGAAGGTTATTTTCCTCATTGCAGTCACTTCAGCTCGCCGCATCAGTGAACTGCAGGCCTTAGTGGCTAATCCACCTTACACAAGGTTCCATCATGATAAGGTAGTCCTTAGGACAAATCCTCACTTTATGCCTAAAGTGGTCTCACCTTTTCATCTTAATCAAGAGGTTTATTTACCTGTCTTTTTTCCAGCTCCTCATGCATCCAATGCAGAGAGGAACCTTCATACTCTAGACTGTAAAAGAGCTCTTGCCTTTTACCTCCACAGGACACAGCAACATCGAAAGTCTTCTCAGCTTTTTGTTGCTTTTGATCCTTCTCATTTAGGACTTCCAGTCTCCAAAAGAACACTCTCCAATTGGATTACTCAGTGTATCTCTTTTGCTTACCAGAGTAAGAACCTTTCTCTGGAGGGCCATGTCACCGCTCACAACGTGAGGGCCATGGCCACCTCTATGGCTCATCTAAACTCTGTGTCCATTGACCAGATCTGTCGAGCAGCCACCTGGGCCTCGGTTCATACCTTTGCAGCCCATTACTGTTTGGACAAGGACTCACGCCGGGATGCCTTGTTTGGTCAGACTGTCCTCAGACACCTGCTCCATTCTTGAACAACTCCAGCCCACCTTCCCTGAATGGATGCCTGAGATCCATAGGAAGATGAAGAACCTTTCAGGGTCTCATACCCTTCAGGGGATCTCCCGGGCATCTTAGCTAGGGAGTCCCCATATGTGAGGACTTTTTCCTGCTTGTTCCTGGAGATAGCACAGTTACTTACCTGTAACAGGTGATCTCTGGGAACAGCAGGAATTAGTCCTCACAACCCGCCCACCTCCCCTAGGAGTTGTATCTCTCTCTCTCTTCCTTTCCTCTCTCTATTGTCTCAGCTATAAACTCGAACTGAGGAGAGTTGGTCAGGAAGGCGGGAAGGCAGCGCGCATGCACAGTGGGAGGCCCCAAAAGCTTTCCTTCTGGGGAGCTTTCCCGCTCAGGCTCCGTCGGTACCGACGTACCCGTATGTGAGGACTAATTCCTGCTGTTCCCAGAGATCACCTGTTACAGGTAAGTAACTGTGCTGTATCTCCGGGCCCGTTTCGATACAAGCGTGGGTCGAGTGTTTCTGCCACAGCAGCGGGTGCTGGGTCTCCGGCACTTGGTGCATCGTTTTCTCAAACAGGACTGTCCCACAGCGTGGGAGTATCTGCAGGTCTTGGGGACTATGGCAGCGACTCTAGACGTGGTGCCATGGGCGCGAGCCCACATGAGACCGTTACAGCAGGCCCTGCTGAGAAGGTGGTCGCATCAAAGGGATTCTCTGGCCCAGAAGTTGCCGTGTCCGTTAGACACTCGCGTGGCGCTGCGTTGGTGGTTGAGGCCTGGAGGTCTGGAAACAGGGATGTCATTGGAAGCACCCGCATGGGTTTCTCTGACGACAGATGCCAATCTGTACGGCTGGGGAGCCCACTGTCAGGGATGCCTGGTACAAGGCCAGTGGACCGACCTGGAAAAGTCATGGTCAATAAACAGGCTGGAGTTGCGGGCTGTGGTGCTGGCTCTCCAGGAGTTGTGCCCCTTTATTCAGAGAAAGGCCATTCGGGTGTTTTCGGGTGACATACATAAATCGACAAGGGGGCACCAGCAGCGTGGCGCTGGAGGCCGAGGCGGAAAGTTTGTTCGAGTGGGCCGAGACGAACCTGGAGGCCTTGTCGGCGGCACATGTTGCAGGAATAGACAATATAGAGGCCGATTTTCTGAGTCGAGTAAGGGTAGACCCGGGGGAGTGGACTCTTCACCCAGAAGTGTTTGCGATGTTGGTTCAGCGCTGGGGGACGCCGGTATTGGATCTCATGGCGACCTTTCAGTCCGCAAAGGTCGATCGGTTCTTCAGCAGAAGGAGAGAAAGGATGGCGGAAGGGCTGAACGCTCTCATTCAGAGGTGGCCAGAAGACCAGCTGCTGTATGTTTTCCTGCCGTGGGTGCTGATCGGGCGGGTGATACAGCACATTGCGCAACACAAGGGACGAGTGGTTCTAATTGCTCCGGATTGGCCGAGAAGACCGTGGTACGCAGACTTAGTCAGACTCTTAGTGGGGCAGCCCTGGAAGCTTCCTGTTCGCAAGGATCTGCTCACCCAAGGACCTCTCTGCATGCCCCAGGTGGATCGATTCTTGCTTACAGCCTGGCTCTTGAGCGGGCAAGGTTGAGGGCGAGAGGTTATTCGTCAGCAGTGATATCTACCTTGCTGAAGGCGAGACGGAGGTCTACTTCCTTGGCATATGTCAGAGTGTGGCGCATCTTTGAGGCTTGGTGTGCGGAGCGGGACTGTGTTCCCTTAAAGGCGTCTGTTCCACAGGTTCTGTCCTTTCTGCAGGATGGATTTCAGAAGGGCCTAGCAGGCTTCGCTCAAAATGCAATTTGCGGCTTTAGCCTTCTATAGGGGTAAGGTGCAGGGAAGCTCGCTGAGTAGTCATGCGGATGTTACTCGTTTTTTGAAAGTGGTAACTCTTCTCCGGCTGCCGCGCAAGCGGATAGTTTCTGCGTGGGACCTTCCATTGGTCTTGGAGGCGTTAGGGAAAGCGCCTTTTGAGCCCTTAGTGCAGGCTTCGCTGAAAGACCTTACGCTGAAGGTGGTGTTTTTGGTGGCCATCGCCTCGGCTAGACGAGTTTCGGAGTTACAAGCACTGTCGTGTAGGAAGCCCTTTCTGTCTTTTTCCGATTCTAAGTTGGTATTGAGACCAGTTCCGTCGTTCTTGCCGAAGGTGGTCTCGGTGTTTCATTTGAACCAGGTGGTGTCTTTGCCTGTTTTTCGCGTCAAAGGTAAGGGTCAAATGTCGGAGCGACTTCATAGTTTGGATATTCGCCGGGCGTTAAAGACATATGTGGCTAGAACAGCGTCTTTTTGTAAGTCAGACAGGCTTTTCGTGTTGTTTGCGGGGCCCCGAAAAGGGGAGGCGGCCTCGAAAGGTTCAATTGCTCATTGGATAAAGGAGGCTATCGCATTGGCTTACATTTCACGTGGTCGCATGGTTCCGGAAGGATTGCGGGCTCATTCCACGAGGGCGCAAGCGGCGTCTTGGGCAGAGTGTGGCTTAGTGCCGGCAGTAGACATCTGTAAAGTGGCTACTTGGTCGACGCTACATACCTTTGTGAAGCATTACCGTCTGGATGTGCAGGTGGACAAGGACTTCGGTTTTGGAGCGGCTGTGCTTCAGGCCGGTCTAGCAGGACCCTCCCGTTAGTGGTACTTACTGCTCTGGTACATCCCCAGAGATTCCGGGACTAGACTGGAGGGACGATCAGGAAGATTAAATTAGACTTACCTGCTAATTGTAGTTCCTGGAGTAACTCCAGTCTAGTCCCGTGTCCCGCCCTATCTCGTTTGTGTGCTATGGCCTGAAGCGGGAGCTGTATTACTGGTAAGCAACACTTTTCATGCTCTTGGGGGTCATAGTGCATGTTAAGGCTAATTAGCACAAGGTAAGAGCGTGGTATTCAGGGGTCACTGTGTTTAAGATGCTGGACAGAGGATCTCACGGCATGCAATGCGTACAGATATTGTAAATAGTTGGGTTGGCAAGTTTTTATGATTTAGTTAGGCAGTTTTTAGATTCTGCTTTTCATTACTTACTTACTTGCTCCGGTGAGTCTGCTTTGTCAATAGGTAAACTGGTGGGAGGAGGCGGTGCCAGCCCTTATATACTGGTGACATCACAGCACTGAAGTTTCTCAGTCTCCAAAGCTGCTAGATGAGGTTGACAACCCCAGAGATTCCGGGACTAGACTGGAGTTACTCCAGGAACTACAATTAGCAGGTAAGTCTAATTTAATCATAAACTGAAGAGTAGCAAATCACCTGGACCGGATTATGTACATCCAAGGGTGTTGAAAGAACTGAAATATGAGATTGCAGACCTGCTATTAGTAATCT
The DNA here is from genome assembly GCA_033557465.1 of Ichthyophis bannanicus. Classification (NCBI taxonomy): domain Eukaryota; kingdom Metazoa; phylum Chordata; class Amphibia; order Gymnophiona; family Ichthyophiidae; genus Ichthyophis; species Ichthyophis bannanicus. The sequence continues at coordinate 258,602,440 of CM066033.1, forward strand.
GTGAACTATCATTAAAATCATCTGTCATACCTGAAGATTGGAGGATGGCCAACGTAACGCCAATTTTTAAAAAGGGTTCCAGGGGTGATCCAGGCAACTACAGACCGGTGAGACTGATGTCAGTACCTGGAAAAATGGTAGAAACCATCATAAAGAATAAAATTACTCAGCATGTAGATAGTCATGGCCTAATGGGAGACAGCCAACATGGCTTTAGACAAGGAAGATCTTGTCTTACTAATCTGTTATGTGTTTTTGAAGGTGTGAATAGACAGGTAGACAAAGGTGAGTCAGTTAATACAGTGTATTTGGACATTCATAAAGTCTTTGACAAGGTCCCTCATCAGAGACTTTTGGCAAAACTAGAGAGTCATGGGATAGGAGGCAATGTACTATTGTGGGTCAGGAACTGGTTAAAAGATAGAAAGCAGAGGGTAGGGCTAAATGGCAATTTTCCCAATGCAGAAAGATGAATAGTGGTGTACCCCAGGGATCTGTGCTGGGTCTGCTGCTTTTTGACATTTATTTTTATTTATTATTTATTTAACATTTTTTGTTTACCGCCTTTCAAATTCTCAAAGCGGTTTACATGGAACAAAACATTGTATACATAGAACTTTTGGTACTGTTTACAATAACAGTTAACTTTTTATAATAAGTGTTATAACTATTTACGTAATGTTTCATACATGATCCTGAGGAATTTATTATAGTCTTGCCGTTAGTTAATATATGTAAAGTTTTGAATTGCTCTTTGAAGAGGTGGGTCTTCAGGGTTTTCTGAAGTCGGTAGTATCCGTTGTGGTCCTCAGGTGATGAGGGAGGGAGTTCCATAATGTTGGGATGTAGAGCTCGAATGCTCTGTGTGGAGTGTTCTGTGAGGTGCTTATGGGTGTCTCGGGAGTTGCCAGGGAGTTTTGGTGTGGTGTCCTTCTTGTTCTATTGTCGGGGAGTCTTTTAATTAAGGTTTTTAGACAGTCAGCAGTATTTTAAAAGCAATCATTAGTAACTTGTATCTTATTCTTGCACTGATGGGGAGCCAATGAAGTGATGCAAGTATCGGGGTTGTGTGAGCTTGTTTGTTAGCTTTGGTAATTAGACGAGCTGCTGAATTTTGGGCCATCTGCAGTACTTGTATTGAGCATAAGGTAAGCCATAGAGAATTAGATTACAGTAGTCAAGGTGTGGTGTGATTAGCGCCTGACATACTTTGCGGAAGTGGCTTTGTTCAAGAATTCGTATTCATCATTGACCTGGAAATGGGAATAATGAGTGAGGTTATCAAATTTGCAGATGACACAAAACTATTTAAAGTTGTTAAAACCCATGAAGATTGTGGAGAATTGCAAGAGGATCTTGATAAATTGGAAGACTGGGCATCAAATTGGCAGATGAAATTTAATGTGGACAATTGCAAAGTTGTGCACCTAGGAAAGAACAACCCAAACTATGGATCTCCAGGAACAAGCAGGAATTAGTCCTCACATATGGGTACGTCGGAACCGACGGAGCCTGCGTGGGAAAGCTCCCCAGCTTCCCAGAAAGGAAGCTTTTGGGGCCTCCCACTGCACATGCGCGCTGCCTTCCCGCCTTCCTGACCAGCTCTCCTCAGTTTCTCTTTTTCCGCGGAGCCAGCAGGTCGTGTTCCTGTCACCGCTGAAGAAATTCTTATTTTAGTTTGTTTCTTTGTACCGCGTACCTGCCTTCCCCATACCGAAACCGGTACCGCCGGTCTCGCTTTTCTTTTCTTTCAAAAAAAACCAAAAAACAACTTTTATTTAGCACAACTTGGTGACTTCGGTTAGGCCTCAGGCCTACACAAATTCTCCTCATGGAGAAACCAGCCCCTGGTTTCAAGAAGTGTACCAAGTGTAGTGCTGTTATTTCTGTTACAGACACCCATGACTGGTGTCTTAAATGTTTGGGGCCTGACCACTCCATTCCGGACTGCCCATCCTGCTCCCAGATGTCTAAACGTGGTTTGCAGAACTGGGCCAACAAATTCCATGTGCTGTTTGCTTCAGATAATCCAGCATCACAGTCATCCAGGTCTTCCTCTCCGGATGGATCTCAGGTAACCAAACCTCCTTCGGGCAGGTCCTCAAAAGGCAAATCTCCTTCAAAGTATCGAGAGGCCCTCAATCTTGAGTCAGAGGACCCTGCCCCAGCCAAACAACCCCGGCGGGAAGCTCTGGCTTCCAAAGCACCATCTATGGGGTTACAGGTTGACATCGATGGCACGGCCTCGACTGATCACCTGTTAGACTGCTCTGGGGTACCGGCCCATGCCGGTACCGACATCCAGGCAGCAGTGGCGTCTATGGGCAATACTGTCCAGACCATGCAGCAGGCCGTTCTGGCTTTCATTAAAGCTGCGACGCCCTCGGTACCGCATCTAGCGGTTCCGGGTCCGGTTCCGGTACTGTCTTCCATACCGGAACCGAGACCATCGTCTTCCAAACGCAGATCGGTTCCGCATGCCGGATCCGGGTTTTCACCCGATACCGATCCCATACCCGGTACGCCCGATGTCGATACCGATCGGTATGCGTATCGTGCGTTGGAAGCAAATAGAGGATACTCTGATTCTTCCGAGGATTTTGACTCCTCTGATGACTCTGATGAGCTGTCTCTAGTTCTTCCTGAAGAGCCTTCTTCCCCAAAGAGGAGAATGTCTCCACCAGAGGATTTGTCCTTTCAAGACTTCATTATAGAAGTAGCTAAAGGACTTTCTATTACCACATCCTCTGAAAAAGAACCTAGATCAAAGAAATTGGATATTTTAGGATACCCTAAGGTTCCTAAAGAGGCAGTTACCCTGCCTATCCATGAAATCCTTCAAGAACACTTGATGGACTTATGGGAGGCTCCTCTAACGTTGTCTCCTCATTCTCGTAGGTTGGACACCATGTACCGGGTCCCTCCTTCTCCTGGTTTTCAAAAAACTCAGCTGTCTCACCATTCCATTGTGGTGAAGTCTGCGCTGAAAAAGATTAAGAGTACCAAAAGGCACTCTTCTACCCCTCCAGGGCGGGAATGTAAGACCCTAGACTCTTTTGGTAGGAAAATCTTCCAGGCTAGTATGCTTATAGCCAGGATTAATTCATATAGTCTGTATATGGGCATGTTTCTAAGGGAACTTGCCCTAAAGGTACGGCATTTTGCCCCCTTTATCCCTGAGGATAGAAAGGAGGAGTTCATTTCTCTGGTGAAACAGCTTCTAGATGTTTCTAAGTTCTCCAACAGAGCAGCCTTTGATTCCTTTGAAGGTGCCGGTAGAGCTTTGGGCATTGCCATTGCAGCCCGACGACTTGCTTGGCTCCAGGCCTCTGACCTAGAACCCTGGGTCCTGGATGGCTTACAGAATCTGCCCTGTACAGGTGAGAACTTATTTGGTAAAGACTGGCAAATTAAAGCCACTCAAATGGACGCAGAAAATGCTACATTAGATAGACTTTCTAAGTCTACCTCTACTCCTGCCAAGAAAAAGTCTTTCAAGAGGCCTTACTACAAGAAGGCCAGATTTTCCACAAATACTGGCCAACAATCTTCTCAGCCTCGCTTTGCTGCTAAACGTCAGCAATCTAAACAGGCAAGGTCAAAGCCTGCAGCGTCTGCCACTCCTCAGCAGGCTCAACCCCCTCAGGGGTTTTGACTTGCCCCTAGAGAACTTAACATTTCTGGCTCTAGAACAACCAGAGCCCCTTACCATTCCCGGGAGGTTAGCTCACTTTGCTCCCAGATGGGGGCAAATTACATCAGAGCACTGGACCCTCTCTATCATCAGAGAGGGCTACAAACTTCATTTTTCCAACCTTCCTCCACATAACCATGGTGAGGCACTTCAATTCTCCCCCATCTCTCCTGGCCCTGTTGGGTCAGGAAGTCTCTTCCCTCCTTGCCCAAAGGGCAATAGAAGAGGTTCCTCTTCTCCAACAAGGGACAGGTTTCTACTCCCCTTATTTTCTCATACCAAAGAAGACAGGGGGATTCAGACCTATCCTAGATCTGAGAGAATTGAACAAATTTCTATACAAGGAGAAATTCAAAATGCTTTCTCTGGGCATTCTCCTTCCATACCTTCAGAGTCGGGATTGGCTTTGTTCTCTAGATCTCAAGGATGCGTACACAACCCATCCCACAGAAAATATCTACGATTTCTGTTCCAGGGAAAACATTTCCAGTACAGAGTACTTCCCTTCGGTCTAGCCTCTGCTCCAAGAGTATTCACCAAATGCATGGCAGTTGTGGCCGCATTTCTAAGAGGTCTGGGAATTTTTGTATTCCCATATCTGGACGACTGGCTCATCCGAGCTCCATCTCAGTCAGAGGCCCAGATTTCCCTGGACCGCACAAGACACATTCTGCAGTATCTGGGACTGGTGGTAAACCTTCCCAAGTCTCAACTCATCCCTACTCAGTCTCTGGAATTCATAGGGGCCCAGTTGGACACCACCACTGCAAGGGCCTACCTACCTCAAGTCCGGGGCCAACGTCTGGTGTGCTTGTCCTCCCAAGCTCAGTCCAGCAGTCACTTGACAGCCAGAGAAATGCTGCGACTTCTGGGCCACATGGCCTCCACGGTACACGTGGTGCCCTATGCTCGTCTTCATATGAGAGCAGCTCAATGGACCTTGGCCACCCAGTGGACTCAAGCATCAGGAGCGCTCTCCGACCAAATACTCACCTCAAAGCGTCTGTTTTGGTCCCTCCAATGGTGGATGTCCACCAAGAATCTGTTGTTGGGGGTCCCCTTCCAACCTTTGTTGCCCCAAGCAACCCTCACAACAGATGCCTCCCAAACAGGGTGGGGAGCCCATCTACAACACCTCTCCACTCAGGGTACTTGGTCTCCACAGGAGACCACCCTTCACATCAACCTCCTGGAACTGCGAGCAATCTTCTTTGCCCTCAAAGTCTTCCATACCCTCCTTGTCAACCTGACCGTCCTAGTTCAAACAGACAATCAGGTGGCCATGTTCTACGTAAACAAACAAGGAGGGACAGGCTCTCTGTCGCTTTGCAACGAAGCTCTCAGATTATGGGCCTTCGCCAGAGAGCATCAAATTCATCTTCTAGCAGTGTATCTTCCAGGGGTTCAAAACTCTCGGGCAGACAGACTCAGTCGAGTTCTGCTTCCACACGAATGGTCCCTACATATGGACCAGATACGCAGAATCTTTCAGGAATGGGGAACCCCGGACATAGACCTCTTTGCAAGTCCGTGCAATGCCAAACTTCCCCGGTTCTGTTCCAGGACTCCGTGTCAGGGAGCTCAGGCCTATGACGCCTTTCTCCTGCATTGGGGTCAGGACTTCCTATATGCCTTTCCACCCATTCCTTTGATTCCCAAGACTCTGTTCAAACTCCAGAGGGATCACGGATCGATGATCCACGCTGGCCACGCCAAGTGTGGTTCCCTCTACTTCTGCATCTTTCCCAGGGACCCTCCCTCGACCTGGGAGCTGCGCCAGACCTTCTGTCTCAGGAGGAGGGGACTTTGTCCCTACACCTCAGAGCTTGGTTACTGAAGGCCTAAGCCTTCATGACTTCAATCTTTCTCAACCAGTGCAAGATATCCTTCATGCCTCTAGGAAACCCTCCACGAGGCGTTCCTATGCTTTCAAATGGAAACGCTTTTCCATTTGGTGTGCTCAACAGGGTCTTGACCCTCTAGCACTTCCCTTGAATTCTCTACTAGACTATCTCCTGCATCTTTCTAATGCAGGCCTTAAGACGAATTCAGTCAGAGTCCATTTAAGTGCTATTGCAGCATCCTTAAAACCTATAAATGGACAACCTGTCTCCTCTCATCCTCTTATTGCAAGGTTCATGAGAGGCCTGACTCTAACTAAGCCTCCCATCCGACCTCCTCCGGTAGCATGGGATTTGAACCTAGTTCTAGGTCAGCTTATGAAGCCACCTTTTGAACCGTTGGTTTCTACCTCCTTGAAATTTCTTTCCTGGAAGGTCCTTTTCCTTATTGCAGTCACTTCGGCTCGCCGCATCAGTGAACTACAGGCCTTAGTGGCTCATCCACCTTATACTAGGTTTCATCATGATAAGGTGGTCCTCAGGACGAATCCCCACTTTATGCCCAAAGTGGTCTCGCCTTTTCATCTTAATCAAGAGGTATAATCTACCTGTCTTTTTTCCGGCTCCTCATGCATCCAGTGCAGAGAGGAACCTTCATACTCTAGATTGTAAAAGAGCTCTTGCCTTTTACCTCAACAGGACTCAGCCACATCGAAAGTCTTCCCAACTTTTTGTGGCTTTTGATCCTTCTCATTTGGGACTTCCAGTCTCCAAACGTACACTTTCCAATTGGATTGCTCAGTGTATTTCCTTTGCTTACCAGAGTAAAAACATTTCTCTGGAAGGCCATGTCACAGCTCACAATGTGAGAGCCATGGCCACTTCTATGGCTCATCTTCACTCTGTATCCATAGATCAGATCTGTCGAGCCGCCACCTGGGCCTCGGTTCATACCTTCACAGCCCATTACTGTTTGGACAAGGACTCCCGCCGGGATGCCTTGTTTGGTCAGGCTGTCCTCAAACACCTGTTCCATACTTGAACAACTCCTGCCCACCTTCCCAGGATGGATGCCTGAGATCCATACGAAGATGGCGAACCCTTGGAAGGGGATCTCCCAGGCATCTTAGCTAGGGAGTCCCCATATGTGAGGACTTATTCCTGCTTGTTCCTGGAGATAGCACAGTTACTTACCTGTAACAGGTGATCTCTGGGAACAGCAGGAATTAGTCCTCACAACCCACCCACCTCCCCTAGGAGTTGTATCTTCTATCTATCTTCCTTTCCTCTCTCTATTGTCTCAGCTATAAACTCGAACTGAGGAGAGCTGGTCAGGAAGGCGGGAAGGCAGCGCACATGTGCAGTGGGAGGCCCCAAAAGCTTCCTTTCTGGGAAGCTGGGGAGCTTTCCCGCGCAGGCTCCGTCGGTTCTGACGTACCCATATGTGAGGACTAATTCCTGCTGTTCCCAGAGATCACCTGTTACAGGTAAGTAACTGTGCTTTACACGATGCAAGGTTCCACATTAGGAACCACCACCCAGGAAAAAGATTTAGGCGTCATTGTGGGTAACATGTTAAAACCCTCGGCCCAGTGTGCAGCGGCAGCCAAGAGAGCAAATAGAATGCTATATATCATAAGGAAAGGAATAGAAAATAAACCAAAAGATGATATAATTTATTTATTTTTATTTTATTTATTTACATTCTCTTATATACTGCGCTATTCTGCATCAGTGCGGTTTACATTGAACAAACTGAAATTACAGTTCCATGGTGCGACCGCACCTTGAATATTGGTCGCGTATCTTAAAAAGGATATAGCGTTATTAGAAAAGATTCAGAGAAGAGCCACCAAAATGGTAAAGGGGATGGAAGGATACCCCTATGAAGAAAGGCTAAAAAGGTTAGGGCTCTAACCTGGAAAAAGAGACAGCTGAGGGGAGATATGATAGAAGTCTATAAATTAATGAATGGAGTGGAACAGGTAAACATAGATCGATTGTTTGTTATCAGAATATAGAAAGACTAGGGGACATGCAATGAAGCTACAGGGTAAACTATTTAAGACAAATAAGAGAAAATATTTTTTCACTCAACGTGTGTAATCAAACTCCGGAATTTGTTACCGGAGGATGTAGTAAAGGCTGTTAGTGTAGCTGAGTTTAAAAAAGGTTTGGACAAGTTCCTGGAGGAAAGGTCCATAAACCATTACTAAAAAGGGACCCAGGATATCAGTGCTTGCCCCAATACAAGCATTGTGGAACCTGTGTCTTTTGGGAAAACTGCTAGGTACGTATGACCTAGATTGGCCACTGTTTGAAACAGGATACTGGGCTTGATAGACCTTGGTCTGACCCAGTATGGCATATCTTATGTTCTCATAAGGAAAAACTCCTCGGGGGTGGGGGGGGGGCGCCCTTTTTCCTGAGGGGAAAAAGGGATCTCCATAAACAAGCAGGAATGTAGTCTTCACATATGGGTATCGTCGGTACCGACGGAGCCTGTGCGGGAACGCTCCCCAGCATCCAATTAGAAAGCTTTTGGGAGCATCCCACAGCGCCTGCGTGCTGCCTTCCCGCCTTTCCCAACTGTCTCTCTCCAGTTCTTCGTTTTCAACGGAGCCGGCAGGCGGCAGGTCGCACTTCCTGTCACCGCAGAAAATATTCCTTTTATTCTTCTTTTTTGTGGATCGCGTCTGCCTTCCTTAGACGCTACACCGGTACTGCAGGTTCTTTCTTTCATTTTCTTGAAAAAAAAAAATTCCTGGAGTCTTCCAGCTTTTTCTCCTCTGGTGCCACGTGTCATTTTGGGCACTAGGCCCAACTTTCCTCTGCAATGGAAAAACCCGCCTCGGGGTTTAAAAAGTGTTCCAAGTGTGGCGGTACCATCTCCGTCACTGACACCTATGAGTGATGCCTCAAATGTTTAGGTCCTGACCACTCTATCTCCGAGTGTGTTGCCTGTGGGATGATGTCGAAGAGGGGTCGGCAAAACCGAGCTGCTAAACTTAGCACCCTTTTTCCCTCCGATGCAGCATCTGTGGCATCAACATCTTCCAGGGCTTCGTCTTCCTCCCATGGATCTCAGGTAACTAAACATAAGACTAGCCGGTCCTCAATGGGTAGATCTCCTTCCAATTATCGAGATGCCTCTGGTGTTGCCCTTGAGGGACTTACACCGGCAAAATTGCCCCGGCGGGAGGCTTCGGCTTCCAAAGCATCATCGGGGCTCCAGGATGTTCTCGAGGCCCCAACCTCGGCAGAACTACTAGTGCCATGCTCTGGAGTACCGGCCATTTCACCCGGTACCGATACCCAGGCATCAGCGGCGTCGATAGACCAGAGATGTATTGAACGCAGTCTGGCGGCTCTTCTCTCGGCATCAATGCCCCTGAAACCGCTTCAGACAATTCAACCGGTACCGACATCGGCAGGTGGACTACCAGTACCGATGCAGGCTATGCCCTCCGGTACTGACAAGTCGGTTCCGGACCCTGTTGATACCGACTTCGATCGGTACCAGTATCGTGCGATGCACGATTACCCAGACAGGAGATACTTTGAATTCTCCGACGATTCTGAAGACTGACAGCTCTGTCGATACCAGAGTACTTCTTCCTGAGGATTCTTCCTCTCCTAAGCATAGAATGTTTCCTCCTGAGGATATATCCTTCCAGGATTTTATCCAAGATGTGGCTCAAGGTCTTTCCATCACAGTGGCTCCTGAAACAGAGCCGAGGGCGAAGGAATTGGAAATTTTACAGTATCCTAAATCTCCCAAAGAGGCAGCTACTTTGCCTATTCATGAGATCTTGCATGATCTCATGCTAAGGATGTGGGAAACACCTCTCACCACTTCTCCTCATTCTCGTAGGCTCGATACCATGTATCGAGTTCCTCCCTGTCCTGGATTTCAAAATACTCAGCTGCCCTACCATTCCATGGTGGTGGAGTCAGCTATGAGAAGGATCAAGAGTGCAAAAAGACATGCATCTAATTCTCCGGGGTGTGAATGTAGAACTCTTGATGCCTTTGGGCGTCGAACCTTCCAGGCCTCTATGCTTTCTGCCAGGATTAGTTCCTACATTTTATATATGGGAATGTTCCTTAAGGAAGTTACTGGAGATCTAGAGCTTATGAGCCCTCTCCTTCCTGATGATAAGAGACAAGCTTATCTTGCTCTTATCAAACATGCTCAAGATGTTTCCAAATTCGTAAATCATGCAGCTTTTGATTGTTTTGAGTGCATAAGCAGAACTTCTGCTATTGCCATAGGTGCACGTAGGATTGCCTGGCTCCAGGCATCTGACTTGGAACTTTGGGTACTGAACAAATTGGGGAATATTCCTTGCACTGGAGAGAATCTCTTTGGCAAAAATTGGCAAGCGAAAGCTAATTAGCTAGATGCTGATAATCTCACCTTGGATAGAATGTCAAAATCTACAGCTGATCCTGCAAGGAAAAAGTCCTACAAAAAACATTCTTCACTAGAAAGAAGTAGTTCTACCCCTCCTATACCCAACAAGGGCATCGTTCAGGTCAGTCTGCCCAAAAGGGTCAGCAGCAACCTAAACAAAGAAAAACGAAGGCTGCTAAGCCTCAACTGGCTCAGCAGACTTGGCCTCCACAGGGGCTTTGACTTCCATCTAGAGAACTTTGTCTTCCAGGCCCTGAACGGGCCAGAGTCTTCCACCATTCCAGGAAGGTTATGTTATTTTGCCCCCAGATGGGGGCAGATAACAGCAGAAAGTTGGACTTTGTCCATTGTGAGAGAGGGATACAAGCTTCACTTCCTCAGCATACCCCCTCCTACAATGGTAAGACAGTTCAATTCTCAGACCTCTCTCAACTCCCAGTTAGATCACGAGGTCAGTCTGCTTCTTGCCCAAGGGGCAATAGAAGAATTATCTGTTCATCAACAGGGAGCAGGGTTCTATTCCCCCTTTTTCCTTATTCCAAAGAAAACAGGAGGGCACAGACCCATTTTAGACCTCAGAGAATTGAACAAATATCTGTTCAAAGAGAAATTCAAAATGATTTCTCTAGGAACTCTACTGCCATACCTTCAGAGTCAGGACTGGCTTTGTTCTCTAGATCTCAAGGATGCATACACTCATGTTCTCATCCATCCAACTCACCGAAGATTTCTTCGCTTTCTATTTCAAGGGAAGCACTACCAATACAGAGTTCTTCCTTTTGGCCTGGCCTCGGCACCAAGGGTGTTCACAAAATGCATGGCTGTGGTTGCAGCATTTCTCCGCACCCTAAAAATATTTGTCTTCCCTTACTTGGACGATTGGCTCATTCGAGCCCCATCAGAGCCAGAGGCCAGGATTTCCCTATCTCGCTCAATGCGTATCCTCCAATATTTGGGATTTGTCATAAACTTCCCAAAATCCAACCTAGCTCCCACTCAGTCTCTAGAGTTCATAGGAGCCCTGCTGGATACCAGATAGACAAGGGCCTATCTTCCACAGTCCCGCTGCCTTCGCATTATGCAGTTGCTTCCCAAGCAATGCTAAAGTCTCACCTCACTGCTCGGGAAATGTTGCAATTGCTAGGCTACATGGCATCCAATCCTGCATATGGTCCCTTATGCCCGCATTCATATGAGGGCAGCCCAGTGGACTCTATCCACTCAATGGACTCAGGCGTCAGGTTGCCTGTCAGACAAAATAGCAACCTCAGTTCGTCTCATGTTGTCTCTCCAATGGTGGCAGTCACCCCAGAACCTGTTGGTGGGGTCCCATTTCCAGCAACCCCCGCCCCAAGTAACTAAACACATGCCTCACAGGTGGGTTGGGGAGCCCATTTGCAAGGCCTCTCTACCCAGGGTACTTGAACTCCACAGGAGACTGATCTACACATCAGTCTTCTAGAGCTCAGAGCAATCTTTCTTGCTCTTCGAGTGTTTCACACCCAGTTCAGCTACAAAACTGTCCTAATTCAAACGGACAACCAGGTAGCCATGTTCTATGTGAACAAGCAGGGCAGAACAGGCTCTCTGTCACTCTGCAACAAAGCTTTGCGCCTTTGGGCCCTCGCCAGAGAGCATCAGATTCATCTCCTTGCAGTGTATCTTCCAAGCATTCAAAACTCTTGGGCAGACAGACTCAGTCGAGTTCTGCTTCCACACGAATGGTCTCTCCATGCAGACCAGGTGGCCAAAAGTTTCCAATTTTGGGGAACCCCGGACATAGACCTCTTTGCAAGTCCGCTGAATGCCAGACTTCCCCGGTTCTGTTCCAGAATTCCGGCCCAGGGTTGTCAGGCCAGGGATGCCTTCCTCCTCCATTGGGGTCGGGACTTTCTGTATGCCTTCCCACCCATTCCCCTAATTCCCAGAACTTTATTCAAGCTTCAGAGAGACAGAGGCCATATGATTCTCATAGCCCCACATTGGCCACAACAAGTGTGGTATCCTCTGCTCTTACATCTGTCTCAAGCTCCATCTCTGGAGTTAGGATCTGTTCCAGATCTCCTATCCCAGGAGGACGGGATGCTGTGGCATACCAACCCCCAGTCTCTACATCTCAGGGCCTGGTTGCTGAAAGCCTAGAACGTCATGGTCTTAACCTTTCTCAATAAGTAAAGGATATCCTTTATGCTTCCAGGAAACCATCCACAAGACGCTCTTATGCTTTCAAGTGGAAAAGGTTTACTATATGGTGTTCGCAGAAGGGTCTCAACCCTCTTGCAATACTTCTGGAATCATTACTGGAATATCTCCTTCATTTGTCTAATGCAGGGCTTAAGACCAATTCAGTGAGAGTTCATTTGAGTGCTATTGCAGCTTCTCTCAAACCTTTAAATGTGCAACCTATTTCCTCTCATCCGATCATAGCGAGATTTATGAGAGGACTTCTCCTAACTAAGCCTCCCGCTAAGCCACCACCGGTGGCATGGGATATAAATCTGGTTCTTGGCCAGCTCATGAAGCCGCCTTTTGAACCATTGGCTACTACCTCTTTGAAATTCCTTTCTTGGAAGGTTATTTTTCTTATTGCAATCGCATCAGTACGTTGCATCAGTGAGTTGCAAGCATTGGTGGCTGATCCTCCTTATACAAGGTTCCATCATGATAAGGTAGTTCTTAGGACTCATCCTCACTTTATGCCAAAGGTGGTTTCACCTTTTCATCTAAACCAAGCAGTTTACCTTCCTGTTTTTTTCCCAAGGCCTCATGCCTCTAATGCAGAAAGGAATCTTCATACTTTGGATTGTAAAAGAGCTTTGGCCTTTTACTTACAAAGGACACGGCAACATAGAAAGTCCTCTCAACTTTTTGTTGCTTTTGATCCTAGTCATTTGGGACTTCCAGTCTCCAAGAGAACACTGTCCAACTGGATTGCACAGTGTATTTCTTTCGCCTATGAGAGTAAAAACTTTCCATTGGAAGGTCATGTCACAGCTCACAGTATGAGGGCCATGGCAGCCTCTATGGCTCATCTTCACTCTGGGTCTATTGACGACATCTGTCGAGCAGCTACTTGGGCCTCGGTTCATACCTTCACAGCCCATTACTGCTTAGACAAGGACTCCCGCCGGGATGCCTTGTTTGGTCAGGCTGTTCAACACCTGTTCCATACTTAATCAACTCCTACCCACCATCCTTGGTAGGATGCCAGAGATCCATGGGGGGAAGTGGAGCCCTTTCACAGGGACACACAATTTCTGGGGTTTTCTCCCTGGAATCTACAGCTAGGGAGTCCCCATATGGGAAGACTACATTCCTGCTTGTTCCTGGAGATAGCATAGTTACTCACCTGTAACAGGTGATCTCCGGGAACAGCAGGAATTTAGTCTTCAAAACCCACCCACCTCCCCTAGGAGTTGTATTGCTCTCTCTTTTTTCTTTCCCTTTCTCTCTCTCTCTCTTTGTCTCAGCTTTAAACTCAACTGGAGAGAGACAGTTGGGAAAGGCAGAAAGGCAGCACGCAGGCGCTGTGGGATGCTCCCAAAAGCTTTCTAATTGGACGCTGGGGAGCGTTCCCGCGCAGGCTCCGTCGGTACCGACGATACCCATATGTGAAGACTAAATTCCTGCTGTTCCCAGAGATCACCTGTTACTGGTGAGTAACTATGCTCTACTCCCAGGCTGGCCACTACCAGTCTTACTTGGGGCAGCCTCACTAAGCCTCACAGCCAAAAGGCCAGGTACACGAGCCTAGGCAGCCCAAGGCTCCCAGACACCAGCTCCCACCCACATTAGACTCATTGGGCTGGGCCTCCCCTCCGGGGAGGCCCAACTCAACCCACAGGGGGTTGACTGGCCTCTTTTACCCACAGATGGGCCCGCATCACCACAGATCAGTGGGTTCTCCAGATGGTGCAGGAGGGGTATTTCTTCCATTTGCAGCAGAGTCCTCCAGACTTCGTCCTAGGAGAGCCACCACAGCCTCTCCTCCACCAAGCCTTGCTCACCACAGAACCCGCAGGCTTGCTCAGTGACAGTGCGGTGGCACCGGTACCCCATCACCTCTGGGGAAAGGGATTCTATTCAAGGTATTTCCTTGTACCAAAAAGAACAGGGTGTCTCTGGCCCATCCTGGTCCTGCGCAACCTGAACAAGTTCCTGGTGAGGGAAAGGTTCAGGATGCTCACCCTTGGGACACTGCTGCCCTACCTCTGCCAGGGAGACTGACTCTGCTCCTTGGATTTCAAGGATGCTTACACCCACATCCTGATCCACCCCTCCCACAGCTATTACCCGAGATTTGTGGTGGGGGGGGCAGCACTACCAGTATAGGGTGCTGACGTTCAGCCTCACCTCCTCTCCAAGGGTCTTTATAAAATGCTTGGCCTTCGTAGACACCCATGTGTTCCTCCAAGGGGCCCATGTCTTCCCTTACCTGGACCACTAGCTCATCAGAGGCAGCACACCTCTTGAGGCCAGGCGGGCCACAAGGCTCACTATCCACACCCTGCAACAGTTGGGGTTCATCATCAACTACCCCAAGTCCAGCCTCCAGTTCAGTGCCAGCTCACCTACTCCTCCTCCTGCTAGGCCATATGGCCTCGACAGTTCACGTTACGCCTCTTGCCTGCCTGCATATGCGGCAGCCCAGTGGTGCCTCCATTCCCAGTGGATGCAGGCTGAGGGACAGAGTGCAGGTCACTCACCAGCTGGTGGCCTCCTTCACCTGGTGGCGGTCCCTACATCAACTCAGAGCAGGGATGCCTTTCCAGGCACTGGCCCCTCAGAAGATCCTGACGACAGATGCCTCCCTTGTAGGCTGGGGCGCACATTGCGAGGGCCAGTGCACCCAGGGCACCTGGTCCCCAGAGGAATCACTCCTGCAAATCAATCTCCTCGAGCTCAGGGCCAACTTCCTGGCCCTTCTGGCCTTCCACCACCTCCGGAGTGACGACCCAGTCCTCATACAGACAGACAATCTGTTGCCATGTTCTATGTGAATAAGCAGGTGGGTACGGGTTCCTACTCCCTCTGTCAGGAGGCAATGGCCCTCCACTCCTTTGCAGGGTGCAACCATATCCTTCTGAGGGAGGTGTACTTACCGGGTCAGGACAACCGGGTCCTTCGGCCTCAAGAGTGGCACCTGAACCCAAAAGTGACATGGAGGCTTTTCCTTCTCTGGGGAAGACCCTGGGTGGACCTCTTTACCTCCCAGGGCAACTCACAGCTGCTGAAATTCTGCTCTCGTCAGCCACTCCGCAAGAAGGTGGCGGCAGACGCCTTCCTGATCTTATGGTCACAGGGCCTGCTTTATTCATTCCCAGGAACACCTCTGATAGCCAAGTGTCTTTTCAAGATCCAGAGCGAGCACGCCTCAGTAATCCTAATTGTGCCCAGGAGGCCTAGGCAGCCCTGGTTCCCCCTGCTGCTCTCCCTGTCGGTGGCAGCCCTGGTTCCCCCTGCTGCTCTCCCTGTCGGTGGCAACCCCGGTTCCCCCTGCTGCTCTCCCTGTTGGTGGCAGTCCTAGTACCACTGGGCTGGGACCCAGAGCTCCTGTCCCAGGAGGGGAGCTCCCTGCTACACCCCAACCTGGGGTCCCTAATGCTGACAGCGAGGCTGCTGAAAGGGTAGCACTAGCCCCTTTCAACCTCCCAGGTGAGGTCTAGGAAATTCTCATAGCCTCCCAGAAGCCATCCACCAGAAGGGCTTATGCCGTCAAGTGAAGGAGGTTCTCAGTCTAATGTGCAAAAAGGAATGCGAACCCGTTCTCCTGTCGGGTAAAGTTTATGCTGCAGTATTTGCTGCACCTCTCACACTCGGGCTTGAAATCTAACTCAGTGAGGATACATCTCAGCACCATAGCGGCTAGCCATCACCCTATAGAGGGGAAGCCCCTCTCAGGCCAGCCTTTATCTCCAGATTCCTCAGGGGCTTCCTGCTATCCAAGCCCCCTCTCCACCCTCAGGCAGCAGAATGGGACCTCAATGTGGTGCTCTGCCAGCTCACTAGGCCGCCGTTCAAGCCTTTGGCCACCTGCCACTTGAGACACCTCTCCTGGAAGGTCGTCATCTTGGTGGTGTTGACGTCCGCTCGCAGAGTAAGCGAGCTACAGGCTCTGTTGGCGGACCTGCCCTATACAGGTTCTGTATGAACAGGATGGTGCTTCGCACGCACCCCAAATTCCCCAAAGGTGGTGTCTACGTTTCACCTTAATGAGGAGCTATTTCTCCCCACAGCCGCACGCTGATAGGGAGGAGGCGATCTTGCATACCCTTATTATCTCCTATGAACTCAGCAGACTGGGGCTACCTGTGACCAAGCGAACGCTGTCCACCTGGGTGGCGGACTGCATTGCCCTCGCTTATGAGCATGCTGGCCTCAATCTGGAGTGCCAGATCACTGTTCACCACGTGAGGGCTATGGCCACATTAGTGGCCAACCTAAACGCAGTGCCAATGCAAGGATTTTGTAAGTCTGCCACGTGGTCTTCAGTCCATACGTTCGCAGGCCACTACTACCTTGAGAGTGAGTCCCACAGGAACAGTGCCTTTGGCCAGGCAGTAGTCAGAAGCATTCTCGGTGTATAGGCACCTGCTGCCCTCTAACCCTTCAGTGTTCAGGTTACTGGAATTATGATGCTGGACGCTTGGGTCTGCAGAGTCTCTTGGTAGGGGCTCACCTTCTGCAACTCACAACCTCCCTTGGGTCGCCACTGCTGCTGTCGTGGTTCAGGCCCCGGCATCCTGGAGCTAGGGAGTCCCATATGTGAGGCCTGACTTCCTGCTTGTTCCTGGAGAAAGCGTAGTTATTCACCTATAATCGGTGTTCCCAGGGACAACAGGAATCAGTCCTCGCAACCCTCCCTCCTCCCCTTGGCGTTGCATCCTTTATCTTTTTGTCTATTTCCTAAGCTATGCCATCTGACTGAGCAAAATGGAACCCTTGGGCGGGAAGGGGACCATGCATGCATGGGTAGCATTCCCAAAGGCGTTCTTTGAAAGCTGGGGAAATGCTCCGTGTGGGCTCGATCTGTGCCGACGTTACCCATATGTGAAGACCGATTCCTGCTGTCCCTGGAGAACACCTGTTACAGGTGAGTAATTATGCCGTTTTCAGGATCGATGGGCGGACATGCACAAAAAAAAACAATGAATACAGCAATTTGTGCCTACCCATAAGGGCTGCTGTCTATAAAAACGGCACCCCTACCTATAAAAATGAAAATGACATTAAAAACCATAGTATAAGCTAAGGATTAAATGAAACCAAACACCATGATACTCGAGTGCCTTGAAGCTGAAGCATACACAGCAGGTAAAATGGAGCTGCGTCACCAGCCGCCTCCATTAAAACCTTAGAAAGTCCACTAAACAAAACTCATTGAGACTCTTCACATTTGTATAGGACCTAGAGCAAGTACTTTTGTCTCCTGCCCTCTGTATGAGGATATGCAATTGTGTTTTAAAGAGATATGTTAAAGAGCTACCATCATAGCTTATATTATTTTTGTTTTAATTTTGACATCATTTCAGGTCTTTTAAACAATTTGTTTTTCTCCAGGAACAAGCAGGAAGTCACATATGGGTGACGTCGGCACAGACACAGCTCTCGCGGAAGCATCCCCCAGCTTTCAAAGGCAACCTTTAGGAGATGCCACCATGCATGCGTGGTCCCCTTCCCACCCAAGGGTGCCATCTTGTGGAGCCCTTCAGACGTTATCTGGCTTGTCCCCGTAAAAAGTTGATTATTTTGTTCCCCGATTTTCCAACTCGCCTCCGATATTGCACTCATACTCTTCCCAAAGGTCCCCCGGAAGAATCCATCTACAGACTGGCCTCGGTCCCCAGACACCATCCTTGTTGAGGATACCCCATTGGGGGGAGCCGGCGTCAGGCCCGAGTCCCTCGGTGCCCGCGCTGAAGGCTGCGGAGCCTTCTGAGCTAGAGTCCACAATGGCGGCCCTGTAGCGCAGTTTGTCTGCCTGGATGGACCAGCAGTGGTCGCTGTTGTCCGATACTACTGGTTCATCTGCCCTGGCCTCTGGGCCGTCGACGTCCAAGACGTCCCTGGAGTCTGAGCCAATCCTCATCAGAGGTCGTACTCTGAGTCACGCTCGTCAGGACCGCGGTCGTCCCTGGCAAGTCTACGTGTGTTGGTTCTAGAACATCATGGCCCTCGAGGCCCACAGAGCAGCCCTCCGGCAAGTCCTCCATGGACTACTCCGAATGGGAGACGGAGGACAAGGAGTCCCCCGATACCCATCGCCACCGCAATGTCCTTTCCGGTTCCCCCATCTTGGAACCTCGACGGCAGTCCCCACCCAAAGACATGGTTCCCACCCGAAGATATAAGTTTCTTAGACTTTGTCAAGGACATGTCCCTGGCATTCCTGACCAAGTCGGAGGAGGACCCTCGGGCGGATGAGTTAGAGATCCTCCAGTACGAGGTCCCACCATGGGAATCGCTCAACGGTACCCGTCCTGGAACAGCTCATGCTCCGCATGTGGGAGACACCGGCGTCTGTGCCAGTGGTGAGCAGATGGCTCAACTCGATGTATCGGGTCTGCCGGTGCCTGGGCTTCCAGAAGTCACAACTGCCACATAACTCCATGGTGGTGGAGTCGGCCATGTGTTGACTGAAAAGCCAGAAGACTCACTCGGTGCCCACTGGCAGGGAGGCTCACACCTTGGACGCTCAAGGCAGAAAGTGCTACCAGGGCTCGATGCTCCTCTGCTGCATCCACGCCTACCAGCTCTACATTAGCATGAACCTGAGAGACCTGGCGAAGGAACTCGCTGGGTTCTCGGCTAGTCTCTCCGAGGAACCTTTGCAGCGGTTCAAGAGCCTGGCCAAAGCCGTCTGTGAGTGCTCCAAATTTGTTTCGAGCGGCCTATGATGGGTTCAAGTTGGTGGCTCAGGTAGCTGCAGCAGGCATCGGTGCACACCGCCAAGCTTGGCTTCACTCATCTGATCTCGAGCTGTTGGTTCAGGACAAATTGGTCGATGTTCCATGCCAAAGGGAGAACCTCTTTGGCAAACCCATGACCGACAAGGCTGCCGAGCTGGAGATCGAGTTCATGACAAGGGCCAAGCTCTCTAAGAAGACTACTGCCCCTCCCCAAGAGAAGGGCTCGGAAAAAAGCCCTTTTACTCGAGGAAGGGAGCTGCTTACCGAAACTACCCACCCTACCGGGTCCTCCCCGACTCCCCAACACTGTCAGCAGGCCAATGGGCATGGCCCGCGTAAGCAGAAGGCTCCAAAACCCCAGGCACTGGCCCCGGCCCAGCCATGGGGCAGTTTTTGACTCCTTGAGCTTAGCCTTTCTACCCCAAGGGGGTCAGCAGTCCACAGGGGGACGCCTGGCCCTCTATGTCCATAGATGGGTGGCCATCACCACCGATTCCTGGGCACTAAGGGTAGTCAGGGAGGATTATCTCCTCCACCTGGCTTAGACACCTTCCTCTTATTTCCCGGGCGAGCCCCTCAGGTCTGTCCTACACCGGGACCTTCTCCTGAAGGAGTTGGCAGGTCTTCTCGAGGACTAGGCGGTGGAACCGGTGCCCCACCACCTCAGGGACAAGGGGTTCTACACCCAAAGAGTACAGGGGGCCTAAGGCCCATCCTCGACCTGCGCAACCTCAACAAATTACTGGTGAGGGAGAAGTTCAAGATGCTCTCCCTTGGAACGTTGCTGCCATACCTCCAGCAGGAAGACTGGCTATGCTCCTTAGACCTCAAAGATGCTAATACTCACATCCTCATCCACCCCATCCACAGGCAGTACCTGTGGTTCGTAGTAGGGGGCCAGCACTTTCAATACAGGGTGCTCCCCTTCGGCCTAGCCTCGGCCCTAAGGATCTTCACAAAATGCCTGGCAGTCGTGGCCGCCTTCCTCTGGCTCCAGGGTACTTTGTTTTTCCATACCTGGACAACTGGCTCATAAGGGGTGGCACAGCCTCTGAAGTGCAGCAAACCACTGCTCGCACCATCCAGGTTCTGCAACACTTGGGCTTTGTCATAAACTACCCCAAGTCTCACCTCCTCCCGACACAGTGCCTGGAGTTCATCAGTGCAAAGATAGACACCCTCCAGTCGCGGGTCTTGCCCAAGGACCAAGCCGATTGTCTCCGGTCCCTAGCCCGGGACGTACAGCACTGTCCCTCTGTACCCGCCCGACTTCTGCACCTCCTCAGGCACATGACCTCCACGGTCCACATCAGCCCAGACGCCTCCATATGAGGACGGCGCAGTGGTGTCTACCGGACAAAGTGGTGTCAGGCCACAGGCCTTCTCTGGAGCTGAGTTACGGTAACCCGCCAGTTGGCGGACTCCCTTGTCTGGTGGCAGTCGCCCCAGCATCTCAACGGGCCATGCCTTTTCAGGCCCCAAGTCAATCGAGGGTCCTCACCACGGACGCCTCTTTGCTAGGCTGGGGAGCCCTTTGGCAGGGGTACCACACGTAGGGGGTGTGGTTCCCAGAGGAGAGTGCCCAACAGATCAACTTGTTGGAGCTCTGGGCCATCCATCTCGCCCTGAATGTTTTCAGGCAGTATCTGGACAACAGGTCAGTCCTGGTCCAAATGGACAACCAAGTGGCCATGTTCTACGTGAACAAACGGGGGGGTACGGGGTCACACACACTCTGTCAGGAGGCCCTGGACCCTATGCTCTTTTGCAACCTGACAGGGCATTCTCCTCAAAGCAATATACCTACCGGGCCAGGACAACTGGCTGGCCGACAGACTCAGCAGGATCCTCCAGCCGCACGAGTGGCAGCTGGACCGGGCAATGGCCAATAGGCTTTTCCAGACCTGGGGGGAAAAGGTGATGGACTTGTTTGCGAGCCTGGACAATCACCATCTACCCCTTTTCTGCTCAAGGCAGCCATACCCGGCAGGGTGGCCACCGATGCCTTCCTAGTCTCATGGTTGGTGTCTCTTCTATATGCTTTTCCCCCAACGACTCTGGTCGCAAAGACTCTGTTCAAGATCCTTCGGGACAGAACTTTTGCCATCTTCATAGCTCCATGGTGGGTTCCCGCTTCTACAGCTAGCGGTGAAGATCCCCATTCCCTTGGGTTTGTGTCCACGGCTCCTCTCCCAGGAGGGGGGCTCTCAGCTCCCTTTCGCTGACGGCATAGCTGCTGAGAGGGTGACTCTCACCCCACTCCTCCTTCCGAAGGATGTTGAGGAGGTCTTGCTGGCCCTGCGTAGACCGTCTACTATATGGACGTATGCCTTTAAGTGGCACAGATTTGCTTTCTGGTGTACTGGGCAAAAGGTGGACCCCTTTTCTTGCCCGGTGATTGTGGTGTTGCAATACCTTCTCCACCTTTCCGAGATGGGACTTAAGTCCAACTCAGTCAGCGTGCACCTCAGTGCCCTAGCGGCGAACCACTTTCCCGTGGATGAGAAGCCTCTGCTCACCCAATGGTATCCCAGTTTCTAAAGGGCCTGCTCCTTTTGAAACCCCTGGTCCGTCCCCCAGCGACCGAATGGGATCTTAATGTCATGTTAGGGCAGCTTACCTATCCGCCCTATGAGCCAATGGCCACGTGCCACCTCTGGTACCTCTCCTGGAAAATGGTATTCTTGGTTGCGCTCACTTCTTCCTGGAGAGTGAGTGAGCTCCAGGCTCTCGTGGTAGAGAGGCCTTATACCAGGTTCTGTAAGGATACACCCCAAGTTCACTTCCGAAGGGGGTCTTCTCGTTTCACCTCAACCAGGAGGTGGTTCTTCCTACCTTGTTTCCCAGGCTGCATGCCAGTTGGGCAGAGGAGGTCCTCCATACCCTGTACTGTAAGAGGGGGCCCTGTCCTACATCCAGCTTATGCAAATTCACCAGAAAGCCTCTCAGGTTTTCGTTTCCTACGACCCCAGTAAGCTGGGGGAAGGCGGTGACAAAGCGTACATTGTCCACTTGGGTTGGGGACTGTATTGCCTGGACTTAAAAGGCAACGGGGCTTCTGCTGGAAGGCCATCTTATGGCTCATAGGGTCAGGTCCATGGCGGCGTCAGTAGCTTACCTGCGTTCTCTTCCTTTGGTGGACATCTGCCGGGCTGCCACCTGGTCTTCAGGTCAGACCTTCACCGCTCATTACTGCCCGGATAGGGAGTCCCAATGGGACAGTGCCTTCGGCCAGGCTGTGCTCAGTAGCCTGTTTGAGGTCTAGGCAACTCCTGCCCTCCGACCCTTCTGTGTTAGGCTACCGGAGTGCTACTTCCCTGGTTAGGGTTTCATTGCAGCTGCTTGCGGCTCTTTCTGAGGGAGCCTTTTTGTTTTGGGCTATAAGTTCAAGGTAGCCTGTAGCTGGGAAGTCCCATATGTGAGGACTGACTTCCTGCTTGTTCCCGGAGAAAGCGTATTTACTCACCTGTAACAGGTGTTCTCCGGGGACAGCAGAAATCAGTCCTCACAACCTTCCCTTCTCCCCTTGGAGTTGCAGTCCAATTATTTTTTTTCATTTGTTGTGCCGTCTTTTAGCTATGTCATTTGGCTGAGCAAGATGGCACCCTTGAGCGGGAAGCATGCGTGGTAGCAACTCCCAAAGGCTTTCTTTGAAAGCTGGGGATTTGCTCCGCATGGGCTCCGTCGGCGTCACCCATATGTGAGGACTGATTCCTGCTGTCCCCGGAGAACACCTGTTAAAGGTGAGTAACTACGCTTACAGGCTTGCGGTAGTTTGTAGCTAGGGAGTCCCATATATGTGGATTGACTTCCTGCTTATTCCCGGGGAAAGCATAGTTACTTACCTGTAACACATGTTCTCTGGGGACAGCAGGAATCAGTCCTCACAACCCTCCCTCCTCCCCTTGGAGTTGTTTCTTTACCATCTTTTATTTTTGCCATCTTTAGCTGTGTCATCTGACTGAGCAAGATGACACCCTTGGGTTGGGCGGGAAGGGCACCACGTATGCATGCTGGCATCTCCCAAAGGTTTTCTTTGAAAGCTGGGGGGATGCTTCCACGAGGGCTTTGGTGCCAACATCACCCCATATGTGAGGACTGATTCCTGCTGTCCCCAGAGAACACCTTTTACAGGTGAGTATCTACTCTTTCTACACAAACTGGGCATATATGTGTTTCCATACTCAGATGGTTGGCTGTTCAGGAATACCAGTCGGGAAGGTGGTTCAAGTATCTGCACACCTAACCACCCAGGTGCTAGAACTGCTACGGTTCATTTTCCGTTATCCCAAATCAAACATTGGCCCTTATCCTCTCCCCCCCCCCTTCCCCCCCCCCCCCCCCCGTCCCCAAATGGAATTCATTGGAGCTCTGCTGTAGACATGCACAGCCTATATGATAGGTCTGTGTTCCTATCTCAAGAGAAATTCACAGTATCATTCCCTAGTGACACAAGAAGGACTGTTTGAAGTATGTTGTCCAAGCAACATATGACACCTTTGATGCGATATTGAGGGGCATCCATAATGAGTATTGGAGCTTGGAGACTGTTAATGGCTTTGACCTTCAGTCTTGCAACAATCTGTGCAGTACTAGCTCGTTGACATCCCATGCCACAGAGACAGTCTCTTGAAGATAAGGTTCAAGAAGCAGCTTCACTCACACAGAGCTTTTTAACAAGCTACAAACACTTTCCAGATGCATATCTGACCTGGCCTCCTATCACAGTAGGTTCAAAGTGGAGTTCAGAAGAAATCCTATTAATTCTCACAGGTATAGGTATTTCTCCAGGAACAAGCAGGAAGTCAGTCCTCACATATGGGTGACATCAGCGCCGACGAAGCTCTCATGCAGAGCAAATCCCCAGCTTTCAAAGAAAGCTTTTGGGAATTGCATCATGCATGCGCGGTCCCCTTCCCGCCCAAGGGTGCCATCTTGCTCAGTCTCCTTTTTTCCGCAGCGCCCTTCAGACGTTCAGTTGTCACCGTGAAATAAGTGTTTAAAAATACTTTAAAAGTTTATATTTTCCATCAGTTCGATATGGTTCCCCTTCCCGCCTTCGGCTCGGTACACTCGGTATCGAGTCCAGTTTGATTTTTCAGTTTTTGTCCTGTTCTTCGACCTCGCCAGGGACTCTTTTTCCCCCGATGGCTGCCAGCGGGTTTAAAAAGTGTGATCGGTGTACGAAGTTAATGTCTCTCACCGACACACATGACTGTTGTCTCTGCTGCCTCGGCCCTGACCACAACCCGAAGGTCTATGGCCCGTGCAGGAAAATGTCCTCGAAGGCCTTGAGGGAGCCGCCAGCAGCAGCACCATAGAATTTTTGCTGAGTCCGTACCCTCCCGGGCCCGGACCTCATCTGAGGCCTTGACATCTCGGGAGCTGTCTGAGCCTGAGGAGCATTTATTTATTTATTTATTTAACATTTCTTCTATACCGCGCTATTATAATCAACGCGGTGTACATTGAACAAAACATACTGCAATGCATACAGGCAACATTGAGTTTACAAAGAACAGGGAAAAATAACACATGGGGATGACCGGGAGAACTATGTACAGGTTAACTTTATACTATATACTTTATACTATATACAATACTCTAAACTCGTTTGGATATTGTAAGTGATTTCGTGTGGATGGTGCAGGTAAATGGTTATCATGTGGGCTATTGTGTAGGCTAACCATTTTCTGGTTGTATTAAGGTGCTAAGGCATCTGTGGTATGTGGGAAGCTTGCCAGATGTGTGAGTGTCCGGGATGACTTCTGGGTAACATTTTGTGAACAGATGGTGTTTCAAAGCTTTTCGGAATAGGATTAGGCTTTTGATGCCACGGATTTCATGGGGAAGTGCATTCCAGTTTAAAGGAGTGAATATTGAGACGGCTCTGTTTGAAGTAGCCTTAGTGCACGATGTCATCATCTTAGGAACTATTAAGGTGTTCATAGCAGTAGGCCTCCTGTTTCTATTTTCGAGGGTGCTGTGAATTAGCTTGCTGATTGGTGTAGGTGGGTAGTTATTCAAGGCTTTGAAAGTAAGGACTAATGACTTATAGTGGAGTCTGGCTTGTAAAGGTAGCCAATGCAGATCTTTCATGATAGGCGTTATGTGGGCAGATCTTGGTGACCCAGAGAGGACTCTTGCAGCTGCATTCATAGCCAGGCGAAGCGGATTTAAAGTTGATTGAGAGATACCGTGGAGGATGATGTTCGCAAAATCTAGGTGTGGGAGGATTAATGCCTGGAAGGTTGATCGGTAGTCAGTAGAATCAAGTAGGGGGTGGAGGTGGCGTAGTGTTCTGATCTTATGATTATATAGTCTTTGTCACATTCTTCACATGCGTTGTCATATCCAGGTGCTGGTCCAGTGTGATGCCGAGATATCGGATTGTGGGTTTGGACTTCAATTCTATGTTGTTGACTAGTAGCGATGGAGGAGGTATGAACTTACGGTTTCTTGTAACAAAAAGAACATCAGTTTTGCTATGATTGATTCGTAGGTTTTGTGTCAGCAGCCATTCAGCTACTGCTCCGAAACAATTGATTATTGGGGAGAACACTGGTTGGTCAGTTTTGAACGGCATGTAGAGGAGGATGTCATCTGCATAT
Organism: Ichthyophis bannanicus; assembly: GCA_033557465.1. Classification (NCBI taxonomy): domain Eukaryota; kingdom Metazoa; phylum Chordata; class Amphibia; order Gymnophiona; family Ichthyophiidae; genus Ichthyophis; species Ichthyophis bannanicus. The sequence continues at coordinate 258,627,912 of CM066033.1, forward strand.
GCCAGGCATTGTACGTTGAAAGATCGGATCAATTCACATATCGGCTGCATATATATATTGAACATCAGTGCCGATAAGGAAGATCCTTGAGGTACCCCTTGGGACTGTAGGAAAGGTTCAGAGGATTCATGGCCTGTTTTGACTTGTTGCCACTTATTGGAAAGGTAGGATTTACACCATTCTAGTGCTGTGCTTCGAATCCCCTTTTCTTTCAGGCGTTGCAGAAGTATATCTGTCTAGGAAGATGAGGACAAATCCTTGTTGGATGCTGTTTATTCCAGTGACCAGATCATTGAATAGGGTTGTAAGGATTGTGTCGACTCCATGTGCTTTCCTGAAGCCATGTTGTGATTGGTCTAGTGGTGCTTCCGTGTCGATATGATGCTGGATCTGTTGTTGAGCAGCTTTTTCGATGATTTTTGCGAGCTGGGGGATGCTCGAGATTGGCCTAAATGATTCAACTTTGGATGGGTCAAGTTTACTGTTTTTCAGTAGGGGCCTGATAGAGGTGTGTTTCAGACTCTGTGGGAATGAGCATCTGGTGTCCTCGGAGAGGGGGTCTCCCTCACGGAACATCGGAGGAAGAAAAAATCCTTGAAGGCGGCTCTGGTTCCTCGCGGGATCGGTCGCCGAGCCCCAACCGCTGACCCAGATCCTCAGAGTTGGAGCGCCTGGCGAAATTTCCTCGAAGGAACTCGGAGCAGCCGAGGCAGGTAACCACTGTTCTCATTGAGGACTCTACTCTAGGAGAACCGGCATTGGGCCCGATGGCATCGGGATTCGACCCGGGTGCTGCGGAGCCTTTGAGCTCGGTCTCAGAATGGTGGCCTTGGAGTGCAGCATGTCTGCCTTCATGGACCAGCAGCGGGCGCTGATGGCCGGTCTTACTGGTACTTCCACCCCGACCACCAGGCCCCTGACGTCCAAGTCGACCCTGGAGGCCGAGCCAATCCTCGAGACTCTATGTACTCGAGTCGATCCTCGGCCGAGGTCTCCCTCGACCTGTTCAGGACCAAGGTCGTTGACGTCGGTGCCACCAGCATTGGGGTGGCTGAAGCCCTCGAGGCCGTAGCTGCTTGATTCCTCTTCGGAGGCGTCAGGCTGGGAGACTGAGGAAGAAGAGTCCCTGGACACCTGCAGAACCAGGGACGTCCCGTCCGATTCCCCAGTGTTTGAACCCTGGAGAAGTTCCCCCCCTGGAGGACACTCTGTTCTTGGACTTCGTAAGGGACATGTCAAAGGCTTTGGCATTCCCTACGGAGTCCAAGGAGGAACCTCGAGCCGAGGAGGTCGAGATCCTCCAGTATGACTTTCCCCCTCGGGAAGCCCTTACTGTACCAGTGCCTCCGATCCTGGAACGTCTGATTCTCCGGATGTGGGAGACGCCGGCGTCGGTTCCAGTGATCAGCAGGCGACTCGATTCGATGTACCGTGTCCGCAAGAGACCTGGGTTCCAAAAAGCACAACTGCCGCACAACTCCATGGTTGTGGAATCGGCCATGCACCGGCTCAAGAGCCAGAAGACGCACTCCTCGGTACCTCCTGGCAGGGAGGCCCGCAACTTGGACGCCCTCGGCAGGAAGTGCTACCAGGGTTCTATGCTGACATGTCGGATCCAGGCATACCAGCTGTACATGTGGGCATGTACCTGTGAAACCTGGCAAAGGAAATTGCCAGGTTCTCGGCTGATCTCTCCGAGGGACCCTTGCAGCGTTTCAAGACCCTGTCCACTGGAGTCCGTGAGTGCTCGAAGTTCATGACTCGAGCAGCCTATGATTGGTTTGAGGCGTTGGCTCGAATAGCTGCGGCTGACATTGGTGCATGCCGCCATGCATGGCTACAGTCGTCAGACCTGGAACAGTGGGTTCAGAACAAGTTGGTCGATGTCCCATGCCATGGTGAAAACCTCTTCGGCAAACCCAGGACCGAAAAGGCTGCTGAGATTGAGTCTGAGTACCTGACCAGGACAGGGCTCTCGAAAAAGACTTCTGCCCCTTTAAAAAGAAGGGCTCGGGTAAGAAACCCTTTTTCCCGAGGAAGGGTACTGCTTACCATAGCTACCCTCCATTTCAGGCGTCCCTGGCTCCCCAACAGGGGCAGCAGGCCAAGGGACAGGGGCGTGGGCCGCGTAAGCAGAAAGCCCTCAAACCCAAAGCTCCTGCCCAGCCTGGTAGTGGCTTTTGACTCTCAGAGCATAGTCCCTCTCACCGTAGGAGAAAAGCAATGCACAGGGGGGAGGCTTGCCCTGTATGCCCACAGGTGGCCGGCCATCACTACATGAAAAAGCACTCAATTCTTATCTCGAGGAGTCTAGATGTTTTCCAAACAATTTCACTCTTATGGTCATTGCTCTATATTGTGAAAGGTCTCAGACTTAGTGGCACCAGTTTTTAGACTTCAAATGCGTCGAACCCTTGTGCCCATTAGCATCAATGACCTTTCTCAAACTATTTCTGTTATAATACAAAAAGATTATATGCATCCGAAGCTTGTGACCCACTGCTTTTTAACGTAATGAGAAGACTGCTCCAGAGAAATTCTCTATGGCTCGTATCTCTTATTATAAACACATTTCCACAGTATGCTTAGCTTGTATTTCAGCGGTATTGTCAGGCTTCCTCAGCTTCACTTCAACAATATAGTTAGCTTGTATCCCAACGCCTTTATTTGGCGCCTCCATTGCGTTTCACTTTTACAAGTTTCGTCAGGGGATTGCTAATGGTTCCTATTTCTACAAAACAAAAAGCACAAATAAATAACCACACTTAATCTAACTACACCCAAACTCCTTTATTAAAAACCCCCCTATAAATTAATACTGGGCTGATCACCTACCGGAGAAAAGTATGATGCTGCATGCGTCTCATTAACTGCTTCAACTACAACCTCTCTTCCAACTTAGTTACGGAAAAACGCTGCGCATGCGGGCTAGCTGTTACCGCCCTTGTTTTTAAACCTCCCTCTTGTCAATCCATTGACATAAAAACCCGCTCTCAAATGGTGTCCACCGTACCCATGTTATCACTATATGAATGCATCAAGTACAATCTTTCAATTAGGTGATTCCCCTTTTCCTATATTTCACTACTTACTATTCGTATTCCCTTTTCTACGCGTACCTGACTAAAGATGTGTTACCCTATATTTCCTACCTATATTCTTACTCCCTATTTCTCGATTGCCCCCTATTGATCCCTATATGCAGGATGTCCAGTCTATAAGTATTAAGACCTTCAGGTATCACTGATTTTAACGTGAAACCCATTTTTGTTCTCTTATAAGTAAGGATTGCTCCTTTGACTTACCCGCTATTCCTGACCATAATCTGTCTATACAGAAGCATCGTAGGTGCTCAAAATCGTGTCCCATTGTTAAACAATGCTGAACCATTGGCGCCTCTCTAACTTTACACTTTAGACGGCTCTTATGTTCTCCCATCCTTATTTTAAAGGGGCGAATAGTTTTCCCCACGTAAATTAATTCTCAGGGATATTGAATAATGAATCACATGTTGTATACTGTTTTAAAGAGTATGTGACCCCATGATGTGTAAAAGCGCTCACTTCCCTAGTAATATCACAGATGCCACACATCCCACACTTTGTATGGCCTATTTCAGAATTCAATGGACTACCCACTGACACAGGCGATCACAGTACTGCCGACGAAATTCTTCTGATGATCGTGATTTTAAGAATTTATCAAAACAGCTTTCAGAAAATTTTAGAGAGAGGATATCCCCCATCAGTGGTAAAACGTGCCTATTCTAGGGCCTTTTATAACAACAGAAATTTATTATTAGAATCTAAAGAAAGAATAGAAAAGGATAATTCTGATAACGTTAACCTAATTACAAAATATTCTCCGTTATGTCCGGGTATTCAGCGTATACTATTGAAACATGGCAATGTTTTAGATGCAGTTCTTGGGTTAGAAGATAAGGAAATACGCTGCGTGTGGCAACGTAATAGAAATTTAAAAGAGCAACTTAGTCCGGCAGCACTGCGATCCCCCGTGTCAATGGGTAGTCCATTGAATTCTGAAATAGGCCATAGAAAGTGTGGGATGTGTGGCATTTGTGATACTACTAGGGAAGTGAGTGGTTTTACACATCGTGGGGGTCACATACTTCTTAAAACCGTATACAGCGTGTGATTCATTATTCAATGTCCCTGTGAATTAATTTACGTGGGGAAAACTATTCACCCCTTTAAATTAAGGATGGGAGAACATAAGAGCCGTGTAAAGTAAGAGAGGCGCCAATGGTTCAGCATTGTTTAACAATGGGACACGATTTTGAGCATCTGCGATGCTTCTGTATAGACAGATTATGGTCAGGAATAGTGGGTAAGTCACAGGAGCAATCCTTACTTATAAGAGAACAAAAATGGATTTTCACTTTAAAATTAGTGATACCCGAAGGTCTTAATACTTACCTAGACTGGACATCCTGCATATAGGGATCGATAGGGGGCAATCGAGAAATAGGGAGTAAGAATATAGGTAGGAAATATAGGGTAACACATCTTTTTTAGTCAGGTCCGCGTAGTAAAGGGAATACGAATAGTAAGTAGTGAAATGTAGGTAAAGGGGAATCACCTAATTGAAAGATTGTACTTGATGCATTCATATAGTGATAACATTGGTGCAGTGGATGCCATTTGGGGGCGGGTTTTTATGTCATCAATGGATTGACAAGAGGGAGGTTTAAAAACAAGGGCGGTAACAGCTAGCCCGCATGCGCAGCGTTTTTCCGTAACTAAGCTGGAAGAGAGGTTCTAGTTGAAGCAGTTAATGAGACGCATGCAGCATCATACTTTTCTCCGGTAGGTGATCGGCCCAGTATTAATTTATAGGAGGGTTTTTAATAAAGGAGTTTGGGTGTAGTTTAAGTGTGGTTATTTGTGCTTTTTGTTTTGTAGAAATAGGAACCATTAGCAATCCCCTGACGAAACTTGTAAAAGTGAAACGCGACGTGGGGAGGCTGGTGATTACTGTAGTAAGGGTTGGGGTTGGGGTGGGAGAGGGGAGGGGACCTGGGTGGTTTAGATTTCTGGTCATCTAGTCCAAGACCTGCCAAGTTGGCAGGCAAGTGGTGATGACGAGGAGGGAGGGTGGAAGAACACAGAGGGATGAGAGATCGGGAGAGGGGTAGGGGGGAAGGGTCAGGGGAAGGGTTTGAGAAAATAGGGTGGGGAGAGGGGAGGTTGGAGATTTATTTTTTGTACTTTTTCAAGGGGAAGTTGGGAGGGGGCCAGCTGGTGCGAGATAGGGATGGATGGGTGATGGAGTTTGCATTCCTGATGGAATACATGGGGCAGGAGCTATTAAGAGGCAAGAGAGGGGGAGAGGATGAAATACTATGCTGAAGGCTGTGTCTTTCAATGTAAAGGGCCTCAATTCTCGAAAGCCCTCACTGTTATTTAAAGAGTTGAGGACCCTGAAGGGGGAAATTGTGTTACTGCAAGAGATGCACTTCCGTAGCAGTAATCAAGGCTGGGTAAAGTGTAAACCCTTCTCTGAAGTGTGGGTAGCGTCAGATGAGAGAGGCCAGAAGAAGTGTGGAGTTGCTATGTGTTTTCACCAGGCTTTGTTCATAAGGATAGAGGAGGTAAGGAAGGATAAGATTGGGGTGTTGGCTCTTCATGAATGCTCACTTGGATGAGCATCTCATTACTTTGGCTAATATATATGCGCTAAATGAGGGCCAGATGAAATTATTTACGCGGCTGAAAGTTCTTTTGGCAGAGTTTGCAAAAGGGCCAATCATTTTTTTGGGGGGGGGGATTGCAGTGCCCATATGGTGCCACACTTGGACTCCACGGGAAAAAATGTGAGGGAGGGAAATGGGATTAGTCGAGCACTGCAGAAGCTCATGATCAATCTGGGCCTATGAGATGTCTGGAGGGATTCTCATCAAGGGGAAAAAAGTTATACCTAATCTCCAGGAACAAGCAGGAATGTAGTCCTCACATATGGGTATCGTTGGTACAGACGGAGCCTGCGCGGGAACGCTCCCCAGCGTCCAATTAGAAAGCTTTTGGGAGCATCCCACAGCGCCTGCGTGCTGCCTTCCCGCCTTTCCCAACTGCCTCTCTCCAGTTCTTCGTTTTCCGCAGAGCCAGCAGGTCGTGTTCTCCAGGACCAAGCAGGAAGTCAGTCCTCACATATGGGTGACGTCGGCGCCGACGGAGCCCCCGTGTGGAGCATTTCCCCAGCTTTCATAGAAAGCCTTTGGGAATGCAGCGCGCATGCGTGATCCCCTTCCCGCCCAAGGGTGCCATCTTGCTCAGTCTTCTTTTTTCCGTGGAGCCCGACGGATGTATATTCGTTTCACCCGAGTTAGAAGTTGATTTTCTCTGCATTAACCTATTTTTCTTCGGTTCGACGCCAGTTTCCCTTTCCTGCCTGGGCCCGATACGTCGGTATCGAGCCCGGATCTCTTTTTCGGTTTTTGTCCTTAGTGACTAGCGTTCGCGCCGTTTTTTCTTTTTTCACTGGCAGCCCTGTCTTTTGACCTTGCAGGGGCCCTTTTTCCCCCGATGGCTGCCAGCGGGTTTAAAAAGTGTGATCAGTGTAAGAAACCTATGTCTCTCACCGACACACATGACTGCTGCCTCCGGTGCCTCGGACCCGATCATGACCCGATGATCGGTGGTCCATGTGGGAAAATGTCCTCTAATGCGTTACGGAGTCGGCAGCACCAAAAGGAAAGAATCTTCTCTGACTCCGCGTCCGGTAGGGCCTGGAACTCGTCAGAGGCCTCGACATCTCGGGACTCCGGCCCCAAGCAGCGTCGAGGCTTCTCTTAAAGAGGGTCTCCCTTGCGGGAGCATCGTAAGAAGAACAAACCCGCGAGGGTGGCGTCGGTGGACGCACTTGGCTCCTCGAGGGCCAAGTCGTATAGCCCCAAGCGCCGTCCCGGGTCTTCGGAGTCGGAGAGGCCTGCAAAACAACCTCGTGTGGAGATGGAGTCCCCAGGTCACGTGAGTACTGTAATCCTCGTGGACTCACCTCCAGGGGAGCCGACGTCGAGCCCGGCGCCGCTGGGGCCCGAGTCGGGGGCTGATGATTCTCCTGAGCTCGGACTCAGGTTGACGGCCTTGGAGAGCAGCTTGGCTGCCTTCATGGAACAGCAGCGGGCACTGATTGCCGGTCTCACCGGTGCATCTTCCCCGACCACCGGGACATTGACGTCCAAGTCGACCCCGGAGGCCGAGCCAATCCTCGAGTCCATGCGAGCTCGAGTTGATCCTCGGCCAAGGTCCCCCTTGGCCTCCCGTTCAGGACCGAGGTCGTCGACGCCGGTACCCTTGGCGTCGGGGCGGATGGCATCAATGCCTGCCTGACTGGAGCCGCTCGATTCCTCCTCCGAGGAGTCCGGCTGGGAGACGGAGGATGAGGAGTCGCCCGACACATTTCGGACTCGGTGCATTCCTTCGGACTCGCCCGAGTCCGAGCCTCGGAGAAGGTCCCCCCGGAGGATACCCGGTTCTTGGACTTCGTGCGGGACATGGCCAAGGCTTTGGCATTCCCCGCGGATCCCGTGGAGGAGCCTCGAGCCGAGGAGCTCGAGGCCCTACGGTATGACTCTCCTCCGAAGGAGGCCTTTACTGTTCCGGTTCCTCCGATGCTGGAACGGTTGCTCTTCCGCATGTGGGAGACGCCGGCCTCGACGCCAGTTTTGAGCAAGCGGGTCGATTCCATCTATTGAGTCCGCAAGAGCCCTGGGTTCCAAAAGGCACAATTACCACACCACTCCATGGTTGTGGAATCGGCCATGCATCGTCTGAAGTCAGAAGATGTACTCCTTGGTGCCTCCCGGCCTTGAGGCCCGGAACCTGGATGCCCTCGGTAAGAAGTGCTTCCAGGGCTCTATGCTTGCTTGCTGTGTCCAGACCTACCAGCTGTACATGGGCATGTACCTTCGAGATCTGGCGAAGGAGATTGCTGGGTTCTCTGCTGGTCTCTCCGAGGAACCTTTGCAGAGGTTCAGTGCTCTGTCCTCGGGTATTCGTGAGTGCTCAAAGTTTATATCTCGAGCAGCCTATGATGGCTTCGAAGCTTTGGCCCGAGTAGCCGCGGCCGGCATCGGTGCACGCCATCAGGCTTGGCTACAGTCATCGGACCTTGAGCCATGGGTGCAGGACAAGTTGATCGATGTCCCCTGCCGAGGTGAAAACCTCTTTGGCAAGCCCATGGCTGACAAGGCTGCAGAACTCGAGACCGAGACTCTTACACGGACAAGGCTGTCCAGAAAAACCTCTGCCCCTTCTCAGAAGAAGAAGGGCTCGGGAAAAAAGACCTTTTACCCAAGGAAGTCATCTGACTATAAAAACAGTACCTTCATTATCAGGCCTCTGTAGCTCCCCAACAGGGTCATCAGGCCAAGGGGCAGGGTCATGGGCCCCGTAGGCAGAAGGCCCCCAAGCCGCCTACTCCGGCTCCTGCTCAGCAGGGAGGGGGATTTTGACTGCATTGGTATGGCCTCTCCTCCTCAGCTGGCCCCCAACAGCACTGGAGGCAGGCTGGCCCTGTTTGCCCACAGGTGGTCAGCCGTCACAAGGGATACTTGGATTCTAAGTATAGTCCAGAAGGGCTATCTCCTCCACATCCACCAGGTACCCCCCTCCTATTTTCCAGGGGAGCCTCCCAGACTCCCTCTGCACAGGGACTTACTCCTCCAGGAGTTGGCAGGTCTTCTGAAGGAACAGGCAGTGGAACCGGTGCCCCACCACCTGAGAGGTCACGGCTTCTATTCCAGGTACTTCCTGGTACCAAAGAGAACAGGAGGCCTCAGACCCATCCTAGACTTGCGAAACCTGAACAAGTTCCTGGAGAGGGAAAAGTTCAAGATGCTTACCTTTGGAATCCTGCTGCCTTACCTCCAGCAGGGAGATTGGCTATGCTCCTTTGATCTAAAGGATGCTTATACTCACATCCTTATTCATCCAGACCACAGACAATATCTCAGATTTGTAGTGGGAGGAAACCATTATCAGTACAGAGTACTGCTTTTTGGCCTTACATACGCCCCCAGGGTCTTCACCAAGTGCCTGGCGGTGGTGGCGTCCTATCTCAGGGTTCAAGGCCTCTTTGTCTTTCCATATCTGGACGATTGGCTCAGCAGGGGTCAGTCCCCGCAAGAGGCCAATCAAGCCACCCTTCGCACTGTCGCTCTGCTTCAGCACCTGGGGTTTGTTATAAACTTCGCAAAGTCCAGTTTGCACCCCTCCCAGAACATGGCGTTCATAGGAGCTTGACTGGACACCTTTCAGGCAAAGGCCTTTCTACCAGTGGACAGGGCCCACAGATTGATGGCTCTAGCCAGGCTATTCCACAGCAATTCTCTGGTCTCCGCCAGACAATTCTTGAGGCTCTTAGGCCACATGGCATCCACGATCCATGTGACTCCAAATGCCCATCTACACATGAGACCAGCTCAGTGGGGTCTCAGGACTCAGTGGCACCAGGCCACTGGAAGCATCACGGACACAGTGAGGGTGTCCAGCCTACTACAGTCTTCTCTGCAATGCTGGCTTCATCTTCCGAATCTAGTACAAGGGGTGTCTTTTCAGGCACCTCCACACTCTCAGGTGCTGACAACCGATGCTTCTCTTCAAGGTTGGGGTGCACATTGCCAAGGGGCATGTACTCAAGGCCTGTGGACTCCTTGGGAGGCCGCACAGCAGATCAATCACTTATAACTGAGAGCTATCCGCTTAGCCCTGAAGTTTCTCTCATCTCATCTCTCACCAGTCCGTCTTGGTTCAGACAGACAATCAAGTGGCTGTGTTCTATGAGAACAAACAAGGGGGCACAGGGTCCCACCTTCTCTGTCAGGAAGCACAGAAACTGTGCTCCTGGGCAGTCGATCATGTCATTCTTCTCAAAGCAGTCTACCTCCCAGGTCTGGAGAATTACCTGGCAGACAGATTGAGCAGGATTCTGCAGCCGCACGAATGGCAGTTGAACACTTTAGTGGTTCAACAGATCTTTCTGAGATGGGGTCTTCCTACCATAGATCTCTTTGCCAGTCCTCTGAACCGTCAACTTCCCAGGTTCTGTTCCAGACAACTGCATCTTCTCCGAGTAGCAGCGGATGTGTTTCTCATTCCATGGTCTACAGGCCTCCTATATGCGTTTCCTCCCATGCCTCTTGTGTCGAAGACTCTATTCAAGGTGATCCGGGACAAGGCCTCAGTGATTCTGGTGGCCCCCAGGTGGCCAAGGCAACCCTGGTTCCCACTACTGTTGCAACTAGCGGTGGACACTCCTCTTCCTCTGGGGATGCAACCCGATCTCCTGTCTCAGGAGCAGGGATCTCTCTTGCACCCCAATCTCCAGTCCCTCAATTTGATGGCCTGGCTGCTGAACGGGTAGTCCTAGCGCCTCTACTACTGCCTAGGGAAGTGGAGGACGTAGTCTTGGCCTCTAGGAGGCAGTCCACCAGAAAGTCTTATGCCCTTAAGTGGTGTAGATTCTCTTCCTGGTGTACTCAACGCAACGAAAATCCCTTCTCATGCCTGGTACCAGTGGTGCTGCATTATTTGCTTCACCTGTCCAACCTAGGCCTTAAGTCCAATTCTGTTAGAGTTTATCTTAGTGCTCTTTCAGCGCACCACTCACAGGTGGAGGGTCATTCTCTCTCCAGTCATCCTTTGGTGGCTCGCTTCCTCGGAGGCCTGCTTTTGCTTAAGCCTCCAGTGCATCCACCTGCCCCTGAATGGGATTTAAATGTGGTCTTGCAGCGGCTTACTTGCCCACCATTTGAACCTATGGCTACTTGCCCTCTGCGTTTTCTGTCCTGGAAAACGCTATTTCTGGTAGCCCTTACCTCAGCTAGGCGAGTGAGTGAGCTTCAGGCCCTAGTCTCAGAAGCACCTTATACTAGGTTCTATAGGAACAGGGTAGTCTTACGGACTCACCCGAAGTTCCTTCCAAAGGTTGTCTCCTCCTTCCACCTCAATCAGGAGGTGGTTCTTCCGACTTTCTTTCCCAGGCCTCATGCTAGCCGGGCTGAGATGGTCTTGCATACCCTGCACTGTAGGAGGGTGTTGTCCTTCTACCTTGACCGTACATGGGAGCACCGGAGGGTGGTTCAGCTTTTCATTTCTTGTGACCCCAATAAGTTGGGGTTGGCTGTCTCCAAGCGTACTTTGTCCATATGGGTAGCTGACTGCATCGCCTGGGCTTAGAGGGCGGCCTGCCTGTCATTGCAGTGTCGAGTTACGGCTCACCGTGTCAGGGCGAAGGCTGCGTCAGTGGCTCATCTCCGCTCTGTTCCGTTGGCAGACATCTGCCGGGCCGCTACTTGGTCTTCAAGCCAGACTTTTGCGGCCCACTACTGCCTTGAGAGGGAGTCCCGCAGGGACAGTGCTATCGGGCAAGCGGCACTCCATAATCTCTTTGGGGTCTAGGCAACTCCTACCCTCCGGCCCTGGTGTTGGGCTACCTGTTGGGGGCGTTATCAGAGAAGATTCTGTTCTTGCATGCTGAGGCTCTAGAGGGAGCTCATTTTTCAGTTTGGGGCCTCTGGTAGCCCTAAGCTAGGGAGTCCCATATATGAGGACTGACTTCCTGCTTGGTCCTGGAGAAAGAGTAGTTACTCACCTGTAACAGATGTTCTCCAGGAGCAGCAGGAATCTGTCCTCACAACCCTCCCTCCTCCCCTTGGAGTTGCAGTCATATGATTTATTTTTGCTGTCTTTTAGCTATGTCATCAGACTGAACAAGATGGCACCCTTGGGCGGGAAGGGGACCGCGCATGCGTGCTGCATTCCCAAAGGCTTTCTATGAAAGCTGGGGAAATGCTCCACACGGGGGCTCCGTCAGCGCCAACGTCACCCATATGTGAGGACTGATTCCTGCTGCTCCTGGAGAACACCTGTTACAGGTGAGTAACTACTCTTTCCTGTCACCGCAGAAAAATGTTTTCCTTATTCTTCTTTTTGTGGTCGCGTCTGCCTTCCTCAACGTTACACCGGTACCGCCGGTTCTTCTTTCTTTCTTTTTAAAAAAAAATATATATATGTATTCTTTTTTTCCAAACTTTTCTTTCCAGGTGCACGCACCTTTTTGGGCCTTAGGCCCAAAATTTCCTCCATCATGGAGAAACCCGCCTTGGGTTTTAAAAAATGCACCAAGTGTGGCGGTACCATCTCCGTCACCGACACCTACGAGTGGTGTCTTAAATGTTTAGATCCTGACCACTCCATCTCCGAGTGCATGGCTTGTGCCATGATGTCCAAGAGGGGTCGACCAAACCAAACTGCCAAGCTCAGCGCCCTCTTTCCCTCTGATGCAGCCTCAGTGGCATCGACATCTTCCAGGGCTTCGTCTTCCTCCCATGGATCTCAGGTAACTAAACATAAGTCCAGCCGGTCCTCAAAGGGTAGATCTCCTTCCAAGCATCGAGATGTCTCTTGCGTTAGCCTTGAGGGTTCTGTACCGGCAAAATTGCCCCGGCGGGAGGCTTTGGCTTCCAAAGCATTATCGGGGCTCCAGGACGTTCTCGAGACCTCGGCCTCGGCAGAACTACTGGTGCCATGCTCTGGGGTAACGGCTGCCTCCGGTACCGACATCCAGGCATTGGCAGCATCGATAGACCTGAGGTTCCTGGCTATTGAACGCAGTCTGGCGGCTCTCCTTGCGGCATCAATGCCCTCGGAACCACGTCAGACAGTTCAACCGGCACCGATGCTGGTACCGGTATCGGTACCGGTACTGATAGCATGGACATCGGTGTTGGCTTTGCCGGTACCCAGTCATGCGATGCCTTCCGGTACCGATTCCCCCTGATACCGACTTCGGTCGGTACGGGTATCGGGCTCTTCAAGAGCATCCGAGCAGAAGGTACTTCGAATCCTCAGAGGACTCTGAGGATTCTGACAGTTCTGTCGGTACCGGAATACTTCTCCCTGAGGAGCCCTCCTCTCCTAAACGTAGGATGTCTCCTCCAGAGGATATCTCCTTTCAGGACTTTATCAGGGAGGTGGCTCGTGGTTTATCCATTACTGTGACTCCTGAAACAGAGCCCAGAGCTAAGGAGTTAGAGATTTTACAGTATCCCATAGCTCCTAAGGGGGCAGTTAACTTGCCTATCCATGAGATTTTACATGATCTCATGTTGAGAATGTGGGAGACACCTCTCACCACCTCTCCTCACTCTCACAGACTGGATACCATGTATCGAGTCCCTCCTTGTCCTGGATTCCAGAAAACTCAGCTTCCTCACCACTCTATTGTAGTGGAATCAGCTATGAGAAGGATCAGGAGTGCAAAGAGGCATACCTCTAATCCTCCAGGACGTGAGTGTAGAACTTTGGATGCCTTTGGACGTCGTACTTTCCAGGCTTCCATGCTTTCTGCCAGGATCAGTTCCTATATTTTATATATGGGAATGTTCCTTAAGGAAGTCCCAGGTGATTTAGAGGTTTTGAGCCCTCTTCTTCCTGAGGATAGAAGGCAGGATTTTCTCACACTGGTCAAACATGCCCAGGATGTGTCTAAGTTTGTCAAGAGTGCATAAGCAGAACCTCTGCCATTGCCATAGGTGCACGTAGAATTGCCCGGCTCCAGGTATCAGATTTGGAGCTCTGGGTGCAGGACAAACTGGGCAATATCCCTTGTACAGGTGAGAATCTGTTTGGCCAAAATTGGCAAGAAAAAGCCAATGAATTAGATGCTGACAATTCCACTTTGGATAGGCTATCCAAAGCCACAGCTGATCCTGCGAGAAAGAAATCTTTCAAAAAGCCTTTCTTCTCAAAAAAGAAGAGGTTCTATCCCTCTTATTCCCAGCAGGGACGTCCTGCAGGTCAGCCTGCCCGAAAAAGTCAGCAACCACCTAAACAAAGGAATGCAAAGACTGCTAAGCCTCAGCAGTCTCAGCCTCCGCAAGGCCTTTGACTTTCATCTAGAGAACCTAGCCTTCCTGGCCCTCAATGGACCAGAGCCTTCCACCATTCCAGGAAGGTTATGTCACTTTGCCCCCAGGTGAGAGCAGATAAAAGCAGAGCATTGGACACTCTCCATTATAAGAGAGGGGTACAAGCTGCACTTTCTGTGCATGCCGCCTCCCACAATGGTAAGACAGTTCTCTCATCAACCTGTTAGATCAAGAGGTCACTATGCTTCTTGGCCAAGGGGCAATAGAAGAAGTACCCATTCATCAACAGGGTACAGGGTTTTACTCGCCCTATTTCCTTATCCCAAAGAAAACGGGGATACAGACCTATTTTGGACCTCAGAGAATTGAACAAATTCCTGTTCAAAGAGAAATTCAAGATGATTTCTCTAGGAACTCTGCTGCCATACCTTCAGAGTCAGGATTGGCTTTGTTCTCTAGAACTCGAGGATGCGTACACCCATGTTCTCATCCATCCATCTCACAGAAAGTTCCTTCGGTTCCTTTTTCAAGGAAAGCACTACCAATATAGGGTGCTTCCTTTTGTCCTGGCCTCTGCACCAAGGGTGTTCACGAAATGCATGGCTGTGGTAGCAGCATTTCTCCGCACTCTAGGGATATTCGTTTTCCTCTACTTAGACGACTGGCTCATTCGAGCCCTATCAGAGTCAGAGGCCAGGACTTCTCTATCTTGCACAATGCATATCCTTCAGTATTTGGGTCTGGTCATACACATCCCAAAGTCCACTCTAACTCCCACTCAGTCTCTAGAGTTCATAGGGGCTTTGCTGGATACCAGAAAGGCAAGGGCCTATCTCCCCCAGGCCCGTTGCCTTCGCCTGGTGCAGTTAGCTTCTCAAGCAGTGCTAAACCCTTCCCTCACTGCCCGAGAAATGCTACAACTACTAGGCCACATGGCATCCACAGTGCATGTGGTTCCTTATGCTCGCCTCCATATGAGAGCAGCCCAGTGGACTTTATCCACTCAATGGACCCAGGCATCAGGGTGCCTGTCAGACAAAATATCAAACACTAATCGCCTTCTTTTGTCCCTCCAATGGTGGCAGTCCACTCAGAACCTGTTGCTGGGGTCCCCGTTTCAGCAACCCTTACCCCAGTCAACTCTCACAACAGATGCTTCACCAATGGGTTGGGGAGCTCATCTGCAAGACCTCTGCACCCAAGGCACCTGGACTCCACAAGAGACTCATCTACATATCAATCTCTTAGAGCTCAGAGCAATCTTCCTTGCTCTTCGAGTGTTCCACACCCTACTCAGCTACAAGACAGTCCTCATTCATACGGACAATCAAGTAGCCATGTTCTACGTGAACAAGCAGGGGGGAACAGGCTCTCTGTCACTTTGCAACGAAGCTTTGCGACTGTGGGCCCTCGCCAGAGAGCATCAGATTCATCTCCTGGCAGTGTATCTTCCAGGTATCCAAAACTCTTGGGCAGACAGACTGTCGAGTTCTGCTTACACACGAGTGGTCTCTGCATGTAGACCAGGTGGCCCAGATTTTTCAAATTTGGCGAACCCCGGACATAGACCTCTTTGCAAGTCCGTTGAATGCCAAACTTCCCCGGTTCTGTTCCAGAGTTCCGGCTCAGGGCTCTCAGGCCAGGGATGCTTTCCTCCTTCACTTGGGTCAAGACTTCCTGTATGCCTTTCCACCCATTCCCCTAATTCCCAAAACCCTGTTCAAGATTCAGAGAGACAGAGGCCGTATGATTCTCATAGCTCCACATTGGCCACGGCAAGTGTGGTACCCTCTGCTTCTACATCTCTCTCAAGCTCCCTCCCTGGAGTTAGGGTCTGCTCCAGATCTCCTGTCCCAGGAGGACGGAATGTTATGGCATCCCAATCCCCACTCTCGGCATCACAGGGCTTGGTTGCTGAAGACCTAGATCTTCATGATCTTAACCTCCCTCAGCAAATATAGGATATCCTTTATGCTTCCAGGAAGCTTCCACAAGACGCTCTTATGCTTTCAGGTGGAAAAGGTTTACCATTTGGTGCTCGCAGAAGAGTTTTAACCCCCTTGCGATACCTTTGGAGTGATTACTGGAGTATCTCCTTAATTTATCCAATGCAGGACTTAAGACTAACTCAGTAAGAGTCCATTTGAGTGCTCTTGCAGCTTCTTTCAAGCCTCTAAATGGACAACCTATTTCCTCCCATCCTCTTGTAGCAAGAATTATGAGAGGCCTTCTTCTAACTAATCCTCCCATTAAGCCACCACCTGTGGCATGGGACTTAAACCTGGTTCTTGGTCAGCTTATGAAGCCACCTTTCGAACCCTTAGCTTCTACCTCATTGAAATGTCTGTCTTGGAAAGTTATCTTTCTTATTGCAATCACATCAGCACGTCGCATCAGTGAGTTGCAGGCACTAGTAGCTGATCCACCTTATACAAGGTTCCATCATGACAAGGTAGTCCTTAGGACTCATCCACACTTTATACCAAAGGTGGTCTTGCCTTTTCATCTAAACAAGGCGGTCTACCTGCCTGTGTTTTTTCCAAGGCCTCATGCTTCTAATGCAGAAAGAAATCTTCATACTTTGGACTGTAAAAGCGCTTTAGCTTTTTACTTACAAAGAACTCAGCAACATAGAAAGTCCTCTCAACTCTTTGTTGCTTTTTATCCTTCTCATTTGGGACTTCCAGTCTCCAAGAGAACACTGTCCAACTGGATTGCACAGTGTATTTCCTTTGCTTATCAGAGTAAGAACCTTCCTCTGGAGGGCCATGTCACAGCTCAATATGAGAGCCATGGCAGCTTCAATGGCTCATCTGCATCTATCGACGACTTCTGTCGAGCAGCCACCTGGGCCTCGGTTCATACCTTCACAGCCCATTACTGCTTGGACAAGGACTCCCGCTGGGATCCTTGTTTGGTCAGGCTGTTCTCCAACACCTGTTCCATACCTAATCAACTCCTACCCACCATCCCTGGTTGGATGCCAGAGATCCATGGGGGGAAGTGGAGCCCTTTCAGAGGGGCACACAACTTCTGGGGTCTCTCCCTGGCATCTAAAGCTAGGGAGTCCCCATATGTGAGGACTACATTCCTGCTTGTTCCTGGAGATAGCATAGTTACTCACCTGTAACAGGTGATCTCCGGGAACAGCAGGAATTTAGTCCTCACAACCCACGCACCTCCCCTAGGAGTTGTATCTCTCTCTTTCTCTTTCCCTCTCTCTCTCTTTGTCTCAGCTTTAAACTCAACTGGAGAGAGGCAGTTGGGAAAGGCGGGAAGGCAGTATGCTGGCGCTGTGGGATGCTCTCAAAAGCTTTCTAATTGGACGTTGGGGAGCGTTCCTGTGCAGGCTCCGTCGGTATCGACGATACCCATATGTGAAGACTAAATTCCTGCTGTTCCCGGAGATCACCTGTTACAGGTGAGTAACTATGCTTTACTCGCCAGTCCATCAGGTGCATATGTGTATAGACTATTTTTTGCTGGATCAGCTTCTGATGGGTGGAGGCAGGACATAGTGCTTCAACATGGTCGGACCATGCTCCTTGTTGGGTTTCCCTTCCTGATGATCTGAGTGGGGAGCAGAGGCAGATGTGGAGATTGGATGGGAGATTTCTCTGTCAAGTCTCTGCTGTTCAAGAGCATAGACGATTTATACAAGAATTCTTTGAGCTAAATGGCACCAGGGAGGTTACGCTACCAGTGGTTTGGGACGTTTTTAAGGCTACGGCTCGTGGCTGCCTGATAGCAGAGGCGGCCCAAACTAGGAAAGCCTGGGCACAGGAATCTCAATGTTTAGAAGAGAGAGCCAGGCGCCTCCAGTTAGAACATGCAAGGACAGGCTCTAAGTGTGTCTGGCATCAGTGGCAGGAAATGCGGGCCCGCATGGATGCTTATGTGCAGAGGGATTTAGATAAAATGCGTCGTAGACTGTACAGACATTTTATGAACAGAGGAATAAGGTTAGGAGATACCTTGCTCTTCGACTCCGGCAGCAACACACCTCTCGAGTAGTACAAGAGATTCGGAATTCATTAGGAGGCTTGCAGGTGGTGTCCCGGGATATACGGGCAGTGTTAGCAGACTTCTTGGCACAACTGTATAAGGCTGAATCTTTTGATTCGGCCCAAGTGGTCGACTACTTATGTGATATCTGTCTGCTGCAACTGGCTGATCTAGATAAGGAGCAACTTGCAGAAATTAAGGCACAGGAGGTGGATGGGGCTATTCGGCGTTTGAAGGCTGGGAGGGCGCCGGGGAGTGATGGGTTTCTCTCGGAATATTACAAAAAGTATAGTGCACAGTTGTCACCGACTTTGGCAGTGCTCTTCAATAAGGTGTTGCGAGGGTTGCCACTACCCACTACACAGCAGGAGGCTGTCATTGCGGTGATACCTAAGCCGGGTAAACCAGCTCAGGAGGTGGCCTCTTATCGCCCTATTTCTTTAAGTACTAATGTTAAAATACTGGCCTCTTGTGCTGGCTGCCCGACTAAACCGGGCCCTTCCTGATCTGGTGCACCCTGACCAGGTTGGCTTTGTACCTGGCCGGCAGGCCATGGATAATGTCCAATAGATGTTGCAAGTGATACATGCTGCATGCCAAGGACCCCAGCCGGCACTATTGGTGGGAGTTGATGCCGAGAAGGCATTTCATCGAGTCAGCTGGGGCTTTCTATGGCATGTATTGGACAAGATGGAGTTTGGACCTAATTTTACTTGATGGTTACACAGTCTTTATCAAGGGCCCAGAGCTAGTGTCCAAGTCAATGTACGTCAATCGAAGAGTTTTGAATTGGAGAAGGGAACTTGACAGGGATGCCCGTTGTCACCGCTGCTGTTTGCGTTGGTGATGGAACCTCTGGTGCAAAGCTTCTGCGAGCATCCAGGTGTAGCTGGAGTGTGTGTGGGCTCTCATGAATACAAAATAGCACTTTTCGCAGATGATATTATAGTATCGCTAGCTAACCCTGAAACCTCCCTTCCCACTGCAATGCAGCTTTTTGCGGCCTTTTCGCAGGTCTCATGGTTTAAAATTAACTATGCTAAGTCGGAAATCTTGAATGTGGGGGTACCGGAGGCAACATGTACACCATTGAAAAAATGTTTCCCTTTTCAGTGGGTAGATAAAGCCCTTTGTTATTTGGGTGTGAACCCCACGGTAGATAGGGCGGCGTTGTATTGGGCGAACCATGAACCCTTAATCCAACAAGTTAAACGGGATTTGAAATTTTGGATGGGCCTGATGCTGTCCTGGTTTGGGCATATTGCTGTAACGAAAATGGTGGTAGTTCTGCGGGTTTTGTATCTCTTCCAGGTGCTCCCTATACCCCTGCCTCGTGGGGCTTTGGAATCCTGGCAGGCGCTGATCATGAAGTTCATATGGAAGTTC
This sequence comes from Ichthyophis bannanicus, assembly GCA_033557465.1. NCBI lineage: Eukaryota > Metazoa > Chordata > Amphibia > Gymnophiona > Ichthyophiidae > Ichthyophis > Ichthyophis bannanicus. Next base: position 258,647,194 of record CM066033.1, read on the forward strand.
AAACACCCTCGAATAGCTTACAAGATCCTATATGCCCAATCGCGATGGGGGTCCCTAATCTTAATTGGTACTATGCAGCGGCGCAGTGTTGTGCTGGGGTGGAATGGATGAACTCTACTAGCTCTAAATGCTGGGTACAAATGGAAATGGATTTAACAAATGGGCGGAGCTGGGCTGAGGGATCGGTTGTGGCTTTGCCCTATGTTGCGGGGAGGTACATGTACTACTAATCCATACATAACTCATACTCTTCATTGCTGGGATCGTTTTTTTGGCCACAAGGGGTGACGTTGACCCCCTTAGCGCCCATAGTTAATAATTCTTTCCCTCCGGGTATGCGTGACGTAACTTTTTAACAGTGGGGGCATAGGAGACTTAGTTGTATGGGCCAGCTATTCGAGGATGGTGTGCTCCATTCTTTTTGCGAGCTGAAGGAGGAATTTGACATCCCAGACCAACACGCCTACCAATATGCACAGGTGGCACATCGGGTGGGAAATCGAGATGTTAGACAGCAAGTTGCTCAAGATCTGACAGATGTTGAAAGCTTATGTGAGGAACGCGCAAACACTAATGGCCTCATTGCAGCCTTGTATGCACACTTACAGAAACAACATTCTCGGGTAGGTAAACATAGGGCTCCGTGGACGCAGGAGTTGCATCTTTCATACACTGAACAGCAGTGGGAACAAATTGAGGGCCGGCTCTGGAGAGGTTCGGTGTCTGTTAATGCCTGAGAAACTAAGTTAATCTATGAGTGGTACATGACGCCAGTGAGAGTGGCTCATGCATTCCCGGGGGTCTGATTTGTGATGGCGGAATTGTGGTGGGAAAGGCACCTTGGTGCATGTGTGGTGGCTTTGTCCTCATGTCCAAGTTTTTTGGAGGGGGATACAGTACCGCCTGAAACAAATGGCTGGTTTGAACATCGCTTGGGACATGGATATTTTTCTTTGGGAAGAAAGTCCCTAGCGGAAGGCTCCCCCAGTTGGCATTGATTCGCCATAGTCTGAATGCAGCTTGGCTGACCTTGGCGACTGCCTGGACACAGGAATCGCCTCCGGCGTTATCACGCTGATTGGAACGGATGTGGGATCTATACACAATGGAGCGAGAGGTGGTGGTCGGGAGGATGCGCCTACCCCAATTCGAGCAGGTGTGGGAAGCATTTGTTTTGAAATATGGCTCACGACCTGCAACGTCTTTAATTTAACTGGAGGTACAGGATGAGAGCCTCTCCTGATGTGAGGGATTGGCACCCCTCCTTCCCTAGTGGTTAGACTGATAGGACAACCCTTAACCTATAAAATCTGTAGCAAGGGGGAGATGGGTGTGGGAGGGGGTGGTGGGGAAGGAATAGGAGGGGATGCGGGGGAAGGGAAAGGGAGGGGAGGGGGTAGAGGGAAGTGGGGGAGTGAGGGGATGAGGGGAGGGGTTGACGGGGGAAAATGGGTGATAATGAAGTCCGGTGAATAAAGACAAAAAACATAAGGCTGTGGTGTAGCAACTGTTTTGGTTGAAGATTTTGTGTTATATTGTGCATGTAATCCGTGTGCAGTTTGTACGGATACTTCTTTTTGTATTTATATAAAAGCCTTTAAATTATTAAAAAAAAAAAAAAAAAAAAAAAGCTAAATGGATCAGCTAATAAAGATTGAGTTTTTCTCCAGGACCAAGCAGGAAGTCAGTCCTCACTTATGGGTGACGTCGGCGCCGACGGAGCCCTCGCGGAGCAATTTTCCCCAGCTTTCAAAGAAAGCCTTTGGGAATTGCAGCGCGCATGCGCGGTCGTCTTCCCGCCCGAGGGTGCCATCTTAGCCAGTCTTCTTTTTTCCGCGGAGCCCTACAGACGTCCCCGTCTTGTCCCCGCGAAAAAGTCGATTTTATTCATTATTTTATCCTTTTTTCCTTCGGTTCGACGCCGATCGTTTTCCCGCCCGGACTCGCGACGCCGGTCACGAGTCCTCTTACTTTTTTCGGTTTTTCTGACTTTGTCAGCTTTCGTTTTCGATTTTTCCCCGGCAGCCCGGTCCTTTGACCTCGCAGGGGCCCTTTTTTCCCCCGATGGCTGCCAGTGGCTTTAAGCGGTGTGGTCAGTGTGACCGAAATATGTCACTAACTGACACACACGACTTTTGCCTCCGCTGCCTGGGCCCGGATCATGAGGAACTGATCTGTGGGCCCTGCGGCAAAATGTCCTCAAAAGCGTTGAGAAGTCGGCGGCATCAGCGTGATCGAATCTTCGCTGACCCCAGCCGTACCCGGACCTCGTCGGAGGCCTCCGCGTCAAAAGGCTCCAGCTCGGACCGTCGCCGGAGTTCCTCCGACCGGGGTTCTCCCTCCGGGGACCATCGTCGGACGGTGAAACCCGCGAGGGCGGCGTCGGTGGACGCTCCTGGTTCCGCGAGGGCCAGGTCGCATAGCCCCGATAGCCGCCCCGGGTCCTTGGAGAAGGAACACCTCCCGAAGCGACCTCGCCTGGAGTCGGAGATGCCTGCTCGGGTAAGTCCTGTAGTCCTTCTGGACTCGCCTCCGCGACAGCCGACGCGAGTCGGGGGCTGCTGGGTCACCTGAGCTCGGACTCAGGTTGACGGCCTTGGAGAGCAGACTGTCTGCCTTCATGGACCAGCAGCGGGCACTGCTCGCTGGCCTCGCTGGCGCCGCTGCCCCGACCGCCGGGACGTCGACGTCCAAGTCGACCCCGGAGACCGAGCCGATCCTCGAGTCGATGAGAACTCGAGTCGATCCTCGGTCGAGGTCACCCTCGGCCTCCCGTTCGGGACCGAGGTCGCCGACGCCGACTCCCTCGGCGTCGGGGCGGCAGGCGCCGCGCCCTGCCCGGACCGACCCCACCGAGTCCTCGTCGGAGTCGGTCTGGGAGTCTGAAGAGGAAGAGTCACCTGATTCTTTCCGGACTCGGTGTGTCCCCTCGGACTCACCGGAGTCCGAGCCTCGGAAGCAGTCCCCCCCGGAGGATGCCCGGTTCTCGGACTTCGTTAGGGATATGGCCAAGGCTTTGGCCTTCCCTGCGGATCCCGAGGAGGAACCTCGAGCCGAAGAGCTCGACGCCCTCCAGTATGACTCTCCCGCGAGGGAACACTTTACTGTACCGGTTCCTCCTATGCTGGAACGACTACTCTTCCGCATGTGGGAGAGTCCGGCCTCCTCGCCGGTCCTGAGCAAGCGGGTCGATTCTATCTATCGAGTCCGCAAGAGCCCTGGCTTCCAAAAGGCACAGCTACCACACCATTCCATGGTAGTGGAATCGGCCATGCATCGTCTTAAGAGTCAGAAGATGCACTCCTCGGTGCCTCCTGGCAGGGAGGCCCGTAACCTGGATGGCCTTGGTAAGAAGTGTTTCCAGGGATCTATGCTCGCATGTCGTGTCCAGACTTACCAGCTATACATGGGCATGTATCTCCGGGATCTGGCTAAAGAGCTAGCCGGATTCTCCGCTGGTTTGTCCGAGGAACCCTTGCGGAGGTTCCTGGCCTTGTCCACTGGCATTCGGGAATGCTCAAAGTTCATGTCCCGAGCAGCCTATGATGGCTTTGAGGCATCGGCTCGAGTGGCCGCAGCCGGCATCGGTGCCCGCCGACAGGCTTGGCTTCAGTCGTCAGACCTTGAGCCCTGGGTGCAGGACAAGTTGGTCGATGTCCCCTGCCGAGGCGAAAACCTCTTTGGCAAGCCCATGGCGGAAAAGGCTGCACAAATTGAGACTGAGACTCTCACCAGGACCAGGCTTTCTAGGAAGACCTCCGCCCCTTCCCAGAAAAAGAAGGGCTCGGGGAAAAAGTCCTTTTACCCGAGGAAGGCGGCTGCCTACAAACAATACCCCCATTATCAGGCCCCTGCAGCTCCCCAACAGGGCCAGCAGGCCAAGGGACGGGGTAACGGGTCCCGTAGGCAGCAAGCCCCCAAGCCTGCACCACCAGCCCCTGCTCAGCAGGGTGGGGGTTTTTGACTCACAAAGCATAGCCTCTCCCCCCCCGCTGGTTCCTCCCAGCACCGGAGGCCGGCTGGTTCACTTCGCCCACAGGTGGTCCAGCATCACCGCAGATGCCTGGGTGCTTCAAGTCGTGCGAGAAGGCTATCTTCTCCACTTCCATCAGGTCCCTCCCTCCTATTTTCCGGGAGAACCTCCGCGACCCCCTCTGCACAGGGAGTTACTCCTTCAGGAATTAGCAGGTCTTCTGCAGGAACAGGCGGTGGAACCGGTGCCCCACCACCTGAGAGGTCAAGGCTTTTATTCCAGGTATTTTCTGATACCAAAGAGAACAGGGGGCCTCAGACCCATCCTGGACTTGCGCAACCTCAACAAGTTCCTTGTGCGGGAGAAGTTCAAAATGCTTACCCTTGGAATCCTTCTGCCCTACCTCCAGCAGGGAGATTGGCTATGCTCCTTGGATCTAAAGGATGCCTACACGCACATCCTCATCCACCCAAGCCACCGCCAATACCTAAGGTTTGTGGTGGCAGGAAATCATTACCAGTACAGAGTACTGCCCTTTGGCCTGTCCTCCGCACCGCGAGTCTTCACAAAATGTCTCGCGGTCGTGGCGGCCCATCTCCGGCTTCACGGCCTCTGTCTTTCCGTACCTCGACGACTGGCTCATCAGAGCAGCGTCCGCTCAGGAGGTCACCAACGCCACGTGCCGCACGGTGACTCTGCTGCAGCACTTGGGCTTTGTTATAAACTTCGCAAAGTCCACTTTGCTCCCCTCACAGGATCTCGAGTTCATCGGCGCGAGGCTGCACACTCCTCAGGCGCGAGCATACCTACCGCTCGACAGGGCTCAACGGCTCATGGACCTAGCCGACCGCTTTCGCAGCCAGCCCCTGGTCTCCGCCAGGCGCTTCCTGAGACTGCTCGGCCATATGGCTTCCACCGTCCATGTGACCCCCAATGCCCGCCTGAATATGCGGTCTGCTCAATGGTGTCTCCGCCAGCAGTGGCGACAAGCCACAGGCGGCCTAGCAGACCTAGTGCGCGTCTCCGAGCCGCTGGTCTCGTCTCTCCGGTGGTGGCTCCGGCAGCCGAACCTGATATTCGGAATGCCTTTCCAGTCACCTCAGCCGACCCGGGTGCTGACCACCGATGCATCCCTCCTGGGCTGGGGAGCACATTGCCAAGAGGCACGCACTCAGGGCCTCTGGAACACGTGGGAGTCTGCTCAGTAGATCAACTTCCTGGAGCTCAGGGCGATCCGCCTAGCTCTCAAGGCCTTCTCCCACCTGACTTCCCAACAGTCCGTCCTTGTCCAGACGGACAATCAAGTTGCCATGTTCTACGTGAACAAACAGGGGGGCACGGGCTCCTTCCTCCTCTGCCGGGAGGCACAGAAGCTCTGCTCTTGGGCCGTCAGTCACGGCATTCTCCTCAAGGCAGTTTATCTCCCGGGCCAAGAAAATTGCCTTGCGGACAAACTCAGCAGGGTCCTCCAGCCGCACGAGTGGCGTCTGGATCCCTTGATAGTTCAGAAGCTCTTCCTCAAGTGGGGCCTCCCCACGGTGGATCTCTTTGCCAGTCCTCACAACCGGCAGCTTCCTCGCTTCTGCTCTCGTCAGCCACACCCCCTTCGGGTTGCGGCGGACGCCTTTCTGATCTCATGGTCGGGGAGCCTTCTGTACGCTTTCCCTCCCATCCCGTTAGTCTCTCGGACTCTTTTCAAGGTTCTCCGAGACAAAGCCTTCATGATCCTGGTGGCCCCTCGCTGGCCCAGGCAGCCGTGGTTTCCGCTCCTGCTGCAACTGGCGGTGGAGGATCCAATCCCTCTGGGGGTACAACCGGATCTCCTCACTCAGGATCAGGGGTCCCTACTACACCCCAACCTCAGGTCTCTCAACCTCATGGCCTGGCTGCTGAGAAGGTAGTCCTTGCTCCCCTTCTCCTGCCGGCGGAGGTGGAGGAGGTCGTCTTGGCTTCGCGACGGCCTTCTACCCGCAAATGCTACGCCCTTAAATGGCGTCGCTTTGCAGTCTGGTGTACCCAACAGTCTCAGGATCCCTTCTCCTGCCCGGTGTCGGTGATCTTGCAGTACTTGCTGCACCTCTCTAATCTGGGACTTAAGTCCAACTCCGTCAAAGTTCACCTCAGTGCTCTTTCAGCACATCATGTGCCGGTGGACGGCAGACCTCTCTCCAACGACCCTCTCGTAGCGAGGTTTCTCCGAGGTCTCCTTCTACTTAAACCACCTCTGCGCCCGCCAGCGCCTGACTGGGACCTGAATGTAGTTTTGCAGCGGATCACCTGTCCGCCTTTTGAACCTATGGCTACCTGTTCTCTCCGTTTTCTGTCTTGGAAAACACTGTTCTTGATAGCCCTCACTTCCGCTAGACGCGTAAGTGAATTGCAGGCCCTCGTGTCTGATCCCCCTTACACTAGGTTCTACAAGAATAGGGTAGTCCTACGGACTCACCCGAAATTTCTGCCTAAAGTGGTCTCCCCTTTTCACATCAATCAGGAGGTGGTACTTCCAACCTTCTTTCCCAGACCACACTCCAGCCGAGCTGAAACGGTCCTCCATACCCTGGACTGTAGAAGGGCATTGAACTTCTACCTTGACCGTACGCGGGAGCACCGTAAAGCTGCTCAGCTTTTTGTGTCTTTTGACCCCAATAAATTGGGGCTCCCGGTCTCCAAGCGTACTCTGTCCATCTGGGTTGCGGACTGTATCTCTTGGGCTTATGGGGCAGCCGGACTCTCCTTAGAAAGTCGAGTCACGGCTCATTGCGTTCGGGCAAAGGCCACATCAGTGGCTTACCTCCGCTCTGTTCCGCTGGCAGACATCTGCCGGGCCGCTACTTGGTCTTCGAGCCAGACTTTTGCGGTCCATTACTGTCTCGAGAGGGAGTCCCGTAGGGACAGTGCTTTCGGACAGGCAGTCCTCCGTAATCTCTTTGAGGTCTGAGCAACTCCTACCCTCTATCCCGGATGTGGGCTACCGGTGGGTGATAATTCAGCGAAGATTCTATCCTTCTGTGCTGCTGAGCTAGAGGGAGCTCATTTTTGTGCTTAGGGTCTCCGGTAGCCTTGAGCTTGGGAGTCCCATAAGTGAGGACTGACTTCCTGCTTGGTCCTGGAGAAAGCGTAGTTACTCACCTGTAACAGGTGTTCTCCAGGAGCAGCAGGAATCAGTCCTCACTACCCTCCCTCCTCCCCTTGGAGTTGCAATCGTCTGCTTATGTTCTTTTTGCAAATTTTTATGCTGTCTTTTTTAGCTATGTCATCTGACTGGCTAAGATGGCACCCTCGGGCGGGAAGACGACCGCGCATGCGCGCTGCAATTCCCAAAGGCTTTCTTTGAAAGCTGGGGAAAATTGCTCCGCGAGGGCTCCGTCGGCGCCGACGTCACCCATAAGTGAGGACTGATTCCTGCTGCTCCTGGAGAACACCTGTTACAGGTGAGTAACTACGCTACATCAGTTGTGGGCATTGCTCTAAAATACCATCTTGGAAGCCCAGATGGGATATATTCTACTTGGCCAGAATGAACCGACAGATGATGAAATGTTAATAGAAATTCTATATTATCCTGATAGACCAGTCCAGACAAGTGGGTTGTGTTCCCCTACCAGCAGATGTGGAGACAGAGAAGCAGTCCAAGACTTCTTATGGACATCATCATGCCATTATTAGCCTGTACTAAAGGCACAATCCAGTATTCCTGTCTCCAGCAGATGATGGATGCAAGTTTTTCAGCTCTGATGAAATCTGAACAAAGAAAGCTTGAAGGAAAGAATAATTTTGCTTATAGATGACCACCCTTGTAGATAATGCTCTCATTAGAGCATGACAGGGGAGGCTCCACTAGAGATAACCTTAAAACCAGTGCTCTCTTCAGATGCCATAAGGAGTGAGGGGGGGTTGGTTCAGCTCTTTGTCCTTATGTTAAGGAGATATTGAGCAGCCAGATGATGGGAAAAGGAGTTTGGAAAGGATTCTTCAAAGACACTAAAACCAAAGTGCCACCTCCCTCCACCTTCCCTTTGCTCTTCCCTGAAGATTGAAGGTGACTCTTCAGAAGTATGTGACTGCAGGTCTGACAACAGGAGAGTGGCACCGATTCCAGCATGGTTTTTACCTGCCTTGATGCTCCCCAGGGGTCAGTATCAAGACTAAATCTCTGCCTCTCTGACTTGTGTTTTGTGGGGGCTCCTGACTTTGTCCATTGTGGGGCATAAGTTAGGTTGTGCCGCTTGGGGCATCCATTGGTACAGCGTCTGTTTCCTTCCTTGACCAACAGTCTGCATGCATTGATTGCGCTTTGCAAACTTGTCTGTGCTGCCTACACACCTCCCCTGGTGTGCATCTGTAGTGTGCGGTGTCTTGCCCATGCAGCCCTAGTGTGCGCTATTACTGCCCACCTGTCTCCAGTGCATGCTGGTACTCCTTTTGCAGCCATAGCACATGGCACATCATTCCATTTGTGTGCATCTTGAGCCTGCATTGCCCAGCTACCGCAGTAGTGGAGATACATATGCAGACTTCTCCAGGAACAAGCAGGAAGTTGGTCCTCACATATGGGTGATGTCACGGCCAACAGAGCCCCGCAGAAGCATCTTCCCAGGTTTCAAAGAAAGCTTTTGAGAGATGCCACCACGCTTGCATGGTCCCCTTCCCGCCTAAGGGTGCCATCTTACTCAGTCTCCCTTTTTCCACGGAGCCCTACAGGTCAGTGGTCTCCCGCCCCCCCCCCCCCCCCCAATTAAAAAAGTTGATTTTCTTGTGCATTTGCTTCTCCGATTAGCACTGGTCCCTTTCCCGCCTCCAAGCCCCGTCGCTTCTGCTTCACAGCTCAGAACCATTTTTAAAGGGGGGGGTCTCCAGTGCGGTTTCGTGCCTTTTCTAACCGCTGGTCGCATCAAGGATCTTCGACTTCACAGGGTTCCTTTTTGCCCCAATGGCCAGTGGGTTCAAAAAGTGTGATCAATGCACAAAGAACATGTCCCTAACTGATACATTTGACTGTTACCTCTGGTGTCTAGGTGCAGACCATGATCCTGAGGTTTGCGCCCTGTGCAAAAAGATGTCCGCCAAGGCCATCCAAAATCGTTGGCAGAAGCAGGACATCATCTTCCACAAATTAGATTCAGCCCCGGTGTCCCCAGTAACCTCATGCTGTAAGGCCCCGCATGGATCCTCTGAGTTGCATAAAGTCCCCGCTGCGCCCAATCGGGTCCACAGAAACTACAACAAGGGTTCTCTGGAGCGGGAGCACAAGAAGAAGAAGAAATCATCATCCTGGGAATCGGGGACACATGGCACATCCCATGTGAGGTCCCACAGTCCCCGGAGGGGTATCCAAGGAGTCCGAGTGGGAGTAGTCGGCGAAGGTGCCCAGAACGGACATGCCAGAGGCCACAAGGAGCATCGGTGGGATTTGAACCCTAGTCTTTCTAGTCCCAGGCTGCAACACTTAACCATTTGGCAACTTCTCCACTCAAATGTATGTGTGCCTATTCCCACCACTGGGGGTGCATGTGTTTCCTTGTCCAGACTATTGTCTTGTCATGAGCACATCTCAGGAAGGAGTTTAAAACTCCATGTGCACAACCATCCAGGAGCTGGAGTTAGGGTTTGTTATAAGCTATTCCAAGTCCAATTTAGTCCTGTAAACGCATTAGGGACTCTGCTAGACGTGATTTATATGGAAGCTTTTCTGCTGCATGAAAGGATAACCAATCTGGTGTCCATTATAGAAAAGGTTCAAAGAAGTCACCAGACTTCAGCATTGGAACATGTTGAGAATGGTGGTCCTTGTGACCTTAACAGTATACGTCACACTTGTGGCACATTTCAAAATGAGATAATCTCAGTGGACATTAAGCATGCAGAGGACTCTGGCCACACTCAGGCAAATTGCATTTATATTCAGACGGACAATCAAATAATTATATACTGTATCAACAAGTAGAGAGGAACAGAGTCATAACGTCTGTTAGGATGTGGAACTATGCCATTTTTCATGGGATGACTCTGAGCCACATTCTTGGCAGGAGAAAACTGCATCCTGGCAAAGATGTTGAGCTGTGTCTTAAGCCACATGAATGGTCCCTGGACAGAGAATTACCACAGAAAATCTTTTGAGGGTAGGGCACTCCCTCTGATCGCCACATCCTAGAACAGGAAAGAACCTCAGTTCTGCTCCAGGATAGGGCGCACAACAGTATCACTTGCTTTCCTTCTGGACTGGGGAGAAGGCCTTCTTGATGCATTATCTTTCTATTCTCCTCATATCAAAAATGCTCCTGAAACTCAAAAACGATTGGGTTTCCATGATCCCTAGTACTGTATTAGCTGAGACAACTGTGGATCCCTTTCTACTGTACTTGATTGTAACGCACTTTGAATTGTTACTGGAAAGGTGTGAGCTAAATACTAATAAAAAAAAAATACTACAATCTCCCATGAGATTAAACAGTGCACTAGCATTAATCACACGGGATCAAGGAAATCTGTGATATCTCAACATCGAATCCTTCACCTACACAGCTTGGATGGTCAGAGGAACCTGGGCTTCCTTAAACTTTGCAATGTATAGAAGGTCATTTTGGCGGCTTGGAGAGATTTCACTAGAAGGTCATACAAATTTAAATGGAAGAGGTTTGTTTGCCATGTTTTGTGCTAGAAAGACCCTAGATCTCTATCTCCAGGAACAAGCAGGAATGTAGTCTTCACATATGGGTATCGTTTTCCCTTTTGTTTATTGAAAGGCAGCCTATAGCTAGGAATTCTGATGCGTGAGGACTCGCTGTCCTACTTGTCCTTGGAAGAGTTACTAACCTATAGCAGGAGTTCTCTATGGACAGCAGGGTTTGAGTCCTCAAACCTCCTCTAGGTGTTGCATTCTACATTCAGCTATACTAATGATTCACCGGGAACAAGCAGAAAGTCAACCCTCACCTATGGGTGACGTCGACACTGACAGAGCCCGCGTGGTAATCACTCCCCAACTTTGAAAGAAAACCTTTGGGAGTTACACCACGCATGGCGTGGTTACTTTCCCGCCCAAGGGTGCCATCTTACCTCAGTCGCCTTTTTTCTGCGGAACCCAGCAGATGTCCTTTCTGTTCACCATGTAAAAAGTTGATTTTTTTTCTCTCTTAGCAGTTTCTAATTATTTAGCCAATTTTTTTTTCTATACCACTCTATCTCCAATTCTAAGTGGTTCACATAAAATAATTGAGCCAACAGGGCTTTACATAGAACAATGTTAATGTAACACCATAAAAGAACAGGAATTAACAGCATAACATTATGAATATGTAACTGTATTACACTGAGCTGAGTAGGACATGGGAGGGGGGTTGCCTAGGTTAGGTAGGCCATTCAGGTCGATTAGCTAGGCCGGGTGTGTAATGTGTGCAAAGTATCCAATAGAAGGGCCATTCAGTTCTGGTGATTAGGTTGGGTCAGCAGAGCATTCAATGAAAAGGTAGGTTTTTAGCTGTTTTCTAAAATCCATTAGGTTATTTGTGGAACATAGCTTTACTGGCAGTGCATTCCAGAGGGTTGGGGCGAATAATGTGAATACTCTCTTGGAGGTTGTTTGATTTGTCCTGGTAATTGTTGAAGGGGTGTGTAGCATGTTAAGGATGCCTGATCGTCTAGTTCTGGTATCTGGCATGTTTTTAATGAGAGAATGTAGATATGTAGCTGATAGTCCATGGTTGATTTTGAATATAGTGAGGAGAGCTTTATATCTTATGCACTCTGCGACAGGTAGCCAATGGAGTTGTTTAAGAACCGGTGTGATATGTTCAGCTCTAGATGCTTTGATCAGGATTCTTGCGACGGTATTAAGGGCAAGTTGCAGAGGGTGTATTGTGCATTTGGGTAGGCATTGCAAGATAAGATTACTGTAGTCCAGGTGTGGGAAAATGAGTGCTTACACCACTGAGTGGAAGTCGGCTTTGTCAAGCAGGGGTCCTTCTGTTTGGAGCTTGTAGTAAATAGAATTTGTTATGTTCTTGATACGGGGTATGAAGGTGAGGCCTTGATCCAGTGTGACACCTAAATATTGGACTTCTTGTTTGACCTGCTGATGGAATCCGTCGATGGTTATTGTGAGAGATAGTGAAAAGTTGTTCCTATTTATATATAGAACCTCAATCTTCTTGTAGTTTAATGTCATGTTGTGTTCGGATAGCCAGTTCTTGATTGCTCTGAAGACTCCGTTGATGTGTGTGGTTGTGGGTTTACTGGTTGAGAGAGATATGTATATCATTAAGTTGTTTGAATAAGCATGGTATAGAACTTTGTGTGTCTCTATCAATGTGTATAGAGGTTGGAGGAAGATATTGAAGAACAAAGATGACAGGGCAGATCCTTGAGGGACGTCTTGCTGTAGGGTGAACGTTGTTGATTTCTTTGTTGCCAATTCTCACCTGGTTGTGTCGATCATTGAGGTATGATCGGAACCATTTTAGGAAGTTTCCAGCCAGTCCTATGTCCTGTAGTCATTGCAGGATTTTATTATGTGGGATGGAGTCAAAAGCTGTTTTGGCATCTAGGAAAATAAGTATAAAGCCTTTTTGGGGTTTGTCCATGCCTCTTATTAAATTGTCAGTAAAGGTAGCTAGTAATGTTTCAACCCCTTGCTGGGGGCGAAATCCATATTGTTATGGATCCAGTGGGAAATGTGCATCTATATGTTCTTGGAGCTGATTTTGATCTTGGCAGGAATGGTAGACTGGTGATGGGCTAGTAGGAGCTTGGTTGTGTTTTGTCAAAGGTTGTTTGTTTGATTAGAGGGCGGATGGAAGCTGTTTTTAGTGTTGCTGGCAAATATCCTTTGGTGAGTGATAATGCTACCATCTTGAGTATTGTGGGTATCAGTTCTTCTCTAGCAATCTTGATCCATGTAACCGGACAGTCCAATGGAGATGTGGTGGTGGTGATTTTGATTATTTGTTTCCAGTTGTTGCTCACATTAGGTACCTTGATCTTCTTCTACCGGTACTCGTTCCAGTCATCTTCCCTTCACTTGGGATCGTCCTCACCTTGGATTTTTCTTGTGTCCATACTGACTGGGACATTTGAGTTTGATTTTGCGGGAGCTATCTTCCCCGCTATATATGTGGTCAGTGGCTTCAAGCAATGTGGAAAATGCACTCGCACCATGTCCATCATGGACTGCCATAACTGCTGCCTTCAATGCCTCGATGCTGATCCCAATGACTCCACCTGCCCGTTTTGCCTGCAGATGTCAAGCAAGAGTCATGAAAAGCAGTGGGAATCTATCTTTGGCCAGAAGTTCTCGGGGTAGCGTCTGATGACTCGTCGTCGCACATCTGAGCTCTCTCTGAGCCCCAAGGTCGCAGAGCCTCGGATTATGCATCGTCTTCCGAGGACCTCCCCCGTAAGGTTCGGATTCCGCCCGAGTTGAGGTCCAATGCCGGAGCCAGGGTTAAGACCTCTGGCCACTGGCACCAAAGTCCTCAGCCTGATGCAGAGGGCTATGGCCAGGAGCGGCCTCCGAAGCTGCCTTGGCGGGAGGATGAACCATTCACCATTGGTAGAGCCGGCTCCGGGCTCGATTCCTTCAGTTCCCAAGCTGGTGGCTGCAGTGCCATCTGGCCTGAAGGCCAGCATGGTGGCCCCAGAATGCAGCCTGACTGCCTTCCTGAAGTCACAGTGCGGACCGATGTCTGTGCCGATGTCTGGACCCTCCTCTGTGAAGCATTCCCCATATGATGTCCATCCAGTGTTCGAGAAGCATGTGCTCCGAGCCACGGCGCTCCTCTCCACCCCCAAGGTCTCTAATCTCACCTCCGAGACGGGGCATCAGGCACCTCTGTCTCCCTCATTGTCTCCCCCACCAGGCTTCGAGCCAGTACTCAGAGTACTCGAGGCACTTTCCGACGGAGTGGGAGAAAGAGAATGAGTCACCTGATACCCAGCTGTATAGGGATGTCCCATCGGATCCCTCCCCTACTGCAAGAGCAGAGGTGGTCCCCGCAGGAGGACCTTGCTTTCCTCGACTTTGTGCGGGAGATATCCAAAGGCCTGTTTGTGGCTGAGCCGGAGGATGATGAGCCTCATGCCGAGGACCTCGAAATCCTCCAGTACTTTGCTCCTTTGAGTGAGGCACTGATAGTATCTGTTCCACCCGTACTGGAGCGGTTACTCTTCAGGATGTGGGAAACCCTGGTGATGGTGGCTATTGTGAGCAAGCAGCTCAATTCCCAGATTTGAGCGTGCAAGGGCCCGGGGTTTCAAAAGCCACAGCTGCCACACCAACTCCCTAGTGGTGGAGTTGGCCATGTGACATAGTAAAAGTCAGAAGGGACACTCCTCGATGCCCTCTGGTCGGGAGGCCCACACCATGGATAGGTTTGGTAGAAAATGCTACCAGGGTTCGATGTTCATGGCCCGCATCCAGGCTTACCAGCTGTACATGGGCATGTATCTGACGGACCTGGCAAAGGAGCTTGCTGGGTTCTCAGTTGGGTTGACCGATGAACCTCCGGAGCAGTTCCAGACCCTGGTGTCTTCAGTTAAGGACTGCTCCACGTTTATGACTCAGGCAGCCTACGATGACTTTGAGTCAGTGGCTGAGTTAGCTGCTTTGGGCATTAGTGCCCACCACCTGGCCTGGCTGCAGTCCTCTGACCTAGAGCAATGGGTTCAGGACAAGTTGGTCGATGTCCCATGTCGAGGGGACAACCTCTTTGACAAGGCCATGACAGACAAGGCCGTATAGTTGGAGTCTGAATATATGACCAGAACCAGGCTCTCCAGCAATGTTCCCTCTAATTTTCTGTAGGCTGTGTGCGCATAAAATATCAGCTGTGCAGCTTTTGAAGGAAGGTTAAATTTTTGTGTGCCAGATAACGACACTCGGAATTATATACTTTAAAATTTGACTACACGTCAGAATACAGTATGTACACCACATTGATTGCACTAGAAAATATTGTAGAACTTGTGAAAACCATAAATACACAACTTTTAAATTTTAAGATGTCTGTGTTGTTTTCTATCAGAATCAGAACCGTAATTTTTGTGCGCTCTGTTGTAAAGTATGTGCGCTCGCTCGGCAGGGTGTGTGCGTGCGCACACGCGCACAGCTTAGAGGGAACAGTGCTCTCCAGGAAGACCGCTGGCCCTTCCTGGCGGAAGTCTTCGGTGAAAAAGTCCTAATACCCAAAGAAGAAAAAGACTTAAGGAACTTGATCGCAGTTTCCGGCCTTCCATGCTCCCTAAGCCCTCGTGTAAGTCTAAGGCCCCCAAGACCCAGACAGCACCCCTGCCGCAACTGGGGAGGAGGGTGGCTTTTGACTCCCTGGGCCTAGCCCCTCCCCCCCCCAAAGGACCAAGGCCCAGGGCACACGGGGGTTGCATCACGCTTGCTTTGCCCACCTCGACCTGGCATCACCACAGATACCTGGGTTCTACAAGTGGTACAGGAGGGTTACCACCTCCCACTTCGAGCAAACACCTCCTCTTTTCCAAGGGAGCCCCCCATGACTTCTCTTCACAGAGACCTCCTATAGAAGGAGCTCAGAACCCTCTTCATGGGCCATGCTGTGAAGCCTTTCCCCTAACATCCCTGGGGCAAGGGGTTCCACTCCCGCTACTTCCTTGTAACCAAAAAGACAGGAGGTTTTCATCCCATCCTAGATCTGTGCGATTTCAACCGCTTTCTGGTCAGAGAGAAGTTCAAAATGGTATCCCTTGGAGCATTGTTGCCCTACTTCCAGCGGGGAGATTGGCTATGCTTCTTGACTCTAAAAGATGCCTTTACCCGCAACCTAATCCAACCTTTGCACCATTCCTCCACGTCATTGTAGGCGGGTGCCACTCCAGTACAGGGTTCCGCCGTTTGGCCGCCCCAAGGGTTTTCATCAAGTGCCTAGCAGTAAGTCGCCTCCTACCTCCAGCTACAAGGCATCTTTGTTTTCCCCTATCTGGGCGATCGGCTCATAAGGGGAAGCTTGCTGGAGGAGGTCTGCCAGATGG
Source organism: Ichthyophis bannanicus (assembly GCA_033557465.1). NCBI lineage: Eukaryota > Metazoa > Chordata > Amphibia > Gymnophiona > Ichthyophiidae > Ichthyophis > Ichthyophis bannanicus. The sequence goes on from CM066033.1 coordinate 258,663,161, forward strand.
ACCACCGCACACTCATTGTGCTGCAGCATCTGGGGTTTGTCATCAACCACCCCAAGTCCCATCTGCAGCCCACACAACATCTAGAGCTCATAGGGGCCCTCCTCAACATGATCTAGGCCAGGACCTTCCTCTCTGGACGGAGCTCAGCGGCTAGCAACCTGGCGACTGAAGTGCAGGGTCGTGCAACTGCGTCAGCCCTTCTCATGCTGTGGACGCAGCAGACACAATGGTCCCATAACGCTCGGTGGTCACAGGCCACATGTCGCCGAACGATCGTGTGCAGGTCGACAGGCCCTTTGCAAACTCCCTTGCCTGGTGGCAGCACCTGCCAAACCTTTTGGCAGACCTGCCTTTCCAGTCCTCGCTAGTCCAGCATGTCCTCACCACGGATGCCTCCAAGCTCGGATGGGGAGCCCACCGTGACTGTCTCGGATCCCAGGACGTTTGGACGCAGAAGGAGAGCCTGCATCAGATCAACTAATTCGAGCTCCAGTTGGTGGCAAACCGCCTTTGAGTGTTTCAGAATCAGCTGTCGAACCAGGTAGTCCTCATCCAAACGGACATCAGGTTGTGATGTTCTATGTCAACATGCAGGGCAGCACAGGCTCGTACCTCCTTTGCTGGGAAGCGGTTTGCACCTCATTTGCTGGGAAGCGGTTCACATCTGGACCTTTGCCATTGCGAGGGGCATGCTTCTTTGGGCAGTTTACCTCCCAGGACACGAAAATGTCCTGGTGGACAGACTCAGCAGGGTCCTTCAGCTGCACAAGTGGTGTCTGGATCTGGCCATAGCCTGCTTTCTCTTCCGATGTTGGGGAACTCTGATGATGGACCTCTTTGCCAACCCCAGCAATACTCATTTGCCTCGCTTTTGCTCCCGGATACCAACCTGGGACCAAGAAGCGGCCGATGCATTCCTCTTGCCATGGACAGGGAGTCTGCTGTATGCATATCCTCCCACTCCACTGGTTCCCAGAACCCTGCTCAAGATTCAGTCAGATAGGGCCATGGTGATTCTCATTGCTCCCTGGTGGTCTTGGCAGCCATGGTTTCTGCTGCCTCAACTTTCTCATGCGGCCCCAATTCCTCTGAGCTATGTTCCAGACTTGATCTCGTAGGAGGACGGCTCTCTCCTGCACCTCACCCTCCGGTCTCTACCTCTGATGGCCTGGCTGCTGAAAGAGTAGCTCTGGCCCCCCTTCCATCTTTCCAGGGAAGTTGAAGATGTTCTGTTGGCCTTCCGCAAGGATTCCACCAGGTAGGTGTATGCCTCTAAATGGCTCTGGTTTTTACTATGGTGCGCCGACAAGGTCCTTAGCCCTTTTTCCTGTCCGGTGCAGTCGATACTCCAGTACCTTTTGTACCTTTCTCATGCTGGCCTAAAGTCAAACTCCATCAGGATGCACCTCAGTTCCCTGGCTGCAAATGACCACTTGGTGGATGGACAATCCATCTCTGTCAACCCTCTTGTGGGCCGCGTCATGAGGAGTCTCCTCTCGCTGCCCCCGGTCCAGCCACCCCCAATGGTGTGGGACCTGAATGTGTTTCTTGGGAAACTCATGGCCTCCTCCCTTTGAACTGCTTGCTTTTGTTCACCTCAGATTCCTTTCCTAGAAAGTTATATCTCCAGGAACAAGCAGGAATGAGTCTTCACATGTGGGAGACGTCGCCGACGGAGCCCGCACGGGAATGCTCCCCAGCATCCAAACACAAAGCCTTTGGGAGCACCCCTCACGCCTGCGCGGTGGCTTTCCCGCCCTTCCTACTGCCTCTGCCCCGTTTTTCGTTTTCCGCGGAGCAAGCAAGACGTACCTCCTGCTACCGCAGAAACTTTTTTTTCTTTCATTTTCCTTTTCTTGTTTCTTGTGGTCGCGGCCTTTTTTCCCGCCGACACGGGCACCACCGGTGCTTTTTCTTCTTTTAATCACTTGAGGGAACTTCTTTCCTTCTGGTCCTTCTGAGGCCTACCGGGCTTTCCAGCATGGAGCCTTCTTCCCCTAAGAAGTGCCCTCACTGTGGAGACTTCGTTTTTTACTTAGACTCCAATGCCTGGTGCCTCTCCTGTTTGGGCCCTGATCCTTTTTCCCCCGGTCCTCCGGGCTTCAGTATCGGGAGAAGACCTTCCCTTTTTCGGGTGTCCCTCGATGACTTCTTTCCTTCTAAGGTGCGGTCATCGGTTTTCTCTTCTCTCCAGTTTCAGGTAACCACACAACAGTCTGTTAAGACTAGCCAAGTCTTGAGGGGTGAGTCTTATGCGCGGCATGACGACGGCTCCGGCCTTCCCCTCAAGTCCTCCTTGGCAAATAAACCTCGGCGGGAGTCTTCGGGCTCCAGAGCATCCGCTGGGTTTCGGGTTGTTCCTGGGGTTCGCTCCTCACAGAACATTCCCGAGCCATGCTCGAGGGTGGTATCCGCTTCGAGCAGTGCCGATTCCCCGGCGTCGGCGTCGAGTGTTCCACTCTTCGCCAGGGATCGTCAGCTGGTGTCCTCGGCACCTCCGGGGCCGATCGACTCGACCCAGTCTGACTTTCCTGCATCCCAGCCATGCGCGGGGGTGGTGCCCGCCTCGGGCGGTACCGATCCATCGGCGTCGGTGTCGAGTGTTTCACTCTTCACCGGGGATCGTCAGCTGGTGTCCTCGGCACCTTCGGGGCCGATCGTCCCAACCCAGTCTGGCGTTTCTACATCCCAGCCAGGCGCGGAGGTGGTACCCGCTTCGGGCGGTACCGATTCCTCGGCATCGGTGTTGGTGTCGAGTGTCTCACTCTTCGCCGGGGATCGTCATCTGGTGCCCTCGGTACCTTCAGGGCCGATCGATTCGGCCCGGAATGGCTTTCCTGCATCCCAGTCCTGTGCGGGGGTGGTACCGGCTTTGAGCGGCACCACCTCCCCGGCGCCGGCCACTCCTCACCAGGGATCGCCGCCTGGCTCCCCTGGTACCTTTGGGACCTATCGATCTGTCCCGGACGGGCGATCCCCCGGCATCGATGCGGACGTCGAGTGCTCCGCTCGTCGCTAGAAGGGGGGCCTCGGGGATGTCGATCGATTCGACCCAGCCGGGTTTTCCGTCGTCCCGGCCAACAGCGGGGTTGGTACCGGCGTCAAGAAGCGCCGATGCCCCAGCGTCGGCGCCGGGGTTGTGCGTTTCACTCCCCGCTGGGGCTCGTTGTCGGGTTACCTGGGTACCCTCGGGGCCGGTTAGTAAGCCCCGGAGGGGTTTTCCTCTCGGTAAGACAGGCTTGAGAGGGGTCCCAGCGTCTAGCGGTGCCTATCTCCCGCCGGTGTCGGGTGTCTCCCCCTTCACTGAGCTTCGTCCTCGGGGGTCCTCGATGCCTGCGGCACCGATTGATGCGATTCCGATTCGCTTTCCGGGTTCGGCATCGCCGGCACCGCCGCCGGGGCCCTCTAGGAGGGGGTCGGTCTCCTCGCTCGGTTCGATGCCCTGTCTCGAATCGATACCCAGCCTAGAAGGCTTGGTTACGACACGTTTCGGGCGACACAGTGCAGAGATTACTAACCACTGCTCTCCGGTTGCCTCGGAACCACTTCAACCGCCGGGGGCAGTGCCGTCCCTGAGGTCGGGGCCGAGGCCGATTCCTGCGGTTCCATCGGTGCCATCGACCCCGTCGATGCCTAGCTTGGAATCAATTCCCGGAACTGAAGACGCAGTACTAACTGCCTCGAATCGGGACTGTTGGTGTCCTCCTCTGTCCAGCGGGCACCAGTCCGCTAGGCCTTCTGGTGTCCAGGCGGCACCTTCCGCCTTAGCCTCCCCCGGAATAGCCCCTCTGGGAGAGCCGTCTTTTCAGGATTTTCTCCTTGACATGGCGGACTTCCTTGCCATTCCTATCCCGGGTCCTTCCCTGAGTCCATGTCCTGCGGAACAGGCAGCCGTAATGCTTCCTCTACACCCTTCCCTGCAGGATCTTCTGCTGGGGGTTTTGCGGTCGCCTTTGAGGGTTCCTGCACCGTCTACAGCCATGCATGCTCAGTATCGGGTGCCCCCGTCCCCGGGTTTTCAGGAGCACCAGCTTCCACATCATTCCATTGTGGTGGAATCGGCGCTGCGGAAGGTCGGAAGTAAGAAGAAGCATTCTTCTCGCCCTCCAGGTCGTGCCTCTAAAGCGCTGGATACCTTTGGGCGTCAGACCTTCCAAACGTCCATGTTGGCTTCCAGAATTATTTCATATATGTTTTATATGAGCCTGACACTCCAGGAGGTCACCGAGAGATTATCTCTCTTGTCTCCCTTTTTGTCTGCAACTAAGGCCTCTGAATATTCCTTGCAGGATTATCTCTGGGTTCCTTTCTCGTGCTTCTCTAGACTCCTTTCAGTCTGTTAGCAGGTCCTCTGCTATTGTCATTGGAGCGCGTCGTACAGCCTGGCTGCAGGCGTCCGACTTGTGTAGATGGGCACAACATAATCTGGGTAATTCTCCGTGTGCTGGAGAAAACCTCTTCAATAGCAAAGCGTTGCGTCAGGTTGCTCAGTGCTCCGCTGACCTTCCTAGCACTGGAAGCCATCCTAAGTCCTCTCTTCCCCCCGGGGGTGGGAAATGTCCTGCCAGACCTTCTTTCCCGAGGAAGAGAAAGTTTCAGCCGTCGGCCCACCCGCCAGGTGCGCCCAAGCAAGGGACGTCTCACTCCGGTCGGTGGTTCCCAGGCCCGCGCCAGGATACTCATACCAAGCAGCTTTAGGCTCTTGTATGCGGCTGCCTACGATTAACTTCTCTACCGGAAGTTCATTCTTCTAGCTCTACACTGGGGTTCGTTTTCAGTATGGCAAGTGGTTCAGATGCTTGTCCGGGGGTTACGGTATTCCCTCTTCCTTGTTGGAAGAGGGAGATCACCGCTATTCCATGATAGTTCTGGCCCCAGGGACTTCTATCCTTCAACTGACTTACCCTTAGGTACGTCCCTCGAACCCTTCTCTTCCAGGGTTCCCCTGCTTGAGCAGATGCCATACCGAAATTTCTTCTTCCAGTGTAGACCTTTCCCCTTGTTCTTTGTCAGTTACTGTGCGTGCAGGAGTCACCAAGAGTGCTTACTGCTTCTGCCAGATGCTCTGCTACCTGGCGTATTGACACTCCCCGCAGGTTTCGTTCTAGCTTCTGGGATGTGGCGACGTCTCTGACTCCTGTCAGTTTTCCCCCACCTCCTGCACGCTGCCCTCTGCAATCTTCAGAGCAGCTTCCCATAAGGCAAGGACCCTTGTCTCTCTGAGGGTTTTTTCCATATGAGGGAATGGACTTCTTAGTCACTCCATGGCTATCGATGACTATACCCTCTTGTCTCCCGTTTTGGGCGGGGGACAAGTTTTTTTTCTGCGTGCCTGCCATGGGGACACATCCAAGGCCTACACCCCTGATATGCCCTTCACGCAACCGTACTGTTAATCTCGCTGATCTGCCACTGCACCACAGACATAGATCCCCCCCCCCCCCCCCTTTTGTTTTTCTTGGATGGATCTATCTCCAGGAACAAGCAGGAATACGTCCTCACATATGGGTACGTCGGTACCGATGGAGCCCGCGCGGGAAAGCTTCCCAGAAGGAAAGCTTTTGGGGCCTCCCACTGCGCATGCGCGCTGCCTTCCCGCCTTCCTGACCAACTCTCCTCAGTTCTTCTTTTTCCGCGGAGCCAGCAGGTCGTGTTCCTGTCACCACTGAAGAAGTTGTTATTTTAATTTGTTTCTTTGGCCGCGTGTCTGCCTTCCCCGATTCCGGACCGGTACCGCCGGTCTTTTTCTTTATTTCTTTAAAAAAAAAAATAAATCTTATCTTTCCCCACTTGGTGTGTTTGTTCTGTGAGGCCTCTAGGCCTTCACAGAATTCTCCCTCATGGAGAAACCAGCCTCTGGTTTTAAAAAATGCACCAAGTGTAGCGGTACTATATCAGTCACAGACACCCATGAATGGTGTCTTAAATGTTTGAGGCCTGACCACTCCATTCCGGATTGCCCATCCTGTTCTTTGATGTCTAAACGTGGCTTACAAAACCGGGCAGCCAAGTTTCACATGCTGTTTTCTACAGATACTCCAGCATCGACATCTTCCAGGTCTTCCTCTCCTGATGGATCTCAGGTAACCAAACATTCCTCTGGCAGGTCCTCAAAGGGCAAATCTCCCTCCAAGTATCGAGATGCCCCCGAGCTTGACCCTGAGGACCCTGCCCCAGCCAAACAACCCCGGCGGGAAGCTCCGGCTTCCAAAGCTCCTCCTATGGGGTTACAGGTTGACATCGATGGCACGGCCTCGACCGATCACCTGTTAGACTGCTCTGGGGTACCGGCTCAATCTTCCAGTACTGACATCCAGACAGTCGTGGCGTCTATGGATCATACAGTCCAATCCATGCAGCAGGCCATTATGGCTTTTATTAGAGCTGCGACGCCCTCGGTACCGCAGCCAGCGGTACCGACTCCGGTTCCGGTACCACAACCGATACCGGTACCCAGGGCGTCCACATCGATCAGGATAGCGGTTCCCGGTTCCGGGGTTTTCCCTGATACCGATCCGGTTCCGGGTACGCCCGATGTCGATACCGGTCGATACGCTTATCGATCCCTGGAAGCAAACAGACGATACTTCGAGTCTTCTGATGATTCTGATTCATCAGATAACTCTGCTGAAGTATCCCTTACTCTACCTGAAGAGCCCTCTTCTCCAAAGAGGAGAATGTCTCCTCCAGAGGATTTGTCCTTTCAAGACTTCATCATTGAAGTAGCTAAAGGTCTCTCTATTTCAGTAATCTCTGAAAAAGAACCTAGAGCAAAAAAATTAGATATTTTAGGATACTCTAAGGTTCCCAAAGAGGCAGTCACCTTGCCCATTCATGAAATTCTTCAAGAACACATGATGGACTTATGGGAGACTCCTCTCACCCTATCTCCACTTTCTCGTTGTTTGGACACCATGTATCGTGTCCCTCCTTCTCCTGGTTTTCAAAAAACTCAGCTCCCTCACCACTCTATTGTGGTGCAGTCAGCTATGAAAAGGATAAAGAGTACCAAGAGACACTCTTCTACTCCTCCAGGAAGAGAATGTAGGACTTTGGATGCTTTTGGTAGAAAAATCTTCCAAGCAAGTATGCTTATTGCCAGAATCAATTCATACAGCCTCTATATGGGCATGTTTCTGAAGGAGATTGCATTGAAAATACGCCATTTTCTCCCCTTTATCCCAGAGGATAGAAAGGAGGAGTTCCTTCTTTTGCTAAAGCATACCCAAGATATTTCAAAGTTCTCCAACAGAGCAGCCTTTGACTCCTTTGAGGGTGCTAGCAGAGCCTCAGGTATTGCCTTAGCGGCTCGCAGAATTGCTTGGCTCCAGGCCTCTGACCTAGAACCCTGGGTCCAGGATGGGTTGGGAAATCTGCCCTGTACAGGTGAGAATCTGTTTGGTAAGGAGTGGCAAATCAAAGCCACCCAAATGGATGCAGAAAATGCTGCTTTAGATAGACTTTCTAAGTCTACCTCTGCCCTTGTCAAGAAAAAATCTTTCAAGAAGCCTTTCTATAAGAAGGCCAGATTTGCTACAAATACTGGCCAACAATCTTCTGCAGCTCGCTTTGCTCCTAAGCGTCAGCAGCCTAAACAGGCCAGGGCAAATCCTGCAGGGGCTGCTACAGCCCAGCAGTCCCAACCCCCTCAGGGTTTTTGACTTAACTCTAGAGAACTTAACCTTTCTGGCTCTAAAACATCCAGAGCCTCTCACCATTCCAGGAAGGTTAACTCATTTTGCTCCCAGATGGGAGCAAATCACATCAGAACAATGGACCCTCTCTATCATCAGAGAGGGCTACAAACTACATTTCTCCAGCCTTCCTCCCCATACCATGGTGAGATGTTTCAATTCTCCCCCATCTCTCCTGAACCTGTTGGGTCAGGAGGTGACCACTCTTCTCGCCCAAAGGGCAATAGAAGAGGTTCCTCTTCTTCAACAGGGGTCAGGGTTTTACTCCCCTTATTTTCTCATTCCCAAGAAAACAGGGGGGTACAGACCCATTCTAGATCTCAGAGAATTGAACAAATTCCTATGCAAGGAGAAATTCAAGATGCTTTCTCTAGGTACTCTCCTTCCATACCTACAGAGTCAGGATTGGCTTTGTTCTTTAGATCTCAAGGATGCGTACACACATATACTCATCCATCCATCCCACAGAACATTCCTACGGTTTCTGTTCCAGGGAAAACATTTCCAATACAGAGTACTTCTCTTCGGTCTAGCCTCTGCTCCAAGGGTATTTACCAAATGCATGGCAATAGTAGCTGCATTTCTACGAGCCCTGGGAATTTTTGTCTTCCCATACCTGGACGACTGGCTCATCCGAGCTCCATCTCAGTCCGAGGCTCAGACTTCCCTGGATCGCACCAGACGCATTCTGCAGTATCTGGGACTTGTGATCAATCTGCCAAAGTCTCAACTCACCCCTACTCAGTCCCTGGAATTCATAGGGGCCTGGTTGGATACCACCACTGCAAGGGCCTATCTTCCTCAGGCCCGTTGCCAACGTCTAGTGCACTTAGCCTCCCAGACTCAGTCCAGAAGCCACTTGACTGCCAGGGAGATGCTACAACTATTAGGCCACATGGCCTCCACAGTACATGTGGTGCCCTATGCTCGCCTACATATGAGAGCAGCTCAATGGACTTTGTCCACCCAGTGGACTCAAGCATCAGGAGCTCTCTCAGACCAAATAGCAAACTCCAAACGTCTCTTTTGGTCTCTCCAATGGTGGATGTCCACTCAAAATCTGTTGTTGGGGGCCCCCTTTCAGCCATTGTTGCCCCAAGCAACCCTCACAACAGATGCCTCCCAAACAGGTTGGGGAGCTCATCTTCAAGATCTCTCCACTCAGGGCACTTGGTCTCCACAGGAGACCACCCTTCATATCAACCACTTGGAACTTCGAGCAATCTTTCTAGCTCTCAGAGTTTTTCATACCCTCCTCGGCAACATGACAGTCCTTATTCATACGGACAATCAAGTAGCCATGTTTTACATAAACAAACAAGGAGGGACTGGCTCTCTGTCGCTTTGCAACGAAGCTCTAAGATTATGGGCCTTCGCCAGAGAGCATCAAATCCATCTCCTGGCAGTATATCTTCCAGGAATCCAAAACTCTTGGGCAGACAGACTCAGTCGAGTTCTGCTTCCACACGAATGGTCCCTACACATGAATCAGAATCTTCCAGAAATGGGGAACCTCGGACATAGACCTCTTTGCAAGTCCGTGGAATGCCAAACGTCCCCGGTTCTGTTCCAGGATTCCGTGTCAGGGAGTTCAGGCCAAGGATGCCTTCCTCCTTCATTGGGGTCAGGGCTTCCTATATGCTTTTCCATCCATTCCTTTGATTCCCAAGACTCTGTTCAACCTTCAAAGGGATCAAGGGTCCATGATCCTCATAGCTCCACGCTGGCCACACCAAGTGTGGTACCCTCTACTTCTGCATCTCTCCCAAGCCCCCTCCCTGGATTTGGGAGCGGCTCCAGACCTTCTGTCTCAGGAGGAGGGGACTTTGTGGCACCCAAACCCCAAGTCCCTTCACCTCAGAGCTTGGTTACTGAAGGCCTAGACCTTCAACACTTCAATCTTTCGCAGCAAGTGAAGGATATCCTCCATGCCTCTAGGAAACCTTCCACTAGGCGTTCTTACGCTTTTAAATGGAAAAGATTTTCCATTTGGTGTGCTCAAAAGGGTCTTAACCCTCTAGCACTTCCTTTGAATTCTCTTTTGGAATATCTCCTGGATCTCTCCAATGCAGGACTCAAAACGAATTCAGTAAGAGTCCATTTGAGTGCTATTGCAGCATCCCTTAAGCCCATCAATGGACAACCTGTTTCCTCTCATCCTCTTATTGCAAGATTCATGAGAGGCCTAACCTTAACTAAACCTCCCATTCGACCTCCTCCGGTGGCATGGGACTTAAACTTGGTTCTTGGTCAGCTTATGAAGCCACCCTTTGAACCCTTAGCCACTACCTCCTTGAAATTTCTTTCTTGGAAGGTTATTTTTCTTATTGCAGTCGCCTCAGCTCGCCGTATCAGTGAACTGCAAGCTCTAGTGGCTAATCCACCTTATACAAGGTTCCATCATGATAAGGTGGTCCTTAGGACCAATCCCCACTTTATGCCTAAAGTGGTCTCCCCTTTTCATCTTAATCAACAGGACAAGCAGGATGAGTTGGCCACAAGTGGTAACGTCATCCGATGGCGCCATAGACGGAAGTACTCTCATTAGCCCAGAAGGCATGGCTAGTAGCCCCACCTCTGGATCCGCCCCTAGCTAGCCAGTCTTTGTTTTCCGCCTTGCCAGCAAGGCGTTTTTCTTATCTCCAGGAACAAGCAGGAATAAGTCCTCACTTATGGGTACGTCGGAACCGACGGAGCCTGCGCGGGAAAGCTCCCCAGCTTCCCAGGAAGGAAGCTTTTGGGGTCTCCCACTGCACACGCGCGCTGCCTTCCCGCCTTCCTGACCAGCTCTCCTCAGTTTCTCTTTTTCCGCGGAGCCAGCAGGTCGTGTTCCTGTCACCGCTGAAGAAATTGTTTTAGTTTGTTTCTTTAGACCGCGTACCTGCCTTCCCCATACCGAAACCGGTACCGCCGGTCTCTCTCTTTCTTTTCTTTTTAAAAAAAAAAAAAATATAATAATCTTTGCACAACTTGGTGACTTCGGTTAGGCCTCAGGCCTACACAAATTCTCCTCATGGAGAAACCAGCCCCTGGTTTTAAGAAGTGTACCAAGTGTAGTGCTGTTATTTCTGTCACAGACACCCATGAATGGTGTCTTAAATGTTTGGGACCTGACCACTCCATTCCGGACTGCCCATCCTGCTCCCAGATGTCTAAACGTGGTTTGCAGAACCGGGCCAACAAATTCCATGTGCTGTTTGCTTCAGATAATCCAGCATCACAGTCATCCAGGTCTTCCTCTCCGGATGGATCTCAGGTAACCAAACCTTCTTCGGGCAGGTCCTCAAAGAGCAAATCTCCTTCAAAGCATCGAGAGGCTCTCAATTTTGAATCTGAGGACCGTGCCCCAGCCAAACAACCCCGGCGGGAAGCTCTGACTTCCAAAGCACCATCTATGGGGTTACAGGTTGACATCGATGGCACGGCCTCGACTGATCACCTGTTAGACTGCTCTGGGGTACTGGCTCATACCGGTACCGACATCCAGGCAGCAGTGGCGTCTATGAGCAATACTGTTCAGACCATGCAGCAGGCCATGCTGGCTTTTATTACAGCTGCGACGCCCTCGGTACCGTGTTCAGCGGTACCGGGTCCGGTTCCGGTATCGTGTCCCATACCGGAACCGAGACCATCGACTTCCAAACGCAGATCGGTTCCGCATGCCGGATTCGGGTTTTCACCCGATACCGATCCCATACCCAGTACGCCCGATGTCGATACCGATCGGTATGCGTATCGTGCGTTGGAAGCAAATAGAGAATACTCTGATTCTTCTGAGGATTTTGACTCCTCTGAGGACTCTGATGAGCTGTCTCTAGTTCTTCATGAAGACCCCTCTTCCCCAAAGAGGAGAATGTCTCCACCAGAGGATTTGTCCTTTCAAGACTTCATTATAGAGCTAGCTAAAGGACTTTCTATTACCACATCCTCTGAAAAAGAACCTAGGTCAAATAAATTGGATATTTTAGGATACCCTAAGGTTCCTAAAGAGGCAGTCACCCTGCCTATCCATGAAATCCTTCAAGAACACTTGATGGACTTATGGGAGGCTCCTCTAACGTTGTCTCCTTACTCTCGTAGGTTGGACACCATGTACCGGGTCCCTCCTCCTCCTGGGTTTCAAAAGACTCAGCTGCCTCACCATTCCATTGTGGTGAAGTCTGCGCTGAAAAAGATTAAGAGCACCAAAAGGCACTCTTCTACCCCTCCAGGGCGAGAATGTAAGACCCTAGACTCTTTTGGCAGGAAAACTTTCCAGGCTAGTATGCTTATAGCCAGGATTAATTCGTACAGTCTGTATATGGGCATGTTTCTAAGGGAACTTGCCCTAAAGGTAAAGCATTTTGCCCCCTTTATCCCTGAAGATAGAAAGGAGGAGTTCATTTCTTTAGTGAAACAGCTTCTAGATGTTTCTAAGTTCTCCAACAGAGCAGCCTTTGATTCCTTTGAGGGTGCCGGTAGAGCTTCGGGCATTGCCATTGCAGCCCGACAACTTGCTTGGCTCCAGGCCTCTGACCTAGAACTCTGGGTCCTGGATGGCTTACGGAATCTGCCCTGTACAGGTGAGAACTTATTTGGTAAAGACTGGCAAATTAAAGCCACTCAAATGGACGCAGAAAATGCTACATTGGATAGACTTTCTAAGTCTACCTCTACTCCTGCCAAGAAAAAGTCTTTCAAGAGGCCTTACTACAAGAAGGCCAGATTTTCCACAAATACTGGCCAACAATCTTCTCAGCCTCGCTTTGCTGCTAAACGTCAGCAGCCTAAACAGGCAAGGTCAAAGCCTGCAGCGTCTACCACTCCTCAGCAGGCTCAACCCCCTCAGGGGTTTTGACTTGCCCCTAGAGAACTTAACATTTCTGGCTCTAGAACAACCAGAGCCCCTCACCATTCCCGGAAGGTTAGCTCACTTTGCTCCCAGATGGGGGCAAATTACATCAGAGCACTGGACCCTCTCTATCATCAGAGAGGGCTACAAACTTCATTTTTCCAACCTTCCTCCACATACCATGGTGAGGCACTTCAATTCTCCCCCATCTCTCCTGGACCTGTTGGGTCAGGAAATCTCTTCTCTCCTTGCCCAAGGGGCAATAGAAGAGGTTCATCTTCTTCAACAAGGGACAGGATTCTACTCCCCTTATTTTCTCATACCACAGAAGACAGGGGGATTCAGACCTATCCTAGATCTGAGAGAATTGAACAAATTTCTGTACAAGGAGAAATTCAAAATGCTTTCTCTAGGCATTCTCCTTCCATACCTTCAGAGTCAGGATTGGCTTTGTTCTCTAGATCTCAAGGATGCGTACACACATATACTCATCCACCCATCCCACAGAAAATATCTAAGATTTCTGTTTCAGGGAAAACATTTCCAGTACAGAGTACTTCCCTTCGGTCTGGCCTCTGCTCCAAGAGTGTTCACCAAATGCATGGCAGTGGTGGCTGCATTTCTAAGAGGTCTGGGAATTTTTGTATTCCCATATCTGGACGACTGGCTCATCCGAGCTCCATCTCAGTCACAGGCCCAGATTTCCCTGGACCGCACCAGGCACATTCTTTAGTATCTGGGACTGGTGGTAAACCTTCCCAAGTCTCAACTTACCCCTACTCAGTCTCTGGAATTCATAGGGGCCCAGTTGGACACCGCCACTGCAAGGGCCTACCTACCTCAAGTCCGGGGCCAACGTCTGATGTGCTTGGCCTCCCAAGCTCAATCCAGCAGTCACTTGACAGCCAGAGAAATGCTACGACTTCTGGGCCACATGGCCTCCACGGACCTTGGCCACTCAGTGGACTCAAGCATCAGGAGCGCTCTCCGACCAAATACTCACCTCAAAGCGTCTGTTTTGGTCCCTCCAATGGTGGATGTCCACCAAGAATCTGTTGTTGGGGACCCCCTTCCAACCTTTGTTGCCCCAAGCAACCCTCACAACAGATGCCTCCCAAACAGGATGAGGAGCCCATCTTCAACACCTCTCCACTCAGGGTACTTGGTCTCCCCAAGAGACCACCCTTCACATCAACCTCCTGGAACTGCGAGCAATCTTCTTTGCCCTCAAAGTCTTCCATACCCTCCTAGTCAACCTGACCGTCCTAGTCCAGACAGACAATCAGGTAGCCATGTTCTACATAAACAAACAAGGAGGGACAAGCTCTCTGTCGCTTTGCAACGAAGCTCTCAGATTATGGGCCTTCGCCAGAGAGCATCAAATTCATCTTCTGGCAGTCTATCTTCCAGGGGTTCAAAACTCTCGGGCAGACAGACTCAGTCGAGTTCTGCTTCCACACGAATGGTCCCTACATATAGACCAGATACGCAGAATCTTTCAGGAATGGGGAACCCCGGACATAGACCTCTTTGCAAGTCCGTGGAATGCCAAACTTCCCCGGTTCTGTTCCAGGAATCCGTGTCAGGGGGCTCAGGCCAACGACGCCTTTCTCCTGCATTGGGGTCAGGAATTCCTATATGCCTTTCCACCCATTCCTTTGATTCCCAAGACTCTGTTCAAACTCCAGAGAGATCACGGATCGATGATCCTCATAGCTCCACGCTGGCCACGCCAAGTGTGGTTCCCTCTGCTTCTGCATCTCTCCCAGGGACCCTCTCTGGACCTGGGAGCTGCGCCAGACCTTCTGTCTCAGGAGGAGGGGACTTTGTGGCACCCAAACCCCAAGTCCCTACACCTCCGAGCTTGGTTACTGAAGGCCTAAGCCTTCATGACTTCAATCTTTCTCAACCAGTGAAAGATATCCTTCATGCCTCTAGGAAACCCTCCACGAGGCGTTCCTATGCTTTCAAATGGAAACGCTTTTCCATTTGGTGTGCTCAACAGGGTCTTGACCCTCTAGCACTTCCTTTGAATTCTCTACTAGACTATCTCCTGCATCTTTCTAATGCAGGCCTTAAGACAAATTCAGTAAGAGTCCATTTGAGTGCTATTGCAGCATCCTTAAAACCTATAAATGGACAACCTGTCTCCTCTCATCCGCTTGTTGCAAGGTTCATGAGAGGCCTGACTCTAACTAAGCCTCCCATCCGACCTCCTCCGGTAGCATGGGACTTGAACCTAGTTCTGGGTCAGCTTATGAAGCCACCTTTTGAACCGTTGGTTTCTACCTCCTTGAAATTTCTTTCCTGGAAGGTCCTTTTCCTTATTGCAGTCACTTCGGCTCGCCGCATCAGTGAACTACAAGCCTTAGTGGCTCATCCACCTTATACCAGGTTTCATCATGATAAGGTGGTCCTTAGGACGAATCCCCACTTTATGCCCAAAGTGGTCTCGCCTTTTCATCTTAATCAAGAGGTATATCTACCTGTCTTTTTTCCAGCTCCTCATGCATCCAGTGCAGAGAGGAACCTTCATACTTTAGATTGTAAAAGAGCTCTTGCCTTTTACCTCAACAGGACTCAGCCACATCGAAAGTCTTCCCAGCTTTTCGTGGTTTTTGATCCTTCTCATTTGGGACTTCCAGTCTCCAAACGTACACTTTCCAATTGGATTGCTCAGTGTATTTCCTTTGCTTACCAGAGTAAAAATATTTCTCTGGAAGGCCATGTCACAGCTCACAATGTGAGAGCCATGGCCACTTCTATGGCTCATCTTCACTCTGTATCCATAGATCAGATCTGTCGAGCCGCCACATGGGCCTCGGTTCATACCTTCACAGCCCATTACTGCTTGGACAAGGACTCCCGCCGGGATGCCTTGTTTAGTCAGGCTGTCCTCAAACACCTGTTCCATACTTGAACAACTCCTGCCCACCTTCCCAGGATGGATGCCTGAGATCCATACGAAGATGGCTAACCCTTGGAAGGGGATCTCCCAGGCATCTTAGCTAGGGAGTCCCCATAAGTGAGGACTTATTCCTGCTTGTTCCTGGAGATAGCACAGTTACTTACCTGTAACAGGTGATCTCTGGGAACAGCAGGAATTAGTCCTCACAACCCACCCACCTCCCTTAGGAGTTGTATCTTCTATCTATCTTCCTTTCCTCTCTCTATTGTCTCAGCTATAAACTCGAACTGATGAGAGCTGGTCAGGAAGGCGGGAAGGCAGTGCGCATGTGCAGTGGGAGACCCCAAAAGCTTCCTTCCTGGGAAGCTGGGGAGCTTTCCCGCGCAGTCTCAGTCGGTTCCGACGTACCCATAAGTGAGGACTAATTCCTGCTGTTCCCAGAGATCACCTGTTACAGGTAAGTAACTGTGCTTTACTCTCTCTACCTCAAAATAACTCTCCAAATGAAGAAACCTGGATTCAAAAAATGCTCAAAGTGCTCCCGGAAAATGGCTAACTCCGATGACCACCAGCTATGCCTCCGTTGCCTCGGTAAGGAGCACCCTGTGGAGGGATTGTCCCTCCTGCGCCCGCATGTCTCCCCGGGCCCTTAAATCACGCCGGCATGCTCTGGATGACTACCTGCATCCTGCCGCGAAGACGTCCTGTTCTACCGCCCCGGCGCCCGGGCCTTCTGACTCTGCCTTCCCGGCCGGAGACGCACCTATCTCGGCCTCTGTCTCCCGCCATGATGAGGATGCCTCTCCTGCCACGTGCTGTCCTCCTCCGTTGGCTTCCTCCGCCATTTCTGGAGCCGCCTCCTCCACCCCCGCTGGACTTCCGGGGCCGACCCTCTCAACTTCCTGTCAGCAGATCGGAACTTCCTCCGATCAGCACAGAAGATCCAGCCCCTCCTCCCGGCGTACTCCTCGGAGCGGAGACACTGCTCAGATGGGGAGTCGGCGCAGAAACCCATCAGATCGGCGCAGAAGCCCTGTACATCAGCGCAGAGACTCAAGCAGCCAACGCACAAGATCGGGGAGCCGGGGCAGAAGCCGGAGTTGCAGCCGGAACGAGCACCACAGGGACAGACGCCATCGAAGACTGCACAGCACCTCCTCTCACGGACACCGAGCTCGGAGCCGCGGCAGGGGCATAAGACACAGGCGCTACAGATCCCGGAATGATGTCTCTCCCTCTCCCTGCAAACGATCATGCTGCTCTTCCAGCTCCCCTGCCAGCAATTTCAGCTATGCAGAAGAGTCTCTCCCTTCCTCGCCATCATCACTGCACATGCATGAGGACAGCGAGCAGGCTACACCTCCATCATCTTCCCTGGGGGCAACCTTGCATCCGCAGGAGCACAGCGGGCACGCTATACCTCCATCCTCTAATCCCCAGGACACGCTGCAGCTCCTTTCGGGTATGTTACAGCAGTGGGCATCCTCCTTATCTACACTTGCCTCAAATCAACGGCCACAGCCTTCCCTCCAACTCCCTGCTACGACCACTGTGGCTGCGCCCCCCGCGCAGGCCCCTGTTCTCACGGGACAAGAGAGAACAGAGGACCTTTCACGCGCAGAAGCTTCTTGTAACGGTGACTCCACCTCTGCTCCACCAGACGACTTGACCCCTGCTCCACTAGAGGATTTGACCTATTCCAAGTTCGTGCGCAAGGTCGTGTCTGCCCTCTCCATTGCCTCTGTCGACACCCCCGACCAACGCGACGAGGTACAAAGCACACTCAAATTGGTGGACGCCCCCAAGACAACCACTGCTCTAACCATCCACCAACTCCTTCGTGACAACCTCTCCAAGATGTGGCAGACCGCTGCATCTAACCACACCTGTCCACGTAGACTGGACTCTAAGTATGCCATTCAGCCACTGCCTGGTTTTGATAAACAATAACTTCCCCACCAATCCATCGTGGTGGAATCAGCCCTCAAGCGGTCCAAGTCCTCCCGTAGCATCACCAATGCACCCCCGGGGAAGGACAACAAGCTCCTGGACGATGTGGTGAAGCGGGTTTTCCAAGGCGCCATGCTGAATGCCCGAATAGAGTCACACCAATTCCAGCATGCCATATACCAGGACCTCCTGATAAATAACATCAAGAGTGCCATCTCACAAATCGCTGAAACCCCACCTGCAATCACCACAGCTCTAACAGAACTTGACGACTGCACGAAACATCAGGGCCGAGCGGCCTATGACACTTTCGAGACAGCCACCAGAGTGGCTGGAACTGCCATCTCAGCATGCAGGCTAGCTTGGCTACGGGCTTCAGGCTTACAAAGTGACTCACACGACAAGATTGCGGACACCCCTTGCACTGGAGACTCACTCTTTGGCGACAAGGTCAAGGACACAGTCAGTGACATGCGTGAGCGATGCACCACTCTTCAAACCCGCGAAGAGGGTACAGAACGCCCTCGTGCATATCGCAAAGGATACTCACAGAGTTCCTCAGCCAACAAACGATACAATTCGTACCGCAAGTGGCAACAACCCCGATACAAGCAACAGTCGTATCAAGCCCCTTACAAACAAAAACCAAGACAGCGGGAACGTGCGCAGAAGAAGAACATGACTGTTCCTGGGAAAAACAACCCTAGTTTTTGACTCACCGCCCTGCCCGCACCTACCAACCAGAGGGCGTTTGTCTGCATTCCTGTGTTTCTGGAAAGAAATCACGACGGACCGGTGGGTGCTCTCCATCATCAAGCAGGGCTATCGCATCAGATTCTTCTCCAATCTGCTACAACGTTCCCTACCTGCCAACAATATTCCACCGCAGCACCTCACCCCCATGACCGCAGAGATTGCTTCTCTACTAGCGTCCAGGGCCATCGAACCTGTTCCTCCTGACGAGATCAACACGGGGTTCTACTCCAGGTATTTCCTGGTACCCAAAAAGTCAGGGGGCATCCGACCAATCCTAGATCTACGTGAACTCAACAAGTTCATAGTCAAGGAGAAATTCAGGATGCACTCCCTGACCGCCATCCTTCCCCTCATCAATCGAGAAGAGTGGCTAGCCTCACTAGATCTCCAAGATGCCTACACTCACATTCCAATACACCCTCAGCACAGGAAATTCCTGCGCTTCCGGATTGGGGGGAATCATTACCAATACAAAGTCCTACCCTTCGGACTCTCACCTGCACCCCGAGTCTTCACCAAGTGTGTAGCAGTGGCTGCTGCGCACCTTCACAAACTTGGAATGTGTGTCTTTCCTTACCTGGACGACTGGCTGCTCTCCGCAACCTCCCCCACAGAACTCCGGGTAGCTGTCAAGAGAACCACTGCCCTCCTCGCGTCCCTAGGCTTCCTCGTCAACCACCTGAAGTCTTACCTCACACCAGTCCAGAAGCTGGAGTTCATCGGAGCCTATATAGACACCCCTCGGGCCAAGGCCTTCCTGCCACGTAACAGGAAGCAGGCAATCAGCGCTCTTGCTCTACAAATACTCAGCTCCACGCATTCGACAGCAAGAGACATCCTACGCCTTCTGGGCCACATGACGGCTTCCACCCATGTTCTCCCCTTTGCGAGACTACGTATGAGAATTCTCCAATGGCACCTTCGTTCTCACTGGTGCCAACACTCAGAACCTCTGTCCACCAGTGTTCCCTCTAATTTTCTGTAGGCTGTGTGCGCATAAAATATCAGCTGTGAGCAGCTTTTGAAGGAAGGTTAAATTTTTGTGCGCCACATAACGACACTCGGAGTTATATATTTTAAAATTTGACCACACGTCAGAATACAGTATGCACACCACATTGATTTTAATCAAATTAAATGAAAATAGACGATTACTAAATGAAGCGGGAAATTTCTAGTAATTACAATCATAACTTTTAAATTTTAAGACATCTGTGTTGTTTTCTATCAGAATCAGGGCCGTAATTTTTGTGCGCTCTGTTTTAAAGTATGTGCGCTCGCTCGGCGAGGTGTGTGCGCGCGCACATGCGCACAGCTTAGAGGGAACAGTGCTGTCCACCCTAATTCCCATCGACCCGACGGTGACCAAGGCTATCCGCTGGTGGACTTATTCATCCAATCTCTCACAAGGCAGGCGGCTCCAACCGCCTGCTCACCAGATCACCGTGACCACAGATGCTTCAGCCCTAGGATGGGGAGCCCACTGTCTCGGGACACACACTCAAGGCCTGTGGTCTGTCCCGGAGAAAAGCCTGCACATCAATATCCTCAAGCTCAGAGCTGTCCGCCTCGCACTCAGAACTTTCCAGGATCTAATAAAGGGCAAGACGGTCCGGATACAAACCGACAACCAAGTGACCATGTTCTACATAAACAAGCAAGGGGGCACGGGATTGCGGCCCCTGTGCAGGGAGGGCCTAAGCACCTAGCACTTTTGTACCAATGCAGCCTCCAGGCTTGCTACCTACCAGGGGAAGAGAACGTGATAGCGGATCGCCTCAGCAGGCAGTTGAGTCCCCACGAGTGGGCACTCCACGAAGAAGTGTCATCGTCTCTCTTTGCGAAGTGGGACCTCCCTCAAATCAACCTCTTTGCGACTCAGGAGAATTCCAAGTGCCAGCTGTTTTGCTCCAAGAGACCCGCGCCCAACAGAATAGCGGCAGACGCCTTCGACGTGTCCTGGGGGCAGTGGCCTCTGATCTACGCCTCCCCCCCCCCCCCACCCCGCTCATCGCACGGACCATTCAGTGTCTGATCCGGGACAGGGCAATAGCCATCCTGGTGGTCCCATTCTGGCCCAGGCAGATCTGGTTCCCCTACCTACACTGCCTGGCTCTGGAGCCCCCTGTTCCGCCTGCCTCTGAGACCGGACCTCCTCTCGCAGAACTACGACACGATCCTCCACCCCAACCTGGAGATGCTATCGCTCACGGCATGGAAGCTGAAAGGAGGACCCTAGCACCCCTCAGCCTTTCAGCTGATGTCCAACAGGTCATACTGGCGGCCCGACGGCCGTCCACCAGAAAATCCTACAGCCTGAAATGGCATCACTTCAGCGCGTGCTGCACGTCCCAGCATCTAGACCCATTCTCATGCCCTGTGCCGCAACTCCTTCAATACCTCAACTTCCTCTCGGCACGAGGCTTAAAGACCCAGTCCATCAAGGTCCACCTGTCGGCCATTGCAGCTTTTCACCACCGCGTGGGAGATGCGTCGGTCGTGGCGCTCCCTCTGGTGCCCCGCTTCATGAAGGGCCTATCCAACTTAATACCCCCCGTGCGAGCGCCGGTACCCCCGTGGGACCTGAACGTCGTTCTCAACCAGCTCACGGGGGAGCCCTTCGAGCCACTACTATCTGCAGACCTCAAGTTCGTCTCCTGGAAAACACTATTCCTTATCGCCATCACTTCTGCCAGGCGCATCAGTGAATTGCACGCCCTCGTCACTCATGCTCCTTACACCATACTACACCGCGCCTGCCTGTGGACCCACCCCAAGTTCGTCCCCAAGGTAGCTACAGCATTTCACATTAACCAAACCATCAAGCTACCCTGCTTCCTGCCCGAGCCACACTCCAACTCGGAGCAACAGAGACTCCACACGCTGGACTGCGTCAGGGCCCTGAGGTGCTATCTTCATCGCACTTCTTCCCTGCGGAAAGGCTCACAGCTCTTCGTCTCATATGATCCAAACAAGCCTGGGTGTCCGGTATCCAAGTGGACTCTCTCCATCTGGATATCATCTTGCATCTCTCTGTGCCTGTCACGAGCTGGGGCCCCGCCAACTACAGGGGTCAAGGCACATCACCTAAGAGCCTTAGCCGTCACCATTGCCAACCTGCACTCCATTCCGATAACTGACATCTGCAGGGCGGCCACATGGGCTTCCATCCAAACTTTCCAGAGGCATTACTGCCTGGACAGAACCGATCAAGGAGGCTCTGCCTTTGGCCTTGCAGTGTTGTCTGCAGCCACTGCCGCACTTGACACGAGTGCGCCTCGTGACTTGTGATGTTGCCAAGTTACCCTACCAGGCCTGAAAGAAAATACTCGGACAGCCGGTATGGTTAAGCACACTGTTTTTGCTATTTGCACTGTTGATTGCCAATTGCTCTGTTCATTGTTTACATGCTCATTGAGCAAGTTGTTAAATGTTTATTGCACACTTTGCACCTTGTTGTGTTTCCATGATTTATTGCACAATCTCTGGCTTATGTTGCACGGCGCTTACCCCCTGGGAAGCGCTACTCCGTATTAAAGCCTTTGCACCTTACTATACTGCCTCCGTCTCCTTCAGTTCTCCCCCCCACCGCTGCATATGTAGCTAGGGGGGCACCACTTGTGGCTGACTCATCCTGCTTGTCCTGGGAGAAAACCGAGTTACTTACCTGTAAAGTGAGTTCTCCAGGGACAGCAGGATAAGTTAGCCACACTTTCCCACCCTCCTCCCCGGCGGGGGGGGGGGGGGGGAGGAGGGGAAGGAACTCTGTTCCACTCATCCGCCTCCTAGCTCTGGCTAGCTAGGGGCGGATCCAGAGGTGGGGCTACTATTAGCCATGCCCGGAAGGCTAAAGCCTTCTGGGCTAATGAGTACTTACGTCTATGGCGCCATCGGATGACATCACCACTTGTGGCTGACTTATCCTGCTGTCCCTGGAGAACTCACGTTACAGGTAAGTAACTCGGTTATGCTTCAAGGCCAGTTCTTGCCACTTAGTGCAGCTCAGTACTGGGGCTTCACTGCTCCATTGCCAGTGCCTCTACAGCACAGTCACACCTCCAAACCAAGGCAGAGTTCAAATCTTAAGTTAATCTGGCCCCACAATAGCCTGTACTCTTCCCAGAAGCACTCTAGATCCCCCATTGGACCCCAGGTATATATTTTTTTCACTCACTTTGCCTGTAATAAAACAATTCCTGCTGTTTGGGCTGTAAGTGTGAAAGAAACAGAAGGCAGCCATTGTGATTTTGCAGTCTGCCAAATGTTGCTACTTTAGGCAACCACCTAGTTTGTCTAGTGGTTGAGCTGGCCCTGCTTCACCCATACTTGAGAACTCTTATCCTGTTGTCCACAGAGAACTGCTGTTATAGGTAAGTAACTTAAGGGCATTTTTACTAATGAGTGCTAACGAATGTTAACATGCTCTATAAGTGCCACCATGCTCATTTGTTTCTGTAGGCACAGTGGCACTTAAAGCATGTTAATTTTCAGTAACATGCGTTAACCTTTAGTAATCATGCCCCTAAGTTTTCAGTGCAGGCATAATTCTATTTTAAATATGTAATTTTATTTTTACAGCATATTCAGCCTCAAGTTTTAGAACTTTTTAGGTTCCAATTATAGAACACATTTTTGTGCATAGAATTTAACAAAGTGATCTATATACCTATTGTGTCTTCATCTATCGTCAGCACTAATTTTTATTAATTTCTGCTTTTTCTGGATTCTAAACAGAATGGCAGTATATTAAATCTTGCACATAAATAAAATAATGTAGAATACAGCTTTGAAAAGAATGTCCTTTTATTTTTGTTTTATTAGGTTCATACATTTTATGAAGCTGTGGGTTACATGATTGGTGCACAGACAGACCAGACTGTTCAGGAACATTTGATAGAAAAATACATGTTGCTACCTAACCAAGTATGGGATAGCATAATACAGCAGGCAACAAAAGTAAGAACTGAATTATAAATGTGATTATTCAAGTATGTCTCCATAGTTTATAATGATCGAGTTTGCAAGTGGGTTGATGTGTTAGCAGTGTTCAATAAACCAAGTTACTTTCAATGTTTTCAGGATGGCATCACAAGCTTCTGCCATGGATGTCGATAGCTGTGGGCATTTAACCTCATATATATATATATATGATCTGTATATGTATCCGTGTATGTATTTATTTATTTATTTATTTATAATATGCATGCTTGTGTGTGTATATATATTTCTCAGGAACAAACAGGAAGTCAGTCCTCACATATGGGTGACGACAGCACCAACAAAGCTTGCGTGTAGCTTCTCCCCAGCTTTCAAAGAAAGCTTTAGGGAGATGCACCATGCTCGCGTGTTTCCCTTCCCGCTCAAGGATGACATCTTGCCTCAGTCTTCTTTTTTCCACGGAGCCCACTGCACGTCTGTCCCATATCCCCGGAAAAAATGTCTCTCTTTGTCTTAAAATTATTCTTTTCCGGTAAGCATACCGGTTCCTCTTCCTGCCTCTGAGCCAGCTAGGGGCGGATCCAGAGGTGGGGCTACTGCGTTGCTCCTCGGGTTTGTTTTTGGCCAGTAGGCCTTGGACACTCGTCCGGGTCCAAGGACCCATTTTTCCCATGGCCTCCAGTGGCTTCAAGAAATGTGATTGGTGCAGTAAGATGATTTTCCTCACTGACCCACATGACTACTGCCTTCATTGCCTTGGGCTTGGGCCATGACAACTCAGGTTGCAACCTTCCCAAGTCCATGTCCATGTCCATGAAATTCATTAAGAGCAGTCAGTTGCAGCAGAAGTTGTTCCACAGATCTGACTCGGTGCCGGAGCCCCCGGCAACACCATGCTCCAGGGCTCCCTCCGGTACCTCAGTGCACTGTGATGCTTAGGCCGCTTCGGAGTCTCGCAGTCATGACCTCTCCGAGAAGAAATCCCCAAAGTTTGAACACAAGAAGAGCTCGAAAACCTAGGAGGACAGGTCTGGAAAAATGGATAAATCCCATACCAGACCCCGCAGTCCCCGATGTGAGTCTTACAAGCTGCCCTGGAAGGAGTTGTCCGCATCGGGCGACCGGCCTTGCATCCCTGAGGCAATCCTGGTTGAGGACTCTCCCTCAACAGAGCCAAAGCAGGACCCAAAGTCATTGGTGTTCCACATCGAAATCTGCGTAGCCATCTAGCATGGAGACCAGAATGGCAACCTTGGAGTGCAGTATCACTGCCCTTCCTGGCACAGCAGCAGGTGTTGATGTCTGGTTCCTCTGTTCATCTGCCCCGATGACCGGACCCTCAACCTTGAGGATTTCTCCAGTCATTGAGCCGATCCTCGAGAGCCACCCGCCTCAAGAGACCCATTGGCATTGGACGAGGTCCTGTTCGACAGAGGTCCTCTCTGGTGAGTGCTCATGGCTTAGACCACAGGTCCCCCGAGGGTCCCGAGTTTTCTGGCTCAGGGCCCAATCACAGGAGCTGCGAAGCATTGGATTCTTTCTCTGACTTTGTCAGACTGGGAGACTGAGGACGAGGAATCCCTGGACACCTGGGGGACACCAAGATGTGCCCTCAGACCAGTCTCCACCGGTACCCCGGTGCCATTTCCCAAGCGAGGACGTTGCTTTCCTTGACTGTGCAGGATAGCAACGGTGCTAGCATTCGAGACCAAAGCAGAGGAGAACCCCCACATGGATGAACGAGATCCTCCAGTATGAGGCCCCCCCATCCGAAGGAGGCCGTCATTGTGCCCATCCCTCCGATCCTCGAGTGCCCCCTCCTCTATATGTGGGGAAACTCCGGCGTCAGTGCCCATTGTGAGTAGACGGCTCGACTTCAAGTACAGAGTCTGCCAAAGCCCATGGTGCCAAAAAGCCCTGCTCCCTCACAATTCTATGGTCAGCCATGCAGCGACTTAAGAGCCAAAAGACTCATTCTTTGGTGCCCCCAGGTAAGGAGATTCAGACCTTGGACACCCTCAGCTGAAAATAATACCAGAGCTCGATACAGGTTTGCTGAATCAGTCCTACCAGTTGTACATCGGCATGTACGTAAAGGAACTTGCAAGGGAGCTCACCAGTTTCTTGGCAGGCTTCGACGAAGAACCTCTAGAGCGGTTCAGATCACTGGCCTCGGTAGTCAAGGAGTGCTCGAAGTTCCTGTCTGAAACAGCATTCAATGCCTTTGAATCCTCAGCCAGAGTAGCCACTGTGGGCATCGGGGCCTGACACCAGGCGTGGCTGCAGTCATCTGACCTCGAGCAATGGGTCCAAGACAAACTCATCAATGTCCCATGCATCGGAGAGAACCTCTTCGGAAAACCCATGTCAGACAAGGCTGTTGAGATAGAGACTGAGTTCCTGACCAGACTCCTGAAGACGACCTCTGTGCACTCCTGTAAGAAAGCCCGGGGAAGAAGCCTTTTGGTAATGCCCCACAGTACCAGGCCTTCTCTGGCCCACAGCAGGGGCAACAGTCCAAGGGGCAAGGACACAGCCCCCCGCAAACTTAAGACTCCCTAAGACCCGGGCACCAGCCCCTGCTCAGTCTGGAGGGAGTTTTCGACTCCTGGCCTCCTCTCACCCAGAAGGCCCTCAGCAGCCCACAGTGGGGCATCTGGCCCTGTTTGCCCACAGGTAGTCCCCATCACCACCGACTCCTGGGTGCTGCAAGTTGTCAAGGAGGGGTACTTCCTCCACCTGCAACAGACACCACCCTCATTCTTCCCAGGAGAACCTGTAAGGCCTCTCCTTCACCAAACCCTGCTCACCAAGCTTGCAGGACAGGGTGGTGGAGCCAGTGCCCAAACATCTCTTGGGCAAAGACTTCTACTCCAGATATTTTCTCGTTTTCCAAGCGGACAGGGAGCCTCAGGCCCATCCTGGACCTACGGGACTTGAAACTGATTTTTGTTCAGGGAGAAGTTCAAGATGTTCTCCATTGGAATACTGCTACCTTACCTCCAGCAGGGAGACTGACTATGCTCCTTAGATTTGAAGGAAGCTTTTGCACACATCTTAATCCATCGCACCCATCGACAGTATCTCTAGTTCACAGTGGGAGGAGGTCACTACCAATACAGGGTGCTTCCTTTCGGACTGGCATCATCGCCAAGGGTCTTCACCAAGTGCCTAGCAGTGGTTGCAGCACACCTTTGTCTTCAAGGGCCCTTCATTTTTCCCTACCTGGACAACTGGATCATAAGCGGAGGCACAACTGCAGAGGTGCACCACATCACAGAGCACACCATCCATGTCCTACAGCAATTAAGGTTCGTCATAAACTACCCCAAGTCCCACCTCTCTCTGGCACAGTGCCTGGAGTTCATAGGAGCTCAGCTGGACACCCTCCAGGCCAAGGTCTTCCTCCCTCCGGAGAGGACAGAGCACCTCAGGGCGCTAGCCGCAGAAGTGCAATACTGCTGGTCGGTGCCCGCTAGGCTTCTCCGCCTGCTGGGCTGCATTAAACGCGGTCCACATTAACCCCATACGCCCACTTGCATATGAGGGCGGCTCAGTAGTGCCTCCGCTCTCAGGGAACATAAGCCATGGGCAATCTTCAGGACAGGGTAAAAGTGACCCACCAAATGCCAGACTCCCCCACTGGTGGCAGACCCCAGGCCACCTTCAGGCCAGGATGCCCTTCCAGGCACCCCCCCCCCCGAGGGTCTTCACTACAGGATGGGGGGGGCACATTGTGAGGACCTCCACACCCAAGGCACGCGGTCCCAGACGGAGTGCCAGTTGCAGATCAACCTCCTGGAGCTCTGGACGATATTTTTGGCCCTCCGAGCCTTTCACCAACGGTTGCAGCCCCAGTCTGTGCTGGTCCAGATGGACAACCAAGTCACAATGTTCTATGTCAACAATCAAGGAGGCATGGGGTCGTATCCGCTCTGCCAGGAGGCAGTAGCCTTCTCATATACGACATGCAGCGGATGCTCCTGCAGGCGGTCTACCTCCCGGACTTGTACAACGCCCTGGCCGACAGGATGAGCAGAGTCGTCCTGCCACACGTGGTGCCTGGACCCCAGAGCTGCCTCCCAGCTTTTCCGACTCTACTGAACCTATTCACCAGCCCGGACGACATGCAGTTGCCCCGCTTCTGTTCCCGCCAGCCACACCTGTCCCAGGTGGCGGCGGATATAGAAACATAGAAATATGACGACAGAAAAAGACCACATGGCCTATCTAGTCTGTCCTTCCATATCAACAACTACAACAGTCCCCTTTTTTCCTTTAGAGATCCTCTGTGTTTGTCCCATGCTTTTTTGAATTCAGATACTGTCCTCATCTCTACCACCTCCACTGGGAGACTATTCCACGGATCCACCACTCTTTCCGTAAAGAAATATTTCCGCATATCACTCCTGAATCTATCCCCCTTCACCCTCATCCCATGTCTCCTCGTAGCAGAACTTGCTTTCAATTGAAAGAGGCTCTCCCCCTGTACATTTATGCCATGGAGGTATTTAAACATCTCAATCATATCACCTCTATCCCACCTTTCCTCTAAGGTGTACATATTAAAATCCTTAAGTCTGTCCTCATATGCTTTATAATGACGACAACCACTAACCATTTTAGTAGCCACCCTCTGTACCGACCCCATCCTGTTTATATCCTTTTGAAGGTGCGGTCTCCAGAATTGCACACTATACTTCAAATGAGATCGCACCAAGGACTTATACAGAGGCACTATCACCTCCTTTTTTCTGCTAGCCATTCCTCTCCGTATGCACCCAAGCATCCTTCTAGCTTTTGCCGTCGCCTTTTCTACCTGTTTAGCTACTTTTGAGATCATCAGACACAACCACGCCTAGGTCCTGCTCTTCTTTAGTGGACAAGAGTGCTTCACCCCCTATACTATATTGCTCCCTTGGATTGCTGCAGCCCAAATGCATGACCTTACATTTTTTATCATTAAATCCCAGCTGCCAAATTCCAGACCATTCTTCAAGCTTAGCTAGATCCCTCCTCATGTTATCTACACCTTCCTGGATGTCTACTCTATTGCAGATTTTGGTATCATCCGCAAAGAGGCAAACCTTACCCGACAGCCCTTCCGCTATATCACTAACAAAGATGTTAAAAAGAATAGGACCAAGGACAGATCCCTGGGGCACACCACTGGTAACATCCTTCTCCTCGGAGTGAACTCCATTTACCTGTACTCTTTGTCGCCTCCCACCCAACCAATTTCTAACCCAAGCAGTAACTTTAGGGTCCATCCCTAGGTTGCTCAGTTCGTTTATAAGTTGCCTGTGAGGAACAGTGTCAAAGGCTTTACTGAAATCTAAATACACCACATCTAGGGCTGTCCCTCAGTCCAACTTCCTGGTCACCACTGTTCCCTCTAAGCTGTGCGCATGTGCGCGCGCACACACCTCACCGAGCGAGCGCACATACTTTACAACAGAGCGCACAAAAATTACGGTTCTGATTCTGATAGAAAACAACACAGACGTCTTAAAATTTAAAAGTTATGATTGTAATTACTAGAGATTTCCCGCTTCATTTAGTAATCGTCTATTTTCATTTAATTTGATTAAAAACAATGTGGTGTATATACTGTATTCTGATGTGTAGTCAAATTTTAAAGTATATAACTCAGAGTGTCGTTATGTGGCACACAGAAATTTAACCTTTGTTCAAAAGCTGCACACAGCTGATATTTTATGCGCACACAGCCTACAGAAAATTAGAGGGAACATTGCTGATCACCCAGTCAAAGAAATCACTGATTTGTCTGACAAGACCTGCCTCTGGTGAATCCATGCTGCCTTGGATCCTTAATCCACTGGACTCCAGAAACCTCACTATTTTCTCTTTCAGCAGCGTTTTCAATAATTTACTCACCACCGAAGTTAAACTAACTGGCTGTAGTTTTCAACCACATCCTTACTTCCGCTTTTGTGTAAAGGCACCACTTGAGCCTCTCTCCAGTCCTTTGGCACCACTCCCGACTCCAGCGAGGCATTGAAAAGGTCAGTCAGTGGGGCTGCTAGAATGTTCCCAAGTTCCCTCAGTATTCTCTGGTGTATCCCTTCGAGTCCCATTGTTTGTCTACTTTAAATTGAGCTAGTTTCTCACAAACACAGTCTTCTGAAAATTGTTCAAGATGTCCCTCACTTCTGTTCCTGTTGGAATGTGTTCCTATGGAATGTGTTTCTCATCCCATGGACGGAAGGCCTCCTTTCTCCTGGAACAAGCAGGAAGCCAGCCCTCACATATGGGTGATGTCAGCGCCAATGGAGCCCGCGCAGAAGCATCTCCCCAGCTTTCAAAGAAAGCCTTTGGGAGATGTCACCACTCATGCGTGGTCCCCTTCCCGCCCAAGGATACCATCTTGCTTAGTCTCATTTTTTCCACTCCCTGATAGTCAATCGATGATTTGAGTGTATTCCTGCAAGCACTGCTTCAGCTTTGTCTTTATTCCTGCTCGCAGATGGCCTTCCAGAACGTTTGTCACCATGAACACATTGGTGGCTCTCATGGAGACATAGCAGTTGTAAACTCGAGCACGACTCATTGTATTCATCGCCATACATTTGCTCTAACTTGTTATAAGTCTCTTTGCACGAATCTCCAAGTTTCTGGCAGAATTTAATGCAAATTCGCTGTCCAGTTTTTTCACTCATTGTAAATCTGATGAATTGCTTTTACACGATATCAAATATCACGAGATTTAAAAAATACAGGTGTGCTTCAGCCACGCTGCACTCTGCACAAGCAGAGCACACAACTAGGTCACTGCATGCTTAATAGCATCGTGGTGCGACGTATTGTTTTATAGCTACACAACAAACCTCAATACTTTTTTATCACACTTCATACAACTAGACAAAGTGTGCTGTCTTGCCCTGAAGACACTGCACATCAGTACCAGCATCACACTAGCCCTAGTGCTGAAACTAGCAACAAGCAGCTAGTATATTTTATTTTATTTCTTTTTGGTTTTGCTATCTTCCATACTTCAGTGGTAATATTGCTGAGATTTGGTCTAGATATACAAATTATCTCTATGGAATTATTTCCTTAGACTTCCCATCATCCCCGAGTGCTCATCTTAGTAAAGTAAGTTAATCTCAAATGGTTCTTAGTTATGAAGAGGCTTGGATCAGAATAATTGATTTATTCCTTTATTATAATAGGGAAACTATTAAAGTATCACTTTTGTCAGTCTATTATCAAAAAGCCATTTTGTATTGTGAAAGTTTTAAAGATATAATTTGTTACTCTCTTCACAAAACTGAAAATAAAGACTTTAGAAGCTATATTTTTTTCCCTCAACAGAATGTTGATATCCTTAAGGATCCTGAAACAGTTAAACAGCTTGGCAGTATTTTGAAAACAAATGTAAGAGCCTGTAAAGCTGTTGGTCATCCTTTTGTAATTCAGCTGGGAAGAATATATTTAGATATGCTGAATGTGTACAAGTGCCTAAGCGAAAACATTTCGGCTGCTATTCAAGCCAATGGTAAGACTGGTTTTATTCACTTCCATATTCTCCCTAGCGGTATGCAAAATATTTTTGTGAAGCATGAATTAATTGTCCCACCTGCTTTTGTCTCTGTTGGTGGCACATGGTTCAAGGAGGTTCATTATTTTTATAACTCATGGTTTTCTGATTTTAAAAAAAATGAAATAAACTTGTACAACATACCTTTTGTAAAATTAGATAGTTGTAAAAATTAAGGTTTTCATGTATGAGTTTAAATCTTTATCTAGTAATAACACTGAATGCTATTAAGCTTGTGGGTAAAAGCTAATGTTAAATTCCAAAGAAGATTTTAGAAAAAAATCAAGTAGGGAAAGCATACAGAAGTATGACTTAGGGAATGCAATATACATTTGTAGGAGTAGGCAAGATGGGTTGTGGAGTGATTCTTGGGGGGGCTCATTGTTATAGGTGTGGAAGTGACTTTGATGTGTACATGGGGAGTATAAGGCTGTGTGTAAGGGGGGTATTTATGGGTTTGGGTGTTTGTGGAAGATTGGTTTCTCCAGGACCAAGCAGGAAGTCAGTCCTCACATATGGGTGTCATCGGCGCCGATGAAGCCCCAGCGGAGCATTTCCCCAGCTTTCTATGAAAGCCTTTGGGAATGCAGGCACGCATGCGCGGTTCCCTTCCCGCCTAAAGGTGCCATCTTACCTCAGTCTCTTTTTTTCCGAGAAGCCCATCAGACGTGTGTCCTGTTCTCCCGGATAAAAGTGATTTTTTTCTTCGGCGATTTTTGCTATTTTTCTCCGGTTCGATGCCGGTTCCCCTCCCGCCGGATTCAGTACACCGGTATTGAGCCCGTTTTCTTCATTTTTCGGTTTTTGCCCTCCGTGGCTGGCGTTCGCGCCCTTTTTTCATTTTTTCGCTGGAAGGCCGGTCTTTTGACCTCGCTGGGGCTATTTTTTCCACGATGGCTTCCAGTGGTTTCAAAAAGTTTGATCAGTGTAAGAAAATTATGTCTCTCACCGACACACACGACTGCTGCCTTCGGTGCCTTGGCCCTGACCACGACCCCAAGTCGTGTGGGCCATGTGGGAAGATGTCTTCCAAGGCACTAAAGAGTCGACAGCATCAGAAGGAAAGGTTTTTCTCGGACTCTGCCTCCGGCCGGGCCCAGACCTCGTCTGAGGCCTCGACATCTCAGGATTCCAATCCCGAGCGCCGTCGAAGCTCCTCAGACAGGGGGTCCCCCACCCGGGAACGTAAGAGGAAGAAGCGGCTCGCGAGGGCGGCGTCGGAGGAGGTCCCTGGTCCCTCGAGGGCCAGGTCTAAGACCCCCGACCGCCGTCCCGGGCCCGTGGACCAAGAGAAGCCTGCAAAAGTTCCTCGCGCGGGGCGGGTGCCTCGGGGCCCCGCGGGGTCGGACCCTGACTCCTCGGACGAGTCCGCCTGGGAGACGGAGGACGAGGAGTCGCCCGATACTTTTAAGACTCGGTGCGTCCCGTCGGACTCACCGCAGTCTGATCCCCGGAGTAAATCCCCTCCGGAGGACACTAGGTTCTCGGAGTTCGTCCGGGATATGGCCGCTGCCTTGGCTATCCCTGCCGATCCCGAGGAAGAGCCTCGAGCCGAGGAGCTCGATGCTCTACAGTACGACTCTCCTGCGAAGGAGGTCTTTACTGTCCCGGTTCCTCCGATGCTGGAATGGCTCCTCTTCCGAATGTGGGAGTCCCCCGGCCTCGGCGCCGGTTCTCAGTAAGCGAGTCAATTCCATTTATCGACTCCGCAAAAGCCCTGGTTTCCAGAAAGCACAGCTACCACACCATTCCATAGTTGTGGAATCGGCCATGCATCATCTGAAGAGCCAGAAGATGCACTCCGCGGTGCCCCCCAGCAGGGAGGCCCGAAACCTCGATGGCGTCGGTAGGAAGTGCTTCCAGGGGTCGATGCTTGCTTGCCGTGTCCAGTCTTACCAGCTGTACATGGGCATGTACTTCCGGGACCTGGCCAAAGAATTGGCCGGATTCTCTGCTGGTCTCTCCGGGGACCCCTTGCAGAGATTTCAGACCTTGTCCTCGGGGATTCGGGAATGCTCAAAGTTCATTTCCCACGCCGCCTACGATGGCTTCGAGGCTTCAGCCCGAGTAGCGGCTGCCGGCATCGCGGCTCGACGCCAGGCGTGGCTGCAGTCATTGGACCTCGAGCCATGGGTTCAGGACAAGTTGGTCGATGTCCCCTGCCGAGGTGAGAACCTTTTTGGCAAACCCGTGGCCGAGAAGGCCGCTCAGCTCGAGACGGAGCACCTTACCCGGACAAGGCTGTCGAGGAAGATCTCTGCCCCTTCACATAAGAAGAAGGGCTCAGGTAAAAAGTCCTTTTACCCGAGGAAGGGCACTGCCTACAAACAGTACCCTCAGTATCCGGCTGCCCCCCAGGGTCAGCAAGCCAAGGGACAGGGTAATGGGCCCCATAGGCAGAGGACCCCCAAGCCTCAGGCCCCTGCTACCACTCAGCAGGGTGGGGGTTTTTGACTCCTTGAGCGTAGCCTCTCCTCCACTGCTCTCCCCACCCTGCACAGAAGGTCGCTTCACCCTCTTTGCCCACCAGTGGCCCCTTATCACCGGGGACAGTTGGGTGCTGGACATAGTCCACAAGGGCTATGCCCTCCATTTTCACCAACTGCCTCCGCCATATTTTCCAGGGGAGCCTCCAAGGCCTCCCCTGCACACAGACCTTCTTCTACAAGAGCTTCCTGGTCTGTTGGTGGACAGGGCGGTGGAGCCTGTGCCTCCCCACTTGCAAGGTCACGGATTCTACTCCAGGTATTTCCTGGTACCCAAAAGAACCGGTGGCCTTCGACCCATTCTGGTCCTCAGAAACCTCAACAGGTTCCTAGAGAAAGAAAAGTTCAAGATGCTTACTCTTGGAACCCTTCTGCCCTACCTCCAGCAGGGAGATTGGCTATGCTCCTTAGATCTAAAGGATGTGTACACTCACAGTGGAGGAGTGGCCTAGTGGTTGGGGCAAGGTACTTCAGGCCGGAAGGTCGGAGGTTCAAATCCCACTAGAGGACAGCAACCTTGGGCCGGAAGGACTTGGGTTTCTAGTCCCACAGGTGCTCCTTGTGGTCTTGGGCAAGCCACTTATCCCTCCATAGCCCATGTTCCCTGTAAAATAGTTATCTCCAAGTTATAATGCCCTGTTCAATGTAATTTCAGTTTGTTCAATGTAAACCGCACTGATGCAGAATAGCGCGGTATATAAGAGAATGTAAATAAATAAAATCCTCATTCATCCAGACCACAGAAAGTACCTCAGGTTCATTGTGGGAGGAAACCATTAGTGCAGAGTACTACCTTTTGGCCTGACCTCCGCTCCCAGGGTCTTTACCAAGTGCCTGGCAGTTGTGGAGGCCTACCTGAGAAATCAAGGCATCTTTGTCTTTCCCTATCTGGACGACTGGCTCATCAGGGGTCAAACATCCCTGGAGGCCAGACAGGCCACCCTCAGAACCATTGCTCTGCTTCAAAAAGTGGGTTTTGTCATAAACTTCGCAAAGTCCACTTTGCTCCCCTCCCAGAACTTGGAGTTCATAGGGGCAAGGTTGGATTCTCAACTGGCAAAGGCATTCTTGCCAGAAGACAGGGCCCAAAGACTGATGGACGTGGCAAAACCGTTTCTGAACAAGTCCCTGGTCTCCACCAGACTCTGCCTCAGGCTTCTGGGACACATGGCTTCGACAGTACATGTCACTCCCAATGCCAGGCTCCATATGAGGCCTGCACAGTGGTGCCTTCGGACTCAGTGGTCTCAAGCCACAGGCAACTTACGAGACAAGATAAAGGTGTCCAAACCCCTTTTAGCCTCCCTCAGCTGGTGGCTACATCCACCCAATCTACTAAAGGGGATGCCCTTCCAAATGCCAGAATACTCGGTGGTCCTCACCACCGACGGCTCTCTAAAGGGCTGGGGTGCTCATTGTCTGGACAAGTGCACCCAAGGCCTCTGGTCTCCCTGGGAGGCAGCCCAACAGTTCAATCTGCTGGAACTTCGGACTATCCGCTTGGCTCTCAGAGCTTTTTCTCCGGCCCTGGCTCACCGCTCAGTCTTGATTCAAACAGACAACCAGGTAGCCATGTTTTATGTGAACAAACAGGGCGGGACTGGATCCATACTCCTTTGTCGGGAATCTCAGGACCTTTGTTCCTTTGCCCTGAAGCACAACATGCTTCTCAAGGCGGTGTACCTTCCAGGCCAGGAGAACTGCCTGGCCGACCAATTGAGCAGAATTCTGCAGCCCCACGAGTGGCAACTGCATCCCCTGGTGGTTCAGAGGATCTTCCTAAAGTGGGGTCTCCCTTGGATAGATCTCTTTGCCAGCCCGCTGAACAAGCAACTGCCCAAGTTCTGCTCCAGGCAGCCACATCCTTTGAGGGTGGCACCAGATGCCTTTCTGATGTCCTGGTCTCAAGGCCTCCTGTATGTGTTTCCTCCCACGCCCTTGGTGGCCCGAACTCTTTTCAAGACTCTTCAGGACAGGGCCTCAGTCCTGCTGGTAGCTCCCAGGTGGCCGAAGCAGCCTTGGTTTCCATTTCTGGTTCAACTGGCAGTGGATTCCCCACTACCTCTGGGATTGCAGCCCGACCTTCTCTCCCAGGAGAGCAGGGTTCCCTTCTGCACCCCAATCTCAAAGCTCTCAATTTGATGGCCTGGAGGCCGCAAGGGTAGTTTTGGATCCCTGGGGCCTGCCTCAGGAAGTTGAGGAGGTTGTCCTAGCCTCTAGAAAGCAGCCCACTAGAAAAACCTATGCTCTCAAATGGAAGAGGTTTTCTATGTGGTGTCAGCTACGTACAGAGGATCCTTTCTCCTGTACTGTACCAGTAGTGCTTCAGTACTTGCTGCACTTATCCAAGCAGGGTCTTAAGTCCAATTCTGTTCGGGTCCACCTCTCAGCTCTCACAGCTCACCACTCACTGGTGGATGGACATTCTCTATCTGGGCATCCCTTGGTGTCTAGGTTTCTCAGAGGCTTGCTCTTGCTCAAGCCTCCCATCCGTCCTCCTGCTCCTCAGTGGGAGCTGAATGTGGTCTTGCAGCAAATGACTCGCCCACCTTTTGAGCCGATGGCTACTTATTTTTATTTATTTAATTGGATTTTTATACCGCCTTATCATACAATCAAAGCGGTCTTACAAACAAAGATATTAAGAGTATTAGTGAGAAAATGTAAAGAAATAAAAGTTAAAGTTATGGTATAATGTGTTAGAGTGAGTTACATTATCTACATAGTGAGCTATACTATAATGTGAGCTATTATACAATATGTATATGATTTACATTCCAGACAAATTAAGTTAGTTAATTGCATGACCGTAGTGTTCTATAAACAAAGATGTTTTCAGTTGCTTTCTAAAGTCATTGATGTCCTGAGCTGCTCTCAGCTCATTAGGTAGAGAGTTCCAGATGGAAGGTGCAGCAAAAGAGAAAGCCCTTTCAGAGGTGTCTTTACGTGTTTTTCTGACATCATTTGATAAGCTGATTCTGTTGTCAGATCCTCTTCTTCTAGGTCTGTTGCTAATATCTGACTGTATGAGATATGTCAGGCTTTCTGCAGAATATTGTTGTTTTATCTTGAAAATATAAATTATAGTTTTATATTTTACACGTGAAGCTATAGGTAACCAGTGAAGCTCCTTCAAGATGGGAGTTATATGTTCTCTACTTGATAGACCAAAAATTATACGTGCAGCAGTATTCTGCGCCAGTTGTAAAGGCTTAAGTGCTTGCTTAGATAAACCCAGATATATTGGATTACAGAAGTCACTTGTCCACTACGCTTCCTCTCCTGGAAGACACTCTTCCTGATAGCCCTTACCTTGGCTAGGCGAGTAAGTGAGCTTCAGGCCCTGGTCTGTGATAGGCCTTACACCAGGATTTATAGGAACAGGGTAGTCCTTAGGACTCATCCAAAGTTCCTCCCTAAGGTTGTCTCCTCTTTCCACCTCAATCAGGAGGTGGTTCTTCCAACATTCTTCCCTAGGCCTCATGCAAGCCAGACTGAAGCAGTCCTGCTTACCCTGGACTGTAGGAGGGCCTTATCTTTCTACATTGACCGTACGCAGGGACATAGAAGGGCTACTCAGCTCTTCGTCTCATTTGACCCCAATAAGTTGGGGTTGGCTGTGTCCAAGCGTACCTTGTCCATCTGGGTGACTGACTGTATCATCTGGGCTTACAAGGCGGCTGACCTTCCTTTGCAGGGTAGGGTCACGGCCCATCGTGTCAGGGCAATGGCTGCCTCAGTGGCTCATCTCCGCTCTGTGCCCTTGGTAGACATCTGCAGGGCTGCAACTTGGTCTTCAAGCCAGACTTTTGCGGCCCATTACTGTCTGGAGAGGGAGTCCGTAGGGACAGTGCTTTTGGCCAGGCAGTACTCCGGAATCTCTTTGAGGTTTAGGCAACTCCTGCCCTCTGGTGGAGGTTGTGTCCTTGAAAAGCTTTTCTCTGATGCTGGGACTAGAGGGAGTTCTCTTGTTCAGCCTGGGTTCCTCGGTAGCCCAGAGCTAGGGAGTCACCCATATGTGAGGACTGATTCCTGCTTGGTCCTGGAGAAAGAGTAGTTACTCACCTGTAACAGGTGTTCTCCAGGAGCAGCAGGAATCAGTCCTCACAACCCTCCCTCCTCCCCTTGGAGTTGCAGTTGTACATAGTTTATTTTTCATTTTTGTGTGCTGTTCTTAGCTATGTCATTTGACTGAGGTAAGATGGCACCTTTAGGCGGGAAGGGAACCGCGCATGCGTGCCTGCATTCCCAAAGGCTTTCATAGAAAGCTGGGGAAATGCTCCACTGGGGCTTCATCTGCGCCGATGACACCCATATGTGAGGACTGATTCCTGCTGCTCTTGGAGAACACCTGTTACAGGTGAGTAACTACTCTTTATGGGGGATATGAAACATGTGTATTGAGGATGTGACTGTAGATCAGTGGTTCCCAAACCTGTCCTTGGAGCTCCTCAGCTAGTCTGGCTTTTGGGATATCCACAATGAACATACAAGAGGTATTTATTTTTATTTATTTATTTAACAGTTTTTTATACCGCTTTATCATTTCAATCAAAGTGGTTTACATTGTAACTTAAACTTGGTAAACGTACATTAAACAGGGACATTGATAACTTGGATTTTTCTGAGCAATGGAGGTTTATTGGAGGTATATTTGCATGCAGTAGAGGTAGTATGCAAATCTAGCATGAATCTTCATAGTGGATATCCTGAAACCCCAACTGGCTGGGGAGCCCCAAAGACAGGTTGGGAACCACTGCTGTAGATAACTAATATGGTTGTAAGGAAGTTGTATGCGTGGGTGTCTTCATAGGGGGGTTGGTGACAAGAGTATAAAGGTATGTATATGTGGAGGTATGATTATATGGCAGAGTTGTAGGTTTTATGTTTTGAGGGTTTGACTGTGTTGTGTAGATAGGAATGTTTGGATGTGGTGGAAGCAAATGTATATGTGGCGTATGTGAGGAGGAAGAGAGGGTTCATTGAAAAGCTGTGTTCTATTCCCTGTATTTGTGTGGCTGTATAAATGTGAATGTGCTGGAGTCTGGTAAAGTTGTATAGGGTCTTTTGTGTGAAGGATGGGTGCTATGTGTGAGGATTCAGAATGTAGGAGGTGGCTTTGAAAGTTCCTGTTGGTGTCATCCTTAGCCAATTGCTTAATATCCCCACCCACAAAACAAATCTGTCTGCTTGTGTTGCTATAAAAATTCAGTCCTTGAGGGCTGCCAGCAGGCCAAGTTTTCAGGATATCGATAATGAATAAAATGTATATAGTTCTTTGTTTGGAAATAATTGGCCATCAGATACTATGCAACTAGTAAATAACTTGTCCAAGCAACTCTGTTTAACAAAATTCTCTCTTGTTCTATGTACTTGATGTTTTGTTCAATGTAAACCGCTTTGACCAGGTGAAAAGCGGTATATAAACCTAACTAAATAAAAATAAATAATTAAATGAGAGAGCTGCATGCATGCTAGCGCCCGTTATACACAAATTTCTCTCATGCCAAAAACTTGGGTTGTTTGTGTCCCTCATGGACTTAACTTGTGCACCTGTATGTTTGGAGGGGACATTTGGAATACAGTGGAAATCCTCTTTCTGTAAGTGAACATCTACCCATAGAAAATGTCTGGTTGGTAAAGATTCCGTTAATGAAAATACTGATCCAGTGGTCTTGAGGTTTGTTCACAGTACATCATTTTTCTCCATGCCAAGTATGAGTTTGTCCCTTTTTTAGCAGCTTTTAAAAGGATTACAAACTCTTCAAAACAGCTTACCAGATGCTCTCTGTTTCACATGTACTAACATTACCCATCTATTTAAGCGCCTCTCGTATGTCTTTTTAACATCTTTAACCTACTGAGAAAATTTTAGACCCCCCCCAACCAAAATGGTCTGTATTTTAGAAAAATTGATACTCTGAATGTGGTTAGAATTTAACCTAACCCTAAGAGAAAAGCAACACCACTGAATAAATAAGTCTAACTAGGATATATTTTGCTTATTCAACAGTTAAGCATTCTTGTGTGAAAAGTATAGGAACCGTTCTTCAATAACTAGTGGCACTTCTTGAGCACCAGTAACTTCAACTAAAGGTTTCCTGTAACTGTTGATCACTCTCTTAAATCGTACTTGAGGAATTTTGGCCCATTCTTCCATATAGAACTGTTTCAGCCCTAACATTTTAAGGCTTCTTGACAGTGTTTCAGATCTTGCCACATTTCAATAGGATTTTAAGTGGGGGGGGGGGGGGGTTGGCCAGTCTAAAATGCAAATCTCCTTTTCGGCCATTCTGCAGTAGATTTACTTGAATGCTTAGGGTTGTCTTGCTGCATAATCCACTTTCTGTATCATCCTAGACTAGCCCAAACAAATGGGTAGTGTTCCCCTACCAGCAGAGATGGAAACAGAAGAAAAATCCAGAGATTTCTTGTGAGCTCATCCTACTATTATAGCTGATGCAGCTAGGGGGGCATACGCCAGTATTTCTTTGTCTTCAGCAGATGGCCAAGTTGACTTTGTGGCACTGGATTAAGGAGGCCTTTGTTTTGGTTCCGGAGGGTTTGCGCACCATTCTACCCAAGTACAGGCGTCCTCATGAGTGGGGCCAAGCAGAGCTCGGTAGCCCCTGCAGACATTTATCAGGCAGCAGCATGGGCATCACTTTCCACTTTTGTCAAGCATTACCGCTTGGAGTCCACGCAAGGATGGATATGGCCTTTGACTCGGGGGTTTTGTGAGCTGCTGTGTTTTCTGCCTGCCCAGTGGAGTTGTAACTT
Organism: Ichthyophis bannanicus; assembly: GCA_033557465.1. Classification (NCBI taxonomy): domain Eukaryota; kingdom Metazoa; phylum Chordata; class Amphibia; order Gymnophiona; family Ichthyophiidae; genus Ichthyophis; species Ichthyophis bannanicus. The sequence goes on from CM066033.1 coordinate 258,703,065, forward strand.
TGGTACATCCCACTTGTCTGGACTGATCTAGCAGGATGTTCTCTGTGGACATGCAGGAACTAAGTCCTCACATATGGATGACGTCACTGATGGAGCCCCACATGGAATGCTCCTCAGTTTCCAAAGGAAGCTTTTGGGAGGTACACCGCGCATGCATGCGTGCCTTCCCACCTGCCGTGGCTCCATACTCTCCAGTCTTTTTTTCCGTGGAGCCCTTAGGATGTGTTCCTGCAGTCCTGGAAAAAAGTTTTCTATCTGGCCCTCATGGCCGGGAATTTTCTTCTTATTTTTTTCCGCCTGTTGTCGATTAGTCGTTTTTTCCCTTTTGGTGTTTTTTCAACAGTTTTGTGTAGTATTTTCCCCCTTCTGGGTGGTTTCCTGCCCACAGCAGTTTTTCAGTTAGACTTGCCAAGGCAGTGTTTTTTCAGCATGTCTAAGTCAGTGGCTTTAAAAAATGCATCAAGTGTGGCAAGACCATTTCTGCCAATGACCAACAAAATTAGTGCTTGCAATGCCTTGGGGCCAACCACAAGCCAGAGTCCTGCGAGCTCTGCTTGCAGATTACACCCTGAGGGCTGAAGGGTCGGGAAAAGCAGGAGTCCCTCTTCAGCTCAGATGATTCAACATCCTCAGCCCCGACCACCTCATCCACGCCTGCAAAATGTCCTGAGGCAGCCAAGAGGAAGGAGCAGCATGCTCAGTCGGAGCAGAAGGGCCGAAGCCGCAAGGGGAGACTCCCTGCAGAGACCCCGTCAAAGGAGGAGTACCAGGAGAAGCTCTGGGTGCAGCGGCATCACAGTCCTTCTCGGCGAGATGCAGAGAGCGATGGCCGGGAGCGACCAGCCAAACTTCCCTGGTGGGAGGACCCGACCCAAACAGTGGAGTCCAGTGCCCAGGAGGGCAGCTGGATGTCTCGCGATGCGCCTATTATTGTGGAGTCCCCAACTGAGGTGTCGACGCCAATATCTTTGGCTGCGGCATTGGCCCCCTCGCAGGTGGTGGTTCTGGAGGAACACATATGAGCACTTAAAGCTCACATGCCGGCAGTAGAAGCATTGCAGAATGTAGGCTTCACGGCACAGAACGTGTTGTCACTGCACATCTTCCAACCTATCCTGGAGATCCTTGCTCTTCTTACTGAGGATGGGACATTGGGTGGGAGATCAGTATTGACTCTAGTTGCTGGAGCCATCTCCCTCTCCAGTGTATCAGAGTCCAAGGCCCAGGGCATTCACCATCAGCGTGCCGGGTGGCATGAGTCCATTGGTGTCTTCCCTCCCCCAAGCCGCAGAGCTGACGGGAAGAGGAGACCCTGCACTATTTCGACTTCCTAGCAGAATGGGAAATTGAGGCGGAATCAGCGGCATTGGACCTTCCATCTGACCCGTCTCCTCCACCCGAATGACGTAAGTCATCCCCAGAGGACATGTCCTTCCAGGACTTCATTAGAGACATTGGAGAAGGAACCCTGAGGGTAGATGAACTGGAACTCCTTCAGTACACCTCAACACCGCCCCCCCCCCCCCCCCCGGGATGCAGTGACTGTTCCTGTCCTCCATTTCCTGCTGTGGCTGTTGAAGGTTCTGCTCATGCTTCCAGTCATAAGCCGCCAGCTCAATTCCCTGTACCATTTCCAGAAGGCCTCCGGGGTTTCAGATCCTCAGTTGCCCCACATTTCCATTGTGGTGGAGTCTGCTTTAAAGCATGTGAAGAATGCTAAGATGCATTCCTCTTTTCTGCGAGGCTTGTACCCTGGACTCATTCAGGAAGAAGTGTTTCCAGTGCTCCATGCTGATCGCCAGGATTCTGATTTACCAGACCTACATGAGCATGTTCCTCAAGGATGTCATGTTGGACCTGGAGGACTTCACTGCCCTTGTTCCAGAGGATTGTTACGAGTCCATTCGGGACCTAGTGGCTCATGGTAAGGACTGCTCGAAGTTCATGGTGCAGAGCACCTATGATGCCTTTGAATCCACTGGCAGAGTAGCGGCTGTGGATTTCACTGCCTGCCGGATGGCATGGCTACAGTCTTTGGACCTAGAGCAGTGGGTCCAGGACAAGATCACCAGCGTCCCCTGTTGAGGTGAGAACCTCTTTGGCAAACCCATGGAGGAGAAAGCCAAGGAGCTGGAGAAAGAGCAGGTGACCATCACCAGGCTCTCCAGAAAGATTGCGGATCCTGCATGGAAGAAACAATAGGGTAAGAAGGCCTTCTAACCATGCTAGTATTTCCCGGCACAGCCCAAGGTGCAAACTCCCCACCAACAGCAGAGGGAGAAGACCCTGAAGGCACAGCCCTCCCCTCAGCCCAAGCCAGGTGTGGGTTTTTGACTGGTTCCTCAGGAGCATAGCCAGTCCACCGTTGTCTATCAAAGACCACCCGCAGGTCGGGGACAGCTCATCCACTTTGCCCACCAGTGGCCCCTTCTCACCTCGGACACCTGGGTGCTGCAGATTGTCCAAAGCAGCTATTGGCTGCACTTCACTCGGCTACTGCCCCCATATGACCTCAGGGAGGTTCCCCATGGACACCGTGCACCCAGAGTATGTTGCAGTCCGAAGTCGAGGTCCTGCTTTTCGACCTCGCCATCAAGCAAGCCAGTCCCCCCGGCTCAGATTAGGCAGGGCTTCTACTCCAGGTATTTCCTGGTTCTCAAAAAGACTAGTGGCTTCTGTCCAGTTCTGGATCTGCAAAATCTCTACTGGTTCCTGGTGTGTGAAAAGTTAAAGATGGTCTTGTTAGGGACGCTGCTCCCATACCTCGTGCAGGACAATTGGCTATGCTCCTTGGATCTGAAAAATATGTATACGCATATTCCGATCCACCCACATCACAGGCAATACCTTCAGTTTGTGCTGGATAGCTGGCCCTATCAGTACCAAGTACTTACCTTTGGTGCTGTCTATGGTCCTCAGGGTCTTCACAAAGTGTCTGGCAGTCATGACTACCTTCCTCTGGACCGGGGGGGGGGGGGCTTTGTCTTCCCACACCTGGATGACTGACTGATCAAGGGCCCTGCACCGGCCAGCATTCGGCATTCTGCTGCACTTACAATTCAGGTGCTTGAGAGCCTCGGTTTTGAGATCAACTAGCTGAAGTCCCACCTCCATCCCACGCAGCAGCTGGAGTTCATCAGGACTCTCCTTGATACCCCTTGGGCATGGGCCTTCTTGCTGGCGGACTGCCTGCGGCGCCTCATCGAGGTGGTGAGCATGTTGCAGCGCCACACCACATCCTGCGGACTGCTGAGAGCCCTTTGGCACATGGCGGCCGCGGTGCTTGTCGCTCCTCAGACCCACCTCACTATGCAGAAGGCCCAGTGGACCTTGTGCCCGCAATGGAAGCAGGCATCAGGCTGCCTGCGGGACAGGAAAGTGGTCACTGCACCATTGGCACAGTCCCTAGCATGGTGGCTCCATCCAGACAACCTGCTGCAGGACCTCCCGTTCCAGCCTGCAATCCCCCACAAGACGCTCACAATGGATGCATCCAAGCTCAGCAGGGGTGTGCACCTGAATGGTCTGAGCACCCAGGGGTTGTGGTTTGAGCAGGAGAGCCTTCATCAAATCAACTTCCTCGTACTTCGGGCCAAAGCGAATGCCTTCCACACCTTTCGTGCACACCAAGCAAATCAGGTGGTCCTGATTCAAACAGACAAACAGGTGGCAATGTTCTTTGTGAACACTGTCAGACGGCTGCCTGGGTGAGAATATTCACAGTCTTGGCAAGTGCATATATCTATATGATTTGCAAGGGATTGTGGGCAATGCAGTTCATTCACACCAGACACAGCTGCTCACAATAATTAGTTGTGCTTTTGGGTAAAGCCAATAAGATATTTATTTATGGGGTTATTTCTCCCAACACAGATATGCTTGGTAGCACATAAATCAGGTTACTTGCTTCCAGTGTTTAACTTGGAAAAACAAAATCAAAATCAGGAAAACAACATTCAAACTTGTCAGGCATTAGCTAATGTTTTCTTAGCAAATATCAAACAACAAACGAGATCCACAAAGAAGGGAAAAAAACTGTTCTTTTCAGGTTAACTTCTGATAACTTCCCACATAGATTCAGAAGTGATTCTCTCCTAGCTCACAAGCAATTAGGTAAGGCTCAATTGCTAGCAGTTATCCAGCTGAAACCCCTTAGCTGGCTTGCTTTCTACAGCGTGGCCAGAAATCCTACACAGGAGCTTTTCTGAGTAGATTAAAGAACAAGTTTGTATTTCTTTGTGATGGTTGCTGTACTTTATAACAGAAAATCACCAAAGGAGTTTGGACAGAGAGCAGTCCATATAAACACATTCTTCATCTGCAATCATTCCCCCTTCTTCAACAAGCATGGGTTCAATATCATGGATTGGCACAGATGAATCTCTCAATGGAGCACTTTCAGGAGAATACTTGTTTCCCTGCTGTCTTTCAAGGTTATAGCTAGGGCATAGATCATACCTGAGCTTCCATTGCTGTTAGAGTTCCTCTCTATATAGCCTGGCCAGTATGTAGTCCAGTTCTTATGTCCAGCCTTCCAATCCAGATCCCTGGACACTGGATCTCTCTTCACATACCTTCTGGCACAGGTCAGGGTCCCTTCCACGTGCAGCCGTCTCCCTCACAGGTAGCGTCTGGAGATTCCTAGCTCTGCAGCACCATTCCTCTGGCTTTCCCCAGTCCAATGGTGTATGCTGGCCCTTGGAATACCTCCCAGTATACGTACTGCTCTGGACTCTTCTAGACCTCTCAAAGGCTTTTCTCCTCTTTCTTCCAGAGGGTTTCTTTCCCTCTCTGTCCGTCCGGTTTGGCTTCTGCTTCTGATGATCCTTCAGTTGAAACTGATGATCAAGCTCAAGCTGATTCTCAGGATAAGGATAATTCTCTGTAGAATAAACTCTACCCTTATTCTGCCTAGATGAGTGCTCCTCCCTAACACAGCGCAGCTGTGCTGAAGCAGGCCCTGCCCTTTGAGATGAGTGCTTAGGGATTACCTCATAGCCCTCCTGATTGAACACACGTTTCCCCACTTCAGCTCCTCTAATGGCTGCTGGAAACCTGGTGCATTCTGGGACTGGTAGTCTTTTATGGGAAAATTCTGTTTTCTTATTTCTACCAGAACTGACAGGTTGCTTGTTCAGAGACACTTCACCTTTTCTATAGCTCCTTCCTGAGCTATGATAAGCTTCCTTATCACAACACGCAAGGGGGCACGGGATCGTATCTCCTGTGCTGAGAGGCTGTTTGCCTATGGAAGTTCATCCTGCTCCATGGCATGGACCTCAGGGCGACTTCTCTGCCTGGCAAATTCAACAGCCTAGCGGTTCGCTTCAGACAGGTGCTTCAGTCACAGTAGTGGACCAGACGGGAGTGGGACACTCAGGTGGCAGATCTTTTCGCCGTGGCACAAAATGCCTAGCGTGGTTCTGCTCTCAGAGGCTAGCTAGCAGTCGCCTGGCCTCGGATGCCTTCCTTCTCCACTGGGGAGAGGGCTTACTGTAAGCCTAGCCCTCAATCCCACTTGTGGCCAAAACTCTCCTGAAGCTTCAGGTCAAGAAGGGCTCCATGATCCTCAGTGCCCCTTACTGGCCTCTGCAGCTGCAGTTCCTTCTGCTTCAACTCTCAATGAGGGAGACTCTTTGCCTGGACGTTGACCAAGATCTCATCTCGCAAAAGGGCTGCTCCTTGCTACATCCCAATAATCCGCTCCCTGGCGCTCACGGATGCTGAGAGGATAGTCCTTGTGGAACTTGACCTCCCCGAGGGTGTTACCAACATCCCACTGGCATCGCGCAAGGCCTACACGCTCAAATGGCGGAGGTTTGCAGCCTGGTGCACATGCAGGGCACTGGACCCTTTCTCCTGCGCCATGGACCAACTGCTGGAGTACCTTCTGCACCTCTCTGACTCTAGCCTGAAGTCTAACTCGGTGTGGGTTCATCTCAGCATGATTGGGGCTTATCACTGTGGCTGTGGGGGGAAGCCCATTTCTCCAGGAACAAGCAGGAAATCAGTCCTCACTTACGGGTGACGTCAGTACCGACGGAGCCCACGCGGAGCAATTCCACAGCTTTCAAAGAAAGCCTTTAGGATTGCTGCCACGAATGCCCAACAAGCGCCCAGACGCTTAGCCCCCTTCGGTGTTCCCAAGAGTTGGACAAGGAGCGGCCCCACAAGGGTACCCCGCACGGAAGCGGAGGCCTCCGGCAAAGGTACCTGAGGGTAATCCCAGTGAGGAACCCCTCTCCTCCTCGGCTCGGCGCCCAACCCGGTGACCACGGGAACGGTGTCGCAGAGCCCCACGCACGCATGGGAGTCCACCATGCTGGCGCTGGAACGCAGCATTTCTGCGTTCATTGCTTCTCAGCAGGCGCTCACAGCCAGCTTTGCTGACTCACGCCCAGGGTCCCTCTCGTGGGACACCCAAATCTGTCCAGGAAACCCCCGAGAGCCGCGGGCCTCGTGAGGGTCCTCAACATCGGTCTCGCTCGCTCTTCCGTTCCTCGGAGGTGAGATCGTCCAGGGCCTCCAGCACCAAGCGACCGGCCATTGGACAGGGTGAACTGCCCCGGCTCGGACTCCTCGACCGATTTCTCGGAGTGGGAGTCCGATGAGGACACCTCCCCAGAAACCTGCTTAAAACCTGCTTAAACCTGTACCCACCGGGATCTCTTCCCTCAGACCCTTCACCGCCCGCATTCCAGTGGCTCTCGCCACCAGAAGACACCTCCTTTCATTCGGGACATGGCATGGGCCCTTAACCTGGTCACCCAGGCTGAGGAGGACCCTTGTGCTGAAGAGCTCGACATTCTTCAGTACGAGTCCCCCGCCCAGGGAATCCATCACTGTGCCTGTACCTCCTGTTCTGTCTCGGTTGCATGTGGGAGGCTCCAGCTTCGATCCCCATCGTAAGCAAGCACCTTGACACAGGGTACAACGTGGACCAGGTTTCCGAAAGACCCAACTCCCACACACGTCGATGGTGGTGGAATTGGCCATGAGGAAGCAAAAGAGCCCGAAATCGCACTCGTCGGTACCACCCGGCCGAGAGTCGAGGGCCCTTGACGCCCTGGGCCCCAAGGCCTACCAAAGTTTCATGCTCTCTTGTCGCATCCAGGCATATCAACTGTACATTGGTATGTTCCTGCGCGATTTGGCTAAGGAACTCGGGGATTTCTCTGTAGGCATTAAGAGGGAGCCCCACGATAGGTTCCGCACCCTGCTAAAGTCCGTCGCCAACTGCTCTAAGTACCTCTCTCGAGCCTCCTATGACGGCTTTGAGACATCGGCTCGGGTGGCGGCAGCGGGCATTGGGGCCCGCTGCCAGGCATGGCTCCAATCCTCAGATTTGGAGCAATGGGTTCAGGAGAAACTCTTGGACATGCCCTGCCTTGGTGAGCAGCTCTTTGACAAGCCGATGGAGGAGAAGGCCGCGGAAATTGAGACTGGGTTCATCACCAGACCCGTCTCTCCTGCAAAACTTCCATCCTGCCTCGGAAGAAGCAACCGGCCAAGAAGCCCTTCTTCCCAAGAAAAGGTCCCCATAATTGGGGCTATCCGCCATATCCAGCTACTCCCATGCCGACCACTCCAGCACAGGGGAAATCTGGCCAGGCGCATCGTAAGCCAAAGGGACCGAAGGCCCAAACACCGGCTTCCCTGCAACCCGCTCACGGGTTTTGATGCCATCATCATAGCCCCTTACCCTCCGGCGACGCAGCAGCCAGTTGGGGGGTGGGGGACGCCTGTCCCACTTCGCCCAATCGTGGGCTTCCGTCACCTCGGACACTTGGGTCCTCCAAGTCGTCCGGGATGGCGACCGCCTTCACTTCAACAGGCTTCCACCTCCCTTCTCCCCAGCAGAGCCTCCTCGACTCCCCGCATACCAGCTTCTGCTGCAGCGGGAATTGCTCTCTCTCCTTGCCCAACGGGCAGCCGAGAAGGTACCTCCCCACCTTCGAGGTCGGGGCTTCTATTTCTGGTACTTCCTCATCCTGAAAAAGATGGGGAGTCTGCGGCTCATCCTCGATCTCTGCAGGAGATTATTCTACCCAACTCCAAGCTCTGGCGGCTCGCGTCCAAAGCACTCATCAGGTCACCGCTTAGACCATACTACGTCTCCTGGGCCACATGGCCTCGACCATGCATGTGGTTCCTCACGCCCGCCTGCCCATGCGGACGGCTCAGTGGTGTCTCAGTGCCCAATGGAGCCAGTCCCTTGGACACCTTAGGGACCCCGTCAGGGTTCTTCCCGACCTATGCTTGTCCCTCAAACCCCGCAACCTCCTGCAGGGATTGCCCTTTCAGGCCCCGCAGCACGATGCGGTGCTGAATACAGACGCCTCCCTGTTAGGGTGGGGAGCGCATTGCGGATCACTCTGCATGCAGGGGCAATGGTCACCCCAGGAGTCTCAGCAGCAGATAAACCTGCTCGAACTCCGGGCCATTCGGTGGGCCCTGAGGTATCTCAGCGGGAGGTTGGTTCTAGTGCAGACCGACAACCATGTAGCGATATTCTACGTCAGCAAGGAGGGAGGCATGGGATCTCGCTCTTTCTGCCAAGAAGCGGTCCTCATCTGCTCTTTCGCTGTCCGACGGAGGATATACCTCAGGGCAACGTACCTCCTGGGCCAGGAGAATGGCCTGGCGGACAGACTCAGCAGAATCCTTTGCCCCCACAAATGGCGGCTGGATCCCAGAGTAGCAGACTAGTAGTAGATAGACCTCTTCACCAGTCCCCAGAACACACAGCTTCCCTGCTTTTGCGGGCCAGTGCCGCACCCGAACAGGGAGGGCCCCAATGCATTTCTCCTGGACTGGTCCTCCAGCCTTCTCTATGCATTCCCTCCTTTCTCCATCATTGCGAGGACTCTCTTCAAGGCTCAGCGGGACGGGGCATCATTGATTCTTGTGGCCCCCTCGGCAGCCTTGGTTCCCACTCCTGCTTCGGCTGTCGACGGAGCCTCCGGTTCCCCTGGGCTCTGCCCGTGGTCTGCTAATGCAGGAGGAGGGTCAGGTGCTCGCAGGAGGAGGGTCAGGTGCTGCACACGAACCTAACCTCCCTATCCCTCGCAGCCTGGCGGCTGAACAGGTCTCCCTAGCCCCACTGGCCCTTCCAGAGGAGGTCGAGGAAGTCCTCGCCTCGAGGAAGAACTCCACTAGGCGAGATTACGCCTTTAAGTGGAAATGCTTCTCCGTCTGGTGCTCGGAGCACCAGATCAACCCCTTCTCGTGCCCCTTTCGGTGGGTTCTTCAGTACCTCCTCCATCTCTCAAGGGAAGGGCTGAAGTCGAACCCTGTCCGGGTTCATTTGAGCATCATCTCAGCTAATCATCTCCCCATTGAGGGGAAAACCCCTCTTGGGGCAGCCGTTAGTCTCCCGCTTCATGCTGTCCAAGCCACCCATCTGTCCTCCGGCGGAGTAGGACTTGAATGTGGTACTCACGCAGCTCACCCATCCACCCTTCGAGCCAATGGCGACGTGTTCGTTCCGGCACCTGTCCTGGAAGGTGGCCTTTCTGGTGGCGCTGAGCTCGGCCCGCCGAGTCAGTGAACTCCAGGCTCTCAGGGCTGGTGCCCCTTACACCAGGTTTTATCGGAACAGGGTGGTCCTCCGTACCCACCCTAATTTCCTGCCTAAGGTCGTTTCGGACTTCCATCTCAACCAAGAAGATAGTGCTGCCGACTTTCTTCCCGAGGCTCCAAGCCAACCATGCGTCGGCAGCTCCCTACACCCTCAACTGCAAATGGGCCCTCGCCTTTTATTTGCAGCGTACCCAGACTCATCGCAAGTCTGACCGGCTTCTCATGACCTACGATCCCAATAGACCGGGGCAAGCAGTCACCAAGCGCACCCTCTCGGTTTGGGTGGCGGACTGTATCATTCGCCCATGCGAAGGCAGGCATCCCACTGGATCATCGAGTCACCGCACACAGGATCTGAGCCAAGACGGCCTCGGTGGCCTCGCTGCGCTCCGTGCCCCTGATGGACATCTGCCGGGCGGCAACCTGGTCTTCCACGAATATCTTTGCTGCTCACTACTGCCTGGAGAGGGAGTCCTGCTGGGATAGTGCCTTTGGCCAGGCTGTACTCCGTAACCTGTTCAGGGTATAAACAACTTCTGCCCTCCGACCCTTCTTCACTGCTACCGAGGGCTTCAACTCGGGCTCCTTCGGGCTTTAGCTTCTGCTCACGGCCTCGCAGAGGCATTTTTTGGTTACAGGTTCAGTAGTCTGTAGCTAGGGAGTCCCATAAGTGAGGACTGACTTCCTGCTTGTTCCTGGAGAAAGCGTAGTTACTCACCTGTAACGTGTTCTCCAGGGACAGCAGGAATCGGTCACTACTTTCCTGCCTCCCCTGATGAGTTACTGAATTTTTGTTCTTCCCTTACTATCTGCTTGATAGGGCTCAAGCTAAGGGACCTGACTGAGCAAGATGGCACCCTTGGGCAGGAAGAAGACCACGCATGCATGGCAGCAATCCCAAAGGCTTTCTTTGAAAGCTGGGGAATTGCTCTGCGCGTGCTCCGTCGGTGCCGACGTCACCCATAAGTGAGGACTGATTCCTGCTGTCCCTGGAGAGCACCTGTTACAGGTGAGTAACTACGCTTTCGGCCCAGCCTCTGGTGGCCCAGTTCATGAGCAGGACTGTTCCGCTCAAGTCCCCTACAGTCGCTTGGGACCTCAATATGGTCCTCAGCCAGCTGATACGGGCTCCTTTTGAGTCACTGGACTCATGCCCGCTGAAGTTCTTGACCTGGAAGTTCCTGGTGGCTGTTACATCAGCATGATGGGCCTGTGAGCTCTAAGCTCTGGATGCTCCCTCCGTAAACCAGATTTCACCAGAACCGGGTAGTGCTCTACATACACCCCTGCTTTCTGCTGAAGGTGATCTCTGCATTCCACCTCAACCAGTTTATTGTCCTAATGACGTTTTTTTCACCAACCTCACACGAGCTGTGGTGAGGTGGCCTTGCACATGCTGGACTGTAAGCGTGTGCTGGCCTTCTATCTGGAGCATATAAAGGCACACAGTCAATCAACCCAGCTGTTGATCTCCTTTGACCACAGTAGGCTGGGCGTCGCTGTCTTGAAGCATACGCTATCCTTGCTAGCAGATTACATTGCTCTTGTATATTCTCTGGCTGGGTTGAGCCTTGAGGGTCATGTCACGGCTTATAATGTTCAAGCGATAGCTACATCAGTTGCCATCCTCCTCTGTTCGGTGTCTGCAGGGCTGTGACATGGTGTTCAGTTGAAACCTTTGCAGCACCCTACTGTCTGGATTGGGATTCCCTACTGGACAATAGTTTTGGCCAAGCCATACTCCAGCATCTCTTTGAGTCAGAGTCAACACCTACCCACCGGCCCTTTTGTCCATCCAGGCTACCTGCTTAAAATCTCCTCAGGTCGATGTCTGCTGAGGATACTGAATCAGGTGGGTCTCTCGCGAAACTGCCTCTCTTGTCTTCCTGACTTCTCCAGTTCTCCTTGCCCGGTTGGGCTGTTTATATTCTCTGGTTCCGGTAGCCCGTAGCTTGGGAGTCCCGTATGTGAGGACTTATTTCCTGTTTGTTCATGATGAAAGCTTAGTTACTCACCTGTAGCAGGTGTTCTCCGTGAACAACAAGAATACGTCTCACAACCCTCCCACCTCCCCAGGGAATTGCCTTTTTGGCTCTTGTTGTTGTTGTACTGGAGAATATGGCACCGCAGCAGGTGTGGAAGGCAGGCATGCATGCACAGTGTACTTCCCAAAAGCTTCCTTTGGAAGCTGGGGAACGTTCCATGCGGGGTCTGTCTGTCATATCACCCATACGTGAGGACTTATTCCTATTGTTCACAGAAACACCTGTTACAGGTGAGTAACTACGCTATATGGAAGATGACATTTTACTTACCAGTTAATGTTCTTTCCGTGAGTCCTACTAGACTAGTCCAGGGCCTGCCCCTGGAACTGTATTATTGTGATGTTGTGCTGCAGCATCCTTGTGTCTGCTCTGATTTTTATACTTGGCTCTGCAGGTTCATCGTCTACTGTCAGCTTTCTGTTTTATGCTTTCCTGTACATAATTCTCTACTGTTAATCACTCATTGTTGCCCATGGTTGAGGTTGTGTGAGGCTTCCCATGTTCCTTCCATATACTGAATACTGAAGGGACCTCTGATGGCTCAGGTGAATTGAAGCATGGGAGTGATGTCATTGAAATCTGCTGGTAGAGAATACAACCCACTTGTTTGGACTGGTCTAGCAGGACTCAAGGAAAGGATATTAACTGGTAAGTAAAATGTCACCTTAACTAGGCTATAATAGGGAGAAACCAGTATTAAGGTGTTTGTTTTGTTTGTTTTAAAGCCACCTCAAAAAGATGGGCTTTATATGGGGCTTGAATATGACCTGGAGAGGGAACAATAAAACCTGTAGAACTGAGACGTACTAGTTTTTATTTTTGTTTAATATAGGTGAAATGGTTACAAAACAACCCTTGATCAGAAGTATGAGAACAGTCAAAAGGGAAACACTGAAACTAATTTCCGGTTGGGTGAGCAGATCTAATGATCCTCAGATGGTAAGTTTTGAGGGGTTTTTTAGGTACAATTGATCACACTGATGTACATTATGTTCATATGGTACACACACTCACACAGGACACTTGGGTTTTAGAGTGAACCAGATTTGGGATGTAACAGGAATATGCAAAAATCTGTCCTTGATGATGGAGGGCTGTGTTCTTTGCTGCCCTGTGCGAATGATTACTGTCCTCAAAAGGTTTGCCCAGGCCCCCATAAGTGGTTAAAGGGGCACTCACCATAATGCATGTACAAACAGTGTTCTAACACTTAAAAAGTTATTCTTGGAACAAAAGAAAAGGGCTCTATTGGAACCCATTGGCCCCTCCACCCCACGCCAATAAATTTCAATGGCATCCTTCTCTTTTGTTCCAAGAATAACTTTACAAGTGTTAGAACATTGTTTGCACATGCATTAGGGTCAGGGCCCCTTTAACCACTTATGGGGGCCCTGGGCAAACCTTTTGCGGATGGTCCCTCTTTATTTTCCTCAAATGAACACTGTCCCCCTAGTCTCTCCATCAACCCTCCAGTCCCTGAATGTCTCCTTATCCCTAATCCTCCCCCCCCCCCCCCAAACACCAAAAAATGTTTCTCGGTCCCATTTGTGTTCTTTCCCATTTCTGTTCCACTCTTTCCTCCTCCCCCATTCCATATCTCCCTGTATTTGCTTACCTCCCAGCCCAAATCCTCATCGGACCTTTCTCATCCACACTGTGCTGTCCCTCTTCCTCAGTGTCCAAAGCGATCCCTGGGTCCACTGCCAACAGACTCACTCCCAGTAAAACCTGAGGGAGGGGGGAATAAAAAGGTCCTCCCTCTGCTCTTGAGGCTTAGGCAGCCTGTAGGGTGGATGTCACCCAGGACCATGTTCCCTTCTCTATTCCACGATATCCATGCATTGCAACAGGCACCATACTCATATGATTTCAGCTTCTGATGCAGTAAGGCATTATGACACACAAAGCAGGAAGGTGAGCTGCATCTTGATGTGGCTGTGACTGTAGTAAAGCTACCTGAAGGAAGGGGCCCACTATTGGTCTGCATCAGCTGGCATAGTGCCAAGGCTACTAATGTCGATATGCATGGCAGTAAGGTCTCGGCCATATCAGATGAAAGTTGCCTTCTGTTAAGATGTACTCCCCAGGGAAATGTACATCCAAAAAATCAGACTTATGCAACATTAATGGCTATTTTTTATACAATATATTAAATAGAACAGTATTTATACATTGTTAGACATATTGCAATAATGTAATAATACTATTAACAGCCTAGGACCAGAGAGACTAATTCAGATCCCACTGGTTCCCCTTGGGGCCTTCGGCAAGTCACTTAACCCTCCACATCCTCAGGTAAAAGGTTAGATTGTAAGCCCCCTGGGGACAGGGAAATACCTACAGTACCCAATAGTAACTTGCCTTGAACTTCTACTAGAAGGGTATGAACCCAATACTACTAAAAATTGAAAAAAATGTATGTATAGATAAATATATATCATTTCACATGAACCTAGTATACTTTAGAGACAAAATGCCTTGGCCACTTACACCTTATGAAAATTCCACATCTAATTTGGTTTCGCTACCCACTCTCAGTGCAACACGAGTAAAATTGTCTGGAATCAGTGAAAATTTGGTATCAAATCCATTTTACGTAGCATGAAATATTTTTTAGATAAACTCATCGCAGAAGCATCCTCCCAGCTTTCAAAGAAAGCCTTTGGGAGATGCCACCATGCATGCATGGTCTCCTTCCCGCCCAAGGGCGCCATCTTGCTCAGTCAGATGACATAGCTGAAAGATGGCAAAAAATATAAAAGATGGTAAAGGAGCAACTCCAAGGGGAGGAGGGAGGGTTGTGAGGACTGATTCCTGCTGTCCCCAGAGAACACCTGTTACAAGTGAGTAACTACGCTTTCTCCGGAAACAAGCAGGAAGTCAGTCCTCACATATGGGACTCCCCAGCTACAGGCTACCGAAAGCCCATAGCATAAAGCAGGGGCTCCCTCACGGGGCGCTGCAAGCAGCAGTAATTGAGCCTGTATCCACAGACCACAGTAGGACCCCTGTGTCCGATGAAACCAGCACTCCGGTAGCCTGAACACAGAAGGGTCGGAGGGTAGGAGTTGCCTAAACCCCAAAAAGATTATGCAGCACTGCCTGACTGAAGGCACTGTCCCGTCGGGACTCTCTTTCCAGGCAGTAATGGGCTGCTAAGGAATGGACTAAAGACCAGGTGGTGGCCCGGCAGATGTCCACTATCGTGACAGAGCACAAGTTTGCCACTGAGGCCCCCATGGCCATGACGTGGCCTTCCAGCGGGACCCTTGCCTTCTCATAAGAGAGGGCGATACAGTCTGCCACCCATGCTTGGTATGTTTGGTCACCGCCTCCCCCAGTCTACTGGGGTCGTAGAAGACGAAAAGCTGAGAAGCTTTGCGGTGGCCCTGAGTGCGTTGGATATAGAAGGACAAAGCTCTCTTAGAGTCCAAGCCGAGTTGGCACCAGGGGATGGTACTGTATGTCCTGTGCCAGAGTCCTGAGCAAGAAGGCCTTCGACTGGAGTGTGTCGAGCTTTGCCCCGATGAACTCCAGACACTGTGTCGGTAGGAAGTGAGACTTGGGGTAGTTTTTGACAAAACCCAAGTGCTGCAGAACCTGTATGGTGCATGCAGTGGCCTGTTGCACCTCCTGAGGCCGTGCCTCCCTATCTCGAGGAACAAGCAGGAATGTAGTCTTCACATATGGGTATCGTCGGTACCGACGGAGCCTGCGCGGGAACGCTCCCCAGCGTCCAATTAGGAAGCTTTTAGGAGATCCCACAGCGCCTGCGTGCTGCCTTCCCGCCTTTCCCAACTGCCTCTCTCCAGTTCATTTTCCACGGAGCCAGCAGGTCGTCGTTCCTGTCACCACAAAAAATTTGAGTTGAGTTGGATAGGTTATCCAAAGCCACAGCTGATCCTGCAAGGAAGAAATCTTTTAAGAAACCATTCTTCTCAAAAAAGAAAAGGTTTTATCCTTCTTATTCCCAACAAGGACGTTCTGCAGGTCAGCCTGCCCGAAAAAGTCAGCAACCATCTAAACAAAGGAAAGCAAAGACTGCTAAGCCTCAACCGTCTCAGCAGTCTCAGCCTCCACAAGGCCTTTGACTTTCATCTAGAGAACGTAGCCTTCCTGGCCTTCAATGGACCAGAGCCTTCCACCATTCCAGGAAGGTTATCTCACTTTGCCCCCAGATGGGGGCAGATAACAGCAGAACATTGGACACTCTCCATTATAAAAGAGGAGTACAAGCTTCACTTCCTGTGCATGCCCCCTACCACAATGGTAAGACAATTCAATTCTCAGACCTCTCTCATCAACCTGTTAGATCAAGAGGTCACTATGCTTCTTGCCCAAGGGGCAATAGAAGAAGTACCCATTCATCAACAAGGTACAGGGTTTTACTCCCCCTATTTCCTTATCCCAAAGAAAACGGGGGGATACAGACCTATTTTGGACTTCAGAGACCTGAACAAATTCCTGTTCAAAGAGAAATTCAAGATGATTTCTCTGGGATCTCTGCTGTCATACCTTCAGAGTCAGGATTGGCTTTGTTCTCTAGATCTCAAGGATGCGTACACTCATGTTCTCATCCATCCAGCTCACAAGAAGTTCCTTCGGGTCCTTTTTCAAGGAAAGTACTACCAGTACAGGGTGCTTCCTTTTGGCCTGGCCTCAGCACCAAGGGTGTTTACGAAATGCATGGCTGTGGTAGCAGCATGTCTTCGCACTCTAGCAATCTTTGTCTTCCCCTACTTAAACGACTGGCTCATTTGAGTCCCATCAGAGTCAGAGGCCAGGACTTCTCTATCTCGCACAATGCGTATCCTTCAGTATTTGGGCCTGGTCATAAACATCCCAAAATTCAGTCTAACTCCTACTCAGTCCCTAGAGTTCATAGGAGCTTTGCTGGATACCAGAAAAGCAAGGGCCTATCTTCCTCAGACCCGTTGCCTTTTCATGGTGCAGTTAGCTTCTCAAGCAGTGCTAAAGCCTCATCTTTCTGCCCGAGAAATGTTACAACTACTAGGCCACATGGCATCTACAGTGCATGTGGTTCCTTATGCTCGCCTCCATATGAGAGCAGCCCAGTGGACTTTATCCACCCAATGGACCCAGGCATCAGGGTGCCTGTCAGACAAAATAGCAAACACAAATTGCCTTATTTTGTCCCTCCAATGGTGGCAGTCCACTCAAAACCTGTTGCTGGGGTCCCCATATCAACAACCCTTACCCCAGTCAACTCAAACAACAGATGCTTCACCAATGGGTTGGGGAGCTCATCTGCAAGACCTCTCCACCCAAGGCACTTGGACTGCACAGGAGACTCATCTACATATCAATCTCTTAGAGCTCAGAGCAATCTTACTTGCTCTTTGAGTGTTCCACACCCTGCTCAGCTACAAGACAGTCCTCATTCATACGGACAATCAAGTAGCCATGTTCTATGTGAACAAGAAGGGGGGAACAGGCTCTGTCGCTTTGCAACAAAGCTTTGCGACTATGGGCCCTCACCAGAGAGCATCAGCTTCATCTTCTGGCAGTGTATCTTCCAGGCATACAAAACTCTTGGGCAGACAGACTCAGTCGAGTCCTGCTTCCACACGAATGGTCTCTACATACAGACCAGGTGACCAACATTTTTCAAATTTTGGGAACCCCGGACAAAGACCTCTTTGCAAGTCCGTTGAATGCCAAATTTCCCCGGTTCTGTTCCTGAATTCCGGCTCAGGGCTCTCAGGCCAAGGATGCTTTCCTCCTTCACTGGGGTCAAGACTTCCTTTATGCCTTTCCACCCATTCCCCTAATTCCCCAAATCCTGTTCAAGCTTCAGAGAGACAGAGGCCATATGATTCTCATAGCTCCACATTGGCCACGGCAAGTGTGGTACCCTCTACTTCTACATCTCTCTCATGCTCCCTTCCTGGAGTTAGGATCTGCTCCTGATCTCCTGTCTCAGGAGGATGGAATGTTATGGCATCCCAATCCCCAGTCTCTGCATCTCAGGGCTTGGTTGCTGAAGGCCTAGATCTTCATGATCTTAACCTCCCTCAGCAAGTAAAGGATATCCTTAATGCTTCCAGGAAGTCTTCCACAAGATGCTCTTATGCTTTCAAGTGGAAAAGGTTTACCATATGGTGTTCGCAGAAGGGTCTTAACCCCCTTGCGATACCTCTGGAATCATTACTGGAGTATCTCCTTCATTTATCCAATGCAGGACTTAAAACTAACTCAGAAAGTGTCCATTTGAGTGCTATTGCAGCTTCTTTCAAGCCTCTAAATGGACAACCTATTTCCTCCCATCCTCTCATAGCAAGATTTATGAGAGGCCTTCTAACTAAGCCTCCCATTAGGCCACCACCGGTGGCATGGGACTTAAACCTGGTTCTTGGTCAGCTCATGAAGCCACCTTTCGAACACTTAGCTACTACCTCATTGAAATTCCTTTCTTGGAAAGTTATCTTTCTCATTGCAATCACATCAGCACGCCACATCAGTGAGTTGCAGGCACTAGTAGCTGATCCACCTTATCCTAGGTTCCATCATGACAAGGTAATCCTTAGGACTCATCCACACTTTATGCTAAAGGTGGTCTCGCCTTTTCATTTAAACCAGGCGGTCTACCTGCCTGTGTTTTTTCCAAGGCCTCATGCATCTAATGCAGAAAGGAATCTTCATACTTTGGACTGTAAAAGATCTTTAGCCTTTTACATGCAAAGAATACAGCAACATAGAAAGTCCTCTCAACTCTTTGTTGCTTTTGATCCTTCTCATTTGGGGCTTCCAGTCTCCAAGAGAACACTGTCCAGCTGGATTGCTCAGTGTATTTCCTTTGCCTATCAGAGTAAGAATCTTCCTCTGGAGGGCCATGTCACAGCTCACAATATGAGAGCCATGGCAACTTCAATGGCTCATCTGCACTCTGTGTCTGACGACATCTGTCGAGCAGCCACTTGGGCCTCAGTTCATACCTTCACAGCCCATTACTGCTTGGACAAGGACTCCCGCCGGGATGCCTTGTTTGGTCAGGCTGTTCTTCAACACCTGTTCCATACCTAATCAGCTCCTACCCACCATCCCTGGTTCATTGCCAGAGATCCATGGGGGGACACACAGGGACACACAACTTCTGGGGTCTCTCCCTGGCATCTAAAGCTAGGGAGTCCCTATATGTGAAGACTACATTCCTGCTTGTTCCTAGAGATAGCATAGTTACTCACCTGTAAAAGGTGATCTCCGGGAACAGCAGTGGGACGATACCGACAGAGCCTGCGCAGGAACGCTCCCCAGCGTCCAATTAGAAGCTTTTGGGAGCATTACACAGCGCCTGCGTGCTGCCTTCCCGCCTTTCCCAACTGCCTCTCTCCAGTTGAGTTTAAAGCTGAGACAAAGAGAGAGAGAGAGGGAAAGAGAAAGAGATAGAGAGATACAACTCCTAGGGGAGGTGGGTGGGTTGTGAAGACTAAATTCCTGCAGTTCCCGGAGATCACTTGTTACAGGTGAGTAACTATGCTATCTCTGGAGGTGTCATGTCATTGCGCATAATGTGCATGCTTTGGCGGCCTTGATAGCTTACCTGCTCTCTGTCCTCCTGTAGGACATCTGCCGGGCCGCCACCTGGTCTTCGGTTCATACCTTGTTCCCCGAGAAAGCGTAATTGCTCCCCTGTAACAGGTGATCTCCAGGAACAAGCAGGAATGAGTCTTCACATATGGGTACGTCGGTACCGACGGAGTCTGCGCAGGAACGCTTCCCAGCGTCCAATCAAGAGCTTTTGGAAGCATCCCAGCACGCCTGCGTGCTGCCTTCCCGCCTTTCCCAACTGCCTCTCCTCAGTTTTTGTTTTTCCGTCGCCACCGGTACCACCGGTGTTTTTCTTTTCTTTTCTTGAAAAATTTTCCTTTTTCACGGGATATTTTTTCTTCACGGTACCGACGACCTCATTACCTTTACGGTCGGTGCCTTCCATGCTTCGCTTATCAGGCTCTCTGCCCTTGATGCCGAGTTTGGAATCGATCTCTAGTCTAGAAGACTCGGTACCAATAGGTTTTGGTACCGACATTGATCAATACCGGTGCTTCGGTACCGAGGATACTGGCCGGAGGGTTTCGGTCACCTCAGTACCGATTGAACTGTCACCGATGACTACTCCGATGTCTTTATCGGGCTCGACTCCGACATCGGTACTGGTATCGACATCGGTACCGGTATCCACAGTAGCATCGTGGCCAACTCCTGCCATGCTTTTTTCAACAGGATCGCTCCATTCTATACCAAGTTTGGAGTCGATACCTGGCATGGACAATGTTCTAAGGACGGTTGCTGCTCCTGATAGCCAGTACCAGCAACCATCCCTTAAGCATGCCACACTGCACTGTGCGCAGGATCTTCTATTCCTATATATTTGGATACCTCTGTGGGTGCTCAGGCTAGTTCTTTAAATCTAACCTGTCCAAGAGAGATTCCTGTTCGGGATCCCTCTTTTCAGAGTTTCCTCCTGGATATAGCAAGATCCTTTGCCATTCCTATCCCAGGACATGATCCTGAACAAGGCTCTCTTTCTACCAAAGCAAAGGGGAACATAATGCTTCCTTTGCATCATTCCTTGCAGGATCTCCTTCTAGTAATGTGGGAAACACCTTTTAGGGTACCCCCACCTCCTAGGGCAACTGATCTGTTATATCAGGTGCCCCCCTCTCCAGGGTTTCGAAAGACTCAACTTCCTCATCATTCCATAGTAGTGGAATCAGCAATGAGGCGGGTAAAGAGTAAGAAAAAGCACTCTTCCTATCCGCCAGGTCGTGAGTCTAAAACTCTAGTTGACTTTGGACGTCAAACCTTCCAGACATCTATGCTTTCTGCAAGAATTCTCTCATATATTTTTATATGAGTCTTTCTCTTGAGGAGGTCACAAAGCAATTGCATCTTTTGTCTCCTTTCCTTTCAGATTCCAGGAGTACAGACTATTCCTCACTGCTTAAGCATATCCAGAATATCTCTTGGTTTCTTTCTCGTGCTTCCCTAGACTCTTTTGAGTCTTGTTAGCAGAACGTCTGCTATAGCTATAGGGGCACGACGTAGAGCCTGGCTCCAAGCTTCAGACTTGGACAGATGGGCACAACAAAGGCTGGGACATACTCCTTGCACTGGAGAAAATCTTTTCAACAAGGAGTATATCTCCAGGAACAAGCAGGAATGAGTCCTCACATATGGGTACGTCGGTACCGACGGAGCCTGCGTGGGAACGCTCCCCAGCTTCCCAAAAAAGGAAAGCTTTTGGGAGCATCCCACAGCGCCTGCGCGCTGCCTTCCCGCCTTTCCTAACCAACTCTCCTCAGTTCTTCTTTTCCGCGGAGCCAGCAGGTCGTGTTCCTGTCACCGCTGAAGAAGTTCTTTATTTTAATTTATTTCTTTGGTCGTGTGTCTGCCTTCCCCGACGCCGGACCGGTACCGCCGGTCTTTTCTTTTCTTTTCTTTAAAAAAAAAAAAAACAACCTATTTATTTTCCTCACTTGGTGTATTTTTCTTTTCTCCAGGACCAAGCAGGAAGTCAGTCCTCACTTATGGGTGACGTCGGCGCCGACGGAGCCCTCGCGGAGCAATTTTCCCCAGCTTTCAAAGAAAGCCTTTGGGAATTGCAGCGCGCATGCGCGGTCGTCTTCCCGCCCGAAGGTGCCATCTTAGCCAGTCAGATGACATAGCTACAGACGTCCCCGTCTTGTCCCCGCGAAAAAGTTGATTTTCTTCTTTATTTTATCCTTTTTTCTTTCGGTTCGACGCCGATCGTTTTCCCGCCCGGGCTCGCGACGCCGGTCTCGAGTCCTCTTACTTTTTTTCGGTTTTTTCTGACTTAGTCAGCTTTCGTTTTCGTTTTCCCTGGCAGCCCGGTCCTTTGACCTCGCAGGGGCCCTTTTTCCCCCGATGGCTGCCAGTGGGTTTAAGCGGTGTGGTCGGTGTGACCGAAATATGTCACTAACCGACACACACGACTTTTGCCTCCGCTGCCTGGGCCCGGATCATGAGGAACTGATCTGTGGGCCCTGCAGCAAACTCTCCTCAAAGGCGTTGAGAAGTCGGCGGCATCAGCGTGAGAGAATCTTCGCTGACCCCAGCCGTACCCGGACCTCGTCGGAGGCCTCCGTGTCGAAAGGCTCCAGCTCGGACCGTCGCCGGAGCTCCTCCGACTGGGGTTCTCCCTCCGGGGACCATCGTCGGAAGGAAAAACCCGCGAGGGCGGCGTCGGTGGACGCTCCTGGCTCCGCGAGGGCCAGGTCGCATAGCCCCGACAGCCGCCCCGGGTCCTTGGAGAAGGAACACATCCCGAAGCGACCTCGCCTGGAGTCGGAGATGCCTGCCCGGGTAAGTCCTGTGGTCCTTCTGGACTCGCCTCCGCGACAGCCGACGTAGGGCCCGACGCCGTCGGGGCCCGAGTCGGGGGCTGCTGGGTCACCTGAGCTCGGACTCAGGTTGACGGCCTTGGAGAGCAGACTGTCTGCCTTCATGGACCAGCAGAGGGCACTGCTCGCTGGCTTCGCTGGCGTCGCTGCCCCGACCGCCGGGACGTCGACGTCCAAGTCGACCCCGGAGACCAAGCCGATCCTCGAGTCGATGAGAACTCGAGTCGATCCTCGGTCGAGGTCGCCCTCGGCCTCTCGTTCGGGACCGAGGTCGCCGACGCCGACTCCCTCGGCGTCGGGGCGGCTGGCGCCGCACCCTGCCCGGGCCGACCCCACCGAGTCCTCGTCGGAGTCGCTCTGGGAGTCTGAGGAGGAAGAGTCACCTGATTCTTTCCGGACTCGGTGTGTCCCATCGGACTCACCGGAGTCCGAGCCTCGGAAGCAGTCCCCCCCGGAGGATGCCCGGTTCTCGGACTTCGTTAGGGATATGGCCAAGGCTTTGGCCTTCCCTGCGGATCCCGAGGAGGAGCCTCGAGCCGAAGAGCTCGACGCCCTTCAGTATGACTCTCCCGCGAGGGAACACTTTACTGTGCCGGTTCCTCCTATGCTGGAACGACTACTCTTCCGCATGTGGGAGAGTCCGGCCTCCTCGCCGGTCCTGAGCAAGCGGGTCGATTCTATCTATCGGGTCCGCAAGAGCCCTGGCTTTCAAAAGGCACAGCTGCCACACCATTCCATGGTAGTGGAATCGGCCATGCATCGTCTTAAGAGCCAGAAGATGCACTCCTCGGTGCCTCCTGGAAGGGAGGCCCGTAACCTGGATGGCCTTGGCAAGAAGTGCTTCCAGGGCTCTATGCTCGCATGTCGTGTCCAGACTTACCAGCTATACATGGGCATGTATCTACGGGATCTGGCTAAAGAGCTAGCCGGATTCTCCGCTGGTCTCTCCGAGGAGCCCTTGCGGAGGTTCCTAGCCTTGTCCACGGGCATTCGGGAATGCTCAAAGTTCATGTCCCGAGCAGCCTATGATGGCTTTGAAGCCTCGGCTCGAGTAGCCGCAGCCGGCATCGGTGCCCGCCGACAGGCTTGGCTTCAGTCGTCCGACCTTGAGCCCTGGGTACAGGACAAGTTGGTCGATGTCCCCTGCCGAGGCGAAAACCTCTTTGGCAAGCCCATGGCGGAAAAGGCTGCACAAATTGAGACTGAGACTCTCACCAGGACCAGGCTTTCTAGGAAGACCTCCGCCCCTTCCCAGAAAAAGAAGGGCTCGGGGAAAAAGTCCTTTTACCCGAGGAAGGCGGCTGCCTACAAACAATACCCCCATTATCAGGCCCCTGCAGCTCCCCAGCAGGCCAAGGGACGGGGTAACGGGTCCCGTAGGCAGCAAGCCCCCAAGCCTGCACCACCAGCCCCTGCTCAGCAGGGTGGGGGCTTTTGACTCGCTCAGCATAGCCTCTCCCCCCCCGCTGGTCCCCCCCAGCACCGGAGGCCGGCTGGTTCACTTCGCCCACAGGTGGTCCAGCATCACCGCAGATGCCTGGGTGCTTCAGGTCGTGCGAGAAGGCTACCTTCTCCACTTCCATCAGGTCCCTCCCTCCTATTTTCCGGGAGAGCCTCCGCGCCCCCCTCTGCACAGGGAGTTGCTCCTTCAGGAGTTAGCGGGTCTTCTGCAGGAACAGGCGGTGGAACCGGTGCCACACCACCTGAGAGGTCAAGGCTTCTATTCAAGGTATTTTCTGATACCAAAGAGAACAGGGGGCCTCAGACCCATCCTGGACTTGCGCAACCTCAACAAGTTCCTTGTGCGGGAGAAGTTCAAAATGCTTACCCTTGGAATCCTTCTGCCCTACCTCCAGCAGGGAGATTGGCTATGCTCCTTGAATCTAAAGGATGCCTACACGCACATCCTCATCCACCCAAGCCACCGCCAATACCTAAGGTTTGTGGTGGCGGGAAATCATTACCAGTACAGAGTACTGCCCTTTGGCCTGTCCTCCGCACCGCGAGTCTTCACAAAATGTCTCGCGGTGGTGGCGGCCCATCTCCGGCTTCACGGCCTCTATGTCTTTCCGTACCTCGACGACTGGCTCATCAGAGCAGCGTCCGCTCAGGAGGTCACCAACGCCACGTGCCGCACGGTGACTCTGCTGCAGCACTTGGGCTTTGTCATAAACTTCGCAAAGTCCACTTTGCTCCCCTCACAGGATCTCGAGTTCATCGGCGCAAGGCTGCACACTCCTCAGGCGCGAGCGTATCTACCGCTCGACAGGGCTCAGCGGCTCATGGACCTAGCCGACCGCTTTCGCAGCCAGCCCCTGGTCTCCGCCAGGCGCTTCCTGAGACTGCTCGGCCATATGGCTTCCACTGTCCATGTGACCCCCAATGCCCGCCTGAATATGCGGTCTGCTCAATGGTGTCTCCGCCGGCAGTGGCGACAGGCCACGGGCGGCCTCGCAGACCTAGTGCGCGTTTCCGAGCCGCTGATCTCGTCTCTCCGGTGGTGGCTCCGGCAGCCGAACCTGACATTCGGTATGCACTTCCAGTCACCTCAGCCGACCCGGGTGCTGACCACCGATGCATCCCTCCTGGGCTGGGGAGCGCATTGCCAAGAGGCGCGTACTCAGGGCCTCTGGACCACGTGGGAGTCTGCTCAGCAGATCAACTTCCTGGAGCTCCGGGCGATCCGCCTAGCTCTCAAGGCCTTCTCCCACCTGACTTCCCAACAGTCCGTCCTTGTCCAGACGGACAATCAAGTTGCCATGTTCTACGTGAACAAACAGGGGGGCACGGGCTCCTTTCTCCTCTGCCGGGAGGCTCAGAAGCTCTGCTCTTGGGCCGTCAGTCACGGCATTCTCCTCAGGGCAGTTTATCTCCCGGGCCAAGACAATTGCCTTGCGGACAAACTCAGCAGGGTCCTCCAGCCGCACGAGTGGCGTCTGGATCCCTTGGTAGTTCAGAAGCTCTTCCTCAAGTGGGGCCTCCCCACGATGGATCTCTTTGCCAGTCCTCGCAACCGGCAGCTTCCTCGCTTCTGCTCTCGTCTGCCACACCCCCTTCGGGTTGCGGCGGACGCCTTTCTGATCTCATGGTCGGGGAGCCTTCTGTACGCTTTCCCTCCCATCCCGCTGGTCTCTCGGACTCTTTTCAAGGTTCTCCGAGACAAAGCCTTTTTGATCCTGGTGGCCCCTCGCTGGCCCAGACAGCCGTGGTTTCCGCTCCTGCTGCAACTGGCGGTGGAGGGTCCGGTCCCTCTGGGAGTACAACCGGATCTCCTCACTCAGGATCAGGGGTCCCTACTGCACCCCAACCTCAGGTCTCTCAACCTCATGGCCTGGCTGCTGAGAGGGTAGTCCTTGCTCCCCTTCTCCTGCCGGCGGAGGTGGAGGAGGTCGTCCTGGCTTCGCGACGCCCTTCTACCCGCAAATGCTACGCCCTTAAATGGCGTCGCTTTGCGGTCTGGTGTACCCAACAGTCGCAGGATCCCTTCTCCTGCCCGGTGTCGGTGATCTTGCAGTACTTGCTACACCTCTCTAATCTGGGACTTAAGTCCAACTCCGTCAAAGTTCACCTCAGTGCTCTTTCGGCACATCATGTGCCGGTGGACGGTAGACCTCTCTCCAGCGACCCTCTCGTAGCGAGGTTTCTCCGAGGTCTTCTTCTACTTAAACCACCTCTGCGCCCGCCAGCGCCGGACTGGGACCTGAATGTGGTTTTGCAGCGGATCACCTGTCCGCCTTTTGAACCTATGGCTACATGTTCTCTCCGTTTTCTGTCTTGGAAAACACTGTTCTTGATAGCCCTCACTTCCGCTAGGCGCGTAAGTGAATTGCAGGCCCTCGTGTCTGATCCCCCTTACACTAGGTTCTACAAGAATAGGGTAGTCCTACGGACTCACCCAAAATTTCTGCCTAAAGTGGTCTCCCCTTTTCACATCAATCAGGAGGTGGTACTTCCAACCTTCTTTCCCAGACCACACTCCAGCCGAGCTGAAACGGTCCTCCATACCCTGGACTGTAGAAGGGCATTGAACTTCTACCTTGACCGTACGCGGGAGCACCGTAAAGCTGCTCAGCTTTTTGTGTCTTTTGACCCCAATAAATTGGGGCTCCCGGTCTCCAAGCGTACTCTGTCCATCTGGGTTGCGGACTGTATCTCTTGGGCTTATGGGGCAGCCGGACTCTCCTTAGAAAGTCGAGTCACGGCTCATTGCGTTCGGGCAAAGGCTACGTCAGTGGCTTACCTCCGCTCTGTTCCGCTGGCAGACATCTGCCGGGCCGCTACTTGGTCTTCGAGCCAGACTTTTGCGGTCCATTACTGTCTCGAGAGGGAGTCCCGTAGGGACAGTGCTTTCGGACAGGCAGTCCTCCGTAATCTCTTTGAGGTCTGAGCAACTCCTACCCTCCATCCCAGATGTGGGCTACCGGTGGGTGATAATTCAGCGACGATTCTATCCTTCTGTGCTGCTGAGCTAGAGGGAGCTCATTTTTGTGCTTAGGGTCTCCGGTAGCCTTGAGCTTGGGAGTCCCATAAGTGAGGACTGACTTCCTGCTTGGTCCTGGAGAAAGCGTAGTTACTCACCTGTAACAGGTGTTCTCCAGGAGCAGCAGGAATCAGTCCTCACTACCCTCCCTCCTCCCCTTGGAGTTGCAATCGTCTGCTTATGTTCTTTTTGCAAATTTTTATGCTGTCTTTTTAGCTATGTCATCTGACTGGCTAAGATGGCACCTTTGGGCGGGAAGACGACCCCGCATGCGCGCTGCAATTCCCAAAGGCTTTCTTTGAAAGCTGGGGAAAATTGCTCCACGAGGGCTCCGTCGGCGCCGACGTCACCCATAAGTGAGGACTGATTCCTGCTGCTCCTGGAGAACACCTGTTACAGGTGAGTAACTACGCTCTTAGGCCTCCAGGCCCACAAGAAATTTTTCCCTCATGGAAAAACCAGCCTCCGGGTTCAAAAAATGCACTAAGTGTAGCGATACAATTTCTGTCATAGATACCCATGAATGGTGTCTGAAATGTTTGGGGCCTGAACACTCCATCCCGGATTGCCAGTCCTGTTCTCTAATGTCTAAACGAGGGTTACAGAACCGGGCAGCCAAGCTCCATGTGCTGTTTCCCACGGATGCACCGGCGGTGGCATCGACATCTTCCAGGTCTTCCTCTCCTGATGGGTCTCAGGTAACCAAACATACTTTTAGCAGGTCCTCGACGGGCAAATCTCCCTCTAAGCATCGAGATGCCTCCGGGCTTGCCCTCGAGGATCCTGCCCCAGCCAAACAACCCCGGCGGGAAGCTCCGGCTTCCAAAGCTCCTCCTATGGGATTACAGGTTGACATCGATGGCACGGCCTCGACTGATCACCTGTTAGACTGCTCTGGGGTTCTGGCACAATCTCCCGGTACCGACATCCAGGCAGTCGTGGCGTCTATGGATCACACTGTGCAATCCATGCAGCAGGCTATACTGGCTTTCATTAAGGCTGCGACGCCGACGGTACCGCAACAAGCTCCGTTGTCGGTGCCGGCACCGGTACCAACTTCGATACCGGTACCGACTGCATCGACATCGGCCAGGATACCGATTCCGGCTCCCTGTCCTGGGCTCTTTCTCTGTACCGATCCGGTACCTGGAACACCTGATGTTGGTACCGATCGATACGCCTATCGATCTTTGGAATCGAGCAGACGATATTTCGATTCTTCTGATGATTCTGATTCATCGGATGAGTCTCCTGAAGTATCTATCACCCTTCCTGAGGAGCCCTCTTCTCCAAAAAGGAGAATGTCTCCTCCAGAGGATTTGTCCTTTCAAGACTTCATAATAGAAGTAGCTAAAGGACTCTCTATTTCAGTAACCTCTGAAAAAGAACCTAGAGCAAAAAAATTAGATATTTTGGGATACTTTAAGGTTCCCAGAGAGGCAGTCACCTTGCCAATTCATGAAATTCTTCAAGAACATTTGATTGAATTATGGGAGACTCCTCTCACCCTTTCTCCTCATTCTCGTAGATTGGACACTATGTACCGTGTCCCTCCTTCTCCTGGATTTCAAAAAACTCAGCTTCCTCACCACTTCATTGTGGTGCAGTCAGCTATTAAGAGGATAAAGAGTACCAAAAGACACTCTTCTACTCCTCCAGGAAGAGAATGCAGGACCTTGGAAGCTTTTGGTAGGAAAATCTTCCAAGCTAGCATGCTTATTGCCAGAATCAGTTCATATAGCCTTTATATGGGTATGTTTCTGAAGGAAGTTGCAGAAAAGTTGACAACTTTCTCCCTTTTATTCCAGAGGATAAAAGGGATGAGTTCCTTCTTTGGCTTAAGCATACTCAAGACATTTCAAAGTTTTCCAACAGGGCAGCCTTTGATTCTTTTGAAGGTGCCAGCAGAGCCTCAGCATTGCTATAGCTGCTCGTAGAATTGCTTGGCTCCAGGCTTCTGATCTAGAACCCTGGGTTCAAGATGGTTTAGGAAATCTGCCCTGTACAGGTGAAAATCTATTTGGCAAAGAGTGGCAGATAAAAGCCACTCAAATGGATGCAGAAAATGCTGCTCTGGATAGACTTTCTAAGTCTACCTCCACTCCAGCCAAGAAAAAATCTTTTAAAAAGTCTTTTTACAAAAAGGGCAGATTTCCTTCCACTTCTGTCAACAGTCTTCTACAGGTCGCTTTGCTACTAAGCATCAGCAACCTAAACAGGCCAGGCCTAAACCTGCAGGGGCTGCTACAACCCAGCAGTCCCAACCCCCTCAGGGTTTTTGACTTAATACTAGAGAACTTAAACTTTCTGGCTCTACAACAACCAGAGCCTCTCACCATTCCAGGAAGGTTAGCTCATTTTGCTCCCAGATGGGAGCAAATCACATCAGAGCAGTGGACCCTCTCTATCATAAGAGAGGGCTACAAACTTCATTTCTCAGACCTTCCTCCCTACACCATGGTGAGACACTTCAATTCTCCCATATCCCTCGACCTTCTGGATCAGGAGGTGACTACCCTTCTGGCCCAGAGGGCCATAGAAGCAGTTCCGCTTCTTCAACAAGGGTCAGGGTTTTACTCCCCTATTTTCTCATCCCAAAGAAAACAAGGGGATACAGACCCATTCTAGATCTCAGAGAATTGAACAAATTCCTTTGCAAGGAGAAGTTCAAGATGCTTTCTTTAGGCACTCTCCTTCCATGCCTGCAGAGTCAGGATTGGCTTTGTTCTCTAGATCTCAAGGATGCGTACACTCATACTCATCCATCCATCCCACAGAAAATTCCTACGTTTTCTGTTCCAGGGAAAACATTACCAATACAGAGTGCTTCCTTTCTGTCTAGCCTCTGCTCCAAGAGTGTTCACCAAATGCATGGCAATAGTTGCTGCATTTCTACTCACTCTGGGAATATTTGTCTTCCCATACCTGGACGACTGGCTCATCCGAGCTCCATCTCAGTCAGAAGCCCAAGTTTCCCTGGACCGCACCAGGCGCATTCTGCAGTATCTGGGACTTGTGGTAAACCTCCCAAAGTCTCAGCTCACCCCTACTCAGTCCCTAGAATTCATAGGGGCCTGGTTGGACACCACTACTGCAAGAGCCTACCTTCCTCAGGCTCGTTGCCAACGTCTAGTGCAGTTAGTCTCCCAGATTCAGTCAAAGAGCCACTTAACTGCCCGGGAGATGCTACAACTACTAGGCCACATGGCTTCCACAGTGCATGTGGTGCCCTATGCTCGCCTACACATGAGAGCAGCTCAATGGACTTTGTCCACACAGTGGACTCAAGCATCAGGAGCTCTCTCAGACCAAATAGCAACCTCCAAACGTCTCTTTTGGTCTCTCCAATGGTGGATGTCAACTCAAAATCTGTTGCTGGGGTCCCCCTTCCAACATGTGTTACCCCAAGCAACCCTCACAACAGATGCCTCCCAAACAGGTTGGGGAGCTCATCTACAAGACCTCTCCACCCAAGGCACTTGGTCCCCACAGGAGACCTCTCTTCATATCAACCACTTGGAACTTCGAGCAGTGTTCCTAGCTCTCAAGGTCTTTCATACCCTTCTCAGCTACAAGACCGTCCTCATTCATACGGACAATCAAGTAGCCATGTTTTACATAAACAAGCAAGGAGGAACTGGCTCTCTTTCGCTTTGCAACGAAGCTCTAAGATTATGGGTCTTCGCCAGAGAGCATCATATCCATCTCCTGGCAGTATACCTCCCAGGAATCCAAAACTCTTGGGCAGACAGACTCAATCGAGTTCTGCTTCCGCACGAATGGTCCCTGCACATGGATCAGGTACTCGGAATCTTCCAGGAATGGGGAACCCCAGACATAGACCTCTTTGCAAGTCCGTGGAATGCCAAACTTCCCTGGTTCTGTTCCAGAATTCCGTGTCAGGGAGCTCTGGCCAAGGATGCCTTCCTCCTTCATTGGGGTCAGCACTTCCTGTACGCCTTTCCACCCATTCCTTTGATTCCCAAGACTCTGTTCAAACTTCAGAGGGATCAAGGATCTATGATCCTCATAGCTCCACGTTGGCCACGCCAAGTGTGGTACCCTCTACTTCTGCATCTCTCCCAAGCCCCCTCCCTGGACTTGGGAGCTGCTCCAGACCTTCTGTCTCAAGAGGAGGGGACTTTGTGGCACCCAAACCCCAAGTCCCTTCACCTCAGAGCTTGGTTACTGAAGGCCTAGACCTTCAAGACTTCAATCTTTCTCAGCAAGTGAAGGATATCCTCCATGCTTCCAGAAAACCTTCCATTAGGCGTTCCTACGCTTTTAAGTGGAATGGATTTTCCATTTGGTGTTCTCAAAAGGGTCTTGACCCTTTGGCACTTCCCCTGACTTCTCTATTAGAATATCTCCTGCATCTCTCCAATGCAGGCCTTAAAACAAATTCAGTAAGGGTCCATTTGAGTGCTATTGCAGCATCACTTAAACTCCTCAATGGACAACCTATTTCCTCTCATCCTCTTATTGCAAGATTCATGAGAGGCCTAACTTTAACAAAACCTCCCATTCGACCTCCCCCGGTGGCATGGGACTTAAACTTGGTTCTTGGTCAGCTTATGAAGCCACCTTTTGAACCCTCAGCCACTACCTCCTTGAAATTTCTTTCCTGGAAGGTTTTTTTCCATATTGCAGTCACTTCTGCTCGCCGCATCAGTGAACTGCAGGCCTTAGTGGCTAATCCACCTTATACAAGGTTCCATCATGATAAGGTAGTCCTTAGGACAAATCCTCACTTTATGCCTAAAGTGGTTTCACCTTTTCATCTTAATCAAGAGGTGTATTTACCTGTCTTTTTTCCAACTCCTCATGCATCCAGTGCAGAGAGGAACCTTCATACTCTAGAATGTAAAAGAGCTCTTGCTTTTTACTTGCACAGGACACAGCAACATAGAAAGTCTTCCCAGCTTTTTGTTGCTTTTGATTCTTCTCATTTAGGACTTCCAGTCTCTAAAAGAACACTGTCCAATTGGATTGCTCAGTGTATTTCTTTTGCTTTCCAGAATAAGAACCTTTCTCTGGAGGGCCATGTCACAGCTCACAATGTGAGGGCCATGGCCACCTCTGTGGCTCATCTTCATTCTGTCTCCATCGATCAGATCTGTCGAGCAGCCACCTGGGCCTCGGTTCATACCTTCACAGCCCATTACTGTTTGGACAAGGACTCCCGCCGGGATGCCTTGTTTGGTCAGGCTGTCTTCAAACACCTGTTCCATTCTTGAACAACTCCTGCCCTCCTTCCCTGAATGGATGCCTGAGATCCATAGGAAGACAAGGAACCCTTAAGGGTCTCATACCCTTGGGGATCTCCAGGGCATCTTAGCTAGGGAGTCCCTATATGTGAGGACTCATTCCTGCTTGTTCCTGGAGATAGCACAGTTACTTACCTGTAACAGGTGATCTCTGGTAACAGCAGGAATTAGTCCTCACAACCCTCCCATCTCCCCTAGGAGTTGTATCTCTCTCTTTCCTTTCCTCTCTCTCTCTATTGTCTCAGCTTTAAACTCGAACTGAGGAGAGTTGGTTAGGAAAGGTGGGAAGGCAGCGCGCAGGCGCTGTGGGATGCTCCCAAAAGCTTTCCTTTTTTGGGAAGCTGGGGAGCGTTCCCGCGCAGGCTCCTCCGGTACCGACGTACCCATATGTGAGGACTAATTCCTGCTGTTCCCAGAGATCACCTGTTACAGGTAAGTAACTGTGCTTTACGTCAGGTTACTCAGTTGTCCACTGATTTACCTATTCCTAAGTGTTGTTTTACCCCTTCCTCTGTCCCAGTAGGTAGGAAATGTCCTACCAAACTTTCTTCCCACAGGAGAAGAAGGTTTTATTCATCATTTGCCCATCATACAGATGTTCCCCAACAGGGGAAGCATCGTCCTGGTCTGAAGAATCCAACCTCTCACCATGCTCAGCAAACCCAGCACCTGCAGGGTTTCTGATCATTCATCATCAGATGCTTGTGACTCTTGGGGTTAGAATCTACAGTTGCTTCTTCTCAATAGAGGCAATCCACCGCTTTATTCTAACCTGTGATGCAGCGGACCCTCCTTTGGAGAGAAAAACAGTTCTGGATTCTGAAAGAAAAAGAAGTTGCCTGCAATATCCAGAGGATCCACCTAGAGGGAGCAGGAGAGTCAGGACAGAGACCACAGAACCACCCCTCTGTGGGCAGGACTTATGTTCCAAAAGCTCACATTTAAGGGGAGGCAAGCAAGAGTCAGGAGGAAGCTCATATGCTGGGAGCTTACCTGCAAAAAGCTCAGCTGCTAGAATCTCATCTGCCTGGAGATCCACTACTGGGGAAGCAGTGGAAGGATTACCTTCCTCAGCTGGGAGAGAACAAGCGGGAGCCTGTTCCAGAGAGAGATTGAGGACATGCTATGAAGGTACCAGAGCAAGATTGGGATCTAGTCCAAAAGCAAACCTGAGTAAAAAGACAGGCTGGGAGAGGAGAACCAGTCCTGTAAGCCAAAGGCTAGGCCGAGAAAGCCGAAGCCAAACCAGACCGGGCCCTGAAGCCCACAAGAGGGCAGGCCTCAAAGGCCTGAGGAGGAAAGACTGGGAGAGCAGAAGAAGAATACCTGAGAGCACTGATATGGAAGGCAGCAGCCAAGGTAGGCCTCCTGTCTCGCCCCAGAGAACCAAAAGAAAACCCAAAGGTAAAGCTTTTAATCTTTGCTATTGTTTGCCTAAAGCCAAGTTAAGATAAGAACCCTGGAAGGGAGAGTCTCTTTACCTAAAGCACAAGCCAAAGCCAAAGTTAAAAGACAGTTTGAACAAGGACAGAACTTTTAGAGGAAAGCATTATAAAGAAAATGTTTTTAAACCTCTAGAGGAAGAGATGCCAGTATGGTATTCCACCACACAGAACCGTAGGCCCAAACAAACTGCTAAGTCCTGGGGGGCGGTGAGCCCAACTCACATAAGGGACACCTATCTTGACTCTTCAGAGCAGTCAGAAGAGGCCATGCAGGTGGAATCTGTACATGAAGATCTTGATAGCCCTATGGAATGTGCATATTGTGCCGTGAGTGATATAGAGTCATTCCAGAGCTCTTTGGAGTAAAATGAAGCAATATTGTTTTGGTGGCTTTTATACTGTGAAGTTAACAGTTTTTTGTTTTTTTACCTCGTGCTTGCAAAAGCTGCTGTAAGCTTTTGTTTTGTTACGTCTACCAATGTGTTTATCCTATGTTCTGAACCCTTAGTGCAAAAAGGGAAAATAAAGCCTTTTTTCTTTTCCCTCCACTTTTGTGCAAGACTGTATTCTCTTTGGGAGTTGGCAACGAGGCTGGCACAAGGCACTGGCCCTTGACCCTTGCACCTGGCCAATCCCAATCACAAATATCTTAGTGGCCCCGGGCTCAGCCCTTCGGTGGAAGAACTACACCGCCACCAGGGGGTGCTGGTGCCGCGGAAGGGCGACAAACCCCTACACATGGATCTTTTTCCAAAAGATATCCATTTTTTCTATATTTTCTTTGAGCTGTCAGGAGGTTCATGCCTATAAGTCACAGGTTTCTCCTCTTTTTCCTTCCAGGGAAAGAGGTCTAACCACTATCAAATGATAGTTCCTGTGCCAGCATGTATTTTTCCTTTCTATAGACTTCCTACTTCGTAAGTCTTCTTCAGCTCCATTCTCTTCACCCTCTTACCAAGGTTTTTCCCCTGTAAGAGGGAATTACTTACTGGCACTTTCCAGTGCAGAGTTTACCTCCTCTGCTCAATCTTGCTTTGGGGCAGCTCATCAGACATGTCCAGAGTGTCCTACTCCTGTTCTTTCTGTTTTTGAACAGTAAGATTCTTTCTGCTGTCTTGCTAACAGCTGCCTATGCAGGAGCTTTAATGTTTGGACCACTGGTTCTTGTCCACAAACAACCAGATTGTCCTCCACTAACATTCTGTCTAGTCTTAGTAGTGGCTCCAAGTCAGTGCTTCATCTCTCTTGGAGATCATCTCACTACAAGCTTTCTAGATTGTCTTCTATTCTGCCATCTTCTTTTCGCTGAGTTTGGCAGCATAGTTGGCAGAGATACTGGCTCTCTAACAGCCAGTTCTATCTCCTCATTCTCCTGCATCATGCTCTCTGCAATCTACAGAGAAGCTTTCCACTATGGGCCCTTGCTAGAGAGCATGGGTTTTTTTTTCTCTAACAACTATCCTAGCTGGTTAGAAAAGGCTTTTCAGTCATGTCTCCCATGACTAGAAGGTTCTCCCTTCTTTTACTATCTCCTTTTTTGATATAAAGGACATAGGCCTTCTCTTAAGTGAAAGCTCAAGGAGTTGCCAGTTCCCTGCTTTGGTTCATAGTATTCACAATCGGGGATATGCTTGCCCTCATGGTAAGAACGCATGATACCTTTGCCCTTAAGCAGGTCAACATGGTATTTCATCTCTAGGCATCTTCTGTCTACTTACCATGCTAGAGTCCTGGAAGACTCGGGACTTGCTGGCTGCACTTTGACATTATCCTTTATTTTTCACGTAACAGTCCTGGTTATTTTTCCACTAACTAGCATTCTGCAGATCATGACCAGGAGGAATAGATTCTCTATATGTCTTCTCAAGTAGGTTCCACCTCCTTGTTATTAGATGAATCTTTCCTCTCCACATATCCTATGTGATCACTGTGCTGTAGGCATATCTCTGTTTAATTGCAGACACCCATATGTAGGCCTACATATCCATATTTATTTTTTGTGTGTATTTTATGCCCTGCCATATCTCACTATAGATATATTCTTATATGTCTGTCTATCTATCTATCTATCTATCTATATATATATCTATATATATCTATCTATCTATCTATCTATCTATCTATCTATATATATATATATATATATATATATATATATATATATATATATATATATATATACCTATCGAGATATTTTATTAGAGATAGATATGTATCCACATATTTATCTCACTGTCTATCCTCATATAGCTATATGATTCTGACAGAGGGGCTTTACCCATACCTATGCTATCTAGCAGGTTTGGGGTTCTACACACACAACCACTCCTGTGGTAGTCAACAATTTTTATTCCATAACCTAACGGTTTAGGTACCTCTGAAGCTCTCCGTGCCCAATATCTCTCCTAGCTTACCCCAGTTAGGAGAGACATTGTGGATCTTCAGTTAATTACAGGCTTAACGCCTCAGGCATTTGTCCTCTCTTTTTGGGATACAAGGAGTTCCCACACCTTTTCTCCCCACAAGGACTGTGCCTGTTTGTCCAAATCGGTTAGCCTTCTCTTTTTGCTCCTAAGAGTGACTCACTCTGCCTCCAAAAGAGCTAAGATTTTTCTCATAAAGCCTTCCGCCGAAGGCCCACCGTTTTTTGGACTACCCCAGTTTCCCTACTGGGGTTACCTGTTACCTTTCAAGATTCTGACCTCCACTGGTTTTCCTACAGGATTGTTACCTCCACTTACAGTGAGGTCCTCTTCAAGGTTCCTCTACTAGGTTTCCCAGTAGATTCATGAACCTCCATACTTCTCTGAAATCCTGTCAGGGGAGGTCCATATTGCAATATCCTTTGCAATATTATTGATGACCATCATCATCCACACATGGACTCCATCTCTGCAGTCCTATGCTAGGTTAGCTGTTCCACAGCATCCTTCTTTCTTCAACTCTTACCCTCCATCCTCAGGATGCCTGGTGATCTCCAGGAACAAGCAGGAATAAGTCCTCACATATGGGTACGTCGGTACCGACGGAGCCTGCGCGGGAAAGCTCCCCAGCTTCCTAGAATGGAAGCTTTTGGGACCTCCCACTGCACATGCGCACTGCCTTCCCGCCTTCCTGAACAGCTCTCCTCAGTTTCTCTTTTTCCGCGGAGCCAGCAGGTCGTGTATCCTGTCACCGCTGAAGAAATTGTAGTTTTTTGTTTTGTTTCTTTAGACCGCGTACCTGCCTTCCCATACCGATACCGGTATCGCCGGTCTTCCTTTTTCTTTCTTGAAAAATTATTTCTTTTCTTTTATTATTTTTCAGCACTTGGTCACTTCAGTTAGGCCTTCAGGCCTACTTGAATTCTCCACATGGAGAAGCCAGCCCCTGGATTTAAGAAGTGTACCAAGTGTACTGCTGTAATATCAGTCACAGACACCCATGAATGGTGTCTTAAATGTTTGGGGCCTGACCACTCCATTCCGGACTGCCCTTCCTGCTCCCAAATGTCTAAGCGTGGGCTGCAGAACCGGGCCAACAAATTCCATGTGCTGTTTGCTTCAGAGAATCCAACATCACAGTCATCCAGGTCATCATCCCCGGATGGATCTCAGGTAACCAAACCTTCTGTGGGCAAGTCCTCAAAGAGCAAATCTCCTTCAAAGCATCGAGAGGCTCTTAGTTTTGAGGACCCTGCCCCAGCCAAACAGCCCCGGCGGGAAGTCCTACCTTCCAAAATGCCAACACAGGGGCTACAGGTTGACATCGATGGCACGGCCTCGACAGATCACCTGTTGGACTGCTCTGGGGTACCGGCCCATACCGGTACCGACATCCAGGCAGCCGTGGCGTCTATGGGCAATACTGTCCAATCCATGCAGCAGGCCGTCATGGCTTTCATTAAAGCTGCAACGCCATCGGTACCGCTTCCAGCGGTTCCGGGCCCGGTTCCGGTATCGTCCGCCATGCCGGAACCCAGGCCTTCCTCTTCTAAACGCAAATCGGTACCGTATGGGCTTTCGCTCCATACCGCTTCCATACCCAGTACGCCCGATGTCGATACCGATCGGTATGCGTATCGTGCGTTGGAGGAAACTAGAGAATACACCGATTCCTCTGAGGATTTTGTCTCCTCTGATGAGTCTGCAGAGCTCTCCCTTGACCTTCCTGAGGAACCTTCTTCTCCAAAAAGGAGAATGTCTCCTCCAGAGGATTTGTCCTTTCAGGACTTTATTTTAGAAATGGCTAAAGGCCTTTCTATCACTACTTCCTCTGAAACGGAACCAAGGTCAAAAAGATTGGATATTTTAGGATACTCTAAGTCTCCTAAAGAAGCAGTTACTCTGCCTATCCATGAAATCCTTCAAGAACAATTGATGGATTTCTGGGAGAACCCTTTAACTCTGTCTCCTTATTCCCGTAGGTTGGACACCATGTATCGGGTCCCTCCTTCTCCTGGTTTTTCAGAAAACTCAATTGCCTCACCACTCCATTGTGGTAAAGTCTGCAATGAAAAAGATCAAGAGTACTAAAAGGCACTCTTCTACACCTCCAGGAAGGGAATGTAAGACACTAGACTCTTTTGGTAGGAAAATCTTCCAGGCTAGTATGCTTATAGCCAGGATTAATTCCTACAGCCTCTATATGGGCATGTTCCTAGGGGAACTTGCCAAGAAAGTACGGCATTTTGCCTCCTGTATCCCTGAGGATAAACAGGAGGACTTCCTTTCTGTTGTGAAACAACTTTTAGATGTTTCTAAGTTCTCCAACAGAGCTGCCTTTGATTCCTTCGAAGGAGCCAGCAGAGCTTCTGGCATTGCTATTGCAGCCAGACGCCTGGCTTGGCTCCAGGCTTCTGATCTGGAACCCTGGGTTCTAGATGGCTTACGGAATCTGCCCTGTACAGGTGAGAACTTATTCGGTGCAGAGTGGCAAGTTAAGGCCACTCAAATGGACGCTGAAAATGCCACCTTAGAGAGACTTTCTAAGTCCACTTCTACTCCCACTAAGAAGAAGTCTTTCAAGAGGCCTTATTATAAGAAGGCCAGATATGCTTCCAATACTGGCCAGCAATCTTCTCAACCTCGTTTTGCGGCTAAACGTCAGCAAACGAAACAAGCAAGAGCAAAGCCGGCAGCAGCTACTGCAGCTCAACAGGCTCCACCCCCTCAGGGGTTTTGACTTGCCCCTAGAGAACTTGCCATTCCTGGTTCTGGACCAACCAGAACCTCTCACCATACCTGGAAGGTTAGCTCACTTTGCTCCCAGATGGGAACAAATCACAACAGAGCAATGGACCCTCTCTATCATCCGAGAGGGTTACAAACTTCATTTCTCCAACCTTCCTCCTCATCACATGGTGAGACCCTTCAATTCTCCATCTCCTCTCCTAGCCCTGTTGGATCAGGAGATCTCTTCGCTGCTTGCCCAAGGGGCCATAGAAGAGGTTCCTCTTCATCAACAAGGGTCAGGTTTCTACTCCCCCTATTTTCTCATTCCAAAGAAGACAGGAGGATTCAGACCAATCCTAGATCTGAGAGAATTGAACAAATTTCTGTACAAGGAGAAATTCAAAATGCTCTCTCTGGGCATTCTCCTTCCATACCTTCAGAGTCAGGACTGGCTTTGTTCTCTAGACCTGCAGGATGCGTATACACATCTACTCATCCATCCATCCCACAGAAAATATCTTCGCTTTCTGTTCAAGGGAAGTCATTACCAATACAGAGTACTTCCCTTCGGTCTCGCCTCTGCCCCAAGAGTCTTTACCAAATGCATGGCAGTCGTAGCCACATTTCTCAGAAGCATGGGAATTTTCGTATTCCCATATCTGGACGACTGGCTCATTCGAGCTCCAACTCAGTCGCAGGCCCAGATTTCCCTAGACCGCACAAGGAGCCTTCTGCAGTATCTGGGACTGGTGGTAAACCTTCCCAAGTCTCAACTCAGCCCTACTCAGTCTCTAGAATTCATAGGGGCCCAGTTGGACACCACCACTGCAAGAGCCTACCTTCCACTGGTTCGGGGTCAGCGTCTGCTGAGCTTGGCCTCCCAAGCCCAGTCCAGTACTCACTTGACAGCCAGGGAAATGCTACGCCTCCTGGGCCATATGGCCTCCACAGTACATGTGGTGCCCTACGCTCGTCTTCATATGAGAGCAGCTCAATGGACCCTGGCCACCCAGTGGACTCAGGCGTCGGGAGCACTCTCAGACCAAATACAAATCTCAAACCGTCTGTCTTGGTCCCTCCATTGGTGGATATCCACCAAGAATCTGTTGTTGGGGGCTCCCTTTCAGCCCTTGCTACCCCAAGCAACCCTCACAACAGATGCCTCCCAATTGGGGTGGGGAGCCCATCTGCTAACTCTCTCCACTCAGGGCACTTGGTCTCCACAGGAGGCCACCCTTCATATCAACCTCCTGGAACTGCGAGCAATTCACCTTGCCCTCAAGGTCTTCCATACCCTCCTTGCCAACCTGACTGTCCTGGTTCAAACAGACAATCAGGTGGCCATGTTTTACATAAACAAACAAGGAGGGACGGGCTCTCTGTCGCTTTGCAACGAAGCTCTCAGATTATGGGCCTTCGCCAGAGAGCACCAAATTCATCTGCTAGCAGTGTACCTTCCAGGAGTTCAAAACACTCGAGCAGACAGGCTCAGTCGAGTTCTGCTGCCACACGAGTGGTCCCTACACGTGGACCAGATAACCAGAATCTTTCAGGAATGGGGGACCCCGGACATAGACCTCTTTGCAAGTCCGTGGAATGCCAAACTTCCCCGGTTCTGTTCCAGGACTCCGTGTCAGGAAGCTCAGGCCACGGACGCCTTTCTCCTCCATTGGGGTCAGGCGTTCCTATATGCCTTTCCACCCATTCCGCTGATTCCCAAGACTCTGTTCAAACTCCAGAGAGATCACGGCTCTATGATCCTCATAGCTCCACGCTGGCCACGCCAAGTGTGGTTCCCTCTGCTTCTACAGCTCTCCCAGGGATCCTCCCTGGACTTAGGAGCTGCACCAGACCTTCTGTCTCAGGAGGACGGGACTTTGTGGCACCCAAACCCCAAATCCCTACATCTCCGAGCTTGGTTACTGAAGGCTTACGTCTTCAAGACTTTAATCTTTCTCAACCTGTGAAAGATGTCCTTCATGCCTCTAGGAAACCTTCCACGAGGCGGTCTTATGCTTTCAAATGGAAACGTTTTTCCATTTGGTGTGCTCAGCAGGGCCTTGACCCTCTGGCACTTCCTTTGAATTCCCTCTTAGACTATCTCCTGCATCTTTCCAATGCAGGCCTTAAGACGAATTCTGTAAGAGTCCATTTAAGTGCTATTTCAGCATCCCTGAAACCTGTAAATGGACAACCTATCTCCTCTCACCCTCTTGTTGCAAGATTCATGAGAGGCCTGACCCTCACTAAACCTCCCATCAGACCCCCCCCCGGTCGCATGGGATTTGAATCTAGTGCTTGGTCAGCTTATGAAGCCACCTTTTGAGCCGTTATTTTCTACCTCCTTGAAATTTCTTTCCTGGAAGGTACTATTCCTAATTGCAGTCACTTCCGCTCGTCGCATCAGCGAACTGCAAGCTCTAGTGGCTAATCCACCTTATACAAGATTTCATC
Source organism: Ichthyophis bannanicus (assembly GCA_033557465.1). Classification (NCBI taxonomy): domain Eukaryota; kingdom Metazoa; phylum Chordata; class Amphibia; order Gymnophiona; family Ichthyophiidae; genus Ichthyophis; species Ichthyophis bannanicus. The sequence continues at coordinate 258,743,873 of CM066033.1, forward strand.
ATGATAAGGTGGTCCTTAGGACGAATCCCCACTTTATCCCTAAAGTGGTCTCGCCTTTTCATGCCTCCAGTGCAGAGAGGAGGCTTCATACTCTGGATTATAAAAGAGCTCTAGCCTTTTACCTTAATAGGACTCAGCCACATCGAAAGTCTTCTCAACTTTTCGTGGCTTTTGATCCTTCACATTTGGGACTTCCAGTCTCCAAGCGTACACTTTCCAATTGGATTGCTCAGTGTATTTCCTTTGCTTACCAGAGTAAAAACATTTCTCTGGAAGGCCATGTCACAGCTCACAATGTGAGAGCCATGGCAACTTCTATGGCTCATCTGCACTCTGTTTCCATTGATCAGATCTGTCGAGCCGCTACCTGGGCCTCGGTTCATACCTTCACAGCCCATTACTGTTTGGACAAGGACTCCCGCCGGGATGCCTTGTTTGGCCAGGCTGTCCTCAAACACCTGTTCCATTCTTAGACAACTCCTGCCCACCTTCCCAGGATGGATGCCTGAGATCCATACGAAGATGGCGAACCTTGACAGGGGATCCCACGCATCTAAGCTAGGGAGTCCCCATATGTGAGGACTTATTCCTGCTTGTTCCTGGAGATAGCACAGTTACTTACCTGTAACAGGTGATCTCTGGGAACAGCAGGAATTAGTCCTCACAACCCACCCACCTCCCCTAGGAGTTGTATCTTTTATCTATCTATCTTCCTGTCCTCTCTCTCTATTGACTCAGCTATAAACTCGAAACTGAGGAGAGCTGTTCAGGAAGGCGGGAAGGCAGTGCGCATGTGCAGTGGGAGGTCCCAAAAGCTTCCATTCTAGGAAGCTGGGGAGCTTTCCCGCGCAGGCTCAGTCGGTACCGACGTACCCATATGTGAGGACTAATTCCTGCTGTTCCCAGAGATCACCTGTTACAGGTAAGTAACTGTGCTTTCTGGAAGATAGCATGTTCCAGCCTATGACATGCTGGGACTCCAGGCATCTCAGCTTGGGAGTCCCCATATGTGAAGACTCATTCCTTCTTGTTCCTGGAGATAGCACAGTTACTTACCTGTAACAGGTGATCTCTGGGAACAGCAGGAATAAGTCTTCACAACCCTCCCACCTCCCCAGGAGTTGTATCTCTATCTTTCCTTTCCTCTCTCTCTCTCTTTGTCTCAGCTTTAAAACTTAACTGAGGAGAGGCAGTCGGGAAAGGCGGGAAGGCAGCACGCAGGCGTGCTGGGATGCTTCCAAAAGCTCTTGATTGGACGCTGGGAAGCGTTCCCGCGCAGACTCCGTCGGTACCGACGTACCCATATGTGAAGACTTATTCCTGCTGTTCCCAGAGATCACCTGTTACAGGTAAGTAACTGTGCTTTCTCTGGAGACAGCAGGAATTAATCCTCACAACTCGCCCTCCTTCCCGTGGATTTGTTTTTCTTTTAATTCTTGATTAAGCTATGTCATCATACTGAGGTAAGATGGCACTTTGGCGGGGGGGGGGGGGGAGGTAATCGCACATGCACAGCCTAACTCCCAAAGACTTTCTTTGAAAGCTGGGGAGTGATTACCGTGTGGTCTTCGTCAGTGCCTACGTCGCCTGTATATGAGAACTGATTCCTGCTGGCCCCAGAGAACACCTGTTACAGATGAGTAACTAAACTTTTTATTTGTTCATTGTTGTACTACATGTAGAATCCAGGATCTCAAAGATGCAAATTTGCCAAAGCTGACATTCTCCAATTAATTCAAAATAAAATACTTTCTACCTTTGTTGTCTGAACGTTCTACTTTTTCAGTTGTGTGAGTCCAAGTCTCCATTTTCTGCTTCCTTCTGCCTGTTTCCTCTCTACTTTTTTTTCAGGGTGTGCTACCCATTTAACCTTTCCTCTCCCTTCCAATTTTTTTTCTTTCCTCCCTTACATCTGTCTCCAACATTGATCCTTTCCCTTTCATTTCTTTCTTTCATGCTTATGCACTGAAATTGTATACTCCTCATTTTCCACTCCCCGGTCTCCTCCTTTTTACCTTTTAGTATCCTCTGATCTCCTTCCCAGATAATCTCCCCACGCTTACCCTCTCTGTAGCTCTCCTATTCACCGTTTCACTCCTTCTCTAGTTTCTCATTACATTCTTTCTTTCACTCTTCCTCCTCTGACTTGCACCCTCTGTATGTGTTCCCTTCCCAGACCTTATCCATTTTTCTCTCATTCCTTCACCAGTCTCAGTGCTTTCCCTATCAGCCATTCTTTACAAACCCTTTCTTCTGTCTGTAATCATCACCCAGTCTCCTACTGCCCCCTCTCTTTACCACCTCCTCAGCTTTTTTTCCAACCTTTTCTCACTCATTTCCTTGCCAGCCTATTCGCATGGCCTCTCCTACCATGTTCAGCATCTCCCTTCCCCCCCTCAGTCCAGCATTGTCATCTTTCCCCTTTCCCCCCCTCAGCCGAGCATTGTCACCTTTTCCCTTCCTTCCTCCCAATTCAGCGTCTTCTCTCCTCCCCCTCAAGTCTAAAATCCCCTGTCAAAAATAGCAGCCATGCAAATCCTAGCTTTTTTTTTTTCCCCTTCTATCAGCGCAACATTCCTCCCTGGGTGGTTCTGCAGCCTGATGTTCTCATTAAATGCTTCACTTCCTGATCGTCCCTACAGTCTAGTCCCAGAATCTCTGGATTGTCAACCTCCTCCAGCAGCTTTGGAGACTGAGAAACTTCACTCTTGTGATGTCATCAGTATATAAGGGCTGGCACCACCTCCACACTCCAGTTTATCAGTCTCCAAAGCAGCTAGGAGAGGGGTGAGCCCAAGGGGTTTCAGGTCTCACTGGAGAAACAATTACGGAGAGTGCGAGGAAGAAGTACAAACTTAATTCTGGAAAGCTAGTTTACTATTCTGCCTTCAGCTTGGTGGGGGAGCTGCTTTCCGTGTGCCCTGAGGTCCTCTGCTCTTTTCTTTATTTGACTTTTTTTATTTTGCTTGTTATTTTATTTCTTTCTTCACCTCTGGGGGAGATCATGAGCCTGATTTAAACTTCGGGGGAGAGGACCAGCAGCTGGTTACCGTCCCGAATCAGAAGGGACAGGAACCGGCTCAGTGCTCAGCGCATGCAGAGGAGCTGCCTTCCAGCGCTTTGAGCTTGAGTGTACCGCCGCAGCGGTTCTTTTCAGGCAGTCTGGGGCTCCGCCTCGGAAAAAGAAGCTTAGGGGGCTAAGCAGCTGTTCGGCGGCAGCGCACCGGAAAAGCGCAACGCCGTGCGGGAAACGGTACAGAGGCTCCTTTGTCTCGGGGCAATTGTCCCGGTTCCTGCCAACCAGTTAGGTTGCGGTCGATACTCGATTTACTATGTGGTCCCGAAGAAAGAGGGGACTTGGCGTCCCATTCTAGATTTAAAAAGGCTGAACCGCTGTCTGCGTGTATCGCATTTTCGGATTGAAACTCTCAGGTCGGTCATTGTAGCGGTAAGGAAAGGAGAGTTTCTGACGTCCTTAGACCTATCGGAAGCGTATCTGCACATCCCGATATGACGGGAACATCAGAAATTCCTAAGGCTTACAGTTCCTATGGCACATTTTCAGTTTCGGGCGCTCCCTTTTGGCTTGGCAACGGCGCCGCACACTTTCACCAAGGTGATGGTGGTAGTAGCAGCGGCCTTGAGGAAAGAAGGAATTTTGGTTCACCCATATCTGGACAATTGGTTAATCAGGGCAAAGTCCAGGGCAGAGAGTGTTTCGGCTACGGCCTGGGTGATAGATCTGTTGCAAAGTCTTGGTTGGGTGATCAACGAAGCAAAGAGCAGGTTGGTCCCGTCTCAGGACCTGGAGTATTTAGGGGCGCGTTTCGACACCAGCATGGGTCAAGTGTTTCTGCCTCAGCAGCGGGTGCTGGGGCTCCGTCAATTGGTGCGGCGGTTTCTCAGCCGGCGGTGGCCCACGGCTTGGGATTATCTCCAGGTGTTAGGGACAATGGCGGCGACCTTGGAGTTGGTGCCGTGGGCGCGAGCCCACATGCGGCCGTTGCAGCGGGCTCTTTTAAGAAGGTGGTCGCATCAACGAGATTCGCTATCCCAGAAGTTGCCTTGTCCTCTTCAAACTCGTCGACAACTACGTTGGTGGCTGATGCCAGGGTATCTGGAGAAGGGGATGTCGCTGGAGGCGCCGGCATGGGTTTCTCTAACAACGGATGCCAGTCTAGTCGGCTGGGGAGCCCATTGTCAGGGTCACCTGGTGCAGGGCCAGTGGTCAGACCTGGAAAAGTCTTGGTCAATCAACAGGTTAGAGTTGCGGGCGGTGGCGCTAGCTCTGAGGGAGTTGCGCCCCCTCCTGCAGGGAAAGGCCATTCGGGTGTTCTCAGACAATGTGACAGCAGTGGCTTACGTAAATCGTCAAGGGGGCACCAGCAGCGTGGCGCTAGAGACCGAGGCGGAGAGTCTGTTCGAGTGGGCCGAGTCCCATCTGGTGGCCTTGTCCGCGGCGCATGTCGCGGGCGTGGAGAATGTCGAAGCCGATTTTCTCAGTCGGGTAAAGGTAAACCCCGGAGAGTGGGTGTTGCACCCGGAAGTCTTTGCGATGTTGGTGCGGCGCTGGGGGACACCATTGATGGATCTTATGGCGACCTTTCAGTCGGCAAAAGTCGATCGGTTCTTCAGCCGCAGAAAGGAGAGGATGTCGGAAGGATTGGACGCCCTCATTCAGAGGGCGCCAGAAGGGCAGCTACTGTATGTCTTCCCGCCATGGGTGTTGATTGGTCGGGTGATACAGCGCATAGAGCAGCACAGAGGACGCGTGATTCTAATTGCTCCAGATTGGCCGCGAAGGCCCTGGTACGCGGACCTGGTGCGCCTCTTGGAGGGGCAGCCCTGGAAACTGCCTCTTCGCACAGATCTGCTGACACAGGGGCCTCTCTCCATGCCTCAGGTGGATCGATTCTCGCTTACGGCCTGGCTCTTGAGCGGGCTCGGTTGAGAGCGTGGGGTTATTTTCCGGCGGTGATAGCTACTTTGCTCAAAGCTCGGCGGCGATCCACTTCCTTGGCTTACGTCAGGGTTTGACGCATCTTTGAGAATTGGTGTGCCGAGCGGGGATGTGTTCCGTTGAAGGCGACGGTTCCTCAGGTGTTATCCTTTTTGCAGGATGGCTTTCAAAAGGGATTGGCGGTGTCCTCTTTGAAGGTGCAGTTGGCGGCCTTGTCCTGTTATAGAGGAAAGGTGCAGGGCATCTCGCTTGGGTAGTCATGCAGATGTTAAGCATTTTTTGAGGGCGGTAAAACTCTTTCGGCCACCGCGACAGCAAACGGTTCCGGCTTGGGATCTGCCTTTGGTATTGGAGGCCTTAGGGAAGGCTCCTTTTGAGCCTTTAGCGGAGGCTTCGTTGAAAGATTTGACGCTGCAGGTGGTATTTTTGGTGGCGGTTGCTTCGGCAAGGCGCATTTCGGAGTTACAAGCTCTGTCGTGTCGGCCGCCCTTTCTGTCTTTCTTTGAGTCGAAGGTGGTGTTGAGACCCGTTCCGTCCGTCCTTGCCGAAAGTGGTTGGTTTTTCATATGAACCAAGTGGTATCGTTGCCTGTGTTTCGCAGCAAAGGTAAGGGGCAAGTGGCAGACCGTTTTCATCGCTTGGACGTTCGCCGGGCATTGAAGAAGTATGTTACTAGGACAGCATCCTTCCGTAAGTCCGACAGGCTTTTTGTGCTGTTTGCGGGGGCCCGAAAAGGAGAGGCGGCCTCTAAAGGTTCGATTGCCCGGTGGGTGAAAGAGGCCATCACTTCGGCTTATATTTTGAGGGGTCGGGCGATGCCGGACGGTTTGCGAGCTCATTCCACTAGGGCGCACGCTGCGTCTTGGGCGGAGTCTAAGCTGGTACCGGCAGTTGACATTTGTAAAGCGGCGACCTGGTCATCGCTGCATACCTTTGTGAAGCATTACCATCTGGATGTGCTGGCAGACAGAGACACCTGTTTTGGTTCAGCGGTACTTCAGGCCAGGCTACCAGGTCCCTCCTGTTGATGGGTTTTTACTGCTCTGGTACGTACCCATAGATTCCGGGACTAGACTGGAGGGACGATCAGGAAGATTAAATTAGACTTACCTGCTAATTGTAGTTCCTGGAGTAACTCCAGTCTAGTCCCGGGTCCCGCTCTGTCCTGCTGGTGCTCTGTGGCCTGAAGCAGGAGACCTATTACTGGTAAGCGTCATTTTTAATTATTCTGCAGGCGTGGTTTTCGTTGGGACAGGTTTTTGCCTGGAATTTTGGGGGAGGGGCCGGGCAGGAGAGCTCACGGCATACGTAGTTGCAGATTTTGTACATAGTTGGACCTGCGGGTCTTTATAGTATAGGGGGGCAGTTGTTTGCCTTTTCAATTTACTTCTTACTTGTTGCTCCGGTGAGTCTGCTTTGTCAGTAGGTAAACTGGAGTGTGGAGGTGGTGCCAGCCCTTATATACTGATGACATCACAAGAGTGAAGTTTCTCAGTCTCCAAAACTGCTGGAGGAGGTTGACAACCCAGAGATTCCGGGACTAGACTGGAGTTACTCCAGGAACTACAATTAGCAGGTAAGTCTAATTTAATCTTTTGGTGCACAGGGTCAGTCTTAAGGCAAAAGCGGTACACTGGAAGAGAAGCATTTACTGAGAAAAGTATACTTTGGCACAACCCGAGAAGGAACGCTGAGCTAAAAATAAAACCCATGTCTTCACTGTCCTTCCTGCCACTGCTCGTTGTAATTTGTCCATTTATCTTCTGCCATCCATTCTTGCCGCTACCCTGGAGTTAGTTTTAGTTCTCTTTGTGCTGCCGCACACCAGACTTGGTACACTTTTCTCCTCCTGCAGCATGTTTTTCCCCTGTCTCTGGAGTCTCATATTGCTGCCGCCGCCCCACTGGAGGTGCTGTCCTGTACCAAGTGCATGGCTTGCACAGTGGGTTGCATTGGCTCTGATGGGGTGGTATGTGCTCTGGAGGAGTGAAATGCATTCCCTTAAGCAAAGAGAGTGGGCAAAGTTCTCCTTCAATTGTTGTCCAGCAGGGGACAGAATAAAATAAAAGGAGCAAAGAAACCAGTGAAACAGCAGTGTGCAGTGTGTATAAATTATAACTAAATTAAATCATTCAGTTTAAGTTTTATTTTGCATAAAGAAAATTTAACACGATATGAGAAAATTAAATCATTGTACGGTGCATTTTAAGGCTTACAAATGTAACTTCTTTCTTAGTTGCTATATTCCTTGATCAGTATCTCCTGAATAAGTAAGTTTCTCCTCCTAGGAATCTTATATTTGTACAAATACTTTTCTTTAATATTTTCGCTTTGAAAAATAGACTTTTATTTAACACATGAACATAGTCTTTCATGTTTTCTCTTTTATCAACAGGTAGCTGAAAACTTTGTTCCTCCTCTGTTGGATGCTGTCCTTATTGATTACCAGAGAAATGTACCTGCTGCAAGGGAACCAGAAGTCCTTAGTACGATGGCTACCATTGTAAACAAACTGGGGGGACACATTACAGCTGAAATACCTCAGATATTTGATGCTGTTTTTGAATGCACATTAAATATGATAAACAAGGTAGATATAGTTTCAGTATTTACAATATGAAGTAGTTTGTTTGCAATGTTCTACTTGCACATAGAAAAAGAAAAGGCATCAAACCAACTGTATTGATATCTGTTTTCACGGGGCTAACTTTATACACGTATAACTAACATTCAAAAGCTATGCTCTTCATCAAGTTGTTCTCTGCTGATATCATCTATACTTTATTTATTGACTTTCTAAATATTGCAACAGAAATTGAAAGATCATGAAAAGTCCAGTGCTGCTTTAGATACAAAATTTAGAGGTAGGTACTGGCACGAAAGATAATTTGTAAACTGAGAGAGTGCAAACATCAGACTATTAAATGTATGTTAGCAAAAGTATGGATGTGCAGGCCAAAAATTTCCATTTAGTTTAGTTTCATTTTGCATGTCATTTACAAAATTTTTGGGATGTTGCTTAAATATATTTTCCTTTTCGCTTCTCCGGGCCAGTCCAGGGAAAGGTAGGGTTGTCAATCCCCCATAGTAACTGAGGACTGAAGGCTCCAAGCTTTTACTGTGAGGTGAAGCCACTCCCCCTTCAGGCAATCTGTCAGTCTTTCAGTCCTCAGTAACTATAGAGGATCGATTTTATCTTCTCCCTCAACATTGCTTGTAATTTTTATTTATTTTATTGATTGGCTCTAGCAGGGCTGATCCTTCCATAGTCCTTTCTTTTAATTCCTTTGGCAGGCTACTATGCCTTTAAGAGCTAGCTGAAGCAGGAACGGGCATTCTTTACACAGTGTGAGGTAGAGCCTGCCTCTTTCACTGTCCCGTTTCAAATTGCAGAGTGATACTGGGGGCCCCAGCTTTCTCCTCTTGCTCTACAGCTCATATTCCCTTCGGACAGCTGTTTCTCAGCACTACAGGGGCTCCGGTTCATTTTTTCAGACTCGGGTGAGTGTTTCAAAGCTTAATTGATTTTTTTTCCTCTGGCTTAGAACCGCGGGATCAGTGGCGATTTTGGCGGTTTTTTCTAGCGTTTCTCTCTTCTTGGCATTTGTTTTAGATTGCTGGGCTGTATTGTGCACTTTCAAAAAGGCTGTTTTAATGTCTGAAAAAGCTAATATTAATTTACCAGAGACTAGTTTAGTAGCAGAAAAGGCGGGAATGGCGGCCATTTTGACTGCACCGGGCAGTGCTCTAGCAGAGCATCAGAAGCCTCACAAACGTAAAACAAAGTCCTCTAAGGACACAATTCCTGCAGATAAGCCCTCTATTTCTTCTACTATGCCTCAGGAGCAGATGCTTTCATTTTTTTCACCTGAATTTATTCTAGCAATGCATAAAGCATTTCTTTTGCACTCAGCCTTCAGAGTTTCCTGCTGTTCCTGTTTCAGTCCCAGTTTCTCTCACGGTTCCAAGTGCTGAGGATCCAGGAGAAGGAACTTCTAATTCTCAGGGCTTAGTTACGGATCCGTTGTTATCGCAGGCATCTTTGCTTGTTCAGCAGGGAGATCCTGAAATCCTGTCAGACCCAGCTATGGATTTTGAAGCTGAGGATTTAGAGGATGGGGAGATAGCCTCGGGTCAGGACCCTAATATTTTTCGGGTTTTCCGCAAAGAGGAACTCTCTGCTCTAATTTCCCATTCTTTGTCAGCACTGCACCTACTTATGCCAGCACCCTCTCAGGAGCCTTTGGAGGATCCATTGCTGCAGGGTTTTAAGACGGAGCAGAAGTGTTTTCCCTTGCACCGAGTTATCAAACAAATGATTGATTCGGAGTGGCAGTGTCCGGAAGCTTCGCTGCGTGGCAGCCGAGCTTTGTCTCGCTTATACCCCCTGCCTCAGGAGGTAAAGGATTTATTTCGCATGCCAAAGGTGGATGCGATTATCTCCGCAGTGACCAAAAAGACTACCATTCCTGTGGAAGGCGCAGCAGCCCTTAAAGATTTACAAGATAGAAAATTGGAGATACTGCTAAAACAAGCTTTTGATTCTAGTGCTTTAGCGCTGCAGTCTGCTATTTGTGGAGCTTATGTATCTCGTGCTTCCATTCGTTGGTTACAGGTAGATACTTCCTCTGAGACTCCGTCTGCGGTTCCAGATGTCGCAAAATTGGAGTCTGCCGCGGCTTATACGGCAGATTCTTTTTATGACTTGCTGCGCATGGCGGCTAAAAACATGGCTTCACTAGTGGCGGCTAGACGATTTCTGTGGTTACGTAACTGGTCAGCAGATGTTTCCTCGAAGTTACGTCTTAGTAAATTGCCGTATCAAGGAAATTTGCTATTTGGTGAGGCCTTAGAAAAAATTGTGAAGGATTTGGGAGATTCTAAAGGCGGTCGTTTGCCTGAGGATAAGCCCAAGCCTACCCGATCGAATTCCAGTTTTCGCGGTTCCGGCCGAGACTCGCGTAGATTCCGGGGGGCACGTTTTGCACCTTATTCCAGAGGACGTGCCACCTTTCGAGGTCATTCCTTTCGTGGAGCCAGAGGTTTTAATAGATCCTATTTCGCAACCTCTCAGCCCGCGGGAAAAAAGCCACAATGAAGGTTTGCTGGTCCAGTCGCTACTGCCTGTGGGGGGTCGCCTTCAGCAATTTCTAGCGGCCTGGACCAACATTACTTCCGACAAATGGGTGTTAGAAATCATTCGGGAAGGATATGCTCTGGATTTCGCCAGCCCGTTGTTACCCGCTTTTATGATGTCTCTCTGTGCTCCGGGGGGAAAGCAACAGGCCATTTTGGTCACTCTCCATCGTCTGTTGCAGCTGAAAGCTATAGTACCAGTACCTCTAGACCAATACGGTTGCGGTCGATACTCGATTTATTTTGTGGTTCCCAAAACGGACGATTCTTTTCGTCCCGTTTTAGATCTCAAAGGGGTCAACCGTACTCTGCGGGTACCCCACTTTCGTATGGAAACATTGCGTACGGTTATTCGGGCGGTTCATCCGGGAGAGTTTCTCACGTCCATCGATCTCACGGAAGCTTATCTGCATATTCCTATCCGACCCTCACATCAGTGTTTTTTACGTTTTGCCCTTCCCGTCGGTCATTTCCAATTTCGGGCGATGCCGTTCAGTCTCGCTACAGCTCCACGTACCTTCACAAAGCTAATGGTAGTGGTGGCGGCGGCGCTTCGGAAGGAGGGTATCAGAGTTCATCCGTATCTCGACGATTGGTTGATCAGGGCCGATTCGAAGGAAGAGTCGGTACAGGCAACGGCTCGAGTTGTTCATCTTCTGGAACAACTGGGTTGGGTGCTAAATCAGAACAAGAGTCACTTGCTACCGGTGTTGCAACAGTTAACCTATCTCGGAGCGCTGTTCGATACCGCACAAGGAAAAGTCTTTTTAACCGAAGTTCGCGTGGAAAAGCTATTGCGACAAGTTCAGGCCTTTCTGAATTTAACGGCGCCGTCGGCATGGACATATTTACAACTGTTGGGTTCCATGGCGGCGGCGCTGGATCTGGTCCCGTGGGCCAGGGCTCACATGCGACCCTTACAGCAGGCGTTGCTCTCCCGCTGGTCCCCGCTACTTCATCCACTTTCTCAGCGGCTGCCCTACCCAGACGGGGTACGTCTCAGTCTACAATGGTGGTTGATTCGCGATCATCTCACCGCGGGGATTCCCTTGCAGGATCCGGCGTGGGTATTAGTCACCACGGATGCAAGCCTCTCCGGCTGGGGAGCTCATTGTCTGTCTCGCATTACTCAGGGGACTTGGTCCCCAGAAGAGAGCTCTTGGTCGATCAACAGACTCGAACTTCGAGCGGCTCACTTGGCTCTGCTTCGCTTCGCTTCATTACTCAAAGGAACGGCGGTCAAGATATTCTCCGACAATGCGGTGACGGTCTCGTATATCAATCGGCAGGGCGGAACGAGGATTCCTTCTCTTCTTTCCGAATGTCAGCAGTTGATGGAATGGGCGGAAAGCAATCTCTTGGCTCTATCGGCGGCGCATGTGGCGGGCAAGGAAAATGTTCAGGCGGATTATCTCAGCAGACATATTCTCGATCCCGGGGAATGGGAATTGAATGCGGCCTTGTTTCACCAGTTGACTTTGCGTTGGGGTCAGCCAGTGATGGATCTCATGGCCACCTTCAGCAATGCCAAAGCCAGCCGATTCTTCAGCAGACGCAGGGAACATATGTCAGAGGGCCTCGATGCTCTTGTACAACCATGGCCCCTCGGCAGTCTGCTGTATGTTTTTCCCCCTTGGCCGATGTTAAGTCGAGTTATACAGCGCATAGCACAACACCGTGGCCAGGTGATTCTCATTGCTCCCGATTGGCCTCGTCGTCCTTGGTATGCCGATCTCGTCCGTCTTCTAGTAGCTCCGCCATGGCCTCTTCCCCTCAGAATCAATCAACTACATCAGGGACCAATTCTCATGCCACGGGTGGATCGCTTCTTGCTTACGGCATGGCTCTTGAAAGGTCTCGCTTGTTAAGCAAGGGTTATGCAGATTCTGTAGTAGACACTTTGCTTCGGTCTAAGAGGCCTGGAACTTCTTTAATATATGTTAGAGTCTGGAGGCTCTTTGAAACTTGGTGTTCTCGGAGACAGGTGTCTCCAATGGCTGCTACTATTCCTCATCTTCTCAATTTTCTACAGCAGGGTTTAGATAAAGGTTTAGCTCTTAATACCCTGAAAGTGCATGTTGCGGCGTTATCCTGTTTTAGAGGATTAATTGGCCGACGTCGTTTGGCGGCACATCCGGATGTGCAGCGTTTTCTACGAGCAACCAAACTTATTCATCCTCCACGTCGTCAACTTGTGCCTCCTTGGGATTTGAATGTGGTGTTGGTCGCGTTGTCGCGATCGCCCTTATCGTCTCTCTGTGCTAAACAGATCCGAGAGTGTTCTTGGAAAACAGCCTTTCTTGTGGCCATTTGCTCTGCAAGACGAATTGCGGATTTGCAGGCGTTGTCTTGCAGAGAACCTTATCTGCAATTTCTGCCCGAAAGAGTCATGCTACGCACTGTTCCTTCTTTTTTACCCAAAGTAGTGTCTGTCTTCCATGTTAACCAGTCAGTGGTTTTACCAGTATTTTCTGAGCGCGACCATTCCCCTATGGACAAGGCGCTGAAACACTTAGATCTTAGTCGGGTGTTGAAGACGTACCTTAAACTCTCTCAACCGTTTCGTAAGACTGACAGACTGTTTATTCAGTGGGCCGGTCCACGTAAGGGCCAAGCGGCATCTAAAGCTACGATTGCTTGTTGGGTGCGCTCCGCTATTACACTAGCTTACTCTGCCCGAGGGCTTTCACCACCTACAGGTCTTAAAGCTCATTCCACACGGTCCATGGCGGCTTCCTGGGCGGAATTGGCCTTTGTTTCCTCCAGTTGATATCTGCAGAGCGGCGACGTGGTCTTCCTTGCATTCTTTCACTAAACATTATCGTTTAGATGTTCAAGCCAGGGATGATGCCAGAGTGGGAGCATCAGCTCTTATCGCGGGTTTAGCGGGTCCCTCCCATTCTTAGGTACTGCTTTGGTACTGCCCTACCTTTCCCTGGACTGGCCCGGAGAAGCGAAAAGGAAGATGAAATTAGTCTTACCTGCTAATTGTCTTTCCTTGAGCTCTCTCCGGGCCAGTCCAGGGACCCTCCCTAACTGTTCTTTCGCTTGGCTTGATCTTTGTGAACATACACAGTATTCCATCCTATAAGCTCGCAGGAGATATCTGGGGCTTTTGGTTCACATTTACAACCTGCTTAGTAACCTTTCTAGATAACTAATATAAAAAAAAAAAAAAAAAAAAAGACATCTTGGTCTTGTTATTACTGTTTAAAGACTATGGAACGTTATCAGTTTTTCAAGGGTTAATCTGTTGTTTTTAGAATTTCTTTCTCTTTAGTTGCTTTGCCAGAAGGAGACTGACAGATTGCCTGAAGGGGGAGTGGCTTCACCTCACAGTAAAAGCTTGGAGCCTTCAGTCCTCAGTTACTATGGGGGATTGACAACCCTACCTTTCCCTGGACTGGCCCGGAGAGAGCTCAAGGAAAGACAATTAGCAGGTAAGACTAATTTCATCTTTTTCTTTTCAGGGGCAATGTTATTTCAAACGAATGCACATCCCCCTAATAAGTGCAATCTCCAGGAACAAGCAGGAATGAGTCTTCACATATGGGTACGTCGGTACCGACAGAGTCTGCGCGGGAACGCTTCCCAGCGTCCAATCAAAGAGCTTTTGGAAGCATCCCACCACGCCTGCGTGCTGCCTTCCCGCCTTGCCCAACTGCCTCTCCTCAGTTTTCGTTTTTCCGCGGAGCCGGCAGGACGTCCTCCTGTCACCGCAGAAAATTCTTGTTTTATTTCTTTATTTTCCTTGTGGTCGCGGCTGTCTTCCTGACGCCACCGGTACCGCCGGTGTTTTCTTTTCTTTTCTTTTCTTGTAAAATCTTCCTTTTTCAAGGAATATTTTTTCTTCATAGTGTCCCATGGTGTCTTAGGTCTTTTAGGCCTCTTCTTTTTCCTTCATGGAACCGCCAGCCACATTCTCCAAGAAATTTTCAAACTGTGGCGGTACAACTTTATTTTTAGACCCTCGAAGTCGGTGTCTAACCTGCTTGGGTCCTGACAACAGTTTGGTGAGAAGAGGTCTTCAATATCGAGGTTCCCTTGATACACGGTTTCCCTGCAGCTTCGGGGCACCATCCCCTTCTTCTACACAGGATCAGGTAACCCACAAACAGTCTGTTAAGACTAGCCAGCCCTCGAGTGGTAGGTCTCATGCACAGCATGTAGACCGCTCCGGCCTTGCCCTCGAGGGCCTACTGGCTTCAAAACCTCGGCGGGAGTCTTCGGTCTCAAAAGCCTTTCAGGGGTTTCAGGTTGTTCCTGGGGTTCACCCCTCCCAGAACATACCTGAGCCATGTCCGGTGGTGGCATCCGCTTCGAGCGGTACCGATACCCCGACCTCGGCACTGGTGTTGGATGAAACACTCCTCACCAGGCATGGTCATCTGGCGTCCTCGGTGCCTTCGGGACCGGTGGATACACTCCAGACTGACCTTTCATTATCGGTACCAGCACCGATACTACCACCGACGTCGGTACCCTCCAGAGGTGCATCAATAGCCTCACTTCCTTCGATGCCGAGTCTGGAATCGATCTCCAGTCTGGAGGACTGGGTACCGACTCGCCTTGGTACCGGCTCTCGGCGGTACCGAAGGCTCGGTTCCGATGATTCAGATCCGCAACTCTCAGTTCCCCCGAGGCCGATTGAGTTGCCACTAGCTGACCTTCATTCACCGGTATCAGACACAATACCGAAGTCGGTACCGATGTCCTCATTACCCTTACGGTCGGTGCCTTCCATGCTTCGCTTATTGATGCCGAGTTTAGAATCGCTCGCTAGTCTGGAAGACTTGGTACCAATACACTTTGGTACCGACACCGATCGATACCAGTGGCTCGGTACCGAGGATAGCACCCGGAGGTTTTCGGTTACCTCGGTACCAATTGAACTGTCACTGATGACTGCTCCGATGTCTTTGTCGGACTCAACTCCGACATCGATACCGGTATTGGCATCGGTACCGGTATCCACAGTACCATCGTGGCCAACTCGTACCATGCTTTTTTCAACAGGATCGCTCCCTTCTATGCCAAGCTTGGAGTCGATACCTGGCATGGACTGTGTGGTAATGACGGTCGCTGCTCCTGACAGCCAGTACCGGCGACCATCCTTTTAAGCATTCCACACTGCACTGTGCAGGATCTTCTATTCCTATATATCTGGATAGCTCTGTCAGTGCTCAGGCTAGTTCTAACCTGTCCAAGGGAAATTCCTGTTAGGAAACTCTGAAAAGAGGGTTCCCCCCTGGATATAGCAAGATCTCTTGCCATTCCTATCCCAGGACATGATCCTGCACAGGGCTCTCCTTCTACCAAAGCAAAGGAGAACATAATACTTCCTTTGCATCATTCCTTGCAGGATCTCCTTCTAGGAATGTGGGAAACACCTTTAAGGGTACCCCCACCTTCCAGAGCAACTGATCTCTTATATCAGGTGCCCCCTCTCCAGGGTTTCAAAAGACTCAACTTCCTCATCATTCCATAGTTGTGGAATCAGCAATGAGGCGGGTAAAGAGCAAGAAAAAGCACTCTTCTTATCCGCCAGGTTGTGAGTCTAAGACACTTGATGCCTTTGGACGTCAAACCTTCCAGACATCTATGCTTTCTGCTAGAATTCTCTCATATATTTTCTATATGAGTCTATCTCTTGAGGAGGTCACAAAGCAGTTACATGTTTTGACTCCTTCCCTTCCAGAGTCCAAGAGTGCAGACTATTCTTCACTGCTCAAGCATCTCCAGAATATCTCTTGGTTTCTTACTCGTGCTTCCCTAGACTCTTTTGAGTCTGTTAGCAGGACTTCTGCTATAACTATAGGGGCACGACGTAGAGCCTGGCTCCAAGCTTCAGACTTGGACAAATGGGCACAGCACAGACTGGGACATACTCCTTGCACTGGAGACAGTCTTTTCAACAAGGAGTCTTTACGTCAGGTTACTCAGTTCTCCACTGACTTACCTGTTCCTAGGGGCTGTTCTGCACCTTCTTCTGTCCCTGTAGGTAGGAAATGTCCTGCCAAACTTTCTTCCCATAGGAGACGAAGGTTTTATGCATCATCTGCCCATCATACAGATGTTCCCAAACAGGGGAAGCATCGTCCTGGTCTGCAGAGTTCAACCTCTCACCAGGCTCAGCACCCAGCGACCACAGGGTTTCTGATCAATCCATCAGATGCTTGTGACTCTTGGGATTAGAATCTGCAGTTGCTTCTTCTCAATAGAGGCAATCCACTGCTGTCATTCTAAATCCTAAACATGGTTCTCTTCCCGAAAGACATCCATTCTTTCTATGTTCTATGAGCTGTCAGGATGTTCATGCTTCTAGGTCACAGGGTTCTCCTCTTTTTCCTGCTAGGGAAAGAGGTCTATCCACTATCAAAAGATAGTTTCCTGTGCCAGCATGTCTTTTTTTCCTTTCTATAAACTTACTACTTTGTAAGTTTTCTTCAGCTCCATTCTCTTTACCCTCTTGCCAGGTTTTTCTTCTGTAAGAGCGGTATTGCTTCACTGGAGGGCTTTTTCTTCAGCCTCTCTAGTTTTCTTACTTTTCCAGTGCGGAGTTCTCTTCTCTGAGTTGACTCCTCTTTTTCAATCTTGCTTTGAAGCAGTTCATCAGACACATCCAGAGTTTTCTACTCTTGTTTTGTCTGTTCTTTCTGTTTTTAAACAGTACCATTCTTCTACTGTCTGGCAAGCAGCTGCCAATGCAGGAGCCTTAATGTTTGGACCACTGGTTCTTGTCCACCAGCAACCAGATTTGTCCTCCACTAACATTCTGTCTGGTCTTAGTAGTGGCTCCAAGTCAATGCTGTCATCTGTCTTGGAAATTTTTTCACTACAAGCTTGTTGGATTGTCTTCTCTTTCTGCCATCTCCATTCCCCTGGGTTTGGCAGCATAGTTGACATAGGTACTGGCTCTCCTGCAGCCAGTTCTATCTCCTCATTCTCCTGCATCATGCTCTCTGCAATTCTACAGAGAAGCTTTCCACTATGGGCCCTTGCTAGAGAGCATGGGGGGGGGTTTCTCCAACAGCTATACTAGATGGTTGAAAAAGGCTTTTTCAATCATGTCTCCCATGACTAGAAAAGTTCTCCTTTTTAATATAAAGGACATAGGCCTCCTCTTACGTGAAAGCTTAAGGAGTTGCTAATTCCCTACTTTGGTCCATAGTATTTCCAATAGGGAATATGTTTTCTCCTTCCAGCTCGTCCTCATGGTAAGAACGCATGATACCTTTTTGCCCTTAAGCAGGTCAGCATGGTATCTCATTCCTATGCGTCTTCTGTTCACTTACCATGCTAGAGTTCCAGAATACTCGGGACTTGCTGGCTGCAGACTGATATCATCCTCTGTTTTTCACGTAACCATCCTGGTTATTCTACTACCTAGCATCCCTGTAGCCATAACCAGTGGGAATTGATTCTCTATATATCTTCTCAAGTAGGTTCCACCTTCTTGTTATTAGATGAATCTTTCCTCTCCACATTCTCCTATGTGAATACCTTTTTGTAGGCATATCTCTGTCTGCTTCATTGCAGACTTCCATATAGAGGCCTATATATTCATACCTATAGCACACATCTTACAGATTTCTATGTCTATCATTTGTGTATATTTTATGCCCTTCATATCTCACTATAGATATATTCTCATATATCTATATGTTTTATATATGTATATATATGTATATCTATATGTATCTGTCGAGATATTTTACTATCGGTAGATATGTATTCTGCTTTATCTACCTGACTGTCGAGGCTCATATAGCTATATGATTCTGACAGATGGGCTTTACCCATACTTATGCTATCCAGCATGTTTTGGGGTCCTACACTTACAACCACTTTGGTGGTAGTTAACACCTACCATAACCTTAAGGTTAGGTACCTCTGAAGCTCTCCATGTTCCAATATCTCTCCCAGCTGACTTCAGTTAGGAGAGATATTGCGGATCTTCAGCTAATCACAGGCTCTACCGCCTCCGGCGTTTGTCCTTTCTTTTGGGATACAAGGGGTTCCCATACCCTTTCTCCCCACAAGGACTGGGCCTGTTTGTCCAAATCGGTTAGCCTTTCTCTTTTTGTTCCTAAGAGTGAGCCACTCTGCCGCCAAAAGAGTTCGGCTTTTATCATTAAGCCTTCCGCTGAAGGCCCACCATTTTTGTACTACCCCAGTTTTTCCTACTGGGGTTACCTGTTACCTTTCAGGATTCTGACCTCCATTGCTTTTCCTACAGGTTTACCTCCTCCACTTACAGTGAGGTCCTTCTCGAGGTTCCTCTACTGGGTTCCCCAGTAGATCCCATAAACCTCCATACTTCTCTGAAGTCCTGTTAGGGGAGGTCCATATTGCAATATTTTTTCTTTGCAATATCATTGATGACAATTATCATCCACACATGGACTCCTTGTCTGCAATCCTATGCTAGGTTGACTGTTCCACAGCACCTTTCTCTCTTCAACTCCTACCCTCCATCCTCAGGATGCCTGGTGTTGTGGGGGATAGCATGTTCCAACCTATGACATGCTGGGACTCCAGGCATCTCAGCCTGGGAGTCCCCATATGTGAAGACTCATTCCTGCTTGTTCCTGGAGATAGCACAGTTACTTACCTGTAACAGGTGATCTCTGGGAACAGCAGGAATAAGTCTTCACAACCCACCCACCTCCCCAGGAGTTGTATCTCTATCTATCTTTCCTCTCTCTCTCTTTGTCTCAGCTTTAAAACTTAACTGAGGAGAGGCAGTTGGGAAAGGCGGGAAGGCAGCACGCAGGAGTGGTGGGATGCTTCCAAAAGCTCTTTGGACGCTGGGAAGCGTTCCCGCGCAGACTCCGTCGGTACCGACGTACCCATATGTGAAGACTTATTCCTGCTGTTCCCAGAGATCACCTGTTACAGGTAAGTAACTGTGCTTTCTCTGTAGACAAGCAGGATAAGTGCTCACATATGGGTGACTCCGTCAGTGGAGCCCCATGCAAGAACATCTCTCAGCTCTTTCTAGAAGCTTTGCGAGCAGTTCCTCCCGCACATGCATGCGTATTCCTGCCTGCTGCCACTGCACCTCATCTCTTCTGTCTTTCATCTTTCACAGAGTCCTCCCAGATATTAGAGCTAAAACAACTATGTGACGTTTAAGAAGGTGCCTAAAAGGAGGTCACATGATGCAGTGAGCCAGAAAAATGCCTCTTTCTCGGCTTCAGGGCAATTCGCCTGTTAACCTTGTAAATTTCAGCATTTAGAACCCCCCCAGGGCTCACCCATTATCTACCCGCTTTGCCGAAGAGGCTGCTGCTAAAATCACCTAATTCCAATTGAAATCCACCAGATGGTGGCGAAAGTAACACAAAAAAAAGCAGCAGCCCCGAATCTAAGATAGTGGGATCCATCTCGTCGAGGGAGAGAGAGGTGGATATGGCGGGTCAGGTGGCGGAGGTCTCTCAGGCTGTAGTCACTGCTCTGGAAGACCAATTGCAGGGCCTTTCTGATCAACTAGCACAGGTAGCCCAGGCCATCTCAGAGTTTAGGGGAAGATTGACACAGGCTGAACAGCGCATATCCAACACACAGGATGTGCAGCAGGCCCAATCCCAAACCCTTCAGAAACTCGAGGCACTCCTTAGTTCTCCAGGACCAAGCAGGAAGTCAGTCCTCACATATGGGTGACATCGGCGCCAACGGAGCCCTCGTGCGGAGCATTTCCCCAGCTTTCAAAGAAAGCCTTTGGGAATTGCAGCGCGCATGCGCGGTCCTCTTCCCGCCCAAGGGTACCATCTTGCTCAGTCTTCATTTTTCCGCGGAGCCCGACGGACTTAGTTCGTTTTTCCCCGAGGAAAAAGTTGATTTTCTCTGTTTTTCTCTTTTCTTCTCCGGTTTGACGCCAGATCCTTTTCCCGCTCGGACCGATACGCCGGTATCGAGTCCTTTTCTCTCTTTTTCAGTTTTTGTCCTTTGTGACTGGCGTTCGCGCCTTTTTTCTTTTTTCCCTGGCAGACCGGACTTTTGACCTAGCAGGGGCCCTTTTTCCCCCGATGGCTGCCAGCGGGTTTAAGAAATGTGATCGGTGTAAGAAACT
Source organism: Ichthyophis bannanicus (assembly GCA_033557465.1). Classification (NCBI taxonomy): domain Eukaryota; kingdom Metazoa; phylum Chordata; class Amphibia; order Gymnophiona; family Ichthyophiidae; genus Ichthyophis; species Ichthyophis bannanicus. The sequence continues at coordinate 258,764,044 of CM066033.1, forward strand.
TATGTCTCTTACTGACACCCATGACTGCTGCCTCCGTTGCCTCGGACCCGATCATGACCCGATGATATGTGGTCCGTGTGGCAAAATGTCCTCGAAGGCGTTGAGGAGTCGGCAGCACCAGAGGGATCGAATTTTTTCTGACTCCGCGTCCGGCCGGGCCCGGACCTCGTCAGAGGCCTCGACGTCTCGGGACTCCGGCCCCGAGCAGCGTCGGGGTTCCTCTGAGCGGGGGTCTCCTTCGCGGGAACATCGCAGGAAGAAGAAACCCACGAGGGCGTCGTCGGTGGACTCTCCTGGTTCCTCGAGGGCCAGGTCGCATAGCCCCGATAGCCGTCCCGGGTCTTCGGAGTCGGAGAGGCCTGCCAAGCATCCTCGTGTTGAGATGGAGTCTCCTGGACACGTAAGTGCTGTTGTCCTCGTTGACTCTCCTCCGAGGGAGCCGAAGTGGGGCCCGACGCCGTCGGGGCCCGAGTCGGTGGCTGCTGGGTCTCCTGAGCTCGGACTCAGGTTGACGGCCTTGGAGAGTAGCTTCGCTGCCTTCATGGAACAGCAGCGGGCATTGATCGCTGGTCTCACTGGTGCATCTGCCCTGACCACCGGGACCTCGACGTCCAAGTCGACCCAGGAGGCCGAGCCGATCCTCGAGTCCATGCGGTCTCGAGTCGATCCTTGGCCACGGTCTCCCTCGACCTCCCGTTCGGGGCCGATGTCGTCAACGCTGATACCCTTGGCGTCGGGGCGGAGGGCATCGGTGCCCGACCGGAGCCACTTGATTCCTCCTCCGAGGAATCAGGCTGGGAGACTGAGGACGAAGAGTCACCCGACACTCATCGGACTCGGTCTGTCCCATCGGACTCGCCCGAGTCCGAACCTCGGAGACGGTCCCCACTGGAGGATACCCGGTTCTCGGACTTCGTGCGGGATATGGCCAAGGCCTTGGCCTTCCCCGCGGATCCCGAGGAGGAGCCTCGAGCCGAGGAGCTTGAGGCCCTCCAGTATGACTCTCCCCCGAAGGAGGCCTTTACTGTTCCATTTCCTCCGATGCTGGAGTGGCTACGCTTCCGCATGTGGGAGACCCCGGCTTCGACGCCGGTGTTAAGCAAGCAGGTCGATTCCATTTATCGAGTCCGCAAGAGCCCCGGGTTCCAAAAGGCACAATTACCGCACCACTCCATGGTTGTGGAATCAGCCATGCATCGACTGAAAAGTCAGAAGATGCTCTCCTCGGTGCCTCCCGGCCGGGAGGCCCGGAACCTGGCTGCCCTCGGTAAGAAGTGCTTCCAGGGCTCTATGCTTGCTTGCCGTGTCCAGAAATATCAGCTCTACATGGGCATGTACCTTCGGGACCTGGCAAAGGAGATTGCCGGGTTTTCTGCTGGTCTCTCCGAGGAACCTTTGCAGAGGTTCCAGGCCTTGTCCACCGGTATTCGAGAGTGCTCGAAGTTTATCTTTCGAGCAGCCTACGATGGCTTCGAGGCTTCGGCCCGAGTAGCCGGGGCCAGCATCGGTGCCCGCCGACAGGCTTGACTACAGTCATCCGACCTCGAGCCATGGGTCCAGGACAAGTTGGTCGATGTCCCCTGCCGAGGTGAAAACCTCTTTGGCAAACCCATGGCTGAAAAGGCTGCAGAACCCGAGACTCTGACCAGGACTAGGCTTTCCATGAAAACCTCTGCCCCTTCTCAGAAAAAGAAGGGCTCGGGAAAAAGGACCTTTTACCCGAGGAAGTCATCTGCCTACAAACAATACCCTCATTATCAGGCCTCTGCAGCTCCCCAACAGGGTCAGCAGGCCAAGGGGCAGGGTCAAGGGCCCCGTAGCAAGAAGGCCCCCAAGCCACCAACACCGGCCCCTGCTCAGCAGGGTGGGTTTTTTTTTTACTCAAACAGCATAGCCTCTTCTCCTCAGCTGGCTTCTCTCAGCACAGGAGGCCGGCTGGTCCACTTTGCCCACAGGTGGTCAGCCGTCACATCCGATATCTGGGTTCTTCATATAGTCCAAAAGGGCTATCTTCTCCATTTTCACCAGGTACCTCCCTCCTACTTTCCAGGGGAGCCTCCAAGACCTCCTCTGCACAGGGACCTACTCCTTCAGGAGTTGACAGGTCTGCTAAAGGTTCAGGCTGTGGAACTGGTGCCCCACCACCTGAGAGGTCAAGGCTTTTATTCCAGGTACTTTCTGGTACCAAAAAGAACAGGAGGCCTCAGACCCATCCTAGACTTGCGAAACCTCAACAAGTTCCTGGAGAGGGAAAAGTTCAAGATGCTTACCCTTGGAATCCTGCTGCCTTACCTCCAGCAGGGAGACTGGCTATGCTCCTTAGATCTAAAGCAGGGGTCTCAAACTCAAATTGCTTTGAGGGCCGAATGAGGACTTGTAAAGTAACCCGGGGGCCGCATAAGACATGGGGGCCTCATTTGCATAAATATTTGCATAATGAGTGCATGGATAAAGAAAGACTAGAAAATTTCTATATTACTATAATCCAGTGCCAACTGCCAGGCACATTAGGAACTACTACTAACACTGCCCATTTAGAACCCATAGCAAACCCCCCGTATCATAACAGCACTACCAGGACTCACAAAGCACCAGACCCTACCTATCAAAAGGCAACACTGCAAATATTAAATCAATACATTTCAGAGAACAATACATGACCTACTGGGAAAAGAAAACAAGTAGCAATGTCAAATAGGAATTACACAGAATACCTCAGCACTGTAGAAATAAAACTATAAATTAATTTCTTGTACTAAAGCACAGACATTAATGATGCACATTTCCCAAAAGAGGCGTGTGTTAAAATAATATTAGAAGCAATGTGCCCCCCAGCCCACAGCACATTACCGGGTGCTAAACCCCCCAGCACATTACCAGTTCTGACCCCCCCAGCCCACAGCATACTGGTAATGTGCTGGGGGGTTTAGAACTGGTAATGGTTCTGACCCCCCCCAGCCCATTACCGGGTGCTAAACCCCCCAGCACATTACCAGTTCTGACCCCCCAGCCCACAGCACACTGGTAATGTGCTGGGGGGTTTAGAACTGGTAATGTGCTGTGGGGCTGGGGGGTTCAGAAATGGTGATGGTTCTGACCCCCAGCCCACAGCACATTACCAGTTGTGACCCCCCCCCCATCCATCATCATCATCAGCAGCAGCAGCAGCAAAAATCACAGCCCCCCCATCCATCCACCCTCCCTCAGCAAAAATCACAGCCCCCCCCCATCCATCCATCCATCCTCCCTCCCTCCCTCAGCAAAAATCACAGCCCCCCCCATCCATCCATCCATCCTCCCTCCCTCAGCAAAAATCACAGCCCCCCCCATCCATCCATCCATCCTCCCTCAGCAAAAATCACAGCCCCCCCCATCCATCCTCCCTCCCTCTCTCAGCAAAAATCACAGCCCCCCCATCCATCCACCCTCCCTCAGCAAAAATCACAGCCCCCCCCCATCCATCCTTCCATCCTCCCTCCCTCCCTCAGCAAAAATCACAGCCCCCCCCCCGCCATCCATCCATCCAACCTCCCTCCCACAGCAAAAATCACAGCCCCCCCCATCCATCCATCCATCCTCCCTCCCTCAGCAAAAATCACAGCCCCCCCCCCATCCATCCATCCTCCCTCCGCAAAATTCACAGGCCTCCCTCAGCAAAAATCACAGCCCCCCCCGGCAGAGCCATCCCTCCCTGCCTCAGTCCCTCTCCTCTTCGGCTTAGATTAGAACCGCGAAGGGAGAGTTCCTCCCTCGGGACTCTGTTAAGCCGGCTGAGGCTTATGGGAAATTTCCCCACTGCCCCCACGAGCTTAACAGAGTCGCGCGGGAGAAGCACCCCCTCCGCGGCTCTGAAAGCCGAAGAGGAGAGGAACTGAGGGAGGCAGGGCTGGCTTAATTCTGGGCAGACTGCTTCCTTACCTGCCGCGAAGAGCTGTGCACCCTGGCGATCCTCAAGCAGGCGATCCTTCCTCCAAGCAGGCGATGCTTCAAACGCTGGAACCTCGTGGCTGCTCAGACTGCTTCTGGGCCCGGCCCCCCCCTCCTCCTTTTTCTCCTCCTCCTGCCTGTCCCTGATTGGTGGAGGGCAGGCGCGTGACGCGGTCATGTGAGACCAACACCATGCAGCCCCGGGAATCACGCTAAGGAAAACAGTGAGTAAAAATAGCAGAAAGGATACTCCGTGGCGTCGCGGGCCGCGGGCCGCACAAAATGCTCTCGCGGGCCGCGTGGTTGAGACCCCTGATCTAAAGGATGCGTATACTCACATCCTTATTCATCCAGACCACAGACAATATCTCAGGTTTGTTGTGGGAGGAAACCACTATGAGTATAGAGTACTACCCTTTGGCCTGTCATCCGCTCCCAGGGTGTTCACCAAGTGCCTGGCAGTGGTGGCGGCCTACCTGAGGCTTCAGGGTCTTTTTATGTTTTCGTACCTGGACGACTGGCTCATAAGGGGCCACTCTTCCCAGGAGGCCAACCAGGCCACCCTTCGCACTGTGGCTCTGCTTCAGCACTTGGGGTTTGTCATAAACTTTGCAAATTCCACTTTGCTCCCGTCCCAGAACCTGGAGTTCATAGGGGCCAGGCTCGACACTCTTCAAGCGAAGGCTTTTCTGCCTCTGGACAGGGCCCACAGGCTAATGGATCTGGCCAGCCAGTTTCGCAGCAATTCCCTGGTCTCTGCCAGGCAATTCCTGAGGCTACTCGGCCATATGGCTTCCACGGTTCATGTCACCCCCAATGCCCGCCTGCACATGCGGCCTGCTCAGTGGTGCCTTCGCACTCAATGGCTTCAGGCCACAGGGAGCCTGGCGGACTCCATCACGATATCCGACCTACTGGTCTCCTCTCTGCATTGGTGGCTTCATCTTCCGAATCTGGTGCTCGGAGTGGATTTTCAATCCCCTCCACCTTCTCAAGTGCTCACAACAGATGCTTCTCTTCTCGGTTGGGGAGCACATTGCCAAGGGACATGTACTCAGGGTCTCTGGACCCCTTGGGAGGCTTCTCAACAGATAAACTTCCTGGAGCTACGGGCGATACGCCTAGCTCTGAGAGCCTTCTCCCACCTCGCCTCTCGCCAGTCTGTACTGGTTCAGACGGACAATCAAGTTGCCATGTTCTTTGTGAACAAACAAGGAGGCACAAGCTCCTTCCTCCTTTGTCAGGAAGCTCAACGGCTGTGCTCTTGGGCTGTCAATCATGGTATCCTTCTCAAGGCTGTCTACCTCCCAGGTCAGGAAAATTACCTGGCAGACAAACTGAGCAGAATCCTGCAACCACACGAATGGAGATTGAACCCATTGGTGGTTCAGCAGATCTTTCTCGGATGGGAACTCCCCACCATGGATCTTTTTGCCAGTCCTCTGAACTGGCAACTCCCGAGATTTTGCTCCAGGCAACCGCATCCCCTCCGAGAAGCAGCGGATGCGTTTCTAATCTCGTGGTCCACAGGCCTACTGTATGCGTTTCCTCCCACTCCACTAGTGTCCAGGGACGGGGCTTCATTGATTCTCATTGCCCCCAAGTGGCCGAGGCAACCGTGGTTCCCGCTTCTGCTACAGCTAGCGGTGGACACCCCTCTGCCTCTGGGGTTTCAACACGATCTCCTGTCTCAGGATCAGGGGACTCTCTTGCACCACAACCTCCAGTCCCTACATCTGATGGCCTGGCTGCTGAAAGGATAGTCCTGGCTCCCCTACTGCTGCCTCCAGAGGTGGAAGATGTCGTCTTAGCTTCTAGACGGCAATCCACCAGGAAATCCTACGCTCTTAAGTGGCGTAGATTCTCCACGTGGTGTGCTCTGCACAACGAGAATCCTTTCTCGTGCTTGGTAGCGGTGGTGTTGCAATATTTGCTTTACCTCTCCAATCTGGGCCTTAAGTCTAACTCTGTCAGAGTTCACTTGAGTGCTCTCTCGGCACACCACTCGCCGGTGGACGGCAGGCCTCTTTCTAACCACCCCTTGGTGGCTCGTTTCCTCAGAGGCCTCCTTCTGCTTAAGCCTCCTTTGCGTCCACCGGCCCCTGAGTGGGATCTGAATGTGGTATTACAGCGGCTTACTTGTCCGCCTTTTGAACCTATGGCTACCTGCCCTCTCCGTTTTCTCTCCTGGAAAACTTTATTTCTGGTAGCTCTCACCTCTGCTAGGCGAGTGAGTGAACTGCAGGCTCTAGTGTCTGATCCTCCTTACACTGGGTTCTACAGGAATAGGGTAGTCTTACGGACTCACCCTAAGTTTCTTCCTAAGGTTGTCTCACCCTTTCACCTTAATCAGGAGGTGGTTCTTCCGACCTTCTTTCCCAGGTCGCATGCCAACCGGGCTGAGATAGTCTTGCATACCCTGGACTGTAGGAGGGCGTTATCCTTCTACCTTGACCGTATGCGGGAGCATCGGAAGGCTGTTCAGCTTTTCGTTTCTTTTGACCCCAATATGTTTGGGCTCCCTGTCTCCAAGCGTACGCTGTCCATTTGGGTCGCTGACTGTATCGCCTGGGTTTATGGGGCAGCCGGCCTCTCGTTGGAGGGTCGAGTTACGGCTCATCGTGTCAGGGCGAAGGCTGCGTCAGTGGCTCATCTCCGCTCTGTTCCGTTGGCAGACATCTGCCGGGCCGCTACTTGGTCTTCAAGCCAGACTTTTGCAGCCCATTACTGCCTTGAGAGGGAGTCCCGCAGGGACAGTGCTTTTGGACAGGCAGTACTCCATAATCTCTTTGGGGTTTAGGCAACTCCTACCCTCCGGCCCTGGTGTTGGGCTACCGGTCGGAGGCATTCTCAGAGAAGATTCCTTCCTTCTCTGCTGACGAGCTAGAGGGAGCTCATTTTTCCGCTTGAGGTCTCCGGTAACCTTAAGCTAGGGAGTCCCATATGTGAGGACTGACTTCCTGCTTGGTCCTGGAGAAAGAGTAGTTACTCACCTGTAACAGGTGTTCTCCAGGAGCAGCAGGAATCAGTCCTCACAACCCTCCCTCCTCCCCTTGGAGTTGCAGTCATATGATTTATTTTTGCTATTTTTTGCTGTCTTTTAGCTATGTCATCAGACTGAGCAAGATGGCACCCTTGGGCGGGAAGAGGACCGTGCATGCGCGCTGCAATTCCCAAAGGCTTTCTTTGAAAGCTGGGGAAATGCTCCGCACGAGGGCTCCGTCAGCGCCGACGTCACCCATATGTGAGGACTGATTCCTGCTGCTCCTGGAGAACATCTGTTACAGGTGAGTAACTACTCTTTCTCAAAGAAACAAACAAGACGACCTTGAGAATCGAGGTCGCCGAAAAAATCTGAGATTTGTCGGGGTTGCCGAAACAGTAACCAATGGGGAGTTGAGAGGCTTCATGGAGATGTGGAGTGCGATCATTCTGGTCCTTGGAGCACAAAGCGGAAAAATTATGTTGGAGAGGGTATACCGCACCAGATAGAAACATGTGTTTGGGCCAATTGCCTGCGTATTGTCATCACCCGATTTCATAATTACCTGCAAAAAGAGGCCGTGCTCCAGGCAGCTAGGGAGTGGCAGAATGCAGCCCAAGCGCAGCTAGACTTGTTGATTTTCCAGGACTACTCCGCAGTAGTTAATGCCAAAAAGCTTTTGCAAAGGTTTGCAGACATCTGGCAGCCAGTGGGATATGATTATCCCTGCAATATCCAGCGAAACACGGGTGGAGTATTAAAGCTTGCACCAATATTTCAGCATGTCGGCAGAAGTCACTGCATTTCTAGACAGAGTACTGCAACCTCAGATCCCTGACGGACTTCCACAAGCAGCCCAGCAGCCTCAACTGGCGGGAGAGAGGTCTGATGTATATTTCCATGCCAGACAGTCCTTGCCAAAAACCAGCCTGAGCTCCGGACATTGGACATAGAACTGGGAGATGGGGTGGTGCTGCAGAATGCATTCCCCATAGCGGCAACTGGGGGTGATGGCAAAGGGCTGCTCAGGGAATGGGGAGGTGGGGTGTAGCCTGCTCCAAAAACCATGTGGTCTTCGGGGCTGTCTAAACTTGGTAGTATTTAGCACTCAGTCTGTATGCAACAGCTCTTCTCCAGGAACAAGCAGGAAGTCTGTCTTCACATATGGGTGATGTCGACGCTGACAGAGCCCTGCACGGAGCATCTCCCCAGCTTTCAAAGAAAGCCTTTGGGAGATGCCACCACACATGCGTGGTACTCTTCCCGCCCAAGAGTGCCATCTTGGTCAGGCTCCCTTTTTCCGCAGAGTCCTTCAGACGTTCTTCTTGTCCCCCTGAAAAAAAGTTTATTTTTCTTGTACGTTTCATACCTCTTCCAGCTTGCACCGGTTCATTTTCTGACCCCGAGCCCCGCTGCACTAACATCTGACCTTGGGACCTTTTTTTTTCTTAGGTTCTTTTCCATCAGAGCTTTCGTGCCTTTTCCAACCGCTGGTCGCATTGAGGGTCTTCGACCTCACTGGGGTCCTTTCCCCCTAATGGCTACCGGTCTTAAGAAATGTGATTGGTGTTCCAGGAATATGTCCCTCACCGACACTCATGATTGTTGCCTCCGGTTTCTGGGCGCCAACCATGACCCGAAGAAATGCTCCCTGTATAAGAAGATGTCTGCAAAGGCCATTCAGAGCCACTGACTTAAGAAGGGCGACACTTCCACAAAGCAGACTCGACCCTGGTATCCCCATAGCCTCACAAAGGCGCCTGCACAGTTCCTCTGAGTCGCATAAGGCCCCCGTGGTTCCAGAGCAGGCTCTCAGGCATTCTGAGCATGGTCCCCGGAGCAAGAGTGTAAGAAGAAAAAGAAAATTTCAAGGGCCTTGTCCTGGGAGGTGGACAAGCACGGGAAATTACGTGCGCGGTCCCTCAGCCTCCGATGGGCCTCTGAGGAGTCAGAGTGGGAGCACCATCGAAGGGTATCCAGTACTGAGGTCGAGGCCTCCGGCGACAGACCCCAGTCTCCTGAGGGCCGTCTCGTTGAGGACCTTTCTCCTCCTCGACACCCAACCTGATCACCCTGGCGTCGGTGTTAATGGCTGCCACACCCAAGTGGGAAGCTCATATGCTGGCACTGGAGCACAGCACTTCTGCATTCATCGCCCCTCAGCAGGTGTCAATACCTGGCCCCGCCAGTGCTCACATCAAAACTGCAGGAACCTCGATGTCAAGGACTCCCCGGGCCGCCGAAGCGATCCCTGAGAGCCATGCCTCAGGCGGATCCTCTGCGAGGGTCTCATTCTCACACCCGATCCTCGGAGGCAAGGTCCTTGCAAGTGAGTGCCTCTGGCTTCATCCAGACCCCGGACTCAAGACACCAAAGACCGGTGCTAACGACAACCTTGGAGCCGCCGGTTCTCAAGTCTTCCTCGGACTACTCATATTTGGAGTCTGATATTGAGACATCTCCGGAGACTCTGGCCCACCGAGACCTTCCCTTGGACCCATGTCTATCAGCTGTGAGGCGCCGATCTCCACCCAAGGACACTTCATTCCTTGAGTTCATCAGGGACATGGCCCAGGAGCTCTCCCTCAGTTCCGAGTCTGAGAAGGACACTAGTACGGAGGAGCTCAACATTCTCCAGTACGAGGCATCGCCAAAAGAGATTCTAATGGTGTACCCGTCCCCCCCCCCCCCGTCCCCCCGGCTTCTTCTCAGGATGTGGGAAACCCCACCATCGGTGCCGATTGTCAGCCGGCACTTGGATACTATGTTCCGGGTACAGCGAGGACCAGGCTTCTGCAAGGCACAACACCTCATGGTGGTCGAGTCTGTCATGTGCTGGCAGAAGAGCCCGAAGACACATTCATCACTGCCCCCGGGCAGGGAGTCCAGCGCCCTTGACACCCTCGGGCAGAAATAGAAACATAGAAACATGATGACAGAAAAAGACCACATGGCCTATCTAGTCTGTCCTTCCATATCAACAACTACAGCAGTCCCCTTTTTACCATGTCTCGATGCTGGCATGCCGTATACAAACTTATCAACTTCACATCGGCATATTCCTCCGAGATCTGGTCAAGGAGCTCAGAGGCTTCGCATCTGGCCTTGATGGAGATCAACTTCGGCGCTTCCAGACTCTTACGAAGTCTGTCAGTGCTCCAAGTACATGTCCTGAGCTGCTTACAATGGCTTCAAATCCAGTGTGAGGGTTGCCGCCGCTGGCATCGGTGCTCAACACCAGGCCTGGCTCCAATCATCAGACCTCGAACAAAGGGTACAAGAGAAGCTCCTCAAGGTCCCTTGCCTCTGGGTGCAACTCTTCGGCAAAATGATGGAGGACAAGACGGCCAAAATTAAGACAGAGTTTGTTACCCGGACTCAGCTCTTGATGAAGACCTCCACCCTCCCGAGGAAGAAGCCACAGGGAAAGAAGCCTCCTTTCCTCAGGAAGGGCCAACCCTATCGAAATTACCCTCCATCCCCAGTCACCCAGACCCCTCAGCAGGGTCACCAGGGCAAGGGAGCTGGCCAGGGCCCCAAGCTTCAGCCACCAGCCCCAGCCCAACCTGGTTCGGGATTTTGATGCCCCTAACATAGCCTCTCTTCCCCTGGACAGTCAGCTCCCCAATAGGGGAGCGCCTGTTCCATTTTGCCCACAGATGGGCCTCCATCACCACCGACTCATGGGCACTTCAGGTGATCAGGGAGGGTTACCAACTCCATTTGGACCAGTTACCTCCACCCTTCTTCCCCAGGGAGCCGCCTCAATCTCCCCTGCACCAGGCTCTACTAATGCAAGCCCATACCACATCACCTGAGAGGACACTGGTTTTACTCCAGGTATTTTCTGGTCCCCAGAAGAACAGGGGGGCTAAAGCCCATCCTGGACCTGAGAAACCTGAACAGATTCCTGGTGCAGGAGAAATTCAAGATGCTCTTCCTTGGAATATTGCTGCCCTACCTCTAGCAGGGAGATTGGCTATGTTCCTTGGACCTAAAGGAGGCTTATACTCACATCTTCATTCATCTCAGTCACAGACAATACCTAAGATTCATGGTCGAGGGTGACCACTACCAGTACAGGGTACTACCCATCGACCTAGCCTCCAAACCGAAGGTCTTTACCAAATGCCAGCAGTGGTAGCTGCCTATCTTCATCTCCAGGGGGCTTTCGTCTTCCCATACCTAGATGACTGGCTAGTAAGAGGGGATGCAGCCTCAGATGCGCTGCAGGCCACAGGCTGCACCATCAAGGTCCTACAACATCTGGGATTCGTGATAAATCATCCAAAATCCCATCTCACTCCAACACATAGGGGCTCACCTGGACACCCTCCAGGCCAAGACTTTCCTTCCCCTGGACAGGGTGGATCGCCTCACGGCCCTAACAGCTGAGGTACAGCATCGCCACATGGTCCCAGCGAGGTCCATGCTTCGCCTTCTCGGCCACATGGCCTCCACGGTACATGTAGTACCCAACGCCTGCCTCCACATGCAGGTGGTTCAGTGGCCACGGGCTGGCTCCAGGACAGAGTCTTGGTGTCCTGTCAGCTCGCGGAGTCATTCAATTGGAGGCAGGATACGCGGCACCTGCTCCAAAGCATGCCCTTCCAACTCCCGAATCTCCAAAGGGTACTCACGACGGAGGTCTCCCTATGGGGCTGGGATGCCCACTGTGAGGAGCTGCGCATCCAGGGAATGTGGTCACCTGAGGAAAGCCAGCAGCAGATCAACCTGCTGGAGTGGCGCTAAAATGTTCCAGCACTGCCTGTGACACCAGTCAGTGCTTGTCCAGACAGACAATCAGGTCACAGTGTTCTACCTGAACAAGCAAGGGGGCACAGGCTGCTACCGCTTATGCCAGGAGGCAGTAGCCCTCTGCTCATATGCGTCCAGATAGGGTATGCTTCTCCGGATGACATACCTCCCAGGCCAGGACAGCAACCTGGCTGGCAGACAGACTGAGCAGGGTCCTCCAGCCACATGAGTAGCAATTGGACCCAAAGGTGGTGGCATGGCAGTTGTTCAAATGGTGGGGCACCCCAAGCCTCGACCTCTTTGCCAGCCCAGTCAACGCTCAGCTGCCGCGTTTCTGCTGTCTGCACCTGGATCGTGTAGCAGTAGATGCCTTCCTCATCTCGGGGAGTCTACTGTATGCCATACCTCTCACACCACTGATAGCGTGGACCCTCTTCATGGTCCAGCGGGACAAGGCTTCCTTGATTCTGGTGGCCCCCAGGTGGCCCAGACAGTCTTGGTTTCCCCTGCTGCTCCATCTCTCAATGGAGCCTCCACTCCCTATCGGGAGCTCCCCGGGACGTTTGACCCAGGAGGAGGGCTCGATCCTCCACCCTAACTTGGGATCCTTGTCTCTCACAGCATGGTCAGGGAGGTAGAGGAGATTCTTCTGGCTTCTCGTAAGGACTTCACGAGACAGGCCTACACCTTCAAGTGGCACAGATTCTCCTTATGGTGCACAGAAAACCGGGCAAACCCGTTCTCCTGTCCGGTGCACACGGTGCTGCAATACTTGCTCCACCTTTCGCAGTCAGGCTTAAGTCCAACTCTGTCCGGGTGCATCTGAGTGCCCTCTCCACAAATCATCGCTCCATAGAGGGAAAGCCTCTTTCCATGCAGCCCCTGGTTACTTGATTCATGCAGGGCTTACTGCTCTCTAAACCTCACATCCGTCCACCCCCAGTGGAATGGGATCTCAATGGTAGTCCTAGCAGAGCTTACCAAGCCATCCTTTGAGTCCCTGGCTGCCTGCCATCTACACTACCTGTCCTGGAAGGTGTCGTTCCTGGTGGTGCTCACCTCTGCCTGCAGAGTCAGTGAGCTTCAGGCCTTGGTGGCCGAGCCACCCTACACCAGGTTCTATAAGAACAAGGTCGTACTTCGTACCCACCCTAAATTTCTACTGAAGGTGGTATCTGATTTCCACCTTAACCAGAAGGTGGTGCTTCCCACCTTCTTCCCCTGACCCCACACTGACAAGGTGTCAGCTATTCTCCACCAATGTTCCCTCTAATTTTCTGTAGGCTGTGTGCGCATAAAATATCAGCTGTGCAACTTTTGAAGGAAGGTTACATTTTTGTGCACCACATAACGACACTCGGAGTTATATACTTTAAAATTTGACTACACGTCAGAATACAGCATGTAAACCACATTGATTGCACTAGAAAATATTGTAGAACTTGTGAAAACCGTAAATATACAACAACTTTTAAATTTTAAGACGTCTGTGTTGTTTTCTATCAGAATCAGAACCGTAATTTTTGTGCGCTCTGTTATAAAGTATGTGCGCTCGCTCGGCGAGGTGTGTGCACGCGCACACGTGCACAGCTTAGAGGGAACAGTGTTCTCCACACTCTGGACTGCAAAAAAGCCCTATTTTTCGACCTGTAGCACACCCAGGACCACCGTAAAGCCTCTTAGCTTTTCGTTTCTTACGACCCCAGTCATCTGGGGAAGGCTGTCGCCAAATGGACTCTGTCCATCTGGGTGGCGGACTGTATTGCCTTCACCCACAACCAGGCTGGGCTGCCATTAGAGCGCCGAATCACAGTGCACAATGCCAGGACTATGGCAGCCTACATTGTGAGACTACGCTCTGTCCCTATGGCAGACATCTGCCGGGTTGTCACTTGGTCCTTCATTCACACTTTTGCAGCTCATTACTGCCTGGAGAGGGAGTCCAGATGGGACAGGGCCTTCGGCCAGGCCATCTTCCGGAATCTGTTCTGGGTTTAGGCAGCTCTCACCCTCCAACCCTTCTTGTTCAGGCTACCAGAGCTATGGTTCTCCCTGGACACTGGGGTCCTCAGAGTCTTTCTTCAGATTCGCCTGCGCCTGCTCACGGCTGGGCCATGTTTTTTCTATAGGTTCCTGGTAGCCTGTAGCTAGGAAGTCCCATATATGAGGGCTGACTTCCTGCTTGTTCTTGGAGGAAGTGTAGTTACTCACCTGTAATAGGTGTTCTCCAGGGACAGCAAGGATCTGTCCTCACAACCCTCCCTCCTCCCCTTACAGCTGCAGTTCAAAATTGGCCATCTTCTTTTGTCTGCTCTAGCTATGTCATCTGACTGAGTAAGATGGCACTGTTGGGCGGGAGGGGGTCCACGCATGTGTGGTGGAATCTCCCAAAGGCTTTCTTTGAAAACTGGGAAGATGCTTCATGCAGGACTTCAACTGTGTCGACATCACCCTTATGTGAGGACTGATTCCTGCTGTCCCTGGAGAACACTTGTTGCAGGTGAGTAACTATGCTAAATCCAGGCTGTACAAACTGTTGACAATGTTCTTTTATCTTAAGGTAAAAATAGGATTTTTTAAGCACTGAAAGGGGAGCATCTCACTAGATTTGCTACACTTGAACCCCCCCCCCCCCCAAAAAAAAAAAGAGTTGAGGTGGAAGGGATAGCACGATAAGACCAGTGTTGCTCCTTGTTTTCAATTTAAAGTGTTAATTATGTCGATAGAAAGGGGTGCATGTTTAGGAGTGGAGGAGTAGCCTAATGGTTAAGAACACTGGCTTGGGAACCCAGAGACCAGGGTTCAAGTCCCACGAGCACTCCTTGTGGCCTTGAGCAAGTCACTTAACCCTCCATTGCCTCAGAAAAATCCAAGTTATCAATGTCCCTGTTTAATGTAATCCAAGTTTAAGTTTCAATGTAAACCGCTTTGATTGAAATGATAAAGCGATATGTAAAACCTGTTCTCCAGGACCAAGCAGGAAGTCAGTCCTCACTTATGGGTGACGTCGGTGCCGACGGAGCCCTCGCGGAGCAATTTTCCCCAGCTTTCACAGAAAGCCTTTGGGAATTGCAGCGCGCATGCGCGGTCCCCTTCCCGCCCAGGGATGCCATCTTGCTCAGTCTTTTTTCCGCAGAGCCCTACAGACGTAGTTTGTTACCGCTGCTGAAAAAGTTGATTTCTTTAGTTTGATTTCTCGTTAAATTTTTTCTCGGTTCGTGTGTCCTCTTCCCGCCGGGCTTTTGAGCCCGTTCACGTTTGGGTTTTTTTTTATTCCAACTGGCGTTCCCGCCACTTTTTCCTTCTTCCCTGGCAGCGCGGTCTTTCGACCTTGCCGGGGTCCTTTTTCCCCCGATGGCTGCCAGCGGGTTTAAAAAGTGTGATCGTTGTGTCAGACTCATGTCTCTTACTGACACGCATGACTGTTGCCTCCGCTGCCTGGGGGCTGAGCATGACCCTATGAGTTGCGGCCCGTGCAGCAGGATGTCCTCGAAGGCCCTGAGGAGTCGGCAGTCGCAAAGGGATCGTATCTTCTCTGACTCCGCGCGGACCTCGTCAGAGGCCTCGACGTCTCGTGGCTCCGGCTCAGACCATCGTCGGAGTTCTTCTGAACGGGGCTCCCCCGGCCGGGAACACCGGCGGGAGAAGAGGCCCGCGAGGGTGGATCCGGACGGCAATCCTGGTTCCTCGAGGGCCAGGTCGCTCAGCCCAGCCCGACTCCCCGGGCCCTCGGAGGGGGAGAGGCCTTCGAAGCTTCCTCGTCTCGAAGTGGAGACTCCTGGACACGTACGTGATATAGTCCTCCTGGACTCCCCCACGGATGAACCGACGTCGGGCCCGACGCCGTCGGGGCCCGAGTCGGCGGATGCTGGGTCTTCTGAGTTTGGTCTCAGACTGACGACCTTGGAGCGCAGTATCTCTGCCTTCATGGACCAGCAGCGGGCATTGATCACCGGCCTCGCCAGTGCATCTGCCCCGACCACCGGGATGTCGACGCCCAAGTCGACCCCGGAGGCCGAGTCGATCCTCGAGTCCATACGAGCTCGAGTCGATCCTCGACCTAGGTCTCCCTCGGCTTCCCGTTCGGGACCGAATGAGCTGGCATCCGGTGCCAAAGGGGCTCTGCTTGTGGCATTTTCCGCTTGAACTATATAGGGACAAGCAGTTCCAAACATACATCATCGACTGGTAGCACTCTTATTTTGACCTATAACGCACAACATCAAGCAAGTCCAGAACGGGGGCTAAGGTTGTCCTCCGTGGGGACGACATATCCTATGCAGCCCGCCAAAGACGACTCCTGGATTCCCGAGTGGTGGTGTTGGAGCGCCAGGTGGTGCTCACGCGCCGACGAAATGCTTATCAGCCCACTGCTGAAACAAGAGTGTGTTTTTTAGAGGTCCAAACCGCCCTTAAAGAGGTTCTCCACCAGCGTGCAAAAAAATCCCTAATGTATTATAAATATCAACTCTATCGGTATGGGGACAAAACTGGGGCATTATTGGTGCAGTGTATCCATGGTCCTCAAGGTGCTCGGGTGATCCCAGCTTTGCGAGATGTTTCAGGCCGCCTGAAAAAAGACACACCGGCTATAGTACAGATTTTTGGACATACTACCAAGCGCTTTACCAAAAAGACCGGGCTTCTTCTACAAGGATAGTGGAGTACCTCAGTGATCTCTTTCTGCCCAGGCTTACAGAACAGCAAGTGGCCTTGTTGGAACCCCCATTACTGTGGAGGAAGTGTTGCTTACTGTAAGGCCCCCCCGGATAGGATGGTTTCCCAGCTGAATTTTATAAACTTCTACAGGAGCATGTGGCTGCCCCTATGGGGACCAGGTGGAGGCAGGTGGATACAGATGGGGCAAAAACAGAGCCTATATCACACTTATAGCAAAACCTGGCAAAGATCCTCTCCAGGTAGGTTTGTATCGCCCGATCTCGCTAATCAACTTTAATTTAAAGATTTGGGCCAAAGTTTTAGCAGACAGGTTGGTGCCGCTACTTCTGACCTTGATATAGGGCTCCCAGGTCAAGTTCGTTCGGGGCCAATACACAACATATAGCTTCAAGCAGATAATAGCCTCCCTCGAGTGGGTACATGAAAAACAAATCCCCTCTCTTAATTAGTTTTGACACTGAGAAGGTTTTTGATAGGGTGGACTGGGAATATTTGTTTCATCTGTTATCCTTATATGGGTTGGGTAAACCATTTATTCAGATGGTCCGTGTGTTCTATACCACACCAATCATGGCGGTGATGCTTAACGACTTTGCTACAGAGGCATTTGAGCTGTCACAAGGACACAGCAGGGATGCCCTTTGTCCCCCTCCTGTTTGTATTATCATTGGATCCATTTATACGATGGGTGATTGACTGCTGGGAGGTAGCGGGAGTACTCATAGGCCGCTCGGTTCAAGGTTTCGGCTTTCGCGGACGACATCTTGGTGCATCTCACCCACCCACATGTTTCCCTGCCACGCTTGCTTACAGAATTTCTAAGCTTTTGTCAAATTTCGGGACTGCTATTGAATATGGAAAAAACAGTTGTGGATTTTTTTTTTTTTAAATTTTGTATTGCTGTCCATAATGGGACAGATAGCTGCGTACAGCATGGTCCTATTTCCCAAACTTCTCTCTATTCAAGCGGGAACTGAGACGTTTTGTTCGGGGGGGGGATACCACGGATAGCCCTATCGGTGATGAGAGATGGTTGGGAGCGGGGCAGACTTGGCATACCGAATTTGCAAAAGTATGTTAGAGCTTGTCAGTTGCAAAATGTTTGGGACTGGTTAGGCCATATGGAGTTGTTCACACCGTGCATGATGGAAGCTGACTTTGTGGCCCCCTACTCGGTGCTTCATTTGGCGGGCCAGGATTTGTCCCCACGGGTTACCCATAGTTTGCTGGTAGGACCTCTATGTAGTGTTGGGAGGCACATGTGTATGCGGTAGCAGATTCCTCCAACAAGGGTAGGGCTAAATGGCCAATTTTCCCAATGGAGAAAGATGAATAGTGGAGTACCCCAAACCATCACTACATCTGATGGAAGAATCCACATTTGGAGGAAAAGGGAGCCTCATAGAGATAACACCCACAAAGGGTGAGCAGAAGCCTCTGGTGCCAAGAAGCAGAGTCACCAGTCGGCATGTTTACTGGCTCATGGGCCACATGCTGACTAGTGATTGCCATTACTTGGCATAGGTCACAGTGAAATTCCAGAGAGAAGGGGAAATGGCCATGTTTCTGTGACCCCCATCCACTGATAAGGTGACCCCATTTGGGGGTCCAGCCCCAAGTCTGGGAATCACTGCACTAGACAGTAGTTTGCGGAGGGCTTATGCCCTGCTCCATTGGATCCATTTGCTCCCACAAGAGGACACTTTGATGCTTCTGGCAACCTTTTTGGTCGACACATGTATAATTTGGTCTGCTTGGTGGCCAGGGATATTGACTTTTTCGTGGTGGCTCACCACTGGGCAGCAGACACAATGTGTAAAATCCCAGTTATCTGGACTTCCCATGAAGAGGAAGCTTGTGTTTGGAGAGGACTTGGAAAAGTTGGTCAAGGAGCTGGGAGCATCCAAGCCGAATAGTCTTCCAGAGGATCGACTGAAAGGGCTTGGGAAGTGTAGCTTTTCCTCTTCTGTGTCCCGTTCATTTTGCTCCTGCCACCAGGAGTCTTTAGAGTTTAGAGACTCCTGAAAGTACTGCCCAGAGAAACTGTCCGTCCTTCCCTCTGGCACCTGTCCCGTACTCAGTCCTTTCAAGGGAATCATGGACCACATGAGGCTCCCTCTTCCTCCAAATCTGGGTTCTTCCATCAGGTGCATTGAAGGTTTGGAGACCCATTTTGGAATGCCTCCTGTCAGTGGCTGACTCTTATTTCTTCCAGGAATGGGCCCATGTGACCTCGGATTGGTGGGTAATCAACATCATTCATTTCATCTATGTGCTGGAATGTAAGGACCTCATCACTGATGCCTTCCTGATATCGTCACGTGGGTCTGTGGCCAGGAAGGCTACTGTTCAGGCTACCATGAAGAGGCTCGTTGGCCTCCGGGCTTTACTGCTTTTTGCCAAAAGGGGCAAGGGCTGGCATTCTGTATCTCCAGGAACAAGCAGGATTGTAGTCTTCACATATGGGTATCGTCGGTACCAATGGAGCCTGCGCGGGAACGCTCCCCAGCGTCCAATTAGAAAGCTTTTGGGAGCATCCCACAGCGCCTGTGTGCTGCCTTCCCGCCTTTCCCAACTGCCTCTCTCCAGTTCTTCATTTTCCGCGGAGCCAGCAAGTCGTTTTCCTGTCACCGCAGAAATTATCCCATATTTTTCATTATTTTTTATGGTAGCATCTGCCTTCCTCGACGCTATACCGGTACCGCCGGTTCTTTCTTTCTTTCTTTTAAAAAAAAAAAAATTCTAATCTTTTATCTGGATTTTCCAGCCTTTTTTCTCTCGGGTGCCACGCACCATTTTGGGCACTAGGCCCAATTTTTCCTCAACATGGAAAAACCCACTTCGGGTTTTAAAAAGTGTTCCAAGTGTGGCGGTACCATCTCCGTCACCGACACTCACGAGTGGTGCCTCAAATGTTTAGGTCCTGACCACTCCATCTCGGAGTGTGTTGCCTGTGGGATGATGTCGAAGAGGGGTCGGCAGAACCGAGCTGCTAAGCTTAGTACCCTTTTTCCTTCCGATGCAGCATCCGTGGCATCGACGTCTTCCAGGGCTTTGTCTTCCTCCCATGGATCTCAGGTAACCAAACATAAATCTGGCCGGTCCTCAAAGGGTAGATCTCCTTCCAAGCATCCAGATGCCTCTGGCGTTGCCCTTGAGGGACTTGTACCAGCAAAATTGCCCCAGCGGGAGGCTTCGGCTTCCAAAGCACTGTCGGGGCTCCAGGATATTCTCGAGGCCTCAACCTCGGCAGAACTACTGGTGCCATGCTCTGGGGTACCGGCCGCTTCGTCCGTTACCAACACCCAGGCATCGGCAGCGTCAATTGACCAGAGATTCCTGGCTATTGAGCGCAGTCTGGCGGCTCTCCTTGTGGCATCGGTGCCTTCGGGACCGCTTCAGACAGTTCAACCGGTATCGACACCGGTTCCGGCACCAATATCAGTACCGGTACCGACAGCATCAACATCGGCGAGTATGCTACCAACACCGAGCCATGCTATTTTCTCTGGTATCGATAGGCCGGTACCGGACCCTTCCGTTACCAACTTCGATCGGTACCGGTATCGTGATTTACAGGAGCACCCGGACAGAAGATATTTTGAATCCTCCAATGACTGTGAGGACTCTCAGCTCTGTTGATGCCAGAGTACTTCTCTCTGAGGAGCCTTGTTTACCATGTTAAAACCCTCGGCCCAGTGTGCAGCGGTTGCCAAGAGAGCAAATAGAATGCTAGGTATGATAAGGAAAGGAATGGAAAATAAAACAAAAGATATTATAATGCCTCTATATCGTTCCATGGTGAGACCGCACCTTGAATATTGTGTGCAATTCTGGTCGCCGTATCTTAAAAAGGATATAGCGATTTTAGAAAAGGTTCAGAGAAGAGCCACCAAAATGGTAAAGGGGATGGAAGGATACTCCTATGAAGAAAGGCTAAAAAGGTTAGGGCTCTTTAACCTGGAAAAGAGACGCCTGAGGGGTGATATGATAGAAGTCTATAAATTAATGAACGGAGTGGAACGGGTAAACGTAGATCGATTGTTTACCTTATCAGAATATAGAAAGACTAGGGGACATGCAATGAAGCTACAGGGTAAACTATTTAAGACTAATAAAAGAAAATATTTTTTCACTCAACGTGTAATCAAACTCTGGAATTTATTACCGGAGGATGTAGTAAAGGCTGTTAGTGTAGCTGGGTTTAAAAAAGGTTTGGACAAGTTCCTGGAGGAAAGGTCCATAAACCATTATTAAGAAGGGACCCAGGATATCAATGCTTGAACCCATACAAGCATTGTGGAACCTGTGTCCCTTGGGGAAACTGCTAGGTACATATGACCTAGATTGGCCACTGTTGGAAACAGAATACTGGGCTTGATGGACCTTGGTCTGACCCAGTATGGCATATCTTATGTTCTTCTTCTCCTAAATGTAGGATGTCTCCTCCAGAGGATATATCCTTTCAGGATTTCATCAGGGAGGTGGCTAGGGGTCTTTCCATCACAGTGGTTCCCGAACAGAGCCCAGAGCAAAGGAGTTGGAGATTTTACAATATCCTAAAGCTCCCAAGGAAGCGGCTACTTTGCCTAATCATGAGATCTTGCATGATCTCATGTTAAGAATGTGGGAAACAACTCTTACCACCTCTCCTCATTCCCGTAGGCTGGATACCATGTATTGAGTACCTCCTTGTCCTGGATTTCAAAAAATTCAGTTGCCACACCACTCCATAGTGGTGGAGTCGGCTATGAGAAGGATCAAGAGTGCAAAGAGACATGCATCTAATCCTCCAGGACGTGAATGTAGGACTCTTGATGCCTTTGGGCGTCGAATATTCCAGGCCTCTATGCTTTCTGCCAGGATTAGTTCCTACATCTTATACATGGGAATGTTCCTTAAGGAGGTTACAGGAGATCTCGAGCTTATGAGCCCTCTCCTTCCTGATGATAAGAGGCAGGATTATCTTACACTTGTCAAACATGCCCAGGATGTTTCCAAGTTTGTTAATCGTGCAGCTTTTGACTGCTTTGAGTGCATAAGCAGAACCTCTGCCATTGCCATAGGTGCTAGTAGGATTGCCTGGCTCCAGGCATCTGACTTAGAATCTGGGTACAGGATAAACTGGGGAATATCCCTTGTACAGGCGAAAATCTCTTTGGCAAAAATTGGCAAGAGAAAGCTAATGAGCTGGATGCTGTTAACACCACTTTGGATAGACTATCCAAGGCTACAGCTGATCCTGCAAGGAGAAAATCCTACAAGAAACCATTCTTCTCCAGGACCAAGCAGGAAGTCAGTCCTCACATATGGGTGACGTCGGCGCCGACGGAGCCCCCGTACGGAGCATTTCCCCAGCTTTCAAAGAAAGCCTTTGGGAATTGCAGCGCGCATGCGCGGTCCCCTTCCCGCCCAAGGGTGCCATCTTGCTCAGTCTTCTTTTTTCCGCGGAGACCGACGGACGTAGTTCGTTTTTCGCCGAGGAAAAAGTTGATTTCCCTGTTTTTTCTTCTTCTTCGGTTCGACGCTGGATCCTTTTCCCGTCTGGGCCCGATACGCCGGTATCGAGCCCACTCTCTCTTTTTCGGTTTTTGTCCTTTGTGACTAGCGTTCGCGACATTTTTCTTTTTTCACTGGCAGCCCTGTCTTTTGACCTCGCAGGGGCCCTTTTTCCCCCCGATGGCTGCCAGCGGGTTTAAAAAGTGTGATCGGTGTAAGAAACTTATGTCTCTTACCGACACACATGACTGCTGCCTCAGACCCGATCATGACCCGCTGATCTGTGGTCCGTGTGGCAAAATGTCCTCAAAGGCATTGAGGAGTCGGCAGCACCAGAAGGATAGGATCTTCTCTGACTCCGCGTCTGGATTGGCCCGGACCTCGTCAGAGGCCTCGACGTCTCGGGACTCCGGCCCCGAGCAGCATCGGGGTTCCTCTGAGTGAGGGTCTCCTTCGCGGGAACAGAGCAGGAAGACGAAACCCGCGAGGGCGGCGTCGGTGGACGCTCCTGGTTCCTCGAGGGCCAGGTCGCATAGCCCGATAGCCGTCCCGGGTCTTCGGAGTCGAAGAGGCCTGCCAAGCATCCTCGTATCAAGATGGAGTCTCCTGGACACGTAAGTGCTGTAGTCCTCGTGGACTCTCCTCCAGGGGAGCCGACGTCGGGCCCGACGCCGTCGGGGCCCGAGTCGGGGGCTGCTGGGTCTCCTGAGCTCGGACTCAGGTTGACGGCCTTGGAGAGCAGCCTCGCTGCCTTCGTGGAACAGCAGCGGGCATTGATCGCTGGTCTCACCGGTGCATCTGCCCCGACCACCGGGACATCGACGTCCAAGTCGACCCCGGAGGCCGAGCCGATCCTCGAGTCCATGCGGGCTCGAGTCGATCCTCGGCCACGGTCTCCCTCGGCCTCCCGTTCGGGACCGAGGTCGTCGATGCCAGTACCCTCGGCGTCGGGGCGGATGGCATCGGTGCCCGTCCGACCGGAGCCGCTCGATTCCTCCTCCGAGGAGTCGGGCTGGGAGACGGAGGACGAAGAGTCACCTGACACTTATCGGACTCGGTGTGTCCCATCGGACTTGACGGAGTCCAAACCTCGGAGACGATCCCCACCGGAGGATACCCGGTTCTCGGACTTCGTGCGGGATATGGCCAAGGCCTTGGCCTTCCCCGCGGATCCCGAGGAGGAGCCTCGAGCCGAGGAGCTCGAGGCCCTCCAGCATGACTCTCCCCCGAAGGAGGCCTTTACTGTACCGGTTCCTCCGATGCTGGAGCGGCTGCTCTTCCACATGTGGGAGACCCCGGTCTCGACGCCGGTGTTAAGCAAGCGGGTCGATTCCATCTATCGAGTCCGCAAGAGCCCCGGATTCCAAAAGGCACAATTACCGCACCACTCCATGTTTGTGGAATCGGCCATGCATCGACTGAAAAGTCAGAAGATGCACTCCTCGGTGCCTCCCGGCCGGGAGGCCCAGTACCTGGATGCCCTCGGTAAGAAGTGCTTCCAGGGCTCTATGCTTGCTTGCCATGTCCAGACATACCAGCTCTACATGGGCATGTATCTCCGAGACATGGCAAAGGAGATTGCCGGGTTCTCTGCTGGTCTCTCCGAGGAACCTTTGCAGAGGTTCCAAGCCTTGTCCACTGGTATTCGGGAGTGCTCGAAGTTTATCTCTCGAGCAGCCTACGATGGCTTCGAGGCTTCGGACCGAGTAGCAGGGGCCGGCATCGGTGCCCGCCGACAGGCTTGGCTACAGCCATCCGACCTCGAGCCATGGGTGCAGGACAGGTTGGTCGATGTCCCCTGCCGAGGTGAAAACCTCTTTGGCAAGCCCATGGCTGAGAAGGCTGCAGAACTCGAGACCAAAGACTCTGACCCCTACTAGGCTGTCCAGAAAAACCTCTGCCCCTTCTCAGAAAAAGAAGGGCTCGGGAAAAAAGACCTTTTACCCAAGGAAGTCATCTGCCTATAAACAATACCCTCATTATCAGGCCTCTGCAGCTCCCCAACAGGGTCAGCAGGCCAAGGGGCAGGGTCATGGGCCCCGTAGGCAGAAGGCCCCCAAGCCACCAACACCGGCCCCTGCTCAGCAGGGTGGGGGGTTTTGACTCAAAAGGCATAGCCTCTTCTCCTCAGCTGGCTCACATCAGCACAGGAGGCCGGCTGGCCCACTTTGCCCACAGGTGGTCAGCCTGGGTGCTCCATATAGTCCTGGGTGCTCCATATAGTCCACAAGGGCTATCTTCTCCATTTTCACCAGGTACCTCCCTCCTATTTTCCAGGGGAGCCTCCAAGACTCCCCTCTGCACAGGGACCTACTTCTTCAGGAGTTAGCAAGTCTGCTAAAGGACCAGGCTGTGGAACCGGTGCCCCACCACCTGAGAGGTCACGGCTTTTATTCCAGGTACTTTCTGGTACCAAAAAGAACAGGAGGCCTCAGACCCATCCTAGACTTGTGCAACCTCAACAAGTTCCTGGAGAGGGAAAAGTTCAAGATGCTTACCCTTGGAATCCTTCTGCCCTACCTCCAGCAGGGAGATTGGCTGTGCTCCTTAGATCTAAAGGATGCTTATACTCACATCCTTATTCATCCAGACCACAGACAATATCTCAGATTTGCTGTGGGGGGGGAACCACTACCAGTACAGAGTACTACCCTTTGGCCTAACCTCCACTCCCAGGGTGTTCAAGAAGTGCCTGGCAGTGGTGGCAGCGTGCCTGGCAGTGGTGGCAGCATACCTGAGGCTTCAAGGTCTTTTTGTGTTTCCATACCTGGACGACTGGCTCAAAAGGGGCCAGTCTTCCCAGGAGGCCAGTCAATCCACCCTTCGCACTGTGGCTCTGCTTCAGCACTTGGGGTTTGTCATAAACTTCGCAAAGTCCACTTTGCTCCCGTCCCAGAACTTAGAATTCATAGGAGCAAGGCTAGACACTCTTCAGGCGAAGGCTTTTCTGCCAGTGGACAGAGCCCACAGGTTGATGGATGTAGCCAGGCAGTTTCACAGCAATTCCCTGGTCTCCGCCAGGCAATTCCTGAGACTTCTCGGCCATATGGCTTCCACGGTTCATGTAACCCCCAATGCCCGCCTGCACATGCGGCCTTGCTGACTCAGTAAGAATATCCACCCTGCTCGTCTCCTCTCTACAATGGTGGCTTCATCTTCCGAATCTGGTACTCGGAGTGGATTTTCAATCCCCTCCGCATTCTCAAGTGCTGACAACAGATGCTTCTCTTCTAGTTTGGGGAGCACATTGCCAAGGGGCATGTACTCAGGGTCTCTGGACCCCTTGGGAGGCTGCTCAGCAGATAAACTTCCTGGAGCTACGGGCAATACGCCTAGCTCTGAGAGCCTTCTCCCACTTCACATTTCACCAGTCTGTACTGGTTCAGACGGACAAGTTGCCATGTTCTACGTGAACAAACAAGGAGGCACGGGCTCCTTCCTTCTCTGTCAGGAGTCACAACGACTGCTCTTGGGCAGTCAATCACAGAATCCTCCTCAAGGCTGTCTACCTCCCAGGTCAAGAAAATTACCTGGCGGACAGACTGAGCAGGATCCTGCAACCACACGAATGGAGATTGAATCCGTTGGTGGTTCAGCAGATCTTTCTCAGGTGGGGCCTCCCCACCATGGATCTTTTCGCCAGTCCTCTGAACCGGCAACTCCCGAGATTCTGTTCCAGACAACCGCATCCTCTCAGAGTAGCAGCGGATGCCTTTCTGATTCCGTGGTCCCAAGGCCTGCTATATGCGTTTCCTCCCACGCCACTAGTGTCCCGAACACTGTTCAAGGTCCTCAAGGACGGGGCCTCAATGATTCTGATAGCCCCCAGGTGGCCGAGACAGCCGTGGTTCCCACTCCTGATGCAACTGGCGGTGGACACTCCTCTTCCTCTGGGGATTCAACACGATCTCCTGTCTCAGGACCAGGGATCTCTCTTGCACCCCAACCTCCAGTCCCTTCATCTGATGGCCTGGCTGCTGAAAGGGTAGTCCTGGCTCCCCTACTACTGCCTAGAGAGGTGGAAGACGTAGTCTTAGCCTCTAGGCAGCAATCCACCAGGAAATCCTACGCTCTTAAGTGGCGTAGATTCTCCGCATGGTGTGCTCAGCACAGCAAGAATCCCTTCTCGTGCTTGGTAACGGTAGTATTGCAATATTTGCTTTACCTCTCCAATCTAGGCCTTAAGTCCAACTCTGTCAGGGTTCACCTCAGTGCTCTCTCAGCGCACCACTCGCCGGTGGACGGCAGGCCTCTTTCCAACCACCCTTTGGTGGCTCGTTTTCTCAGAGGCCTCCTCCTGCTTAAGCCTCCTTTGCGTCCACCAGCCCCTGAGTGGGATCTGAATGTGGTCTTACAGCAGATTACTTGTCCGCCATTTGAACCTATGGCTACCTGCCCTCTCCGTTTTCTCTCCTGGAAAACCTTGTTTCTGGTAGCTCTTACCTCTGCTAGGTGAGTGAATGAACTTCAGGCACTAGTGTCTGATCCCCCTTACACTAGGTTCTACAGGAATAGGGTAGTCTTACGGACTCACCCGAACTTTCTCCCTACGGTTGTCTCCCCTTTTCACCTCAATCGGGAGGTGGTTCTTCCGACCTCCTTTCCAAGGCTGCATGCCAACCGGGCTGAGATGGTCCTGCATACCCTGGACTGTAGGGGGGCGTTGTCCTTCTACCTTGACCGTACACGGGAGTATCGAAGGGCTGTTCAGCTCTTCGTTTCTTTTGACCCCAATAAGTTGGGGTTACCTGTCTCAAGCATACTTTGTCCATATGGGTCGCTGACTGTATCGCCTGGGTTTATGGGGCAGCCGGCCTCTCGTTGGAGGGTCGAGTCATGGCTCATCGTGTCATGGCGAAGGCTGCGTCAGTGGCTCATCTCCGCTCTGTTCCGTTGGCAGACATCTGCCGGGCCGCTACTTGGTCTTCAAGCCAGACTTTTGCAGCCCATTACTGCCTTGAAGAGGGAGTCTCGCAGGGACAGTGCTTTCGGACAGGCAGTACTCCATAATCTCTTTTGGGTTTAGGCAACTCCTACCCTCCGGCCCTGGTGTTGGGCTACCGGTCGGGGGCGTTCTCAGAGAAGATTCCTTCCTTACGTACTGACGAGCTAGAGGGACCTCATTTTTTCCACTTGGGGTCTCCAGTAACCTTAAGCTGGGGAGTCCCATATGTGAGGACTGACTTTCTGCTTGGTCCTGGAGAAAGAGTAGTTACTCACCTGTAACAGGTGTTCTCCAGGAGCAGCAGGAATCAGTCCTCACAACCCTCCCTCCTCCCCTTGGAGTTGCAGTCCTATGATTTATTTTTGCTAATTTTTTTGCTGTCTTTTAGCTATGTCATTAGACTGAGCAAGATGGCACCCTTGGGCGGGAAGGGGACCGCGCATGCGCGCTGCAATTCCTAAAGGCTTTCTTTGAAAGCTGGGGAAATGCTCTGCACGGGGGCTCCGTCGGCGCCGACGTCACCCATATGTGAGGACTGATTCCTGCTGCTCCTGGAGAACACCTGTTACAGGTGAGTAACTACTCTTTCTCTAAAAAGAAGAGGTTTTATCCCTCCTATACCCAGCAGGTGCATTCTGCGGGTCAGTCCGCCCGAAAGGGACAACAGCCCCCAAAGCAAAGGAAATCAAAGACTGCTAAGCCTCAACCGGCCCAGCAGACTCAGCCTCCACAGGGGCTTTGACTCCCATCTAGAGAACTTGGCCTTCCTGGCCCTGAACGGGCCAGAGCCTTCCACCATCCCAGGAAGGTTGTGTTATTTTGCCCCCAGATGGGGGCAGATAACAGCAGAAGAATGGACTCTTTCCATTGTAAGAGAGGGGTACAAGCTTCATTTCTTCAACATGCCCCCTCCTACAGTGGTAAGACAGTTCAGTTCTTAGGCTTCTCTCAACACTCAGTTGAGTCAAGAGGTCAGTTTACTTCTTGCCCAGGGGGCAATTGAAGACGTACCCATTTCCCAACAGGGTACAGGGTTTTACTCCCCTTATTTCCTTATTCCAAAGAAAACAGGGGGACACAGACCCATTTTAGACCTCAGAGAACTGAACAAATTCCTGTTCAAAGAGAAATTCAAGATGGTTTCTCTGGGAACTCTGCTGCCATACCTTCAGAGTCAGGATTGGCTTTGTTCTCTAGATCTCAAGGATGCGTACACTCATGTTCTCATCCATCCAACTCACCAAAGGTTCCTTCACTTCCTGTTTCAAGGAAAGCACTACCAATACAGGGTGCTTCCTTTTGGCCTGGCCTCAGCACCAAGGGTGTTTATGAAATGCATGGCTGTAGTGGCAGCATTTCTTCGCACTCTCGGAATATTCGTCTTCCCCTACATAGACGACTGGCTCATTCGAGCCCCATCAGAGTCAGAGGCCAGAATTTCCCTATCTTGCACAATGCGTATCCTTCAGTATTTGGGCCTGGTCGTAAACATCCCAAAATCCAGCCTAACTCCCACTCAGTCTGTAGAGTTTATAGGAGCTTTGCTGGACACCAGAAAACAAGGGCCTATCTTCCACAGGCCCGCTGCCTTCGCATTGTGCAGTTAGCCTCCCAGGCAGTGTTAAAAACTCATCTCACTGCTCAGGAAATGTTACAACTACTAGGCCAAATGGCATCTGCCGTGCATGTGGTTCCCTATGCTCGCCTCCATATGAGAGCAGCCCAATGGACTCTATCCACTCAGTGGACTCAGGCATCAGGCTGCCTATCAGACAAAATAGCAAACACCAGTCGCCTTATTTTGTCCCTACAATGGTAGCAGTCAACCCAAAACCTGTTGGTGGGGTCCCCTTTCCAGCATCCCCTACCCTAGGTCACTCTAACAACAGACGCCTCACAAGTGGGTTGGGGAGCTCATCTGCAAGATCTCTCTACCCAAGGCACCTGGACTCCACAGGAGACCCACTTACATATCAATCTCCTAGAACTCAGAGCAATCTTCCTTGCTCTTCGAGTGTTCCATACCCAACTCAGCTACAAGACAGTCCTAATTCAGACGGACAATCAAGTAGCTATGTTCTATCTGAACAAACAGGGAGGAACAGGCTCTCTGTCGCTTTGCAATGAAGCTTTGCGACTATGGGCCCTCGCCAGAGAGCATCAAATTCATCTCCTGGCGATGTATCTTCCAGGCATTCAAAACTCTTGGGCAGACAGACTCAGTCGGGGTAGAGCAGTTTGGATCTTCTCTGACACCATGGCAGTCGCCTATGTCAGTCGGCAAGGGGACATAAAGATTTCTCCATGGACAAATAGGAAGTAAGAGCTCATGTATAGGTGACGTCACCGATGGAGCCCATGCAGAATGCTCTCCAGCTTCCATTGGAAGCTTTTGGGAACTGCATTGCACATGCGCACCTGCCGCAGTGCCATCTTCTGCAGTCTCCTTTTTTCCACAGAGCCCATAAGACGTGTCCTGCACCAGCGAAAAAACACTTTCTCGGGGAACCAGCAGGAAGTCAGTTCTCTCAAATGGGTGACATCTGCACTAACAGAACCAGAGCGGTGAACATTCCTGAGCTTTCACAGAAAACCTTTGGGTGTTAGACCACGCATGCAAGGTCACCTTCCCGCCCAAGGGTGCCATCTTACCTCAGTCTTCTTTTATCTACAGAGCCCATCAACTGTTCCATCTTCATCCCGGAAAAAGTTTGCATTTTTTGTATCAGTCTTTTCTTTCCTTCTTTCATCCAATCATGTACTGTCATCTCCTCGGTTCCTGGAACTGCTTCGGCGTCACAGGGTTTTGTTTTTTTTGCGGGTTCTTTGTACCTTTACATTCCTTTCTTCTTTGGTGCACAGGTTTTTTCTCGTGTGCCCTCCCTATCTAGGACCTTGGAGTTTGACCTCGTGGGTACCAGGAAAGCAGGAGTCGTCCCTCTTCGGAACATCAGATTCAGCATCCTCTGCTCCAGAATGGCAATGCCGTCATGGAGTTCTGCCAAGGTGTCAACTGGGCAGGATGCCCCAGGCACATTTGGAACTGGAATCAAGGAAGAACCTGACACTGATTCTATCAGCATCGAAAGAGGCGCTCGAGCACCAGGGCAAGCCCAGGGTGCAGTGGCACCACAGCCCTTCCCAGCACTACATGGACAGTGAGGACCAGGAGCGGCCCATCAAACTTTCCCAGCGGGAGGAATTGACCCCCCAAAGCCCTAGAGGGCAGCCGGATGTCTCTTAATGAGCCTGTCATCGTGGAGTCCCTGCGGGAGGTGTCTGCATCAGTGGCCAAAGTTGCAATCCCAGCTGCAGTCCTCTTCGAGACAGTGGTACTGGAGGAATGCCTGAGGGCCCTTGAGGCTCACATGGCAGCAGTCTTAGCCTTGCAACATGCAGGCTCTGCGATGGCTTCAGCGTCATCATTGCACTCCGTCCAGCCCATCCTGGAGACCCATGCGCTGCCAGCAGGCACGTTGGGCAGAAGATCACAGTTGACACTGGTTTCCATGACGATCTTCCTGTTGAATGTATCGGGCTCCGATGTCCTGGGACATCCCTAGTCTCACTCTAGGTGCCATAAGTCCCACCGCCATCCACCCTCTCCGCATGACCAGAATAGGTGGCAGGAGGAAACCCAATATCACTATGATTTCCTCTTGGAGTCCAAGTCTGAGGACTGAGAAACTGAGGAGGACTCTGCCATCTTGGACAGGAGATATCTTGACCTTCCCTCTGATCCGTCCCCTCTGTGTGATCATCATAAATCGCCCCCAGAGGACATGTCCTTCCAGACCTGGTGCACGATATGGCCAAGGCCATACCCTTCTCCCTTGAGGTGGAGGATGATCCGCGGACAAGGGACCGTGCCAGTGTACCATGTCTTGCAGAGACTGCGGCTGTGGGAGAATCCCCTCACAGTTCTGCCAGCAGCTGAACTCAATGTACTGGGTTCAGAATGCACTGGGCTTTGAGAAGCTCCGGCTACCAAACAACTCCATCATGGTTGAATTGGCCTTGAAGTGTGTGAAGAGCACCAAGACACTCCTCGGGAGGCTGGGACCCTGGATTCCTTTGGGAGGAGATGCTACCAGAGCTCTATGCTGGTGGCTGGGATTCTTTCCTACCAGCTGTATAGGGGTGTGTTCATGAATGACATCATGTTGGACCTGGCAGAGTTTGCCACCCATGTCCATCCTGACCGCTTCGACTCCTTCCGTGCCCTGATAGGCCATGGCAAGGATTGCTCTAATTCTCCAGGAACAAGCAGGAAGTCGATCCTCACGTATGGGTGACGTCGGCGCCAATAGAGCCCGCGCAGAAGCATCTCCCCAGCTTTCAAAGAAAGCCTTTGGGAGATGCACCACACATGCGTGGTCCACTTCCCGCCCAAGGGTGTCATCTTGCCTCAGTCTCCTTTTTTTCCATGGAGCCCATAGGACGCTGTCCAGTTTTCTCCGGAAAAAGTTTGATTTTTTTTTTGTTGCGTTTCTCCAGCTGCATACCGGTTCCTCCCCACCCCCGAGCCAGCTCGCCTTGGCGTCTCTCCTCGGATTAGCCTATTAGTTAATTTTTTCATCGAGGTACTCCTCGACCGGCATTCACAACCCTTTCCAGCTGAAGGCTTTGGACCCTTGCCAGGAGGCGGGGAACCCCTTTTTTCAATGGCCTCCAGCAGCTTTAAAAAGTGTAATCGGTGTGGCAGTGATGTCATTCACCGCCCCACATAACTGCTGCTTCTGATGTCTTGGCCTGGAGCACGACTACTTCGACTGCAGAACAATGATCTCAAAGGCCTTGAAGAGCCGCCATCAGTAGTAGATAAGTATCTTTCAGAAGTCCGACACTGTGCTGGAGTCTCCGGTGACACCATGCTCCAGGGCCCCCCTCCGATACCTCTGTGCCCCGTGAAGCCAGGGCCTCTTTGGAGACCTGCGGCCATAGTTCCTCTGAGTGGAAATCCCCAGAGGTGGAGCCCAAGAAGAAATAATCCTCAAAGACTGCCTCAGAAGGCAGATCTGGGAAGAAGGGGAAATCCCACCCCAGGAACCACAATCCCAGGCGTGAGTCCAAAGAGTCAAGGCCCACCAGGCTGTCCTGTAAGGAATCATTGGTACCTGCTGACCGGCCTCAGACCTGAGGCCATCCTCATCGACCGACACCAGGCCCAAAACCCTTGGTGTCTGCGTCAAACGCTTCGGATCCAACTGGTTTGGAGACCAGAATGGCAGCCCTAGAGAGCAGTATATCTGCCCTAGTGGCCATGCAGCGAGTGTTCATGTCCGGCTCATCTGGTTCATCCATCCTGATGACAGGACCCTCGACATTGAGGGCTTCCCGGATGTCAAGAGAGCCCCTGGCCCCAGACAAGGTCCCGCTCCCATTATTTGGAACACTGGTCCTCCCCGGCAAGTGCCTGCAACTCGAACAGATGATCCTCCAGATGTCGGACCGCTGAGAGCGGCCCTTGGCTGAGGTGATCGCGTAGAATCGAAACCGTACTCGGACTTTGAGCCTGAATGGGAGACTGAGGATGAAGAGTCCCTGGACCTGTCTCCCCTGACGCTGCTCCCCTCCCGAAGCATTGCATTCCTCGACTTTGTGCGGTACATGGCCAAGGCCCTCGCAATCGAGACTGAGGCTGAAGAGGACCCTCGCACTGAGGAATTGGACATACTCCAGTATGAGGCATCCCTGAATTGAAACCCTTATGATCCTGGTGCCCTAGATCCTCAACCGCCGCCTCCAAATGTGGGAAGCGCCGGCATCGGTACCAATTGTTAGCAGGCACCTCAACGCCATGTACAGGGTATACCGAAGTCCTGAGTTCCAGAAGACCCAGCTTCCTCACAACTCCATGCTCGTGGAGTCGGCAATGCACCGGGTCAAGAGTAAAAAAACCCATTCGTCAGCACCACCTGGCATGGAGGTCCCAGCCCTCGACACCCTCTGCCGGAAGGCCTTTTAGGGCTCGATGCTGACATGCCGGATCCAGTCCTACCAGCTCTACATCGGCATGTACCTGAAAGAACTGTCGAAGGAGCTTGGTGAATTCTCTGCAGGCCTTGAGGGGGAGCCCCCACAGAGGTTAAAGACCCTAACCTTGGCAGTAAAGGAATGCTCGAAATGTTTGTCTCAGGCAGCCTATGATGGCTTCGAGTCATTGGCCAGGGCGGCCACCAGAGGCATCGGGGCTTGATGCCAGTCATGGCTGCAGTCATCCGACCTGGAACAGTGGGTGCAGAACAAACTGATAGATGTCCCTGCATAGATGAAAACCTATTCAGGAAACCCATGGCAGATAAGGCCGTGGAGATAGAGGCTGAGTATGTGACGAGAACCAGGCTCTCAAAAAAGACCTCTGCACCCCTGGAAGAAAGCCCGGGGGAAAAAGCCCTTCTTCCCACACTTCCAGACCTTCTCAACCCCTCAACAGGGCCAGCAACAAAAAGGACAGGGACACAATCCCAGGAAGCAAAAATCTCCAGGCCCCAGCCCAGCCTGGGGGGAGCTTTTGATTACCTGGGTGCGACTCCCTACCTCCAAGGGGTCGTCTGCTGCTCACTGTGGGGCGCCTAGCTATGTTTGTCCACAGGTGGGCAGCCATCACCACCCACAGGGGGTCAAGGAGGGCTACCTCCTCCACCTACATCAGGCGCCACCCACGTACTTCCCAGGGGAGCCCACAAGGCCTCTCCTTCACTAGACCTTGCTCCTCATCAAGCTAGCAGACCTAATCAATGACAAAGCAGTCGAGCCAGTGCGGAAACATCTCTGGGGCACAGGCTTCTATTCCAGATACTTCCTCATCCACAGGAGGATGGGGGGCCTCAGGCCCAACCTGGACCCGCGAGAGCTCAACAGGATTTTGGTCAGGGAGAAGTTCAAGGTGTTCTCCCTTGGGATACTACGGCCATTCCTCCATCAGGGAGATTGGCTGTGCTCCTTAGACCTAACAGATGCCTACACTCACATCCTAATCCATCCCAGCCACAGAAAGTACCTCTGGTTCGTGGTGGGAGGACAGCACTACCAATACAGGGTGCTGTCCTTTGGTCTGGCCTCGTCACCAAGGGTCTTCCAAAATGCCTCACAGTGGTTGCAGCCCACTGGCTCCAAGGGGCCTTCATCTTCCCCTATTTGGACGACTGGCTCATAAAGGGGCACACAGCTGCAGAGGCACAATGCTCCACTGGGCGCACCATCAATGCCCTGCAACACCTGGGGTTCATCATAAACACCCCAAGTCCCACCTCACTCCAGCCCAGCACCTAGAGTTCATAGGGATTTAACTAGATACCCTCCAGGCAAAAGCCTTTCTCCCTCAGGAGAGGTCAGAATGCCTCAAGGAGCTAGCTGCAGAGGTACACCGACGCAGGATGCTACTTGCCCGGCTCCTACTCCGCCTGTTGGGAGACATGGCCTCCACAGTTCACATGACCCCCATATGCCCACCTGTGCATGAGGGCAGCCCAGTGGTGCCTCCGCTTTCAGTGGACTCAAGCCACAGGCAAACTGAAGGTGCCCCATCAGCTGGCGGACTCCCTCGTTTGATGGCAGAATACACGCTTCCTGCAGGCCAGGATTCCCTTCCAGGCACCCAACCCCCAGAAGGTCCTCACCACAGACGCATTGTGGGAGCCTCCAAACACAAGGCTGCTGGTCCCAGGAGGAATCCTGACTGCAAATCAACCTGCTGGAACTCTGGGCAATATACCTAGCCCTCCGAGCCTTCTGCCACCAACTTCCACACTGCTCGGTGCTGATCCAGACAAGTAATCAGGTCTCAAGGTTCTTCGTGAACAAACAGGGGGGTATAGGGTCGTACCCCCTCTGCCAGGAGGCAGTAGCCCTCTGCTCCTACGCTGCAGGCAGAGGGATGCTCCGAAGGTACCTCCCGGGCCAGAACATTGCCCTGGTGGACAAATTGAGCAGAGTCCTTCAGCTGCACCAGTGGCATCTGGATCCAGCGGTAGTATCACTGCTGTTCCATCTCTGGAGCAGCCCCTTAATTGACCTATTTGCCAACCTGGAAAACACACAGTTGCCTCAATTCTGCTCGCACCAGCCGCACCCGTCCTGGGTGGCAGCAGATGCATTCCTAATCCCATGGATGGAAGGCCTCATGTACCCCTTCCCACCAATGCCGCTGGTAGCCAAGACATTATTCAAGGTCCAGCGTGACAGAGCATCGCTAGTGCTGATAGCCCGTCGGTGGCCTAGGCAGCCCTGGTTACCACTGCTCCTCTCCCTATTGGCAGTGTCGCTGATTCCCCTGGGCTGAGTTCCAGTTCTACTCTCACAGGAGCAGAGTGCTCTCCTGCACCTCAGTCTGGGTTCCCTCTTACTCACGGCTTGGCATATCCCTACAGTTAGATGGAATGGAATAAAAATAGCATGTTAAGATGCTTACAAAACCATCCTAAATGTCTCTTTAGAAACATGTGAAAGGCATAATGAAAAAAACATATTAACGCAAAAATGATCACCAACGGAACATATTCAAAACAAACTTTAATGGAGTAAAGCCATAAACGTTTTTAATACCCATTATAGCAGCAAGGAATAGGATCAATCATGGCTCAATGATACTAAACAAATAAAAAATGTGTAAGCTCACTCCTAGGCAATTTTATCTACTTTGTAGAATGAAAAGCATATTTAAAGTATCGGGTCTTGTTAAAATGTGAGCCATGAGAGATCCATTGCCAGGGAACTTGCATACCACCCACTCTTTAAACAAAAAATAGTGTTTCCAAATACTACACTCATGTCGACTGTTCAAACAAAAAAAAAAAACAGAGTAAAGCACAAATAGTCGGGTCGGGTGGCTCCGGACACCTTCCTCTTCTCATGGGTGGCGGGCCTGCTATACGCCTTCTCTCCCATGCCGCTGATAGCATGGACCCTTCTCAAAGTCCAGCGGACAGGGCCTTGATGATCCTCGGCAGCCATGGTTCTCCCTGCTGCTCTGTCTCTCGACGGAACCCCTGGTCCCTCTCAGGAGGTCACCAGGGCTCCTAATGCAGGAGGGAGGCTTGCATCTCCACCCCAATCTGGGGTGCCTGTCCCTTACAGCTTGGCTACTGAACGAGTCACCCTAGCCCCCCTTCATCTCCCCAGGGAGATCGAGGACAATCCTACTGGCCTCTCGTAAGGACTCAACGAGACGGGCTTATGCTTTCAAGTGGCACAGGTTTTGGTGTGGTGCTTGGAGAACCACGTGAACCCGCTCTCCTGCCTGATAATCAGTCCTGCAGGACTTGCTCCATCTCTCGCAGTCTGGGCTAAAATCTAACTCTGTCAGGGTTCACCTGAGCGCAATCTCGGTGAACCATCATCCCATCGAGGGCAAACCACTTTCGGGGCAGCCCCTCGTCTCTTGTTTCATGCGGGGCTTGCTCCTCTCCAAGCCCCCTATCTGATCCCCCCTTCCCTGGCGGAATGGGACCTCAGTGTGATCCTCATGCAGCTGACCAAGCCGCCTTTTGAGCCCCTGGCTACTTGCTCCTTGCGACACTTATCCTGGAAGGTAGCCTTCCTGGTGGCGCTTGCCTCCGCCTGTAGAGTCAGTAAGCTCTAAGCCCTGATGGCCAAGGTGTGCCATACACCAGATTCTACAAGAACAGGGTGGTTCTTTTCACCCACCCCACGTTCCTCCCGAAAGTTGTCTCGGACTTCCATCTCAACTAGGAGGTGGTGTTGTCCACTTTCTTCCCGAGGACCCGCACCGACCCAGTGTTGGCCATTCTCCATACCCTAGACTGCAAGAGGGGCCCTATCCTTCTACTTGCAGCAGACTTGAGGCCACCGCAAAGCTGGGCAGCTTTTTGTCTCCTACGATCCCAGCCACCTGGGACAGGCAGTCACCAAGCAGACCTTGTCCATTTGGATGGCGAACTGCATCACCTTCGCCCAGGCTGGGCTGCCACTGGACCGCAGGGTCATGGCGCACAATGTCCGAGCGATGACGGCATCAGTAGCTAACCTCTGCTCGGTGCCCCTGGTGGACATCTGCCAGGCTGACACCTGGTCCTCCACTCATACCTTCATGACTCACTACTGCCTGGAGAGAGAGTCCCGTCGGGAGAGCACCTTTTGCCAGTACTCCATAATCTGTTCGGGGTTTAAGCAACTCCTGCCATCCGACCCTTCTTGCTCAGGCTACTGGAGACATAGCTCTCCACAGACCCGGGGTCATCGGGTCTGTCTTCAGATTCTCTTGCAGCTGCTCACAGCACTGCCGTGAGTTTTCCTACAGGTCCTCGGTAGCCTGTTAGGGAGTCCCATATGTGAGGACTGACTTCCTGCTTGTTCCTGGAGAAAACGTAGTTACTCATCTGTAACAGGTGCAGCAGAAATCAATCCTCACAACCCTCCCTCTTCTCCTTGGAGTTGCTGTCCATTTTTGCCAACTTCTTGGTGGGGCTCTAGCTATGGTACCTGATTGAGTAAGATGGCACCTTGGACAGGAAGAGGACCACACGTGCATGGTGGCATTCCCAAAGGCTTTCCTTGAAAGCTGGGGAACTTCTCCGCATGGGCTCCGTCGGTGCCGACGTCACCCATACGTGAGGACTGATTCCTGCTGTCCCTGGAGAACACCTGTTAGAAGTGAGCAACTACGCTTTTTTAAAATAATATACATCGTTTTTATAGTGCTACTGGAGGTATGGAGCACTATACGGTATTTATTTATTTGAGAAGTTTATATACTGCATTTCCAATATTCAATACAGTTTAAAAATAACGGAACAGAACAAAACATTACATGGAACATGTGAACATTAAACTAACAAATACTACAGACTCATGCAGGGAACAATTATGATCAAAGGCATAATATGTTTACAGTATATTATATTGGTGTGGAGATCAGTGTGGTGTGTGTTAGTGAGGGGCGAGGGTGGGCTGTATCTTAGCTGTGCTTTTTTTATGGGTAAGTGATGCTGCTTGTTTATATTTATGGATGCTGTTTGCTTGCTTATGTTATTCCCTGAAAGCACATTTTGAACAGATGTGTTTCCAGGAGTTTCCTGAATTCCCTGTAGTCTGTGGCTATGTGGATTTTTGCATGGAGGGAGTTCTGTATCGTTGGAGCATACAGTAAAAATGCTCTTTCGCATGTGGATTGGTTGCATTTTGCAAAGTTTGGGTGCAAAGCCAGGAGGTGTTCTGTGGTGCTTCTCCTTTGCCTGTTATTGGAGAGGTTTTTTTTTTATTATGGTCTGTAAATAATCAGAGGACTAGTCGTGGAGGATTTTAAATATTGTGACAATATACTTGTATTTGATTCTGTCTATTAGCGGTAGCCAGTGGAGGTCTTTCATGACAGGGGTGATGTGTGAGCTCCTAGATGTTCCAGTGAGTACCCTTGCCGCTTTGTGCTGAGCAAGTTGTAGCAGTAATAGATGGGATTTCAGCAATCCTTGGAGAACTGCATTGCAGAAGTCAATATGTGAAAGCGTCATCGCTTGGAAGACAGTCCTGTAGTCATGCAGTTCCGGTAGGGGGCAAAGCCATTGTAGAGTCCTTATTTTATTGTAGATTTGTTTTGTCGAATTGTTGATGTGAGTTGCTGGTCAATAGTTATACCAAGGTAACGTATCTGGGATTTGACAGTTAGTTTTATTTGATTGACCTTAAGTGTCTTTGGTGGGGGTGAATGAGTGATCTTTGCAGATAAATAGCACTTCCTTTTTATTATAGTTAATGGTCAGGCCTTGTTGGGATAGCCATAGGGCAATTGAATCAAAACACTCTACGATGGGAGTGAAATTTGGGTCTGCGATAGAGAATGGAGCATAAAACATTATGTCCACATATAGATGGTATAAGATATTATGCAACTGGAGGATCTGGCAGATTGACTGCATGTAAATCTTGAATAATAATGATGACAGAGATGAGCCCTGGGGTACACCACGGTTCTGCGGTAATGGGTCTGAGCTTTTGTTCTCTGTTTTTGTAATCTATAAACGATCAGTCAGATAGGATTGGACCCAGCCGAGTGCTTTGTCAATGATCCCAATGCAGCGTAGTCTTTGTAGGAGAATCTTGTAACATACGGTGTCAAAGGCTGCTGATATGTTGAGGAATATGAGGATGAAGGCCTGTTTTGGTTTCTCAGTTCCTTTGATTAGATGGTCAGTGAGGGATATTAACAGTGTTTCCGCTATGTGGTTAGTGTGGAAGCCATGTTGATGTGGGTCGAGTGGTGCGTTTAGGCTGATATAGTTTCGCAACTGGAGCTGGACCACTTTCTCCATTATTTTCGTGAGGAAAGGTAGACTTGAAATAGGTCTATATCAGTTTAATTCAGCAGGGTCTAACTTCGGGTTCTTTAGTAGCGGGCGTATAGAGGCAGTCTTTAGACTCATTGGGATGTATCCTTGCATGAAAGAGAGCTGTAACATCTTGCTTATGGTGTGGGTAAGTTCAGATCTTGTTGCTTTTATCCAGCTTGCTGGACAGGGATCCAGTGATGACGTAGTCGTGTTCCGATTTCCAATTATATTGACCAAGTGGTCAGATGAGACTGGGGAGAATGAGTGAATGGTGCTGGGTGTGCAGGGTCTGTGTAAGTTATTTTTGTCAGTGTTGCTGGAGGATAGTGTAATAGCGAAGTGTCCGCAACCAATAAAACCAGGAGTCTATTGACTAGAATTCAAACCAGTTTAATGTGCACAGACTCAGACAATGGGTACATAAATGGCTGAGCCCCGAGCTCAGAAAAACGACAGTTTATATACTGTTCTTCTCCAGTCTAATACAGGCAAAACTCCTCATTGGTCTTGGTGGC
The DNA here is from genome assembly GCA_033557465.1 of Ichthyophis bannanicus. Lineage (NCBI taxonomy): Eukaryota > Metazoa > Chordata > Amphibia > Gymnophiona > Ichthyophiidae > Ichthyophis > Ichthyophis bannanicus. Next base: position 258,803,638 of record CM066033.1, read on the forward strand.
CCCCCTCTCTCTCTCCCAATAGTCATCTCTGATCTGGCTTGTACCTGTTTTTATTCTGTGCAGGCTTTTCTAGCTAAGGCTCAAATCTCTAGACATAATACTTCTGCTACAGTTTATTTTGCTACTCTTGCAAGGTCAGTGTATTAGCAAGGATACAGCATGCAAGCAATAATACTGAAAAGACATCTGTGCTTAAACCATAACAAAAACAGTGGAATAGTTTTACTTTTGCTTATCAGAAGACATTCTTATCAAGGCAGAGCAAGGACTGCAGCTACTGGTATTTCTGTAATATTCCAAAGTCAGTTATAATACTCTAAAGTGGGGGGGGGGGAGGCTCAAGCAGAGCTGACAGGCAGAGACAGGCCTCTGCCACAATTTCACTTTTACAAGATGAATTAGGCCATCGCCTATCACATTCCCTCCTTTTGATTATTCACACCCGCACATGAGAGAGGGTGAGAATCAAATCACACATGTATATAGTAAAGTACTTCAAACTGTGGTTGAGGGATCACTCCGTGGTATAGGGTAGTAGTCCCATGTTGCTAATATTTGTGCTGCTTCCCTGCGGTCAAGACTATTATCAATAATGGAGCGTAGCATATGCAAGCATAGGGGAAGGAAACATGGGATACATAAACAAACAGTTACAATCAAGAATACAAGTATGACAAGCGTCTTCAGGCCGCCTAGGCCTGAAAACCAAGAACCAAACCAGCCATCTAGTTGCAAGCCATGCCACGTTTGGACTGGGACATAAGTTTGCTTTCTCATGTGATTGGCTATATCTTCTACAACCTGTCCTTCATTATCTATTTGAAAGCAGCAGTTAGTTAAATTCAGCTTGCCACATACTCCTCCTTCAGCTGCAAGCAGATAATCTAAACCTAAGTGGTTCTGGTAAATGGCTGTACGCATCTGTGTGGCTTGTTTAGCTAACAGGGTTAGTGCTCTACTAGTTTCACTGGTTATAATTTCAACAACAGCTTGCAAACATATAATACGGTCTAACATATATATAGGGGTGCGGTAGCCCCAAGAACCATCTTGCGCCCAGGTAGCAGGTCCATAGTAAGAAACAATTCGCTCTGGCGGCCATTCTTCAGAGGTTGCATCCCACTTGTCCCACTGGCCAATTCTCAGAGCTTCTCGTTTCTGTCGACTTTTATATACAGGAAACCCCAATTGTTCTCCGTGGGAAAGGGGCAAAAGAAAGAAAGAAGGTCGTATGGTTCCAAGAACACACGCTCCTCCCCATTTGGCAGGGAGTTTAGCATATGCTCGGGTGCCACAAATCCAGTATAGTCCAGGTGGAGCTTGCCAAGTGCTGTGCATAGCCAGATTTGTCCATATCCCGGCCAAGTAAGGAAAAATGATCAGAGGGTTAGACGGTTCTGGAGTATTGGCACCTGACCACCAAGAAGTCTTTCCAGTTGTGGCATTGTATTATTTCTGGTTCAAACAGACCAACTGTCCCACAGGTGCATTCAATTGTGGTCCTGCTCGTACAAAACACAGTCTACCCACTATGGAGTGGGCAAGGACCCATTCATTGGTAGTGTTATGCACATCAGTTTGGTTATATGGTACGGAATAATTCAGTTCTTGTGCTTCCCAAGGCACTGGTCTCCCATTTGAGTTCCTCCACAAAAGAGACAGTCTGAGACATGGAGGCTGGATGCCACAGCTCCAGCTAGTTCGATGAACAAATTCTGTGAAGCATGAGGGACTACAAATTCTGCCTTCATGGCCTCATGGAAGGTATGATGTATGCGATAAGGTGCAGAAACATGAGTCTTTACATTCAGCTGGATGAATATAATGGTTCCAGGATCATTTCCACCTCCTGCTATGCGCAGGCCGAATCGAAATCCTTGCTTCCACTGGCTGGGGTCGAAGATCTGACGTCGTAGGGGATTGCAGGTGCTTTTCTTGCACTGTTCAGGTTTCAGTAAGGGTAATCTTTCCAGCAGCGCCTTGCGATTATCTCCAGTCTGTCCTGTAGGGCTACCAGACCAGGTAGCATAGTACACACAATCCCATTTCGGACAGAAATAATCTGCTTCGGATGATTTGCTATATGTTGTTGGGGAATGTATCCCAGTGCATATTCCCCAGTTGTACGCACCTTCAGGACACATATACTTTTCATCATAATAGTAAGCTTGCTCCCAGGATCCACACCTGTAGTAATTATTTCTATTAATCAGGTCACAAGCATCAAAATACAGGTAAGCAGGTTGGTTAGGATCAGAGAGTTGACTTGTAGCGTTGATAAGGACTCCATCTTCATCGTTCCATCTCAGTTCCAGGACATAGTAAGATGGATTCTGGCGAGGTCTGAAGCAAGTACGAGTCTTTCCCTTTGTGCAGACATTCAGTTCTGTACCATTATAGATACACCGACTGACTACACCGGTACAAGTGTAATAAGAGTGATAAAGCAAAGTCTGAGTAACTTGCATGCCAGTGCGGGTGGTGGTTATACAGGCTGCACAAGGGGGCAAAACAAGAGTGGTTCTCAAGTGTCCCAGGGCTACCGCAAGAAGGAAATAGCAGCAATTTGTAATCATCATGATTATAGTCTTTGATGATTACTGAGGTAGATAATGGTTGATTGAGGTAGATAGATAAGGATTGGTAGGGTAATACAAAACTGAAGGATGTCTCTTTCAGGAGCAGGTTGGTGAGGTCTTTACGATGACTGATCTTTTCTTTGCAGCGTGAGTCGCAATGGTGCTGCAGGATTAGCGATCGAAGTCCAGGGGCGACTCTCAGGGACTGCTGCTGGTTTCACTCGACTGTGATGAATCCAGGAGTCGATCTCGGCCACTTTAACTGCTGTTGGGGTTGATAGCAAAACAATGTATGGCCCTTTCCAATGAGGCGCCAGCGGTGTTTTCTTCCACTCTTTTACCCACACTGAGGCTCCAGGCTTGAAAGGATGCAAGGGCTCTGTTAGATTGATAGGCAACTGGTCCTGCACCCAGGTATGAAGGCTCTGCAAAACAGAACTTAGAGCCAACAATTCTTGCCTAGTGATTTCTGATCCAATTTGATTCATATCCCCTCTTATCCCCTGTATTATAGGCGGGGGCCTCCCATACAAAATCTCAAATGGGGATACTCCTAATGGCGTGGTGGGGGCTGAACGTATTCGGAGAAGGGCAATGGGGAGAGCTTGGGGCCACCTCAAGTGGGCTTCCTGACAAAGTTTGGATAACTGAGACTTCAGGGTCCGATTCATTCTCTCTACTTTCTCTGAACTCTGGGGCCTATAGGCTGTGTGTAACTTCCATTGTATTTGCAGGGCATGGGCTAGCTGCTGGGTTACTTGTGATATAAAAGAGGGCCCATTGTCAGACCCCATGGTCAAAGGTATTCCAAATCGGGGAATGATCTCATGGAGCAAGGCCTTAGTGACTTCTCTGGCCTTCTCAGTTCTGGTGGGAAAAGCTTCCACCCATCTAGAAAGTACAAACTAGGACTAGCAAGTAACGATATCCATTTGCTCGGGGCATTTCTGCAAAGTCTATTTGGATATTTCCCATGGGGGTAACTCCTACTGACTGAACTCTTGGGGGTGGTACAGGACCTTGCCGGGCATTGTTCTTGGCGCAAGTCACACATCTTCGGGCTACTGAGGTGGTCAAAGGTCCCAGCAAGGAGATATAGAAATATGGCTTCAGAGCATCTGCCATCTTTGTTTTTCCATAGTGTGTGGCTTGATGAAAGGCTTGAACAAAGGCAGGGCCTAGGGCTTCAGGGATCACGGTCATACCAGGGGTTGAGCTCCCTTCAGGCGGTGGCAACACTATCCATCCAGTTTCTGATAATTGCCCCCCACCCCCCTCCTTTTGACAGTAATGGTCCATCTCCACTTTGGTATATCTGGGTGTCCACGCACTAAGAGGTACTGGAAATATGGCTGCTTGTATTGTGACATTTGGGGTGATAATTTGTCCTGCAATGGCTGCTTCTCGGGCTGAGGCATCAGCAAATCTGTTTCCTCGGGACACGTCTCCATCTCCAGTTTGATGGCCTCGGCAATGCATTACAGCAACGTGTTTGGGGGCCCATACTGCTTCCAACGAAGTCAATATTTCTGGGCCATACTTGACAGACTTGCCTCCTGAGGTGATCAATCCACGTTCCTTGTACAAGGCCCCATGGGCATGTAGTGTTGTAAAAGCATATTTAGAGTCTGTATATACATTCAGGCTAATTCCTGCTCCAATTCTGAGTGCACGTGTGAGAGCTATCAATTCAGCCTTCTGTGCTGAGGTTCCTGGGGCTAGGGCTGACGATTCCACTACCATGTCCAGAGTCACCACTGCATAACCAGCACATCGCTGTCCTTCAATTATGAGGCTACTCCCATCCACGAAGAAAGTTTTGTCTGGATGGCTCAGGGGAACATCAGTTAAATCTGGGCGACTTGAATATACAGTGTCCATTACTTCCAAGCAATCATGGTCAGGAGGGCCTGGACCGGTTGGCAATAGGGTAGCTGGGTTCAGAGTTTGGCTGACACTCAATTGCAATCGCGGATTCTCACATAGCATACTTTGATATTTCAGCATTCGGGCATTAGTGAGCCAATGGTTTCCTTTGTGTTCCATCAGGGTTAGAACAGAGTGTGGTACAGTGACTTGAAGATTTTGTCCTAAGGTGAGCTTGTCAGCTTCGCTCACTAAGAGGGCTGTGGCTGCTACAGCTCTCAGGCAAGGTGGCCATCCTTTGGCAACAGGGTCCAATTGTTTTGACAGGTAGGCCACAGGTCGCTGCCAGGACCCAAGAGGCTGGGTCAAGACTCCCAATGCGTTTCCGCTTGACTCATGGACATATAGACGAAAGGGTTTCTGCACATCCGGTAGGCCCAAAGCTGGGGATGACATCAATGCTGTTTTCAATGATTTGAATGCTTTATCTTGTTCTGGGCCCCATTCCAGGGGGGGATCGTTCAACTCCCTGGGTGGCTTGGTACAAGGGTTTTGCCATGAGTGCAAAATTTGGTATCCATATTCGGCAATAGCCTGCCGCTCCCAAGAAAGCTCGCACCTGTTTTCTGGTTGTGGGGGTTGGGATGCGGCATACTGCTTCCTTTTGCTCGAGTCCTAATTTCCGGGTTCCTTTGGACAGGTGGAACCCTAAGTATTTCACTTCTGTCTGACACAGCTGCGCCTTGGCTCTTGAGACCTTGTATCCAGCTTCATTCAAAAGGTGCAGGAGATCACTTGTAGCTTGCACACAATCAGTTTCGTTGTTGGTGGCTATGAGCAAATCACCTACGTATTGGAGTAGAATTCTTTTTCCCGGAGTTACAGGGTAACTTGACAGATCTTGACTGAGGGCTGCACTGAAGATAGTGGGTGAATTCTTGAATCCTTGTGGTAATCGAGTCCAAGTGAGTTGTCCTCGTCTTCCTGTGGTAGGGTTTTCCCATTCAAATGCAAACAAAAGCTGACTGGCCTCTGCCAGGCGTATAAAGAAAAAGGCATCTTTCAAGTCCAAAACAGTGAAATGAGTGGCTTCTGCTGGAATCAGTCCCAGGAGGGTGTAAGGATTTGGTACTACTGGATGTATGGTTTCAACTGCACTGTTTACTTGACGTAGATCCTGCACTGGGTGGTAGTCACCTGTCCCAGGCTTCTTGATTGGGAGAAGGGGGGTGTTCCAGGGTGATTGGCATTCTCTAAGAAGTCCATACTGCAGCAATTTCTTCAGGTGACGATGAATACCTTCAATTGCTGGTCGTGGGAGGGGATACTGACGCACATGCACTGGTTCTGCTCCTGGCTTAAGGGTAACAATTACAGGAGCTATATTCTTTGCTAGGCCAGGTGGATTATTCTCTGCCCATACTCCAGGTGGGGCTGCAATACTGGTAAGTACACAGGAACTTGCTGCTTTGGATGCAGGTGAATAGAACCGCCATTCTTCTTCTCGGGGGACAGTTAACACCATCAGGCCAGCGGCTTTTGAGTTTATAGTCATTTCCATTTCCATTTTTCCCCCTTCAACAAAGGATATCTGTGCTTGAAGCTTTGCAAGCATGTCTCGGCCCAAAAGGGGAACTGGGCATTCAGGCATGTACAGGAACTGGTGTGTTATTTGCTGCCCCCCTAGTTCACAGGCGCGGTTCTGCAGGAAAGGTCTCGTAGTTCTAGTTCCAGTAGCTCCCACAATTGTTACAGATCGAGAGGACACAGGGGCCACAGGCTTGGCTACTACTGAATGCTCAGCCCCTGTGTCTACCATAAAGTCCATATGCTGGTTTCCAATTTTTACATTGGCCATAGGCGCCTGGAGACCTAAGAAGAATTTGGAGCCCGGTCTGGCCTATTCCTCATCATCCATGAAATCTGCTTCGGTGACTGCCACTCCCTGCATGGCAGTCTCATTTTGCTGGAACTGTTGAAACTGTGCATGCTGCATCCCCCCTTTCTGCTGTTATCGCCCCCCCCCCCCCCCCCGCTCTCCTGGTGCTCCCATGTCCCCTCCAGGGGGCGGAGTTCATGTTCGGGCATGTATCCTTCCAATGTCCTTCCTCTTTACAATAAGCGCACTGATTTACACCTAAGGGGGGCCGAGAGCTCCCTCGGCCCCTTCCCCGTCCTCTGGCTCTTCTGTTAGGATATCCTCCTCCGCGTCCTTCCACTAGTGCTGCAGCGAGCAAATCCACTTTCTTCCTCATCCTTCTTTCACTTTCCCGTTTGCTTTCTTGATCACGATTCACATATACTTTTTGTGCGACTTCCATTAGCTGTGCTGAGTTCATGCCCGCAAATCCTTCTAATTTCTGCAGTTTTCGCTTTATGTCTCCCTGGGACTGACTCACAAAAGCAGCATTCACCATGCATAAATTCTCCTGGGCTGCTGGGTCATAGGGGGTGTAAAGTCTATAGGCTTCAGTTAATCGTTCATAGAAAGCAGCTGGACTCTCATCTGGGCGCTGAAGAACGTCCGCTACTTTTCCAATATTCATAGCTTTCTGGCCTCCCTTCTTTAGGCCCTGCAGTAGAGCCTGGCGAAACCGGGTGAGGGCTTTTTCTCCTACATCACTATTTGGGTCCCATCTGGGATCTTCATTGGGGAAATCTGCGGCTGCTGCCTGTCAGGGATCTAAATCTAGGTTTCTCCCAACTTCAGGGTTCTCTTCCAACCATTTAGTGGTTGCTCGCACTATCCATGCCCGCTCCTCAATAGTAAAGAGGGTAGCCAAGAGCTGGCGACAGTCAGACCAGGTGGGCTGATGGGTTTGCATAATATTAGACATTAACTCTGTTAAATCTTGGGGCTTGTCAGTATAGGAGGCATAATGTGTTTTCCAGTTTAATCTGTTGTGGAGAAAGTCACATAAACTAGACTGGTAGGTCTGGGCACAACCTGACCCTCGTCATCTTGAATGGGTAATCCTGGGACCTGCCGCAGTGGCAGTTGGCGGACTTCTTTCGTTCTACTTCTGAAATCATAGCGCATTTCAGTGGACTTTGGGGTGACGCCGCTACTGGTATCTGGACTAGTGGATGACCCTGGACCGGCATCTAACCCTCCACTAGCGGATTCCTCGGGGGATGATTGTTCCACATCAGAGCGCTGCTCAGGACTAGAGCTCCGACTTCTGCGGGGAGGGGTCTGGTCTTCAAGTTTCAGGGGTGGTTGCTCGGGTGGAGGCACCTCGGCTGGAGGTACACTCGCTACCTCCGGCTCTACTCGGGGTACTGATGGGGGTACCCGGGGTGGAGCTGACGGGACTGGACTATACAGAAAGGCGGGTGGATACCTTGGGATCTCTGGGGACTCTTGGGCCACATAAATAGGGGGTTTTTCTTTCTTGGCAGGGACTCTCGTGGCAGTTGCTAACATAATCTTTCTCTGTCCCTCACTGCAACTCTTCATCCAGGAGGGCTGCTTCTCACAGATACTTAACCAGGAATCTACATAGGAAAACTGTTCAGGACTATAGCTTGTGATAAGGAAGCTTATCATAGCTCAGGAAGGAGCTATAGAAAAGGTGAAGTGACTCTGAACCAGCAACCTGTCAGTTCTGGTAGAAATAAGAAAACAGAATTTTGCCATAAAAGACTACCAGTCCCAGAATGCACCAGGTTTCCAACAGCCATTAGAGGAGCTGAAGTGGGGAGACGTGTGTTCAATCAGGAGGGCTATGAGGTAATCCCTAAGCACTCATCTCAAAGGGCAGGGCCTGATTCAACACAGCTGCGCTGTGTTAGGGAGGAGCACTCATCTAAGCAGAATAAGGGTAGAGTTTATTCTACAGAGAATTATCCTTATCCTGAGAATCAGCTTGAGCTTGATCATCAGTTTCATCTGAAGGATCATCAGAAGCAGAAGCCAAACCGGACGGACAGAGAGGGAAAGAAACCCTTTGGAAGAAGGAAGAGAAAAGCCTTTGAGAGGTCTAGAAGAGTCCAGAGCAGTACGTATACTGGGAGGCATTTCAAGGGCCAGCATACACCATTGGACTGGGGAATGCCAGAGGAATGGTGCTGCAGAGCTAGGAATCTCCAGACGCTACCTGTGAGGGAGACGGCTACACGTGGAAGGGACCCTAAGACCCGTGCCAGAAGGTATGTGAAGAGAGATCCAGTGTCCAGGGATCTGGATTGGAAGGCTGGACATAAGAACTGGACTACATACTGGCCAGGCTATATAGAGAGGAACTCTAACGGCAATGGAAGCTCAGGTATGAACACTGATCTATGCCCTAGCTATAACCTTGAAAGACAGCAGGGAAACAAGTATTCTCCTGAAAGTGCTCCATTGAGAGATTCATCTGTGCCAATCCATGATATTGAACCCATGCTTGTTGAAGAAGGGGGAATGATTGCAGATGAAGAATGTGTTTATATGGACTGCTCTCTGTCCAAACTCCTTTGGTGATTTTCTGTTATAAAGTACAGCAACCATCACAAAGAAATACAAACTTGTTCTTTAATCTACTCAGAAAAGCTCCTGTGTAGGATTTCTGGTCACGCTGTAGAAAGCAAGCCAGCTAAGGGGTTTCAGCTGGATAACTACTAGCAATTGAGCCTTACCTAATTGCTTGTGAGCTAGGAGAGAATCACTTCTGAATCTATGTGGGAAGATATCAGAAGTTAACCTGAAAAGAACAGTTTTTTTCTTTCTTTGTGGCTTTTCGTTTGTTGTTTGATATATGCTAAGAAAACATTAGCTAATGCCTGACAAGTTTGAATGTTGTTTTCCTGATTTTGACTTTGTTTTTCCAAGTTAAACACTGGAAGCAAGTAACCTGATTTATGTGCTACCAAGCATATCTGTGTTGGGAGAAATAACCCCATAAATAAATATCTTATTGGCTTTACCCAAAAGCACAACTAATTATTGTGAGCAGCTGTTTCTGGTGTGAATGAACTGCATTGCCCACAATCCCTTGCAAATCATATAGATATATGCACTTGCCAAGACTGTGAAGATTCTCACCCAGGCAGCCGTCTGACAAGCTGCGCACTACCTTGTGCACATGGAACACAGTTTGGATATCAGAAGTACCTTCTGGTGGCCACCCGGCGTCCAGCGCCGGCCACACCCTACCACACAATATTTCTAAGCGGGTCGCTGTCATTTTTATCCCATAATCACCACTAAAACCTTTCTTAAAATTCGTGATCATACAGTTCAGCGGAGTTTGTACGGACTCCGCCCCTCCCATTATAACGTACAACGTACAAGACAGCAAACAGAAAGGGTAGGTAGGATGGGTACGGGTAAGGGGTCCGCGTAGCCCACAAAACAATGAGGGGGACAAACAACAAACGCTTCCTCCTGTTCGCGACCTGGGCGAGGTCGCCCTGCCAGGAACTGCGCTACTTAGGAGTCCGCTCTCGTTCGGCCTATATTGCAAGACCTCTCAATCACACTTCACACAACCAAACATGTTAGCATGTCCCAATTTCAAAACTCCCGGGCTAACTGACTAAACCTAAATTACCAAACCAAAAGGGTCGATGGCTTCGCCCTGCGCATACTCCTGCAGGGGTACTAGTATCGCCCTGGAAGTTGATCAGACTTCCTTTACCTGTTACTGTACCAAATCAGTCTCGAGGCTTTTCCAAAACTAACTGACTAAGAACCAGAAAAATCAATACTCACCGGATCCGGTAGCTACTGCGCTGCACAACCAGTTCCACCTTGGGTTGAATCCTGGACTCCCCTGGGTTCGAGGTGTTGGCCAGCTGGACCCAGCAGGCCGCTGAGGCAGGGCGGAACCCTCCAATGCAAGGGACCGGTCGGCGCCTGGGATCCTCTCCACATTGGTCGGCTGCGGTCCCAGCCGGACCAAACCTGGAGGCGGTAATACGTGGTAGTATTACTTGCGTACCATTCGCGTATTACGTCATTCCCGGCCAACGCACCAAGAATATGTAATAGCGAAGTGTCCGCAACCAATAAAACCAGGAGTCTATTGACTAGAATTCAAACCAGTTTAATGTGCACAGACTCAGACAATGGGTACATAAATGGCTGAGCCCCGAGCTCAGAAAAACGACAGTTTATATACTGTTCTTCTCCAGTCTAATACAGGCAAAACTCCTCATTGGTCTTGGTGGCCCCCCTCTCTCTCTCCCAATAGTCATCTCTGATCTGGCTTGTACCTGTTTTTATTCTGTGCAGGCTTTTCTAGCTAAGGCTCAAATCTCTAGACATAATACTTCTGCTACAGTTTATTTTGCTACTCTTGCAAGGTCAGTGTATTAGCAAGGATACAGCGTGCAAGCAATAATACTGAAAAGACATCTGTGCTTAAACCATAACAAAAACAGTGGAATAGTTTTACTTTTGCTTATCAGAAGACATTCTTATCAAGGCAGAGCAAGGACTGCAGCTACTGGTATTTCTGTAATATTCCAAAGTCAGTTATAATACTCTAAAGTGGGGGGGGAGGCTCAAGCAGAGCTGACAGGCAGAGACAGGCCTCTGCCACAATTTCACTTTTACAAGATGAATTAGGCCATCGCCTATCACAATAGTTTTGCAGTTTGGTTTGGAAGTGATTTTCAATTTCTTGGGGAGTGGGGATAAGTTGCACAGTTGGGGGGGTGTTTTCTCTTAAGGATTTGGCTATTTCAAATAGTCTGAGTTTGTTTAGGGACTTTAGTAATTTTTGGAAGCGATAATCTTTCTTGGCTTTGTTTGATTGGACTCTGTATGCATCAAGGATGTGAAGGTATTTATTCTTAGCTCCATGTTCGTTCTGCTTTTCTTAGGCTTCGTTTGATCTTTTTTAAATCTGTTGTGTACCCTTGTGTATGATGAGGGTTGTGGGGCGTTGTTCTCGATGGGGGTGTAGCTGCAGTGTTTGAAATTGTTTCATTCCAATTAGCTACTAAAGCATCAAAGTCATCAGAATTTGTTCAGGTTAGGGATGACGGTTTCTCAGAAGTGATCCTTGTTTAATTGTTTAAATCTTCTGTGGTGTTCTTCATTATGCTGGCTGGGTACTATGCGAGTTGGCAGATCAGGATGGAATGAAATTGCGCAGTGGTCTGACCATGGGACCTTATTGAGTCGAGGCAAGGGGACAGGATTTTTCTCCAAGAGATGGGAGGGCACAAAGATAAGGTCCAGCGTGTTATCTTTGAGGTGTTGGTTCAGTTACCATCTGGATGTAATTTTGGCAGGACATTGCGTCCATGAGTGCAGCTGCTTGTGGCTGTGGGATGTAGCACAGGTTCAGGTCACCCAGTAGTATTAATGGGCAGTTTGGATCAGTGTGTGAACTGATGATTCCCTGGATAGCTACATGTTCTTTATTGAATGTCACTGGGGATCGGTATACCAGAACAATTGAGATTTGTTGGATATGGTGATGATATTCAGATTATTGGTGCTTGTAGTAGCAATAAATATTTAGATGCAATATGCTCCTACTCTGTAGAGCTTGCAAATGAGTGAGAACCTGATGCAGTGGAAGATAGTGACTTGCCCAAGGTCATTAAGTATCAGTGGCAGAAGCAGAACTTGAACCCTTGCTTCTCTTGTTCAGTCCATTGCTCTAACCACTAGACCACTTGCTCTCTCCATAAACAAAGGATAACCGGAAAAACTATTGAAACTGTTAAATCTATCTTTTTAGCTGGCTGGATCATTTGCTGCACACCAGAGGCTTTTAAGAATCTGGCCTTAAAACCAAATCAGTTAGGGCACCCGTCTCTCCCATGCAGGTAGTGCTTGCCACCAGCATTTATAAGGAAACCCTGTCTCTATGATTTTTATTTGCCAGATTTATGTATAAGAACATAAGATATGCCATACTGGGTCAGACCAAGGTCCATCAAGCCCAGTATCCTGTTTCCAACAGTGGCCAATCTAAGTCACAAGTACCTAGCAGTTTCCCCAAAAGACACGGGTTCCACAATGCTTGTATTGGGTCAAGCAGTGTTATTCCGGGTCCCTTTTAATAATGCTTTATGGATCTTTCCTCCAGGAACTTGTCCAAACCTTTTTTAATCCCAGCTACGCTAACAGTTTTACTACATCCTCCGGTAACAAATTCCAGAGTTTGATTACACGTTGAATGAAAAAATATTTTCTCTTATTAGTCTTAAATAGGTTACCCTGTAGCTTCATTGTATGTCCCCTGGTCTTTCTATGTTCTGATGGCGTAAACAATCGATCTACATTTACCCATTCCACTCCATTAATTCATAGACCTCTATCATATCTCCCCTCAGACGTTTCTTTTCCAGGTTGAAGATCCCTAACCTTTTTAGCCTCTCTTCATAGAGGTATCCTTCCACACCCTTTACCATTTTGGTGGCTCTTCTCTCTACCTTTTCTAATAATGCTATATCCTTTTTAAGATACAGCAACCAGAATTGCATACAATGTTCAAGGCGCAGTTGCGCCATGGAACGATACAGAGGCATTATATAATATCCTTTGTTTTATTTTCCATGCCTTGCATCGTGTAACCATAGTTTGGGTTGTTCCTTCCTAGGTGCATAACTTTGCACTTGTCCACATTAAATTTCATCGGCCATTTGGATGCCCAGTCTTCCAATTCATCACGATCCTCTAGCAATTTTCCACAATCCTCATGGGTTTTAACAACTTTAAATAGTTTTGTGTCATCTGCAAATTTGATAACCTCACTCATTATCCCATTTCCAGGTCATTTATGAATATGTTAAAAAGCAGTGGACCCAGCACAGATCCCTGGGGTACTCCACTATTCACCTTTCTCCATTGGGAAAATTGGCCATTTAGCCCTACCCTCTGCTTTCTATCTTTTAACCAGTTCCTGATCCACAATAGTACACTGCCTCCTATCCCATGACTTTTTAGTTTTGCCAAAAGTCTCTGATGAGGGACCTTGTCAAAGGCTTTCTGAAAGTCCAGATACACTATATCAACCGACTCACTTTTATCTATCTGTTTGTTCACACCTTCAAAAAAACATAAAAGATTAGTAAGACAAGATCTTCCTTGTCTAAAGCCATGTTGGCTTTCTCCCATTAAGCCATGACTATGCTACATGTTGAGTAATTTTGTTCTTTATGATGGTTTCTATCATTTTTCGTGGTACGTCGGGCTCACCGGTTTGTAGTTTCCCGGATCACCCCTGGAACCCTTTTTAAAAATTGGTGTTACATTGGCCATCCTTCAATCTTCAGGTATTACAGATGACTTTAATGATAGTTTACAGATTACTAATAGCAGGTCTGCAATCTCATATTTCAGTTCTTTCAACACCCTTGGATATATACCATCCAGTCCAGGCGATTTGCTACTCTTCAGTTTATCAAATAGTTGTAATACATCTTCCCAGTATATTAATATTTCTTTCAATTCTTTTGCAGTATCACCTTTAAATACCACTTCAGTCATAGGTAACATCCCTATATCTTCCTCAGTAAAGACCGAAGCAAAGAATTCATTCAGTCTCTCCACTATGGCCTTGTCCCCTCTTAGTTTTGCTTTAGAAAGCCATCTATTAAGCCACATGTTGTATCATTGGACTTCAGTGTGATACATACCTAACTGATGAAGACCTCCTTTGAGCCTTTAGACTTGTGGGCTAAACTACCCAATCAAAAACATCCTGTTTCTGACTGCAGACTTAGTGAGCTTCAGACCCTAGGTTTCACTTCATATTTGATCACAGTGCGTTGATGGTATGCATGCACCCGTGGTATTGGAGTGAGTTTGTACTTCTGTTGTTTTATAGAGAGGAACCAGGCTTGCCCCTCTTGAAGTGCAAGAGAGCTGTTAACTTCTGGAAAAGACCAAAGCCTTTAAAAGGTCCATCTAATTTTGTTTGTTAATCACAATAGATCAGGGATTCCTGTAACTAAAGGTGCTCCATCTGTGGCCCTGTTCAAATCCAAGCTAAAAACTCACTACTTTGAGACTGTTTTTGGACCCTGATCCCCCTAGTTTCCTGTTCACCTCCTATATGTTTCCTTACTATCCCTATAGATATGTCCTAGTCCCCATTTGTGTTGTCTTTCTTGACTAGATTGTAAGTTCTTATGAGCAGAGACTGACTCTTAAATGTCTCATAAGAACATAAGAAATGCCATATTGGGTCAGACCAAGGTCCATCAAGCCCAGTATTCTATTTCCAACAGTGACCAATCCAAGTCGCAAGTACCTGGCAGGTTCCCAAAAAGGCATACAGGTTCTACAGTGCTCATCCTGGGGGCAAGCAGTGGATTTCCTGGGTCCTCTTTAATAATGGTTTATGGACCTTTCCTCCAGGCACTTGTCCAAACCTTTTTTAAACCCAGCTACACTAACAGATTTTACTACATCCTCCAGTAACAAATTCCAAAGTTTGATAACGCGTTGCGTGAAAAAATATTTTCTCTTATTAGCCTTAAATGGGTTACATGGCAGCTTCATTGTGTGTCCCCCTAGTCTTTCTAATTTTTGATGGCGTAAACAACCAATCAACCTGTTCTATTCCATTCAGTAATTTATAGACCTCTATCATATCTCCCCTCAGCTGTCTCTTTTCCAAGTTGAAAAGCCCAAACCTTTTATACCTTTCCTCATAGAGGTATCCTTCCATCCCCTTTACCATTTTGGTGGCTCTTCTCTCTACAGCACTGCACATGCTTTGTAGTGCTATTCAAATGATAAGATGTAGCAGTAACTAAATGTGTAGTTTTTAGTAGACTACTGTTTCATCCATCATCTGTTATGCACAGGGTGGGTCTTATTTGAGATCTGCATGTGTTCTGGCTCAAATGTTAACCAGTACAGTATTGATGGCCCATCTGTGTCAGTTTGTGTTAGATTTTCAAGGCTTCAGTATGGAATTCAGGCTATATTTCGTGGCGTTCAGATCTATTTATATTCAGTCACCAACTTGCAATATTACAAGAGGTTTTAATCAGCCTGGCATTCACAGCCTCTTTGAATAAGCAGATTCCATACGCCATTGTATTTTTAGGTATCTTCTATACAGATTAAAAAGGAAAAACAGAAAATGTTTTTTTTTTCTCTGCTTTTTTTATTTTTATTTTTATTGAAGGGCAACCCTTAACTATGGAAGAGTGTGGCTGTTTGTTTATCTGTAGCAGATGTTCTCCAGGAACAAGCATGAAGTCCATCCTCACTTATGGGTGACGTCGGCACCGACTGAGCCAGTGCGGAGCAATTCCCCAGCTTTCAAAGAAAGCCTTTGGAATTGCTTCCATACATGTGTGGTCCTCTTCCTGCCCAAGGGTGCCATTTTGCTCAGTCTCCCTTTTTTCACAGAGCCCTTCGGACGCACATCCTTGTCCCTTGGAAAAGGTTTTTGTGTCTTTGTCTTTCTGGCCTTTTTTCCAGTAGCACCGGTCCTCTTCCATCCTCCCCTTCGCCCCTGCTCCGGCTGTGGACTAGGGGATTCCTTTTTTCTCATTTTAGTGTTTTTCCTTTCGGGCCCTTTTTTCTCCAACCGCTGGCCTCAAGGGTTTTCGACCTCGCAGGGACCCTTTTTGCCCCTATGGCCACCGGCTTCAAAAAGTGTGACAGATGCTCCAAAAATATGTTGCTCATGGACACCCATGACTGGTGTCTGGGGGCTGACCACAACCCGGAGCTCTGCTCGCTTTGTAAGAAAATGTCCACTAAGGCCTTGCTAAGCCACAAGCAGAAATCTGACAACATTTTCTGCAAGGCAGCCACGGGGTCTCCTGTGGCAACTCGCCCTGCTGATCCACCACTTGCGGGGTCCCCTGCAGTGACCCCGCGCCCCAGGCGTCACTCTGATCAGTGTTCGCCTGAGGTGGAGTGTCGAAAGAAGACGACCTCAAAGTCGCTGTCGGGGGCACCGGACAAACGCGAGCGGTCTCGTGCTCATACCCTTAGCCCTCCCTGGCATTCCAGAGAGTTGGACAAGGAGTGGCCTCGAAAGGTACCTCGCAAGGACATGGAGGCCTCCGGCGATGGTGCCCAGTCTCCTGAGGGTCGTCCCAGCAAGGACCCCCTCTCCTCCTCCAAGCCAGACCCGGTAACACTGGTGTCTGTGTCGCAGGGACCCACTCCCGAGTAGGACTCCCGTATTCTGGTACTAGAGCGTATTGTTTCTGCCTTCCTAGCTGCCCAACAGGTGCTCTTGCCCAGCATGGCTGGCTCACGCCTCTAGACCGAGGGTCACCCGACTGGGGTCCCAAAAACTGCCTTGAAAACCCCCGAGAGCCGCAGGCCTTGTGATGGTCCGTGGCTCCGGTCTTGCTCACTGTCCCATTCCTCGGGGGCGAGGTCTTCCAGTGCCTCTGGCTCCAAGCGGACCTTGGCCACTGGATGCGGGGATCAGCCAGACTCAGAGTCCTTCTCGGGCTGGGAATCGGACGGAGACACTTACCCAGAGACCCATGCCCATAGGGATCTTCGCTCTGACCCATCCCCGCCCACCTCACAAAGGCAGTCGCCCCCGAGGACACCACCTCCTTGATGTTTGTGCGAGATATGGCTCAGGCCCTCAATCTGCCTATGCAGACTGAGGAGGAGCCCCGAGAGCAGAGGAACTTGACATCTTGCATTGCGAGTCCTCCACCCAGAGGAGTCTCTTACGGTTCCAGTACCGTCCATCCTATCCCGGCTGCTCCTCGGAATGTGGGAAGCACCTACCTCGGTCCCTATTGTCAGTAAAAAAAAAACCTCAATGCCATGTATAGGGTCCAGCGCAGCCCAGGGTTTCGGAAGACCCAGCTTCCTCATATCTCCATGGTAGTCGAATCCGCAATGTGGAAACAGAAGAGCCCAAAGTCTCACTTTTTGTCTTGCTTGGTAGGAAATTCCGTGCCCTCGACACCCTCAGGCGCAAGGCTTACCAGGGATCCATGCTGGCGTGCCGCATCCAAGCCCACCAACTGTACATGAGTATGTTTCTTCGCAACCTCGCCAAAGAGCTCGGCGTTTTTTCCGCAGGTCTTGTTGGGGAGCACCTTCTCAGGTTCCAGAACCTCCTGAGGTCGGTTGCAGACTGCTCGAAATACCTTTCCCGCGCTGCATTTGATGGGTTTGAGTCTTCTGCCCGTGTGGCAGCGGCTGGCATCGGAGCTCGACGCCAGGCATGGCTCCAGTCTTCGGACCTGGAACAGTGGGTCCAGAAGAGGCTCCTGGATGTTTCCTGCCTCAGCGAGCAAGCCTATGGGAGTACAAGGCGGCCAAGATCGTGATGGAGTTCGTCACTCACACCCGTCTCTCGCGTAAAACCACCTCTCTTCCGCAGAAGAAGCAGCACAACAAAAAGCCTTTCTTTCAGAGGAAAGGGCTCCCCTACTGAGGATACCCACCGTACCCGCCTACCCCTGCGCCAGCGACCAGTGCTCAGGGCAAAGGGGGGGGGAGCTCAGGGTCACTGGAAACCCAAGGGGCCCAAGACCCAACCACCGGCACCACCCCAGCCAGCCCCAGGGTTTTGATGCTGAAAGCATAGCCTCTCACCCCCCCCCCCCCCCCGGGGCACTGCCACCTGTGGGAGGACGCCTGTCTCTTTTTGCCCCAGAGTGTATGGCCATTACATCGGACACCTGGGTCTTGCAGGTGATCCGGGACAGGTATTGTCTTCGTCTAGACAGACTCCCACCTCCCTTCTCCCCAGCGGAGCCTACTCTGCTTCCCTCGCACCAGGCTTGCTTGCAGCAAGAGCTGAACAACCTCCTTGGCCATCAGGCGGTCGAGAGATTTCCACCGCACCTCCGAGGTCGGGGGTTTTATTCCCGGTACTTCCTTGTTCCGAAGAGGAAGGGGGGCCTGCGCCCCATCCTTGATCTCAGGAATCCGAACAAGTTTCTGGTGCAAGAGAAGTTCAAAATGCTATTGCTTGACGTCCTGCTGCCCTTCCTCTAGCAGGGCAATTGACTATGCTCCTTGGATCTCAGAGATGCTTACACCCACATTCCTGTCCACCCCAAGCACAGGAAGTACTTGCATTTCAGGGAGCAGGGAGAGCACTTCCAGTACAAAGTGCTCCCCTTCGGGCTTGTGTCTGCCCTACAAGTCTTATCAAGTGCCTGTCAGCGGCCGCGGCCCACTTCCGGCTGCAGGGCATACCCATCTACCCTTACCTAGACGACTGGCTCGTCTCGGGCACATCGGTGGAGGAGGCTTGGTGTCGCGCACGGTCCTCCTCCTTGAGCAGCTCGGTTTCCTGATCAACTACTCCCAAGTCCCACCTCAAACCGGTGCAGACCCTGGAGTTCATTGGCGCTCTTCTCAACACAGAATGTGTGACCGCCTTTCTCCTTTGAGCATGCATGGATCGACTACGTGCTCTGGCTGCCGAGGTCCAAGGCCGGCCCAAGGTCTCGGCGTAGGCAATACTGCGTCTCCTGGGGCACATGGTCTCAACTGACCACATTGTTCCCCACACTTGCATGCACATGCAAGCGGCCCAATGGTGCCTCAGAGCGCAATAGACCCAAGCCTCGGGCCAATTCCGGGACCTCGTCTGTGTGTCTTGCAGCTTATGAATCCCTAGTCTGGTGGCAGAACCCCCAGAGCCTCCTTCGGGGAATGCCCTTCCAGACTCAACAGCACAAGCTCGTCTTGATGACGGACGCCTTGCTGTTGGGCTGGGAAGCCCACTGCGACCATCTCTGCACCCATGGACGGTGGTCACCCAAGGAATCTCGGCAGCAGATCAACCTGCTCGAACTTCAAACGGTCCAGCTGGCCCTGAAGGTCTTTGAGTATCACCCGAGGGGCAAGTCGGTGCTCGTGCAGACTGACAACAGGGTCGCGATGTTCTACATAAACAAGGAGGGGACACTGGCTCTCACCTCCTCTGTCGGGAGGCAGTCCTCCTTTGCTCCTTCGCCATATGCAGTGGCATGACGCTGAAGGCGGTCTACCTCCTGGGCCAGGACAACCTCCTTACGGACAAATTCAGCCGTCTCCTTCGTCCACACGAGTGGCGCCTGAGTCCAGAGGTGGTTCTCCACCTGTTCCGCTGCAGCGGGACTCCATCCATCGACCTGTTCGCCAGCCCGGCGAACGCGCAGCTTCCCCGCTTCTACAGGCTGATACTGTATCTGAGTAGGGTGGCCCTGGATGCATTCCTCCTGAACTGGACCTCCGGGCATCTGTATGCATTCCCTCCCACTCCCCTCCTTGCGAGGACCCTACACAAGATCCAGCGCGACTGAGCCTCAGTGATTCTCATGGCTCCTTCGTGGCCTCAACAACCTTGGTTTCCACTTCTACTCCAGCTCTCGTCGGAGCCTCCAGTCCCCCTGGGCAATGCTCCAGGTCTGCTAACACAGGAGGAGGGACAGGTGCTTCACCCAAACTTGGTCTCGCTATCCCTGACAGCCTGGCGGCTGAACGGGTCTCTTTAGCTCTGCTGCATCTCCCAGTGGAGATCAAGGACGTCCTGCTCGTGTCGAGGAAGGACTCAACGAGGCGGGCCTACGGCCTGAAATGGCGGCAGTTCTTGTTCTGGTGCTCCGAGCTCCAGATTCACCCGTTCTCCTGCTCCACCCGTTGGGTTCTCCAGTACCTTCTCCATCTCTCGCAGGTGGGGCTGAAGTCCAAATCGGTTAGGGTTCACCTGAGCGCCATCTCGTCCAACCACTTGCCCGTCGAGGGTAAACCCCTCTCAGGCCAGCCTCTGGTCTCCCGCTTCATGCGGTGCCTCTTGCTTTCCAAACCGCCCCCCCCCCCCCCCACTCCCATCCCGGCCTCCACCGGCGGAATGGGACCTTAACATCATGCGCCCTTCAAGCCAATGGCGATGTGCTTGCTCCGGCACATCTCCTGGAAGGTGGTCTTCCTGGTGGCACTGACCTCGGCGCGAAGAGTCAGCTAACTCATGGCCAAGGCCCCCTACACCAAGTTTTACAGGAACAGGGTGGTCCTTCATACCCACCCCAAGTTCATACCAAAGGTTGTCTTGGCTTTCCACCTCAATCAGGAGGTGGTATTGCCGACTTTATTCCTGAGACCTCACGCCGACCGAGCATTTGGAGGTCCTGCATACACTTGACTGCAAGAGGGCTCTCGCCTTCTATCTGCAGCGCACCCAGGGTCATTGCAAGTCCGAACGGCTCTTCATCGCCTATGATCCCAACTGCCTGGAGCTGGCAGTCACCAAGCACACCCTCTCCATCTGGGTGGCGGACTGCATCGCCTTTGCTCAGGCAAAGGCGGGCGCCCCGCTGGATCGTCGGGTAATCATGCACGGCATCCACGGCAAGGTGGTGTCGGTAGCTTCGCTGCACTATGTGCCTCTGACAGACATCTGCCGTGCTGCGACCTGGTCTTCAGCGAATACCTTTGATTCGCACTACTGCCTGGAGAGGGAGAACCGCCGGGACAGCACCTTTGACAATGCTGTACTCAGTAGTCTGTTCGGGGTATAAGCAACTCCTGTCCTCCGACCCTTCTTCTGCAGCTACCGAGAGCTTGCCCCGAAGTTCCGAGGTCTTGGGCTTCCTTCGGACATCGGCTTCTGCTCACGGCCTCACGGAGGCATTTTTGGCTTACAGGTTTGGTAGCCTGTAGCTGGGGATTCCCATGTGAGGACTGACTTCCTGCTTGTTCCTGGAGAAAGCGTAGTTACTCATCTGTAACAGGTGTTCTCCAGGGACAGCAGGAATCAGTCCTCACTAACCTCCCACCTCCCCTGAAGAATTGCAATGTTTATTCTTCCCTTGTGGTACTGGGCGAAGGGTCAGCTGGACTATGGGACAGACAGTTCCCAAGAAGACACCTTGCTCCATTCAGAAGGGGAACCACTCGGGGAGGACATATCACTTCCTGATAAAAGAAACTTCAGAAAGGACCTACACTTCCCAATAACATCTCACCTTATGCAGGACAACACGCTCGTACATGTTAATAACTATCTCACAGATTTTTCTTCCAAAAGGATTCTTTTATTATTCCCTATCTTACAGAAACAGAAAGCTAAGAACAAAGGAAAACAGTCCAGTAGAATTACAGATCTTGCCACCTCTCGCAGCAGGCAAGCAGGGTCACACTGTCTTATCTCAGATGCAGATCTCTAAACAACTACAAGCCAGAATGTCTGGTCCTGCCTGCATGATAATGTCTTACTTCCTCTGACTCAACAGCGAATATGACAGGCTTTCCTGGACACAAGAAATCAGTGTAACAGACATACACAAGACAAACTGGCATGCACACAAAACTCTCATACTGGGGCCATAGGGAACCCAGGGAATCCATACCCCACAACAACCTTCACTGCGCAGGAGACAAACTCATTGTATATCTGGTCCTGTCACATTATATGCCCTGCTCAGGACCATACTTACTATTCGGGCATTCTTCTCTAATTAGCTAACTCCTTTTCCAGCTGTCTAGGGCCCCACTTGTGCGATTTGCCATGTTATTCTACTCATGTCTGTACCCCTCTCCATTGACCACCTTCTGAGGCCCTGGGCTTTGTCAGATTTATATTGTTAATTGACCTCTGCCCCCCTCACTCAGTTCTTTACCTGCTTCTCTTGCTTGGTTCTCTCCCACCTCCCCAGTTCCCAAGAAATATATCTCTTTAACTCTCCGTGTTCTGACAACTATATTGGGGGCCATATGTTCTTCTTTATGCTAAACTGGCATATTTATCTCTAATGATTGCCTTTCTACCCTCTCTCAAGGTCCACCATTTACTAATAAGTGTGTTTTCACATCTTTTCCATATGATGTCATATACCTCTGAAAGCTTCACATACACACCTCAGTACAATTCCAGCATTCCGGCATTTCGATGATATTTTTTGTGTTACTGTGTTAACCCCTTCTTCTCTGGCTCTCACACTTGCCATCTGCTTATTAGGGCTCTAGCTCTGGGACCTGACTGAGCAAGATGGCCCCCTTGGGCAGGAAGAAGACCATATTCGTGGTAGCAATCCCAAAGGCTTTCTTTGAAAGCTGGGGATTGCTCCTCGTGGGCTCCGTCGGTGCTGACGCCACCCTTATAAGTGAGGATTGATTCCTGCTGTCCCTGGAGAACACCTCTTACAGGTGAGTAACTATGCTTTTTCCAGAGACAGCAAGATAATCAGCCATACTTTCTCATATCTAGCTTTGGAGTTGGTTTTTCCAGCTATAAGACCAAGGAGGTCCTGTATATCTGTAGCTGGAAAGGAAGTCCTATATGCACCTGTTAACGCTGGAATAGCCTAGAAAGTTTTTATCTAGGAAATGCTTTGTAGCATCTTGTGTGTGAATAATTCTTTTGTCCATGGAGAACACCTGTTACAGATAACATAGTAACATAGATGACAGCAGATAAAGACCAGTTTGGTCCATCTAGTCTGCCCAGCAAGGCGGCAAGAGTAAGTGCACTTGCCACTCCATGCAGGTCACCCCTCCCCATGCCTTTGTTTAGGGGTGCACCCACCACTCAGTGTAGGTAAGAAGCTTTTATTTTTTTTTTAATGTAGTTGTCATTGTCTGTATAAAAGCAATGTTTTTGCTATGTTCATTTTGCACACAGAAAATCCTGCATTGTGAATCTACATTTTTATTGATCTTGTTTCCCTGTTGCAATTGAGTATTGTTAAAAATGTTGGTCTTCGTTAATCTTAGCATATAAGACATGAAATTATACCATAATGAAGAAGAAGGCGAGAAATAAAATGTTCTTTTGTGGTTTAGTTTACACTGATCATCCTGCTGTATTATATTATTGATATTAACTTGACAGTTGGTGATGACATACATGATTTCAAAGCCTTCATATTGAATCTTATTTCTTTCAATAGGACTTTGAAGAATATCCTGAACACAGAACAAACTTCTTCTTGCTGCTTCAAGCTGTAAATTCTCACTGTTTTCCAGCATTTCTCGCCATTCCCCCAGCACAGTTCAAGCTTGTTTTGGATTCAATTATTTGGGCTTTCAAACATACAATGAGAAATGTTGCAGACACAGGTATGAACTAGGGATTTTTCCATTACTTTTATTGTGCATGCTCTCTTTTTTGACCCAGCAGTGTTTTTTTGTCTTCCTCCTCCTCTGTTGGTTTGTAGCTCAATCTGAACTGACCTCTTACAGACAATGGCACAACAAGCCTTCATTCACAACTGCGTGGGGGAGATATCCCCCATTTCATAGACCGCAAGTCCTGGAAAACATACTTGAGCCATAGATATCGCCATTGCTGCTGTTTAGTGGCTGAAACTTTTCCCTTCTTTTTTTTTAATGTTATGTATGTCTAGGTAAGATAATGTTATCAAAATTGTAGGATCACTAGCCAGATTCGAAAAGCAAAGCATATGCCTATGTGTTCACCAGTACTATAGGGAATGAAAAAAATCAGGTGTATAGAGCACTTTCTGCTTTCTCAGCAAAGCTGGTGTTTTGGTACAGACATGACTGCATCTTGAGAACTTGTGATCTATTGACAACATAATCTAAGGTATTTATTTATTTATTTATTTAATACACACTTATATACCGCTACTTCCAGCGATCAGCAGTGGTTCGATTCATCTTTGGGGGTTGTCAAATCAGGACTGGGAGGGGATAGTAAATACATAGTATGATGCAAGAGCTCTAAAAAAAAAAAAAAAAAAGTGCTACTAAAGGTTTATGTAAAAATCTAAAAATTGGTTCCGGTGATGTCATCTGCCTTGCATGCTAGGCTAGAAGATAGCTCTGCCGAAAAAGTAAAAGAAAAGGAGTTAGAAGCGCTCCCAAAAGGAGAAAAGCACCCTGGTAGCTGATTGAAGAGGTGAGGAGGGGAGAGACGGAAGAAATGACTTCCACACACAAAAAGACGGCGGACTTGAGAGAATTTGCCTTCGCGAATGCCCGAGGGGAGATCCAAGAGAAAGATAAAATGGCGTCCAAGGGAGCTCTGGAGAGCGTGGGAGAGAGCGGGCAAGGCAAAAAGGAGATGGAGAAAGTAACAGGCGCTCTAATGTCCATAACGAAGGAAGAATTAAAGTCTTGGTTTACGGAGATCAAAACAGAAATAGTTGGGTTCAAGACGGAGGTTGATCTGTTTTCACAGCTACGAACTGACATTACTGAAGTGGGATGTCGGGTAGCTGAAGCGGAAAGTTGTATTGAGACCTTGGACATTCGTACCGAAGCGCTGGAGAATAAAATGCAGAGCATGGAAGAAAGGAATGAGGACTTGGCTTTAAAAACAGAAGACTTGGAGAACAGAGCCCGGCACCAGAATTTGCAAATAAAAGAGGTACCTGAGACCAAGGAGTATCAGGACTGCATGAAAATGACTAAAGAAATCTGTTCAGCAGTGGTGGGAGAGGTCGAAGGAGAGGTGCCTGAGATACAGTTGGACAGAGCGCGTCGTGCGTTAGGTGCAGGAAGGCGAGAGCAGCCCCGGGATATCATTATTTGCTTTCATGACTTTGGGGTAAAGGAGAAAATTGTAGCAAAGATGAGATCTCTGGGGAAATTTGACTGGAAGGCATCTAGCATTGCTATATATGCAGATCTTGCAACAGCCACTCTCCAAAGAAGGAGGAATTGGAGTGAGTACACGGCTAGGCTGAGGGAGGAAAATATAAGGTATAAGTGGCTGTTCCCCATGGGCCTAGCTTTTACAACTAATGGAGTGACAAAAAGAGCAGAGACTGTGAAAGACTTGGTGAAGGCCATGGGGGGAAGCAGGAATTCAGCGCATCCCGGAGGTGGGGAGGTCTGGAAGCCCGCAGCAGCAAGTACTGGGCAAAAGGTGGCAACGTTTGGACCGGAGGGAGAGGAAGTCAGCAAGAATGGAATTGCATAAACCCACTTGGGGTTGAAAATTTTAAAGGAAATATGGGAATATAATGTCAGGGTGTAAAGGTGGTACTATTGAGGAGTACATGACATATAAGAAATGTAACATGATACTAACATTGTTCAATAACGTTATGTTTTTTGAAGGGGGTATGACTTGTTTGATGTGAAAAATAGATATTGGTAATTCGTGTGTGGGGGAAGTAACAGAAGGGAAAGGAATTGTGGGGGGAGGGAGTGAGTAGAATAAGAGGCAGGCTAAGCAGGATGACAGAGTCTTTGGGAACAAGGGGATGGTGGTGGAGAGACGGGGGAGTGAGAGGGGAGAATATAAAGAGGGGTGGGGCAGGGAGAGGATAAGGAACACAGAGGAGTGGATGGAATTTGGTATAAGAGGGTTTTTAAGGAATGGGACGTGAAATGAGGATTTTATCTTTCAATGTCGATGGTCTTAATACATGGCAGAAGAAGAAGGCGCTGGTGAGAGAGGGAACTAGGGCCCAGGCGGATGTACTTTGATACAAGAGACTCATCTAAAATGCACTCAGGGAGGGGGAATGGGGCATGGCAAATATGATAAAGTAATTTTAGCAGCTAATTACCAAAGTCCTAAGAAGGGAGGAGTGGGAATTATTTTTTGCTAGGGGATTATTAGTAGAAACTAGGGAGGTTATTAAGGATAGGGAAGGGCGATATGTAATATGGATAGGAGTGTTGCAAGGAGAGGAAGTGACGCTTTGTAGTGTATATGCTCCTAATAGTGCCCAAGGCAGTTTCTTTGACAGGTTGATGCCAATTGTAGAGGAACATCAAAGGGGAGACTTAATTATTGGAGGAGACTTCAATATGGTGATGAATCCAAGATTAGACTCTTCTGGAGGGGGGGAGGAAGGGGGAAAGGTTGGAAAGGAAAAAGCTAGGAAGGATGATGTCATGTTTGGGGTTGATGGATGCTTGGAGACAAACGCATGGTGAGGAGAGGGAAATATACCTTCTATTCACACCCACATCGAACATATAGTAGGATTGATATGATATGGATAGGGAATAGTTGGGTGGATAAGGAGGGGGGAGGTGGAATTAGGTGTTATGTCCTGGTCGGATCATGCATCAGTAATAATTACCATTGACCTGTATAAGGAGAAGGGTGGGTTGCGTTTTTGGCGCTTAAATGAATCATTGCTAGCTGATCCAAGTGTGGTGAGTTCAGTGAAGGATGTAATTAAGGAATATTTTGTAAATAATAGCGGGCAAGAAGTAATGAGAGAGATGGTATGGGATGGAGTGAAGGCTGTGGTGCGAGGGCATTTAATTGCCATAGCGGCGAGAAAGAAGATGCAAGGGATGGCAGAGGAAGACGCTAAAGACGTTGATTAAAGAACATCAGGTAAAAGGGGGACATTTAGTGTTAAGAAGGACTGAGCAGGTGCGTAAAGACTTGGAAAAATTACGGTTAGGGGAATGGGCTTATCAAATGCAGAAAATGCAGCAGGTATATTTTATAGGAGGAAATAAGCCAGGCAAATATTTGGCCAGACAGCTCAAGCGGAGGCAGGCTCAGCAACAATTATATAAGATGAAGAATGAGTCGGGTAAATGGGAGTTTGGTACTACAAGTGTGCATCAGATATTTAGTAAATATTATAGGAATTTGTATGCCTCAGAGCAGAGTGGGCAGGAGGGGGATATTAGGAAGTATTTGGAAGGTATAGTGCTCCCAAAATTGGATGAAGCAGAACAACAGTGGATGGATAGGGAGAATGAGGAGGGAGAGATAAGAAACAAGACATTTTATGATGAGGTTGGGGGGGAGTTAATGAGGGTGTTTAATGGAGCCCTGCAGGGAGGGGTGTTACCACAGACAATGGCGGTAGTGGGGATAGCTCTAATTCCCAAGTCGGGGAAGGATAAAGGGTGTCAGCGAATCGTATAGACCTATTTCATTAATAAACCTAGATGCAAAAATCTTAGCAAAAATTTTGGCTACAAGATTGCAGGACTTCCTTACTAAATTGGTCAGTAATGATCAAACGGGATTTATCTCAGGGAGGCAGGCTAGCGATAATATCCAAAAGCTTTTAAATATCATTTGGGAAGCTAGAAGGGCGAAGAAAGACACTTTGGTAATGGCAGTAGAACTGGAAAAAGCGTTCGATAGAGTTGAGTGGCCCTTTATGCTCGCAGTGGTACAGAAAATGGGATTAGGAGACAATTTTAGGAGGTGGATCAAAGCGCTCTATGCGCATCCAAAAGATTGGATTCGAGTTAAGGCTCCTACTCAGAGGCGTTCGAATTGGAGCGGGGAACTAGGCAGGGATGTCCTCTGTCACCCCTCTTATTTGCAATGGTGATTGAGCCACTGGCGCAATGGGTAAGAGATCAGGGAAAGATTGGAGGTATACGGATGGGTTCTGGGGAATAGAAAATTTCTCTTTTTGCTGATGACATCATTTATACGGTGGATAATCCGTTGGAATCCTTACCATATCTATTGCAGGAAATACAGAGTTATAGTGAAGTCTCTGATTACAAAATGAATATGGGGAAAACTGAAATATTAAAAATAAAGATGTGCCCTGAAGTAGAGGCGATCTATCCTTTTTAGGTGGGCGAAGAAGCAGATAAAATATTTGGGAGTGTGGATCAGCAGCGAGTGGAAAACATTGGGAAGCATAAATTATAACACACTAGTAACTAACATATTGAATGATTTGGTGAGGTGGGAGAAAGCAAGTCTTTCATGGTTAGGAAGAATTGCAACAGTTAAAATGAATATTTTGCCTAGAATATTTTACTTGTTCATGGCGTTACCGATAGAGGTGTTTGTTGAGCAAATAAGATTGTTGCGACAGAGAATCTTTTCCTACATTTGGAGAAGATGACCTCCGAGGCTAAATAAGCAGGTGATGGTTAAGAACAGAAGGGATGGAAGATTGGGAGTGCCAGACCTGATGAGATGATATAAAGCTGCGCAGCTGAGGGCGATAATTTGTTCGAAAATGGGCCTAGAGGCCAGGCAGTGGGTTAAGATTGAACAGGAGCAGGAGGGACAAAAATGCCTGCTGGTTAGTTTGTGGTCAAGGGAAGGGGAGGGCAATTTTAATCCCTTTGGGGAAGTAACTTTAAAAGTGTGGCAGCAAGAAAAAAATAAGTTAGTGGGGGATAGAGTCTCAATACAATTACAAAAAATCAGGAAGTGTGTAGGGTTTCAGGAGGGGGGTCAGTCATATGTGTATAAAAAAATGGGAAAGGCAGGGTTTGATTAATATCGGTCAGTTGTTTAATAAGGTAGGTAGACTATACACTTTGGAGCAACTGAAAGAAATCCATGCATTGGGCTCAGCTGATATGGTTCGGTTACATACATTTTGTGGAGCAAAAACTACAAGGGGTGGAAACGCAGAAGGGAGACTTCCCTTTTGAAAAATTGTTAATGAAGGCGGTTGAAACGCGTGGATTAGTATCTCAGATATATGAGATTAGGGGTGGGCAAGAAGCTTTTCAGAGAGCTTGGGAGAAGGATTTAGGGGGTCATTGGGATGAGGACAGATGGACATATGTATTTGAGGAGGTGAAGATAGCGACTAGTTATGCAACTATACAAGAACATTGCTATATCATATTTATATGACACCAAAGAGAGTAGCTGACATAGATAAAACAAAAAAGCCCCTATGTTGGAAAGGATGTGGAAAGGTAGGAACATATTTGCATATATGGTGGGAATGCCCTGTAATACAGAGAGTATGGAGGTGGATGATGTTGATGGTACAACATTTGTTGGGGTGGAACGGTGTGGTGGGACCAGAGCAAGTGCTATTGGGGGAGTGGGGAATGATTGGTAGCGAGCAGGGCTATTTGTTGAAAATGGTTTCAATAGCGGTAAGGATGGAGATAGCCTATAGATGGAAGGATAGTGAAGGGCCTGAACAGGAGAGAGTTTTGAAGCGATTGGAGTTCATTTATCAAATGGCGGAAGTAAATGCACATATGAACCAAAAAATGGGGATGTTCCAGCACAGATGGCGCCCATATGTCAATTGGAAAGAAAATAGGGGGGATTCAGAGGTAATATAATGAGAAAGGACCATGATGTTGAGGATATGTAAGTAAAAGTTGGGATATTTAGGGAGTAAAGAAGAGGTGAGTGGGTGGGGTTTGAAGGGGTTAAGGGTAGAAGGTGGAAGACAGGTTCCTTAGATGTTCAAAGGTGAAAGTAGGACAGGGTTTATAGGGGGTTGAATTTAATAAGGGGAGAGGGGGGGATAAAGCTACTTAAGCACAATTTCTGGAGTTTGAGTAGGATGGGGGAATAGGGGTCGAATAAGAGAAGTATGGAGGACATTCCTGGGGAGTAGAGAACTTGGGGTGAATGGGAGAGTTTGGGTAACACATGTGGATACTATAAGCAATGTAATAATCAGTGGAATTGTAATAGATATGGTAATAAGTTTCGCATATTGAGAAAATGTATGTACTGTATGTGAAGTAAATAAATGTGGAATGAACACAGCGGATGGTATGTACTAAGTTAGAAGCTATTGCTGGGAAATGAGGGGAGATTTAGAGGGAAGGTAAATAAATAACAAAACTACTAAAGTTGGAGGTGGATTTGAAAATGACAGGGTACAATTGTATATGAATGTGGTGTGTTAATTGGATGTTTAACATTTATATTAAAAAAATGGGATCTGTATATACTTGATTCAATAAAAATGGTTAAATACAAAAAAAAATCTAAATATTTTCATATCGTCCTGCTAGACCAGTCCAGTTAAGTGGGTTATGTTCCTGTCTCCAGGAGCAAGCAGGAATGTAGTCTTCACATATGGGTATCGTTGGCACCGACGGAGCCCTCGCGGGAACGCTCCCCAGCATCCAATAGGAAAGCTTTTGGGAGCATCCCACTGCGCCTGCGCCACTGCCTTCCTGCCTTTCCAACTCTCCTTCAGTTTTTCGTTTTCTCCAGGACCAAGCAGGAAGTCTGTCCTCACATATGGGTGACGTCGGCTCTGACGGAGCCCTCTTGCGGAGCATTTCCCCAGCTTTCAAAGAAAGCCTTTGGGAATGCAGTGCACATGAGAGGCTCCTTCCCGCCCAAGGGTGCCATCTTGCTCAGTCTTTCTTTTTCCGCGGAGCCCAACGGACGTAGTTCGTGTCACCCGGGAAAAAGTAGATTTTTTTCTGCGATTTTCGCATCTCTTTATCTGGTTCGACGCCGGTTCCCCTTCCTGCCTGGGCTCAGTACACCAGTATCGAGTCCAGAACTTCTTTTTTCAGTTTTTGTCCTTTGTGACTAGCATTCGCGCTTTTTCTGTTATTTTCACTGGCGGCCCGGTCTTTTGACCTTGCAGGGGCCCTTTTTCCCCCGATGGCTGCCAGCGGGTTAAAAAAATGTGATCAGTGTAAGAAACGTATGTCTCTCACCGACACACACGACTGCTGCATCCGATGCCTCGGGCCCGACCATGACCCGCTGGTCTGTGGCCCGTGCGGCAAGATGTCATCGAAGGCGCTTCGGTGCCGTCAGCACCAATGTGAAAGAATCTTTCCGGAGTCTGCGTCTGGCCGGGCTCGGACTTCGTCAGAGGCCTCGACATCTCGGGAGTCTGACCCCGAGCGGTGTCATGGGTCCTCTGAGAGGGGGTCTCCCGCCCGGGAGCACAAAAGGAAGAAGAAGCTCATGAGGTCGGTGGAGGCACCTGGATCCTCGAGGGCCAGGTCGCGCAGCCCTGACCGTCGCCCCGGGCTCTTGGAGTCAGAGCGGCCGACCAAACTACCTTGCCTGGAGCCGGAGTCCCCAAGTCAGGTAACTTCTGTTGTCCTCGTGGACTCTCCCCCGGGAGAACCGACATCGGGCCCGACACCGTCGGGGCCTGAGTCGGGGGCTGTGGAGTCTCCTGAGCTTGGCCTCAGGCTGACGGCCCTGGAGAGCAGCCTGGTTGCCTTCATTGAGCAGCAGCGGGTACTGATCGCCGGTCTGACCGGTGCATCTGCCCCGACCACCGGGACCTCGACATCTAAGTCGACCCCGGAGGCCGAGGCGATCCTCGAGTCAATCAAGTCTCAAGTCGATCCTCGGCCGCGGTCTCCCTCAACCTCCCGTTCAAGGCCAAGGCCGTCGATGCCGGTGCCCTTGGCGTCGGGGCAGGTGGCATCGAGGCCCACACGGCCGGAGCCACTCGACGATGACTCGGAGGAGTTGGCGTGGGAGACGGAGGACAAGGAGTCTCCTGACACCTTCCGGACCCAGTGCATCCCGTCGGAATCCCCGGAGTCCAAGCCTCTGAGAAAGTCCCCACCCCCCCCCCCGGAGGAAGGTCCCCACCCCCCTCCTGGTTCTCGGATTTCGTCAGGAACATGGCCAAGGCTTTGGCATTCCCGGCGGTTGCTGAGGAGGAGCCTCGAGCCGAAGAGCTTGATGCCCTCCAGTATGATTTTCCTCCGAGGGAAGCCTTTACTGTTCTGGTTCCTCCGATGCTGGAACGGCTGCTCTTCCGTATGTGGGAGGCACCGGCCTCTGCGCCGGTTCTGAGCAAGTGAGTTGATTCCATTTATCGAGTCCATAAGAGCCCTGGGTTCCAAAAGGCGCAGCTACCGCACAACTCCATGGTTGTGGAATCGGCCATGCACAGGCTGAAAAGTCAGAAGATGCACTCCTCGGTGCTTCCAGGGCTCTATGCTCTCTTGCTGTGTCCAGACTTACCAGCTGTACATGGGCATGTACTTGCGGGACCTGGCAAAGGAAATTGCCGGGTTCTCGGCTGGCCTCTCCGAAGAACCCTTGCAGAGGTTCAAAGCCTTGTCTTCAGGGATCCAGGAGTACTCGAAGTTTATATCTCGAGCAGCCTATGACTGCTTCGAGGCTTAGGCCTGGGTACCCGCGGCCGGCATCGGTGCACTCGTCAGACCTGGAGTCATGGGTACAGGACAAGTTGGTCGATGTCCCCTGCTGAGGTGACAACCTATTCGGCAAACCCATGACTGAGAAGGCTGCAGAAATCGAGACCGAGACTCTCACCAGAACAAGACTGTCCAGAAAGACTTCTGCCCCTTTTCATAAAAAGAAGGGCTCGGGAAAGAAGCACTTTTTCCCAAGGAAGGGTGCTGCCTACAAAAACCTACCCTCAGTATCAGGCCTTTCTCCAGGACCAAGCAGGAAGTCAGTCCACACATATGGGTGACGTCGGCGCCGATGGCGCCCTCGCGGAGCAATTTCCCCAGCTTTCAAAGAAAGCCTTTGGGAATTGCAGCGCGCATGCGCGGTCCCCTTCCCGCCCAAGGGTGCCATCTTGCTCAGTCTTCTTTTTTCCGCGGAGCCCTACAGACGCTGTTTGTGATCGCCGCAGAAAAAGTTGATTTTATTTACTATTCTTTTCTCGATTCGACGCCGGATCCTTTTCCCGCCCGGACCCGCTACGCCGGTATCGGGTCCGTTCTTTATTTTTCGGTTTCTTGTCCTTCGTGACAAGCGTTCGTGCCATTTTTTCTTTTTCACTGGCAGCCCTGTCTTTTGACCTCTTTTCCCCCGATGGCTGCCAGCGGGTTTAAAAAGTGTGATCGGTGTAAGAAACTTATGTCTCTTACCGACACACACGACTGCTGCCTCCGCTGCCTCGGACCCGATCATGACCCGATGATCTGTGGTCCGTGTGGCAAGATGTCCTCAAAAGCGTTGAGGAGTCAGCAGCATCAAAAAGAACGAATCTTCTCTGACTCCGCGTCCGGCCGGGCCCGGACCTCATCAGAGGCTTCGACGTCCCGGGACTCCGGTCCTGAGCATCGTCGGAGTTCCTCTGAGCGGGGGTCTCCTGCCCAGGAACATCATAGGAAGAAGAAACCCGCGAGGGCGGCGTCGGTGGACGCTCCTGGTTCCTCGAGGGCCAGGTCGCATAGCCCCGATAGCCATCCCGGGTCCTCGGAGTCAGAGAGGCCTTTGAAACATCCTCGTCTCGAGATGGAGTCTCCTGGACACGTGAGTACTGTAGTCCTCGTGGACTCACCTCCGAAGGAGCCGACGTCGGGCCCGACGCTATCGGGGCCCGAGTCGGGGGCTGCTGGTTCTCCTGTGCTCGGACTCAGGTTGACGGCCTTGGAGAGCAGTTTAGCTGCCTTCATGGACCAGCAGCGGGCATTGATCGCTGGCCTCACCGGTGCATCTGCCCCGGCCACCGGGACGTCGACGTCCAAGTTGACCCCAGAGACCGAGCCGATCCTCGAGTCCATGCGAGCTCAAGTCGCTCCTCGGTCGCGGTCTCCCTCGGCCTCCCATTCGGGACCGAGGTCGTCGACGCCGACACCCTCGGCATCGGGGCGGAGGGCATCGGTGCCCGCCCGACCGGAGCCGCTCGATTCCTTCTCCGAGGAGTCAGCCTGGGAAACGGAGGACGAAGAGTCACCTGGTACTTTTCGGACTCGGTGCATCCCATCGGACTCGCCCGAGTCCGAACCTCGGAGACGGTCCCCCCCAGAGGATACCC
Source organism: Ichthyophis bannanicus (assembly GCA_033557465.1). Classification (NCBI taxonomy): domain Eukaryota; kingdom Metazoa; phylum Chordata; class Amphibia; order Gymnophiona; family Ichthyophiidae; genus Ichthyophis; species Ichthyophis bannanicus. The sequence continues at coordinate 258,837,327 of CM066033.1, forward strand.
GGTTCTCGGACCTCGTGCGGGATATGGCCAAGGCCTTGGCATTCCCCGCGGATCCCGAGGAGGAGCCTCGAGCCAAAGAGCTCGATGCCCTCCAGTATGACTCTCCCCCGAAGGAGGCCTTTACTGTACCGGTTCCTCCGATGCTGGAGCGACTTCTCTTCCGCATGTGGGAGAGCCCGGCATCGGCGCCGGTGTTAAGCAAGGGGGTCGATTCCATTTATCGAGTCCGCAAGAGCCCCAGGTTCCAAAAGGCACAACTACCGCACCATTCCATGATGGTGGAATCGGCCATGCATCGACTCAAGAGTCAGAAGATGCACTCCTCGGTGCCTCCCGGCCGGGAGGCCCGGAACCTGGATGCCCTCGGTAGGAAGTGCTTCCAGGGCTCTATGCTTGCTTGTCGAGTCCAGACCTACCAGCTCTATATGGGCATGTATCTCCGAGACCTGGCAAAAGAAATTGCCGGGTTCTCTGCTGGTCTCTCCAAGGAACCTTTGCAGAGGTTCCAGGCCTTGTCCACTGGTATTCGAGAGTGCTCGAAGTTTGTCTCTCGAGCAGCCTACGATGGCTTCAAAGCATCGGCTCGAGTAGCCGGAGCCGGCATCGGTGCCCACCGACAGGCTTGGCTTCAGTCGTCTGACCTCGAGCCATGGGTACAGGACAAGTTGGTCGATGTCCCCTGCAGAGGTGAAAACCTCTTTGGCAAGCCCATGGCTGAAAAGGCTGCACAGACCGAGACTCTGACCAGGACTAGGCTGTCCAGAAAAACCTCTGCCCCTTCTCAGAAGAAGAAGGGCTCAGGGAAAAAGCCCTCTTACCCGAGGAAGGCGGCTGCCTATAAACAATACCCTCATTATCAGGCCTCGGCAGCTCCCCAACAGGGTCAGCAGGCCAAGGGATGGGGTAATGGGTCCCGTAGGCAGCAGGCCCCCAAGCCCACAACACCGGCCCCTGCTCAGCAGGGTGGGGTTTTTTGACTCCATCAGCATAGTCTCTTCCCCTCCGCTGGTTTCTCTCAGCACAGGAGGCCGGCTGGTCCACTTTGCCCACAGGTGGTCAGCCATCACATCAGATACCTGGGTGCTTCATATAGTTCAAAAAGGCTATTTTCTACACTTTCACCAGATACCTCCCTCCTACTTTCCAGGGGAGCCTCCAAGACTTCCTCTGCACAGGGACTTACTCCTTCAGGAGTTAGCACGTCTTCTTCAGGAACAGGCTGTGGAACCGGTGCTCCACCACCTGAGGGGTCAAGGCTTTTATTCCAGGTACTTTCTGATACCAAAACGAACAGGAGGCCTCAGACCCATCCTGGACTTGCGAAACCTCAACAAGTTCCTGGCAAGGGAAAAATTCAAGATGCTTACCCTTGGAATCCTGCTGCCCTACCTCCAGCAGGGAGACTGGCTATGCTCCTTAGATCTGAAGGATGCCTATACTCACATCCTTATTCATCCAGACCACAGACAATATCTCAGGTTTGTTGTGGGAGGAAATCATTACCAGTACACAGAGTACTGCCCTTTGGCCTATCCTCCGCCCCCAGGGTGTTCACCAAATGCCTAGCAGTGGTGGCGGCCTATCTAAGACTTCAAGGCCTTTTTGTGTTTCCATACCTGGACGACTGGCTCATCAGGGCCCAGTCTTCCCAAGAGGCCACTCAGGCCACTCATCGCACTGTGACTCTGCTCCAGCACTTGGGCTTTGTCATAAACTTCGCAAAGTCCACTTTGCTCCCCTCTCAAAATCTCGAATTCATCGGCGCAAGGTTGAGCACACTTCAGGCACGGGCCTTCCTGCCTCTAGACAGAGCACACAGGCTCATGGATCTTGCCAGCCACTTTCACAGCAATTCCCTGGTCTCTGCCAGGCAATTTCTGAGACTGCTCGGCCATATGGCTTCCACGGTCCATGTGACCCCCCAATGCCCGCCTGAACATGCGACCTGCTCAGTGGTGCCTTCGCACTCAATGGCATCAGGCCACGGGGAGCCTGGCGGACTCAGTACAGGTATCCGACCTGCTGGTCTCTTCTCTGCGGTGGTGGCTTCATCTGCCAAACCTGCTGCTGGGAGTGGATTTTCAATCTCCTCCGCCTTCTCAGGTGCTAACAACCGATGCTTCTCTCCTAGGTTGGGGAGCACATTGCCAAGGGACATGTACTCAAGGCCTCTGGACTCCTTGGGAGTCTGCTCAGCAGATAAACTTCCTGGAGCTCAGAGCCATCCGCCTAGCTCTGAGAGCCTTCTCCCACCTCACATCTCACCAGTCTGTGCTGGTCCAGACGGACAATCAAGTTGCAATGTTCTACGTGAACAAACAAGGAGGAACAGGCTCCTTCCTTCTCTGTCAGGAGGCACAAAAACTGTGCTCTTGGGCCGTCCACCACGGCATCCTCCTCAAAGCTGTCTATCTCCCAGGTCAGGAAAATTACCTGGCAGACAAGCTAAGCAGGATCCTCCAACCACACAAGTGGAGATTGGATCCATTGGTGGTTCATCGGATCTTTCTCAAGTGGGGCCTACCCACCATGGATCTGTTTGCCAGTCCTCTGAACCGGCAACTTCCCAGATTCTGCTCTCGACAACCGCATCCTCTCAGAGTAGCGGCGGATGCTTTTCTGATTCCATGGTCCACAGGCCTCTTGTATGCCTTTCCTCCCATGCCACTGGTGTCTCATACGCTCTTCAAGGTTCTCAGAGATAGAGCCTCGATGATCCTAGTGGCTCCCCGGTGGCCGAGACAGCCCTGGTTCCCGCTTCTGATGCAGCTAGCGGTGGACACTCCTCTTCCTCTGGGGTTTCAACCCGATCTCCTGACACAGGATCAGGGGACTCTCCTACACCCCAACCTCCGGTCCCTTCATCTGATGGCCTGGCTGCTGAAAGGGTAGTCCTTGCTCCCCTCCTGCTGCCTCGGGAGGTGGAAGAGGTTGTCTTGGCCTCCAGGCGGCCCTCCACCCGGAAGTCCTATGCTCTTAAGTGGCGTCGGTTCTCCGTGTGGTGTGCTCAGCAGTCTGAGAATCCCTTCTCCTGCTTGGTGGCAGTGGTCTTGCAATATTTGCTTTACCTCTCCAATCTGGGCCTTAAGTCCAACTCTGTCAGGGTCCACCTCAGTGCTCTCTCTCAACATCACGCACTGGTGGATGGCAGGCCTCTTTCCAACCACCCTTTGGTGGCTCGTTTTCTCCGAGGCCTCCTTCTCCTTAAGCCTCCTTTGCGCCCACCAGCCCCTGAATGGGATCTGAATGTGGTCTTGCAGTGGATTACCTGTCCGCCCTTTGAACTTATGGCTACCTGCCCTCTTTGTTTTCTTTCCTGGAAAACCTTGTTTTTGGTAGCCCTTACCTCTGCTAGGCGCGTTAGTGAACTGCAGGCCCTAGTGTCTGATCCTCCTTACACTAGGTTTACAGGAATTGGGTAGTCTTACGGACTCTCACCCTAAGTTTCTTCCAAAAGTGGTTTCTCCTTTTCATCTCAACCAGGAGGTGGTTCTTCCGACCTTCTTTCCCAGGCCGCACGCCAGCCGGGCTGAAATGGTCTTGCATACCCTGCACTGTAGGAGGGCCTTATCCTTCTACCTTGACCGTACGCGGGAGCATAGGAGGGCTGTTCAGCTCTTCGTTTCTTTTGACCCCACTAAGTTGGGGCTACCTGTCTCCAAGCGTACTTTGTCCATATGGGTTGCTGACTGTATCGCTTGGGCTTATGGGGCAGCCGGCCTCTCGTTGGAGGGTCGTGTCACGGCTCATCGTGTTAGGGCGAAGGCTGCGTCAGTGGCTCATCTCCGCTCTGTTCCGTTGGCAGACATCTGCCGGGCTGCTACTTGGTCTTCAAGCCAGACTTTTGCGGCCCATTACTGCCTGGAGAGGGAGTCCCGCAGGGACAGTGCTTTCGGTCAGGCAGTCCTCCATAATCTTTTTGAGGTTTAGGCAACTCCTACCCTCCGGCCCTGGTGTTGGGCTACCGGTCGGGGGCGTTTTCAGAGAAGATTCCTTCCTTCTGTGCTACTGAGCTAGAGGGAGCTCATTTTTCCACTTGAGGTCTCCGGTAGCCTTAAGCTAGGGAGTCCCATATGTGAGGACTGACTTCCTGCTTGGTCCTGGAGAAAGAGTAGTTAATCACCTGTAACAGGTGTTCTCCAGGAGCAGCAGGAATCAGTCCTCACAACCCTCCCTCCTCCCCTTGGAGTTGCAGTCCTATCATTTCGTTTTGCTAATTTTTTTGCTGTCTTTTAGCTATGTCATCAGACTGAGCAAGATGGCACCCTTGGGCAGGAAGGGGACCGCGCATGCGTGCTGCAATTCCCAAAGGCTTTCTTTGAAAGCTGGGGAAATTGCTCCGCGAGGGCTCTGTCGGCGCTGACATCACCCATATGTGAGGACTGATTCCTGCTGCTCCTGGAGAACACCTGTTACAGGTGAGTAACTACTCTCTCCAGCTCCCCAACAGGGCCAGCAGGCCAAGGGGCTGGGGCATGGGCCCCGTAGGCAGAAAACCCCCAAGCCGCCAGCTCCGGCTCCTGCACAGCAGGGAGCGGGGTTTTGACTTCCACAGCATAGTCTCCTCCGCCGGTGGCTCCACTCAGCACAGGAGGTCGGCTGACCATGTACGCCTACAGGTGGCCAGCCATCAAAGGGGTCACCTGGGTACTGAGCATAGTCCAGAAGGGCTACATGCTCCATTTCCACCAACTACCCCCTTCCTACTATCCAGGGGAGCCTCTAAGACTCTCTCTACAGAGGAACCTCCTCCTTCAGGAGTTGGTAAGTCTTTTAAAGGAACAGGCGGTGGAACCGGTGCCTTACCACCTGGAAGGGCAAGGCTTCTACTCCAGGTACTTCCTGGTACCAAAAAGGACAGGAGGCCTCCGGCCTATCCTAGACTTGCAAAACCTAAACAAGTTTCTGGAGAGGTAAAAGTTCAAGATGCTTACCCTTGGGATACTGCTGGCCTACATCCAGCAGGGAGACTGGCTATGCTCCTTAGACCTAAAAGGTGTTTATACTCACATCCTCATCCATCCAGACCACAGACAATATCGCAGATTTGTGGTGGGAGGAAACCATTTTCAGTACAGGGTACTTCCCTTTGGCCTGACCTCTGCCCCCAGGGTTTTCACCAAATGCCTGGCGGTGGTGGTGGCGGCGGCTTTTCTCAGAAATCAGGGAATTTTTGTCTTCCCGTACCTGGACGACTGGCTAATCAGGGGCCAGTCATTCCAGGATGCCCGACAGGCCACTCTTCGCACTGTCTCTCTACTTCAGCATCTGGGCTTTGTCATAAACTACGCAAAGTCCACTTTGCTCCCCTCTCGGAACCTAGATTTTATAGGGGCGAGAATAGACACCCTTCAGGCAAGAGCTTACTTGCCCGAGGACAGGGCCCACAGATTGATGGAGTTGGCAAACCAGTTCCAAGGCAGTTCTCAGGTTTCTGCTAGGCACTACCTGCAGCTTCTGGGCCACATGGCATCCACTGTACATGTGACCCCGAATGCCCGTCTTCACATGTGGGCTGCTCAATGGTGCCTCAGAGATCAGTGGACACAAGCCACCGGCTAACTTCGAGACAGAGTAATGGTGTCCAGACAGCTTCTGAACTTCTTACAGTGGTGGCTATATCTACCAAACCTTCTCAAAGGTGTACCTTTTCCGGCTCCAGCACACACCAGGGTGCTGACAACAGATGCATCATTAAAGGGCTGGGATGCACATTGCCAGGGCACCTGCACTCAGGGCCTGTGGTCCCCTCAGGAGGCCACACAGCAGATCAACCTTTTAGAGCTGCGATCAATTCGCTTAGCTCTGCAAACCTTCTGCCATGCTCTCTCTCAACAGTCTGTCCTAGTTCAGACGGACAATCAGGTAGCAATGTTCTACATGAACAAACAAGGAGGCACAGGCTCCAGGCTCCTATGTCAGGAGGCACCGGACCTTTGCTCCTTTGCAGTCAAACAAGGCATGTTTCTCAAAGCAATTTATCTGCCTGGTCAGGAAAACTTCCTAGCAGACAAGCTAAGCAGGATTCTCCAGCCCCACGAATGGCAATTGAATCCATTGGTGGTCCAGCAGATCTTCCTCCAATGGGGCTTCCATCCATCAATCTCTTTGCAAATTCACTAAACCATCAGCTGCCCAGGTTTTTCTCCAGACAACCGCATTCCCTGAGGATGGCAGCAGATGCTTTTCTAAGCTCTTGGTCTATGGGCCTCCTGTATGCGTTTCCTCCCACGCCCCTGGTGGCCCGAACTCTGTTCAAGATCCTCCGGGATAAGATCTTGGTAATTCTGGTAGCACCCAGATGGCCGAGGCAGCCGTCGTTACCACTTCTTCTGCAGTTGGCGGTGGAAGCTCCGTTCCCTCTGGGGCTGCAACACAATCTTCTGTCTCAAGAGCAGGGTTCTCTTCTGCACCCCAATCTCAGGTCCTTCAATCTGATGGCCTGGCTGCTGAAAGGATAGTTCTAGCTCCCTTACTTCTACCTGAGGAGGTGGTCTTGGCCTCTAGGAGGCAGTCCACCAGGAAGTCCTATGCCCTCAAGTGGCATAGGTTTATGGCATGGTGTGCTCAGCGCAATGAAGATCCTTTCTCTTGCCTTGTGCCAGTAGTACTGCAGTATCTACTTCACCTTTCAGACCTAGGCCTTAAGTCTAACTCTGTTCGGGTCCACCTCAGTGCTTTGTCAGCGCACCACTCACCGGTGGAGGGACAGTCTCTGTCAGTTCACCCCTTGGTGTCCAGATTTCTCAAGAGGTCTGCTTCTTCTCAAGCATCCAGTTCGTCCACCGGCGACTGAGTGGGATTTGAACGTGGTCTTGCAACAACTTACTCGTCCACCGTTTGAGCCGATGGCTACTTGCTATTTGCGCTTCCTCTCTTGGAAAGCTCTCTTCCTGGTGGCTCTTACATTGGCCAGATGTGTGAGTGAGCTACAAGCTCTGGTTTCTGACAGACCGTACAGTTGGTTCTATAGGAACAGGGTGGCCCTACGGACCCATACCAAGTTCCTCCCAAAAGTGGTCTCCTCTTTCCACCTCAATCAGGAGGGGGTTCTTCCGACCTTCTTTCCCAGGCCGCATACCAGCCGGGCTGAAACAGTCTTGCATACCCTGGACTGTAAGAGGGCGTTGTCCTTTTACATAGAACGTACGCGGGAGCATCGAAGGGCTACTCAGCTCTTCGTCTCCTTTGACCCTAATAGGATGGGGTTACCTGTCTCCAAGCGTACGTTGTCCACTTTGGTATCAGATTGCATCGCCTGGGTGTACAGGGCAGCCGACCTCCCCTTGCAGGGTTGGGTCACAGCCCACCGTGTCAGGGCGAAAGCCGCGTCAGTAGCTCATCTCCGCTCTGTTCCGTTGGCAGACATCTGCCGGGCCATAACTTGGTCTTCAAGCCAGATCTTTGCAGCCCATTACTGCCTAGAGAGAGAGTCCCGGTGGGACAGTGTTTTCAGCCAGGCGGTACTCCGTAATCTCTTTGAGGTTTAGGCAACCCCTACCCTCCGGCCCTTTGTGTTGGGCTACCGTACAGGGTGCGTTCTCAGAGAAAATTCTTATCACGGATGCTGAGGCTTTTGAGAGGGAGCCATTTTTTTCAGCTCTGGGTTCACGGTAGCCTAGAGCTGGGGAGTCCCATATGTGAGGACTGACTTCCTGCTTGGTCCTAGAGAAAGCGTAGTTACTCACCTGTAACAGGTGTTCTCCAGGAGCAGCAGGAATCAGTCCTCAAAACCCTCCCTCCTCCCCTGGAGTTGCAGTCATATATATATTTCATTTTGATTTTTGCTGTCTTTTAGCTATGTCATCAGACTGAGCAAGATGGCACCCTTGGGCGGGAAGCAGACCGCGCATGCGCGCTGCATTCCCAAAGGCTTTCTTTGAATGCTGGGGAAATGCTCCGCACGAGGGCTCGGCCGGCGCCGACATCACCCATATGTGAGGACTGATTCCTGCTGCTCCTGGAGAACACCTGATCTCCAGGAACAAGCAGGAATGAGTCTTCACATATGGGTACGTCGGCACCGACGGAGTCTGCGTGGGAACGCTCCCCAGCGTCCAATCAGAACGCTTTTGGAAGCATCCCAACACGCCTGCGTGCTGCCTTCCCGCCTTTCCCAACTGCCTCTCCTCAGTTTTCATTTTTCCGCGGAGCCGGCAGGACATCATCCTGTCACCGCAGAAAATTCTTCCTTTATTTTTGTTTTTTCTTGTGGTCGCGGCTACCTTCCCTCGACGCACTGGTACCGCCGGTGTTTTCTTTTTCTTTTCTTCTACAAATATTTCCTTTTGTGGAAAATTTTTCCTCTTTAGTGCCGGACAAGTTTCGGCCTGCTAGGCCTCTTCACTTTCCCTCAGAGAAATGCTAGCCACTAGAATGTGTTTTAACTGTGACGCTAACAAATTTGTTTTAGACACCCATAATTGGTGCCTTCAGTGTTTGCGACCTGAACACCATCCGCTGAAGTGTCCCTCCTGCACTACTATTTCTGCAAGAAGTTTTCAGCATCGAGCTCAACTCGATACGCCGTTCCCCTCAGACCTGAGGGTACCAGCTACATCTTCTCTTTCGCAGGATCAGGTAACCAAACAAAAGTCTGTAAAGACTAGCCAGTCCTCGGGTGGTAGATCTCATGTACATCATAGAGATGCCTTTGGGCTTGCCCCCAAGGACGTTTTGGCTTTAAAACCCCGGCGGGAGGCTTCTGTCTCCAAAGCATTAACGGGGTTTCAGGTTGTGCCCGGGCTCTTTACCTCGGTGAACATACCTGAGCCATGTCCGGTGGTGGTATCCCAGCATCGGCAATGGTGCTGGATGAAACATTCCACACCGATGATCGCAGTCAAGCGCTCTCGGTATCTTTGGTGCCGCTAGAGCCGCTACCGACCGATCTTCCCACATTGGCCCCGGTACCGATGCTGGTATCCATGTCGGTGCCCTCCAGATATGCATCGATGGACTCGCTTCTTTCGATGCCGAGTCTAGAATCGATCTCTATTCTGGATGACTGGGTACCGACTCGTCTCGGTACCGATTTCAGATGGTACCAAAGACGTTTTACCGATGAACAAGGTCTGCCACATTTGGTTGCCTCGATACCGATAGTGCCGTCACAGACTGATCTTCATGTATCTGTGTCACCGACGGTACCGGTCCCGATACCGGTATTGACATCAACATCGGTGTCGATACCTCCCATGCTTTCAGCCGGCTCGCTTCCTTCCATACCGAGTTTGGAATCGATCCCTAGCATGGACGATTTGCTACCGACCAGTTGCGATACCGCTTTTCAGCGGTACCGACAACTATCTTTTAAAGATAATTCGATGCTCCACCCCTCCAGATCTTCTATTCTTCAGAATCTGAATGAACCGGTGGATGCTAGAACTAGTTCTTCAACAGATCTAGTTCTTCCTCCTCTTCCTCGAGGACTCCCCTCTGGGGAGATGTCTTTTCAAGCTTTCCTGCTTGATATGGCCAAGTCACTTGCAGGATCTTTTATTTAGAAACCTTGCAGGATCTTTTATTTAGAACGTGGGAAACTCCTCTAACGGTATCCCCACCTTCTAGGGCAACTGATCTTCTATACAAGGTGCCCCCTTCTCCAGGTTTTCAAAAGCCTCAGCTCCCTCATCATTCTCTTGTTGTAGAATCAGCAGTGAGGTGTATTAAGAGTACTAAGAAGCACTCGTGAGGCTAGGACTTTAGATGCTTTTGGACGTCAAACTTTCCAGGCATCCATGTTGTCAGCAAGAATCCTTTAATATATTTTCTATATGGGATTATCTCTTGAGGAGGTCACAAAAGATCTACTACTTTTGACCCCTTTCCTCCAAGAGCCTAAAAGGGCAGATTTTTTTATGCTAGTCCATCATGCTCAAAATATTTCTAAGTTCCTTACTCGTGCTTCCCTGCACTCTATCGAGTCTGTTAGCAGAACTTCTGCTATAACATTATGCGGGTACTGTGCTGACCCTGAGGGCAAGGTGGGGGCGCCCAGCACCAGGTCCGCAGCACCTGGCTTAGCTGAGATAGGCTATGCTCCAGGTCGCCATCAGTGCCAGTGTGTGATAGGTAGTCCTTGCAGACACACCTAGGATACACCTGTGTCCATCCGTATTTCCCAGTCACGTCTAGCCCTTGTGGACTATGATGCACTCAGAATAGTGCATATCCTGTGTGGGTGCCATGGTCACATGATTTAAGTGAAGGGGGTGTTTGGACCCATAAGTGGATTATGTAGCACCACCCAACCAGCCCTCTGGGGCTCAGGGTGGGGGGACAGGATCTCCCACCAACAGATCCACATTCTACATCCCTGCATTGGTGGCAGTAGAGGGGACTGTCAACCCCAGTCCTGCTGGGGAACGGGCACCCTACAGGGTAGTCAATGCAGATCTGTACGCCTCCATAAGGCAATGGCAGACAGACAGTAGGCCTGGAAATGCTCAGCTGCTCCCCACCACTATCTGACATTCTCCAGCAGCAAGCACAGTGAGTCTCCAGTCGCTGCACCCTACAAGGTGTTCTAGCCATACACACACATATTTATTTATTTATTTTATTTTTATTTAGCTGTATTTATATCCTGCTTTTCACCAGGTCAAAGCAGTCAATTGGGGGATACATTTAACACGAGGGGATACACATACTAACTGCAGACAGTCTGCTAGGTTGTACATAGTGCATGTTCCTGGAGGAACTGTGTGCATCCAAAAATGGGATGTGAACACACACACCAAGCAGGTAAGTCAGTGATTGGGCCCCATAAAAGGGAACCCATAAATATCACTTGAGAGAAATACTATATAGCACTATGGGGGAACCTAGCCATGCCGTGGTCACTGCTCAATCAGGGTGAGAGTGACCTCCCAGCAGGACATGCTGTGGCCACCCTGTCCGTGCAGGTGGTGGCCGGGCACTACAATGTCCCAGCCATTGCCCTATGCCCTGTGCAGATGCATCCTGCCCAGGCCACCCTGTCCGGGCCATACCCACTGTACCTTGCTCCTCATTATGCACATTGGCAGACTAACACTGGAAACCGTGCAAGCAGTGTGGGCTGAGTAAGGTGTAGGCAGCCACAACACACTGGATAGACAGACACACACTCCCACACCTATGCCAGCATTGTGCAAATATAGAGGCTTTTGGCAGCCCTGGCCACCACACCAGTCCTGGGCACAGTGCAAGCATGGCTATGGTACACAATACTGTTGGGATCACTCCCCGGGGTGGTAAACATTGTCAGAAACCAAAACTGAAACACACTCCACAGATATCAGAAAGGTTGCTATGATGCAGCTCTATCAGCAAATTGTGCTTAACTTAGAAATTATCTGCCGTTAATCATAGCAACCTTTTGATATATGTGTAACGTATTCCCAAGTTTAGGGCGGCATTGCTAAGGTATGCAAGTGCTAGTATTGGGAGATGCTGCTGCGCGCAGGGCCCAACAGCCTGACTCTCCATGAGGCTTTGGATAGTGGAGCCTGTGGGTGTTTATGCCCCTGTTGGCCGCTGCTCTAGGGCAGAGGTTCCCAACTCTGGCCCTGGTGGGCCAAACACTGTTCAGGTTTTCATGCTGTCCCTAATGAATATGCATGAGATACATTTGCATACAATGGGGGCGGCGCATACTAATGCAGCACAGGCATATTTATTAGGGACAGCATGAAACCTGAATGGTGTTTGGCCCTCCAGGACTGCAGTTGGGAAACTCTGCTCTAGGGATTGCACATGTTTATGGTGTCTGTGCTCTGTAGGGTAAAATATAGGCGTTTCAGGCATGTTTATTTTATCTGCAATAAAGGTTCCGTCTTTATTACCACGGTTTAGTACTGGGTAAAATATGGGGAAAGGGTTGGCAGGAGCCACAGCTGGGACTTTAACTTGTGACCTTCTGCTCCTGAACACACTGGCTGTGTGTACTGCACCACACTGTTGCCACAGGGGACAGTTCATTCCCTGGGGATACCATGACTGTTCGTCAGACAAACCCTGTCTGTTGCATTGCACAGCACCCACCTAAACGGGGCTAGGCCATGGTCTGCAGTGGGCAGATGCCACTGCCCCCTCCGCCACTAGCACCCCTCCGCCACCATGCTGCCATGTCATTATGCTGGTGGTGCGCAGTCCCAGGCCATCCAGTATGCCGGTAGGCAGCTGCCTATGGTGTGGGTTCTTGGGTAGGGATGCCTACATGGACATGTGTGCTTCACCCCCCCCCCCCCCGGCACCGCCTGCCAATGTTATGTGCCCTTGGGGGTACCTGCTGGGTAATCGACACTGTGGGACACACACTCGTGCCCATGTTGGACCCTCGTCAGTTGCTGTCTTGCTGCTTTACAGTCTCGGCATTCCTATGTGCCACCTAGGCATCTGCCTAGCCCGCACTGTGCCCCATCGGACCACAGCATGTGCCCCTACAGCCCCCTGTATCCCATTTACAGCATCAGTACAGTTGCCTTTTCCTACGTGTCCACTCTGCTGTTGCTGCACATGTGCACGCCATAACAAACCTGCCCAATCTAAACAACAGAAACCCTGATCAGCGCTATTTCAATGTGGGATCATTCACTTTGTAGGGGGACAGAGCATAGACCCTTCCAAACATGATATCTTAATTTATACGCTTTGTCAGTAGTATTGCTTTATGTTTATCATTAATATCGCTATTGGCCAGCTTGCTTATTGGAATTTTAGATGTGGTTCTGGTCCTTTTATATGTTTGTTTGCCTTTTTGGTCCCTGCACATGTATCACAACTATCACTTTTCTGGGTTTCCCTGCCTTTGCTGCACATTGCTAACTGAAATGTTTTTTCTCTCCTGCAAATGTGCCTCTACCGTGAGGTTTTCACTGGCGCTAATTTTCAGACCCTGATTTCATGGCCTTAGTGTGTATGGAGCCTCTCCCCGCCCACTCTCCGCCCATTGACCCCTTCTCGCCACCCTCTGGGAAGCCTTGCTCCACCCTTCAGGCCCGGATTTCACAGCGTTAGTGTGCCTTAACGCCACCACCGTGTTATCACACTGCCGCTGCATCACTTATCGCGCGATAACGTCACATCTCCAGGAACAAGCAGGAATGAGTCTTCACATATGGGTACGTTGGTACCGACGGAGTCCGCACGGGAACGCTTCCCAGCGTCCAATCAGAAAGCTTTTGGAAGCATCCCAACACGCCTGCACGCTGCCTTCCCAACTGCCTCTCCTCAGTTTTTGTTTTTCCGCGGAGCCGGCAGGACGTTGTCCTGTCACCGCAGAAAATTCTTCTTTTATTTTTTAGTTGTCTTGTGGTCGCGGCTGCCTTCCCCGTCGCCACCGGAACCGCCGGTGTTTCTTATTTTCTTGCAAAATGTTTTCCTTAAAGAATATAAAATTTCTTCTTGGTGTTCACGGTTTTCAGGCCTTCTAGGCCTCTCCATTTTTCCTCATGGAACCGCCAGTCATTTTCCCTAGAAAATGTACAAACTGTGGCGGTACAACTTTATTTTTAGACACTCACAATTGGTGTCTAACCTGCTTGGGTCCTGACCATTGTCCTCCGGAGCCTTCGGGCACCAGTGCTGTGAGAAGCAGTTTTCAACATCGAGTTCCCTTCGACACGCGGTCCCCTTCCAACTTCAGGGCACCGACTATATCTTCTTCTACACAGGATCAGGTAACCCAAAAACAGTCTGTTAAGACTAGCCAGTCCTCGAGCGGCAGTTCTCATGCACAGCATAGAGACGCCTCCGGCCTTGCCCTCGAGAATCTACTGGTTTCAAAACCCCAGTGGGAGTCTTCGGCCTCCAAAGCCTGTGTGGGGTTTCAGGTTGTTCCTGAGGTTCACCCCTCACAGAACATACCTGAGCCATGTCCGGTGGTGGCATCCGCTTCGAGCGGTACCAATACCCCGGCATCGGCACCGGTGTTGGATGAAATATTCCTCACCGAGGATCGTCGTCTGGCGTCTCCGGTACCTACGGGGCCGGTGGATACGCTTCAGATCGATTTTACAGTATCGGTATCGACACCGATCCGAGTTCTGACGTCGGTACCCTCCAGACGTGCATCGCTAGACTCGATTCCTTCGATGCCGAGTCTAGAATCGATCTCCAGTCTGGAGGACTGGGTACCGACTCGCCTTGGTACCGACTCCCGTCGGTACCGAAGGCTCGGTTCCGATACCTCGGATCCGCAACCCTCGGTTCCACCGATACCGTTAGAGTTGCTACCGGCTGGTTTTCTTCCTCCGGCATCAGATTCGGTACCAAGATCGGTACCGACATCCACAGTACCTTTACAGTCTGTACCTTCCATGCTCCACTCTTCAGGATCGCTTCCCTCGATGCCGAGTTTGGAATCGATTCCAAGCATGGACGATATTTTACCGACTGTTGCTGGTTCTGTCCTGCAGTACCAGCGACCACTATCTAAGGATCCCATTCTGCACCATTCAGGATCTTCTATTCCTATATACTGGAATAGATCCCTTGGTGCCAATGCTAGTAATTCATCAGATCTAGCCTATTCAGGGGGAATTCCCTCCAGGGATCTTTCTTTCCAGACTTTCCTCCTGAATATGGCAAAATCACTTGCCATTCCTGTCCCTGGACAAGATCCTACACAAGAGAGTACAGAATACCTCTCTGTTCCTAACGAAGCAAAGGAAAATATAATGCTTCCTTTGCATCATTCTTTGCAGGATCTCCTTCTACGAATGTGGTAATCTCCTTTAAAGGTACCCCCACTTTCTAGATCAACTGATCTCCTATATCAGGTGCCCCCCTCTCCAGGGTTTCAAAGGACTCAACTTCCTCATCATTCCATTATAGTGGAATCAGCATTGAGGCGAGTGAAGAGTACTAAAAAGCACTCTTCTTGTCCGCCAGGTCGTGAGTCTAAGACACTAGATGCCTTTGGACGTCAAACCTTCCAGACATCCATGCTTTCAGCAAGGATTCTCTCATATATATTTTATATGGGTCTATCTCTTGAGGATATCACAAAGCAATTACATCTTTTGACTCCTTTGCTTCAGGAGCCCAGACGTACAGACTATTCCTCACTGGTTAGTCATATTCAGAATATCTCTAAGTTCCTTACTCGTGCTCCCCTAGACTCCTTTGAGTCTGTTAGCAGGACTTCTGCTATAGCTATAGGGGCACGACGTAGAGCCTGGCTTCAGGCCTCAGACCTGGACAAGGAAAGACTGGGAAATACTCCTTGTACTGGAGAGAATCTCTTCAATAGGGAGTCTTTACTTCAGGTTACTCAGTTCTCCACTGACTTTCCTTTTTCCAGAGGCTGCTCTGCGCCTTCTTCTTTCCCAGTAGGTAGGAAATGTCCTACCAAACTTTCAACCCCTAAGGGGAGAAGGTTTTACCCATCATCTGCCCATCATTCAGATGTCCCTAAACAGGGGAAACATCGTTCTAGTCTGAACAATCCACAACCTCAACAGGGTCAACAAACCCAGCAGTTGCAGGGTTTTAAATAGATCATTGCCCCTTTGTTTGGGGGGTTGGGATGGCAGTCTGCTTCTTTTCACTTGAAGTATCTGCACTAATTTTATCCTAACCTACTTAGATATATTTTCATGAGACATCTTTTCTTAAGAATCTTCATGATGATCATGCCCATACTTAACAGATTTTCCTCTTCCTCGTGGAGGAGAGGGAGAGGTAACAACTATCAATAGACAGTTGTTTCCATCTACTGGCATGTATCATCTCACCTGTCGGAGATTTCCTCCATAGTTGGTCTCCTGAAACTCTACCTTACCTCCCTCTTACTACAACATTTGCTTTGTAAGAGTGACTTTTTATACGGGTAAGCCCCTATGGTCCTCTACCTCTTCTACCAGGGGATTCTCCCTTCTGGAGTTCTCGCCCCCTTGTTACCTTAGGGCAGCTCCTCAGACAATAGGAAGTCCTACCATGTCTGTTGGTTTTTCTTTTTCCCAATCTACAGAGTAGGGGAAAGAACTTCTCTATGCTGCCCTCATAGTTGCTGCAGATGCAAAAATTTCTAGTGGTTATGCCACAGGTTTTGTTTCACTACACAACCAGGGCTTCCTCTCCACTAGCAATCCTCCTAACCTCAGTACTAAGTTGCAAACAGGTTATCAACCTCGTTGGGAATCCCTGTTTCACAATTTGGTTGGGTTATTTTCTATTCTTTGCCCTTTGTCCTTGGCAGAATAGTTGGTTACCTGCTGGTTGTCCACATTCCTCACCAGGGATCGTCCACAGCCAGTTTTTTCTTCTAACCAACCTGCAGCATGCTCTCTGCAACTCTACAGGGTAGCTTTACCTTGCTAGAGAGCATCAATATCTTGCCTAGCAGATAACCCCAGATGGTTACAAGGGTTTCCCCCAGTCATATTCATGCCTGGCAGGTTTTCTGCCCTTTCCATCTTATCTTAAATCTCTGTTAAGGCATAAGCCTCAGGCTTTTCATTACGTGAAAGCCTAGAAGAGGGGCCAACTCCCTGGCTTGGCCCATATTGCCTGGGATTTTTCCCATCAGGGATAAAAATTTTTCTGGCAACTAGAGGACATCTAATACCCATCTCGCCCTCATAGGCGGATCACTAGGGTATCTTCCTCTAGTAGCCTTCTCTATCCAATCTCCATACCACAATTCTGGAGATATCTGAACTTCTGGTCTGCAGACTAATGTTATCCTCTGCCATCTTCAGGTAGGCCATCCTGGTTATTCAACAGCTCAAATTCTACAAAGAATTATTTATTTTTATTTTTATTTTATTTAGCTGCATTTATATCCCGCTTTTCACCGGGTCAAAGCGGTTGGGGGATACATTTAACATGAGGGGATCTGACACACATACACTAATACTTACAGGGAACATGAGCAATGGAGGGTTAAGTGGCTTGCCCAAGACCACAAGGAGCACCTGTGGGACTAGAAACCCCAGTCCTTCTGGCCCAAGGTTGCTGCCCTCTAGTGGGATTTGAACCACCTACCTTCCGGCCTGTGGTACCTTGCCCTAACCACTAGGCTACGCCACCCCTTTGTCAAGGACACCTTTCCTCTGACTATAACAGTCATAACCAGGAGGAGAGGATTTTTTCCTGTTTATCTACTCAAGTAGGTGTCAACCTTCTTGTTGTCAGATGAATCTCCCTCTCTCCCTATAGGGTGATGGGGATCTTTGAACATCTCTCCATCCATATACCTGGAGACATGTCTCCGTATGCCGTCCTATTCTTCTGGGTATTGTGACCAGCAGGGGCTGGACTGTGGCAAAGCTAACAGCCAGACTGCTGGGCCTGACCTTTCTTATAGAAAGTTGTAGTTGTGAGTCAAAGTGGTCAGGTTTTCAAGAAGGATTTATTCCCCTCCCGGGGTTGGATTTTCAAAAGATTATAATGCAAAAACTTAGGATACAACCATACTTCTGGTAAGTAACTGAAGGAAACATAAATCTAGCATTCTGCTTCTCAAAGAACTTATAATTCACAGCATACAGTTCATCTGCTATTCTGGCAGTCTCTTCTCTGCTTTTCTCAGCACTCTCAAGACACTCTCTTATCTTGGCTTCAGCATAAAGAAGAAATCTTATCGGATAACAGCAGCGTACAATCCATGGCTTCCTCAAATGGACTTTCAATGCTAGACTCTGTTATCATAGGCTCAAGCTGTGTTTTCTCATTACAAACATCTTCATTACAATAGAAAGTTTGTACCTTTCTTAGTCCTGTTTCTTCATCAGGTTTCTCTAGACAGCCTTCTCCATAGCAGGGCAAATAGCTATCGTAATGCTTGTAATAGCAGGAAGGAGAGAGACACTTCTCTTGATAAGTTTTACTCTTAAAACTTCTGTGCTTCCTGCCTTTCAAGTTTGGCTGAAAATCATAGAACTGCTCTTTTCTATTATGTGAAGATTTCTCTCTAAGAAATCTTCTGCGGGGTTTAACTGGCACAAGCTCTTCAGGCTCAGACATACAAATATCTTCAACTGCGTTTCTTTCCCTCTCTAGGGCTTGTAATTGCTTTAAGCTGCCACACTTCTCAGATACATACGGTTTTCCTTTCACTGCTTTCCATTCACTCTGCACGGCTCGGTGCCTTGGAAAATCAAGCTGCGTCACAGGTAACAAATCCTTACAGCTGACCTCTCTGTGTGAATTTCTCCGTGGTTCTCTGTGTGAACTTCTTTTCAGCTTTCTGCCTGAAGTTTCATGCAGTTCTGATTCTGTGTCTGTCTGTCTCCTCAGAATCTTGTGAGCTTTCTCCTGAGTCTCCTGACTCTGGCCAGTTCCTCTCTGACTCCCCTCCGCCCACACTCTCTGTGAGTTCTAAGCATTTCTTATACTGCTTCCTGGGCGTTCCCTTACACAGGTGAAAGCCGTTTGAATCAAAAGCTGGTGAGTGCTTTCTAGCTGGGCGGGGCTGCAGACCTCGTGTCTGAGTCTGTTTACGTTGCCTATGGTAACTGGGGATCCTGTGGCTTGCCTGCCTGTCAGAATCTAAGCTGCAGCTAGCAGACGTTTGCGCTTCTGAAGCAAGGGACAGATCTTCCTTGTTACAGTATATATATATATAGATACAGATATATACTATCTATATCTATCTGTGTGTCTTCTGCCCATATATATATATATCTTATGAATATATGCATATATGCCCTATATGTGTATATATTTCGGTGTATATATATATATGTATATACATATATATATTTATAGGCATATGAGATATATTTTTAGATAGATCTGTATCCATCTACTTATCTATCTGTTAGGTTCAGATATCCTTACATTCCTATAGGATCCTGACAGATGGGCACTACCCCTATCAATGCTGTCCCGGCATAATTAGGGGGTTACACCTATAACCACTTCCTGTGGTAATTAATAACCCTTTTCTTTACCTTAACCTTTTCGGTTTAGGTGCTCCTGAAGCTCTCCATGTACCTTATCTTTCCTAAGTGACCCCATTTAGGAAAGACATTGCGGAGCTTCAGTTGCTCTAAAGCTTAGCGCTTCTGAGTCTGTTCTTACTTTCTTATCAGATACAAGGGTCTCCATACCCTTTCTCCCTATATGGACTGATCCAACCCCAGTCCAGTTAGGGCAGACTCATTTTTTCTCTTAGACCAAAACAGCTTAAGCTTTAATTCAATAGTACCTTCTGCGTCTCTGCTGAAGCTCTACTTTTATACTACCCCAGTTTTTTCCCCTGGGGCTATTTTTTTCTAACCCTGAAGGGTTCTGGCCTCCACTTGTTTTTGGTCTACTTTGTTACCTCTACTTTACAGTGAGGTACCCCTTGAGCATATTCACTGGCTCTTTTATCAGATCCATATGGAGCTCAGTGCACCTGTGCAATGCCAACAAGGGAGGTCCAGATCACAATATTTTACTGCTAAATGCCCTCGATACAGGGTCTTCCCTTTTGAAGCCCTGTTCTAGCCAGCTGTTCTACAGCTCCTTTTTTATATTCAACTCCTGCCCTCCATCCCCAGGATGCCTGAGGTCTTGGTATAGCATGGCTCGTTCTAAACTTGCAACATGCTAGGACTCCCTCCGGGCATATGAGCTGGGGAGTCCCCATATGTGAAGACTCATTTCTGCTTGTTCCTGGAGATAGCACAGTTACTTACCTGTAACAGGTGATCTCTGGGAACAGCAGGAATAAGTCTTCACAACCCACCCACCTCCCCTAGGAGTTGCCTTTCTCTATCTCTATCTTTCCCTTCCTTGCTTCGCTCTCTCTCTTTGTCTCAGCTGTAAAACTTAACTGAGGAGAGGCAGTTGGGAAGGCAGCGCGCAGGTGTGTTGGGATGCTTCCAAAAGCTTTCTGATTGGACGCTGGGAAGCGTTCCCGCGCGGACTCTGTCGGTACCAACGTACCCATATGTGAAGACTTATTCCTGCTGTTCCCAGAGATCACCTGTTACAGGTAAGTAACTGTGCTTTCTCGTGCGATAATACCACCGCTGCAACGTTAAGACGGTTTAGTAAACATACCCCTTTGAGTCTTCAGACTCTGATTCGTCAGATGATGAATCAATCGGTACAAGGGAAATGAGAATTCTATCGGAGGCTCCCTCTCCGAAGGACATGTCTTTTCAAGATTATCTCCAGGAACAAGCAGGAATGAGTCTTCACATATGGGTACGTCGGTACCGATGGAGCCTGCGCGGGAACGCTCCCCAGCGTCCAATCAGAAAGCTTTTGGGAGCATCGCACAGCGCCTGCGTGCTGCCTTCCCGCCTTTCCCAACTGTCCCTCCTCAGTTGTTCTTTTTCCGCGGAGCCAGCAGGTCGTGTTCCTGTCACCGCAGAAGAATTTCCTTATTTTTTTCTTTATTCTTTTCTGTCGCGTCTGCCTTCTTCGACGCTGTACCGGTACCGCCGGTCCTTGTTCTTTTCTTTTTAAAAAAAAAAAAAAAGACCTTTTTTTCCACTCAGGTGCACTTCAGTTTTGAGCCTTAGGCCCAGAATTTTTTTCCTTAACTATGGAAAAGCCTGCCTCAGGTTTTAAGAAGTGCACAAAATGTGGCGGTACTATCTCCGTCACCGACACCCATGACTGGTGTCTAAAATGTTTAGGTCCTTACCATTCCATAACAGATTGTGTGTCCTGTTACATGATGTCTAAGAGGGGTCGTCAGAACCGAGCTGCCAAGCTCAGTACCCTGTTTCCCTCTGATGCGGCTTCGGTGGCATCGACATCTTCCAGGGCTGCTTCTTCCTCACATGGATCTCAGGTAACTAAACATAAATCCAGCCGGTCCTCGAAGGGTAGATCTCCTTCTAAGCATCGAGATGCCTCTGGCCTTGCCCTTGAGGATTCTTTGCACCGGCAAAATTACCCCGGCGGGAGGCTTCGGCCTCTAAAGCATCATCATCGGGGTTCCAAGATGATTTCGATGGCGTGGCCTCGACAGATCTCTTGGTGCCATGCTCTGGGGTACCGGTGGTTTCCACCGGTACCGACTTCCAGGCATTGGCAGCGTCGATGGATCAGAGAATTCTGTCCATGGAACGCAGTCTGGCGGCTTTCCTTGTGGCATCGACATCGGTGTCCGCTATGCCAGTACTTTGTCCTCTGAAGCCCTCCGGTACCGATACCCCGGTACCGGTGATTCCCGATACCGATCCCGTTCGGTACGGGTATCGGGCATTGCAAGAGCATCCAGACAGACGATACTTCGATTTCTCTGACGAGACTGAGGATTCTGAGGAGTCTGTCGATGCAGTGATGCTTCTTCCACAGGAGGAGTCCTCTCCTAAATGTAGAATGTCTCCTCCAGAGGATTTGTCTTTTCAAGACTTTATCAGAGAGGTGGCTCGGGGTCTCTCTATTACAGTGGCACCTGAATCAGAGCCCATAGCCAAGGAGTTAGATATTTTACAATATCCTAAAACTCCTAAAGAGGCAGCTACCTTACCTATTCTTGAGATTCTGTATGATCTCATGTTGAGGATGTGGAAAGCACCTCTGACTACCTCTCCTCATTCTCGCAGGTTGGACACCATGTATCGTGTCCCTCCTTGTCCTGGTTTCCATAAAACTCAACTTCCTCACCACTCTATTGTGGTTGAGTCTGCAATGAGAAAGATTAGAAGTGCCAAAAGACATGCCTCTAATCCTCCAGGACTTGAATGTAGAACCCTGGATGCTTTTGGAAGAAGAGTCTTCCAAGCTTCCTTGCTTGCTGCGAGAATTAATTCCTATAGTCTTTACATGGGAATGTTCTTAAAAGAAGTCACTGACCATTTGCAGACTTTAAGTCCTTTTATGTCTGAGGATAAAAGGCAGGAATTTCTCACTGGACTCAAACATGCCCAGGATATCTCCAAATTCTCCAACCGTGCAGCTTTCGACTCCTTTGAATGCGTAAGCAGAGCCTCAGCTATTGCCATAGGTGCACCTAGGATTGCTTGGCTTCAAGCATCTGATTTGGAGATCTGGGTTCAAGATGAATTGGGAAATATCCCTTGTACAGGTGAGAACCTGTTTGGTAAGGATTGGCAAGCAAAAGCCAATCAGGTGGATGCTGAAAATTCTGCTTTGGATAGACTATCCAAATGTACAGCTGCTCCTGCTAAGAAAAGGTTGTTCAAGAAAACACCTTTTTCTAAAAAGGGAAGATTCTACCCTGCTTATGGTCAGCGGGCATCTTCTGCAGCTCAGTTCCATTCCAAACGTCAGCAATCCTCCAAACAGAGCAAAGCAAAGGCTGCGATGCCTGCTTCAGCCCAGCAACCTCAGCCCCCTCAGGGCCTTTGACTTTCTGCTAGAGAACTTAGCCTTCCTGGCTCTAGAAGGACCAGAACCCTCCACCATTCCAGGAAGGTTATGTCACTTTGCTCCCAGGTGGGGGCAAATCACAGCAGAGCATTGGACACTCCATCATAAGAGAGGGGTACAAGCTTCATTTTCTAAGCTCGCCCCCTCTCTCAAGAGTGCACCAGTTCAATTCTCCAACCTCCCTCCTCAGCCTATTGGAGCAGGAGGTTGCCACTCTTCTTGCCCAAGGGGCCATAGAGGAAGTGCCCTTTCAACAACAGGGCACAGGGTTCTACTCCCCCTATTTTCTTATTCCAAAGAAAACAGGGGGCTTCAGACCCATCTTAGATCTCAGAGAGTTGAACAGATTCCTAGTCAAAGAAAAATTCAAGATGGTTTCTCTAGGAACTCTGCTGCCATACCTTCAGAGTCAGGATAGGCTTTGTTCTCTAGATCTCAAGGATGCGTACACTCATGTTCTCATCCATCCATCTCACAGAAGGTTCCTTCGGTTCCTTTTTCAGGAAAAGCACTATCAATACAAAGTGCTCCCTTTTGGTCTGGCCTCTGCACCAAGGGTGTTCACGAAATGCATGGCAGTGGTTGCTGCTTTTCTGCGCACCCTGGGAATATTCGTCTTCCCTTACCTGGACGACTGGCTCATTCGAGCTCCCACTCAATCAGAGGCCAAGACTTCTCTCACCTGCACAATGCGTATCCTTCAGTATTTAGGGCTGGTAATAAACATCCCAAAATCCAATTTTGTCCCTACTCAGTCCCTGGAGTTTATAGGGGCGTTGCTGGATACCACAAGGGCAAGGGCCTATCTTCCCCAGGCCCGTTGCCTTCGCTTGGTGCAGTTAGCTTCTCAAGCAGAGTTAAAACCCCTACTAACTGCTCGAGAGATGTTACAGTTACTAGGCCACATGGCATCCACTGTACATGTGGTACCATATGCTTGCCTTCACATGAGAGCATCTCAGTGGACTTTATCCACCCAATGAACCCAGGCAGTAAGCTGCCTGTCAGACAAAATAGCAAACACAAGTCGCCTCATTTTGTCTCTCCAGTGGTGGAAGTCCCCTCAAAACTTGTTGCTGGAGTCCCCTTTCAACAACCTCTACCCCAAGCAACTCTTACAACAGATGCTTCTCCGATGGGCTGGGGAGCTCATCTTCAGGACCTCTCCACCCAGGGCATCTTGTCCCCACAGGAGACTTGTCTACATATCAATCTCTTGGAACTCGGAGCAATCTTCCTTGCTCTACGAGTTTTCCACACCCTGCTCAGCCACAAGACAGTCCTTATCCACACGGACAATCAGGTACCATGTTCTATGTAAACAAGCAGGGAGGAACTGGCTCTCTGTCGCTTTGCAACGAAGCTCTGCGACTGTGGGCCATCGCCAGAGAGCATCACATTCATCTTCTGGCAGTTCATCTTCCAGGTATTCAAAACTCTTGGGCGGACAGACTCAGTCGAGTTCTGTTTCCACACGAGTGGTCCCTACATATGGACCAGGTATCCAAGATTTTTCGAATTTGGGGAACCCCGGACATAGACCTCTTTGCAAGTCCGTTTAATGCCAAACTTCCCCGGTTCTGTTCCAGAACTCCAGCTCAGGGGGCTCAGGCAAGGGATGCTTTCCTCCTTCACTGGGGTCAAGACTTCCTGTATGCCTTTCCACCCATTCCCCTAATTCCCAAAACACTGTTTAAGCTTCAGAGAGACAGAGGCCACATGATTCTCATAGCTCCACATTGGCCATGGCAAGTGTGGTGTACCCGCTGCTTCTACATCTCTCTCAAGCTCCCTCCCTAGAGTTAGGGTCTGCTCCAGACCTCCTCTCTCAGGAGGACGGAAGGTTATGGCATCCCAATCCACAGTCTCTGCATCTCAGGGCTTGGTTGCTGAAGGCCTAGATCTCCAGGATCTTCATCTTTCTCAGCAAGTGAAAGATGTTCTTTATGCTTCCAGAAAACCTTCCACTAGACGTTCGTACACTTTCAAGTGGAGGAGGTTTACCATCTGGTGTTCTGAGAAGGGTCTTAACCCCCGTGCCATACCTCTGGAATCATTGCTGGAGTATCTCCTTCATCTGTCTAATGCAGACCTTAGGACAAATTCAGTAAGAATCCATTTGAGTGCTATTGCAGCTTCCCTTAGGCCTCTAAATGGACAACCTATTTCCTCTGATCCTCTTGTAGCAGGATTCATGAGAGGCCTCCTTTTAACAAAGCTTCCCATTAGACCACCTCCGGTGGCATGGGACTTAAATTTGGTTCTTGGTCAGCTTATGAAGCCGCCTTTCGAACCTTTAGCTACCACCTCCTTGAAATACCTTTCTTGGAAGTTTATCTTTCTCATTGCTATCACATCTGCACGCCGCATCAGTGAATTGCAAGCACTAGTAGCTAATCCACCTTATACAAGGTTCCATCATGACATGGTGGTCCTTAGGAGTAATCCACACTTTATGCCTAAAGTGGACTCGCCTTTTCACCTCAACCAGGAGGTCTACCTACCTGTCTTTTTTCCAGGACCTCATGCATCAAGTGCAGAGAGGAACCTTCATACCCTGCACTGTAAAAGAGCTTTGACCTTTTACTTACAAAGGACACAGCAACATAGAAAGTCTTCCCAACTCTTTGTTGCCTTTGATCCTTCTCATTTGGGACAACCAGTCTCCAAGAGAACACTTTTTAACTGGATTGCCCAGTGTATTTCTTTCGCTTATCAGAGCAAGAACCTTTCTCTGGAGGGCCATGTCACAGCTCACAATGTAAGAGCCATGGCAGCCTCAATGGCTCATCTAAACTCTGTATCTATCGATGACATCTGTCGAGTAGCCACTTGGGCCTCGGTTCATACCTTCACAGCCCATTACTGCTTGGACATGGACTCCCGCCGGGATGCCTTGTTTGGTCAGGCTGTTCTTAAACACCTGTTCCTTAATCAACTCCTACCCACCATCCCTCATGAGATGCCAGAGATCCAGGTGGGGAAGTGCAGCCCTGTTCCAGGGACACACAACTTATGGGTTCTCTCCCTGGCATCTAAAGCTAGGGAGTCCCCATATGTGAAGACTCATTCCTGCTTGTTCCTGGAGATAGCACAGTTACTTACCTGTAACAGGTGATCTCTGGGAACAGCAGGAATAAGTCTTAATAACCCACCCACCTCCCCTAGGAGTTGTCTCTCTCTCTCTCTCTTTTTCCTTTCCCTCTCTCTCTCTAGTTGTCTCAGCTCTAAAACTTAACTGAGGAGAGGCAGTTGGGAAAGGCGGGAAGGCAGCACGCAGGCGCTGTGGGATGCTCCCAAAAGCTTTCTGATTGGACGCTGGGGAGCGTTCCTGCACAGGCTCCGTCGGTACCGACGTACCCATATGTGAAGACTTATTCCTGCTGTTCCCAGAGATCATCTGTTACAGGTAAGTAACTGTGCTTTATCTGCAGTGTTGCTCAGGGCCTCTCCATCACTGTGACTTCGGAAAAGGAGCCTAGGGCTGAGGAGCTTGAAATCCTTCAATACACCCTGCAGCACCAAAGGAAGCTGCCACTCTTCCTATTCATTGAATATTTCACGATCTTATGCTTCGAATGTGGGAGACACCCTTAACCATCTCTCCACATATTCAAAGGCTCGATACTATGTACCGGTACCAGAGTGCCCTGGTTTCCAAAAGACGCAATTACCACACCATTCCATGGTGGTGGAATCGTCAGTGTGCTTAATTAAAAGTGCCAAAATGCATTCCTCGAACCCTCCTGTCAGGGAATCAAGAACCCTCGATTCTTTTGGTCGTCAATGCTTTCAGGCCTCTGTTATTAGCCAGAATCCGTTCCTACATACTCTACATGGGTATGTTTCTTAGAGAGGCGACTAGGGATTTAGAGTTGATGGCTCCTCTTTTCCCTGACGATAAGAGAGCTGATTATCTCACTCTGGTGAAGCATGCCCAAAATGTTTCCAAATTTGTTAACAGGGCAACTTTCGATTGTTTTGACTGCATCAGCAGGACTTCAGCTATATGCATTGGTACACGCAGGATTGATTGGCTCCAAGCCTCTGATCTTGAACAGTGGGTTCAAGATAAGCTGGGTAATATACCATGTACATTCGAAAACCAGTTTGGCAAAGATTGGCAGGATAAGGCGTCTCAATTAGAGTCTGAGAACACCACTCTAAATAGACTTTCCAGATCAACTGTCAACCCAGCTAAGAAGAAGGTAACAAAGAAACCCTTTTTCAATAAGAAAAAGTATTATTCTTCTTACATCTCTGCACTGCACTATCCCGTCCATGCTCCTCAAAAGAGACATCATGCAAAACAACAAAGAAAGGCTCAGACTCCTAGGTCTCAACCAGCTCAGCAGACCCAGCCTCCTCAGGGTCTTTGGCTCCTTTCTGGAGAACATAGCCGTCCTGCCTCTGGAGATACCAGATTCCATTCCCATTCCAGGCAGACTGTCACTTCGCCCACAGGTGGCATCTTGTAGCATCAGACCACTGGACTCTTTCCATAGTGAGTGAGGGGTACAAACTTCACTTCCGAAGTCTTCCCCTCCAGTCTCCCTTAAGAGAGTTCAGTTCTCAACTCCCTCTCACCACTCTGTTATTGCAGGAGGTCACTTCCCTTCTCTCGCATGGTGCAATAGAGGAAGTGCCACTCTCCCAGCAGGGTCTGGGCTTGCTTCCTCATTCCAAAGAAGACAGGGGGATACAGGCCCATCCTGGACCTCAGACAACTGAACAAGTATCTACTCCGGGAGAAATTAAAGATGATCTCCGTAGGTACTCTGCTCCCCGATCTCCCTAGGTACTCTGCTCCCCTCTCTCCGGAGTCAAGACTGGCTCTGTTCTCTAGAACTAAAGGACGCATATACTCACATTCTTATCCATGCAGAACACTGAAGGTTTCTGCGTTTCCTGTTCCATGGGAAGCATTATCAGTACAAAGTCCTGCCTTTTAGCCTCGTCTCTGCCCCAAGAGTCTTTACAAAATACATGGCAGTTGTAGCTACATTCCTAAGGACTCTAGGGATATTTGTCTTCCCCTACTTAGACGACTGGCTCATTCAGGCAAGCATACCTCTAGAAGCCAATCTTTCTCTTACGCATACCAGGCAGGTGCTTCAACACTTGGGATTTGTAATAAATCTTCCAAAGTCCCAAGTCATTCCCTCTCAAACTCTGGAGTTTATAGGAGCCCTCCTAGACACTTGACAGTTGAGGGCTTTTCTCCCTCAACCCCGTTGTGCTCGACTCATCCAGCTTGCATCCCTAGCAGGCCTCAAAACCTTTCTCACTGCTCGAGAAATGCTACAATTTCTGGGCCATATGGCATCCACTGTACATGTGGTTCCATACTCTCGTCTACATATGCGTGCAGCTCAATGGACCCTGGCTTCCCAGTGATCTCAAGCATCTGGTCATCTGGGAGACAAGATAGCATGCTCTACACATCTCATCTCTCCAGTGGTAGCAATTTCCAGAACACCTTCTTGTAGGGTCACCTTTTCAGAAGTCTCCATATCAATGTACCCTGACGATGGGTGAGTCCAAACTGTGCTGGGGAGCTCATCTGGACAACCTCTCCACTCAGTCTTTGGTCTCATCAGGAGTCGCAACTCCACATAAATCTGCTGGAACTTGGAGCCATCCACAGTGCTCTCAAAGTGTTCCATGACCATCTTTGCTTCCGCACAGTTCTAGTCCAGACGGACAATCAGGTAGCCATGTTCTACTTGAACAAGCAGGGCTGAACAGGCTTTGGACACCTTGCAGCGAAGCACTACACCTATGGTCCTTCACCATAGAACATCAGATTCACCTACTTGCGGTTTATCTCCCAGTAAAAACAAAATCTCTTGCCGGACAAACTCAGTCTGGTCTTATTGCCCCACAAGTGGTCTCTCCATGCAAACAGGGTTGCTCATATCTTCCAGATCTGGGGAACCTCAGACATAGACCTGTTTGCAAGTCCTCAGAATGCCAAACTTCCCCGGTTCTGTTCCAGGATCCCTGCTAGCAACAGCCAAGCGGTAGATGCTTTTCACCTTTACTGGGGTCAGAGTTTCCTATACGCCTCCCGCCCCCCCCCCCCATTCCCCTCATTCCCAGAACTCTTTTCAAACTCCAGAGAGACAAGGACTACATGATTCTTATAGCCCCACATTGGCCACGACAACCGTGGTATCCTCCTCTTCTTCGTCTCTCTCGAATTCAACCAGTAGATTTGGGGCCTGCCCCAGATCATCTCTCTCAGGAGAACGGAACACTGCTGCATCCCAATCCGCAGTTCCTACACCTAATAGCATGGCTGCTGAAGGCATAGAATTCCAGGGCATCAGCCTCTCTCAGCAAGTGAAAGATATCCTTTTGTCTTCTAGGAAACCTTACGAGGCGCTCCTGCGCCTTCAAGTGGCGTAGATTCTCTGGTGTTCGAAAAGGGATCTTAACCCCATTTCAGCTCCTGTGGAGACATTACTTGAAAATCTTCTCCACCTCTCTTCCCCTGGACTCGAGACCAATTCGGTACGAGTACACCTAAGTGCCACAGCAGCTTCCAACATATACCCTTGGATGGTCAGCCCATCTCCTCTTAGCCGCTTCTAGCACGCTTCATGAGAGAGCTTCTGTTAACTAAGCCTCCCATTAAACCACCCCTAGTGGCATGGGACCTTAATGTGGTTTTAGGACAGCTTATGAAGCCACCCTTTGAACCTCTAGCCACTACTTCCCTGAAGTTTCTTACCTGGAAAGTCACCTTCCTTATTGCCCTCACTTCAGCAAGGCGCATCAGTGAACTTCAAGCTTTAGTGGCTGATCCTCCTTACACTCGTTTCCACCATGATAAGTTAGTCCTTAGGACTCATCCTCACTTTATGCCAAAGGTGGTCTCGCCATTTCGCTTAAACCAGTCAGTGTGTCTCCTTGTTTTCTTCCCTAGACCTCATTCTTTTAGGGCAGAAGTAACCCTTCATACTCTGTATTGCAAACATACTTTGGCCTTTTATCTCCAGAGAACATGGGAGCACAGAAAAGCTTCCCAACTTTTCATTGCTTTTGATTCCAGTCACCTAGGACTACCAGTATCCAGACAAACTCTCTCCAAACGGATAGCAGATTGTATCTCCTTTGCTTACGACAGTGCAGGACTCTCTCTTGAGGTCACATCACTGCACCTAATGTTCAAGCCATGGCTGCCTCCATGGCGAATCTCCAGTCTGTGGCGATCGATGTGATATGTAAAGCAGCAACCTGGTCCTCTGTCCATACTTTTGCTGCTCACTATTGCCTAGACAAGGACTCCCACCGGGATGCCTCATTTGGCCAAGCTGTTCTCCAGCATCTCTTTCAGACTTAGATCAGCTGCTGTTCTCTAGTTTCTCCTGTTAGGCAGCACTATGCCTTCAAGGTATTGGATTTTTTTTTCTTTGTTCTTTCCAACCTAACGGAAGTTGAAAATAAAAGGGGTCAGAATGTGTGTCGGGGGAAATAACAATGAAAACTTAAGCACACACCCCCCACCCCAAATAACAGCCCAGTGTATATCTATGGAAAGAATTCTAGCTTCTGTAGCATAGAAACTTAAATATAGTGAAGCATAGCAGGTAGAGAATTGCTATTTTTTCAAACTCCCTCTATCTGTTCTGTATTCTCCCAACCCCTCCTCATAATTGCCCCACCACAAAAAAATAACTCCCTTGCAAATGCTTTGCCAACTTGCCAAATGCTGCCATCAAAAAAATACACCCTCCCTCACAACTGCCCCATTCCCAAAAAATACACCCTTGCAACCGGCCCACTATACTGCAAACTGGTCTCACCTCAATAAACAATCTCCCACAACTGCCCCACCACCTTGCAAACTTCCCCATTCCCAAAATACAGTCAAACCTCGGTTTTCGAATGCCCCAGTTTTCGTATGCTTCGGTTTTCAACGTCTTTTTTCATTGAGATTTTGTCCCGGTTCTCGTACATCTGCTCGGTTTTCGTACAATTTTAAAATGGTCCGTTCCAAGGGGGGTCTTTCAGTAAAGTACAGTACTTAGCTTGTTTTTACGATCCAGACCTCTTTGCTTTCAGCGATCCTTTGAGATATACAGTAGCAAGAATCAAGGAGTGAGATTGTGGCTGATCTGATGCTTCCGACATGCTCAATTAGAGGACTCCTTGCTGGGACTCCCTGCTGACGGCGAAACTTTGATGGGTCTTCCAAACATGCCAGTCCTGATGGGTCTTCCAAACTTGCTGCTGAGCATTTCTTCCAGCTTGCAATTTGCTTTTGAAACGGAATCGGAGGCGGGTGAGAGAGTCGGAGATCATATTACAGTGCTGTGTGTGTGTGTGTGCTGTCCTGTGACGATCGGGCAGGTGAGAGAAGTGACAGGAGCTATTCTGCTGCCTTGCTGAGACTTCGGAGGCCCGTGCTGCTGCAGCCATTGCCACATGGCTCTGGAACGCATGCTCAGCTCTGCGTTCCAGGTTGCCTGAGTGGGAGAGTGCTGTGGCTGTGGCTGGTGCCTTTACTGGAGGCTTTTTTTTTTGTGGATCCTTATTGTTTTTTTCTTTTTTTTTTTTTTTAAATTCCTGGAAAGAAGGAAAGTAACCCCGGATAGGGCCTTGATACCTGGGGTCCTTATGGAGGGGGATTCCGTTTGCAAACAATAACCTCTCCTCCCTCTCCCCTCCTCACCGTCTTCCATATGCCAACAAGAGTCTTCAATAAAGGTAAAAGTGATGTTAAATGTTCATTTATCCATTTCATTAGTCATTTATATTTATTTATTATTGTTTTCTGTATGAAAAATATAGTTATTCTCTATAAAATGTATTTTTTGTGAATATTTTTGGGTGTCTGGAATGGATTAATTGGATTTACATTATTTCTTATGGGAAATATTGCTTCAGTTTTCATACATTTCGGTTTTAGTCAGACCTTTTTGAACGGATTAATCATGAAAACCGAGGTTTGACTGTATATCCTCTTATAATTGCCCTACCACTTCACAAACCGCTTCATCCCAAAAAAAAAAAAAAAAATCCCACAATTACCCCACCATCCTGCCCAACTCCCCCCATCCTCAAAATATTATCCCCTGCAACTCCCTCTCCAACCTGCATACTGCCCCACCCCTTAAATACTCCTTAGCAACTGGCCTATCATGCCACAAATATCCTCATCCCTATAAAATACCCCCATAACTGCCACACCACTCTGCATATTGCCCCATCCCCAAAAACTGATACTTGCAACTGGTTGATTACCTCACCAAATGCCCTTGCATCAGCTCCTCCACTCTCAAATTTCCCCATTTACCACAAGTACCTCACACTCAAACTCCCCCATGCAAATGACCCATCCTCAAAAAAGACACCTGCACCATTCTGTTCAGCTTGCTGACACCCAATCCTTACAAAAGGCACAAACAAATTGTAGCTGGAGACTTCAGTATAGATCTCAGCAGCTGTAGCAGCCTAAACTCTCAATTCCACTCAAGACATGCATAGTATTTGTCCTAAGAACATCCCCACTGATAGAAACTTGATGCCATTTTTACCAATTTCAGTCACTGGCAAAGTTTATGAAAACCTGCTCAGCTACCTTAAGCCTACTGGTGTAAGATCAGGAATTAATTGCAAAATTAAGCCCTCTAAATGTGTCTTAAGAGCCACACATACTTTATAATAAAGTAACAGCTAACATTAAATCTCCAGGAACAAGTAGGAATGTAGTCATCACATATGGGTATCGTCGGTACCGACGGAGCCTGCACGGGAACGCTCCCCAGTGTCCAATTAGAAAGCTTTTGGGAGCATCCCACAGTGCCTGCGTGCTGCCTTCCTGCCTTTCCCAACTGCCTCTCTCCAGTTCTCCGTTTTCCGCGGAGCCAGCAGGTCGTGTTCCTCTCACCGCAGAAAATTGTTGTTCTTTTTTATGGTCGCGTCTGCCTTCCTCGACGCTTTACCGGTACCGCCGTTTTTTTCTTTCTTTCATTTTTTCTTTTCTAAAAAAACCAAAACACTTTTTAGTACTTTTCCCATTTTTTTTTCCAGGTGCACGTGCCTTTTTGGGCCTTAGGCCCAGGATTTTTTCCACAATGGAAAAACCCTCCTCTGGGTTTAAAAAGTGCACCAAGTGTGGCGGTACTATCTCCATCACCGACACCCATGACTGCTGTCTGAAATGTTTAGGTCCTGACCATTCCATCTCGGAATGTATGGCCTGTGCCATGATGTCCAAGAGAGGTCGACAGAACCGAGCTGCCAAGCTCAGTACCCTGTTTCCCTCTGATGCAGCTTCGGTGGCTTTGACGTCTTCCAGGGCTTCGTCTTCCTCCCGTGGATCTCAGGTAACTAAATATAAGTCTAGCCGGTCCTCAAAGGGTAGATCTCCTTCTAAGCATCGAGATGCCTCTGGCGTTGCCCTTGAGGATTCTGCACCGGCAAAATTGCCCCGGCGGGAGGCTTCGGCTTCCAAAGCATTATCGGGGCTCCAGGATGTTCTCGAGGCCTCGACCTCGGCAGAACTACTGGTGCCATGCTCTGGGGTACCAGCGGTCTTCTCCGGTACCGACATCCAGGCATCGGCAGCGTCGATAGACCAGAGAGTCCTGGCTATTGAGCGCAGTCTGGCGGCTCTCCTTGCAGCATTGACGCCTTCAGAACTGCGACAGACAATCCGGCCGGTACCGGCACCGACCCCGACGCCGGTATCGGTACCGGTACCGATGGCATCGACATCAGTATCGGTGTCTGCATTGCCGGTACCCAGTCATCCGATGCCTTCCAGTACCGATACCCCGGTACCAACTACTCCCGGTACCGACATCGCTCGGTACGGGTATCGGGCTCTTCAAGAGCATCCGGACAGACAGTACTTCGAGTCCTCAGAAGATTCTGAGGATTCTGACAGTTCTGTCGATGCAGGAATGTTCTCCCAGAGGAGCCCTCCTCTCCTAAGCGCAGGATGTCTCCTTCAGAGGATATTTCCTTCCAGGATTTTATCAGGGAGGTGGCTCGGGATCTGTCCATTACTGTGGCCCCTGAAACAGAGCCCAGAGCTAAGGAGTTGGAAATTTTACAATATCCCAAAACTCCTAGGAGGCAGCTACCTTGCCCATTCATGAGATTTTGCATGATCTCATGTTAAGAATGTGGGAGACACCTCTTACCACCTCTCCTCATTCTGCAGACTATATACTCTGTATCGAGTCCCTCCTTGTCCTGGTTTCCAAAAAACTCAGCTTCCTCACCACTCTACTGTAGTGGAATCAGCTATGAGAAGGATCAAGAGTGCAAAGAGGCATGCCTCTAATCCTCCAGGACGTGAGTGCAGAACCCTGGATGCTTTTGGACGTCATGTCTTCCAAGCTTCCACGCTTTCTGCCAGGATCAGTTCCTATAGTCTCTACATGGGAATGTTCCTGAAGGAGGTCACAGGTGATTTAGAGGCTTTGAGTCCTATTCTTCCTGAGGATAGAAGACAGGATTTTCTCACATTGGTCAAACATGCCCAAGATGTTTCTAAATTTGTCAACCGTGCAGCTTTTGACTGCTTTGAGTGCATTAGCAGAATCTCTGCCATTGCCATAGGTGCACGTAGAATTGCTTGGCTCCAGGCATCCGATCTGGAGCTCTGGGTACAAGACAAATTGGGAAATATCCCTTGTGAGAACCTGTTTGGTAGAGACTGGCAGGAAAAGGCCAATGAGTTGGATGCTGACAACTCCTCCTTGGATAGATTATCCAAGTCCACAGCTGATCCTGCTAGAAAGAAATCTTTCAAGAAACCATTCTTTTCTAAGAAGAAAAGATACTATCCTGCTTATGCTCAGCAGGGACGTTCTGCAGGTCAGCTTGTCAGAAAAGGTCAGCAACCACCCTAACAGAAGAAAGCAAAGACTGCTAAGCCTCAGCCATCCCAGCAGTCTCAGCCTCCACAAGGCCTTTGACTTTCATCTAGAGAACTTAGCCTTCCTGGCCCTCAATGGACCAGAGCCTTCCACCATTCCAGGAAGGTTGTCTCACTTTGCTCCCAGATGGGGGGCAGATAACAGCAGAGCATTGGACACTCTCCATCATAAAGGAGGGGTACAAGCTTTATTTTTCAAGCATGCTCCCTCCCACAATAATAAGGCATTTCAATTCTCCGACCTCTCTCATCAACCTGTTAGGTCAGGAGGTCACTATGCTTCCTGCCCAAGGGGCAATAGAAGAAGTATCCATCCATCAGCAGGGGTACAGGTTTTTACTCCCCCTATTTCCTTATCCCAAAGAAAACAGGGGGATACAGGCCTATCTTGGACCTCAGAGAATTGAACAAATTCCTTGTCAGAGAGAAATTCAAGATGATTTCTCTCGGAACTCTGCTGCAATACTTTCAGAGTCAGGATTGGCTTTGTTCTCTAGATCTCAAGGATGCGTACACCCATGTTCTCATCCATCCAACACACAGAAGGTTCCTTCGGTTCCTTTTTCAAGGAAAGCACTACCAATACAGGGTGCTTCCTTTTGGCCTGGCCTCAGCACCAAGGGTGTTCACGAAATGCATGGCTGTAGTAGCAGCATTTCTCCGCACTCTAGGGATATTCGTCTTCCCCTACTTAGACGACTGGCTCATTCGAGCCCCAACAGAGTCAGAGGCCAGGACTTCTCTATCCTGCACAATGCGTATCCTTCAGTATTTGGGGCTGGTAATAAACATCCCAAAATCCAGTCTAACTCCCACTCGGTCTTTAGAGTTCATAGGGGCTTTGCTGGATACCGGAAAGGCAAGGGCCTATCTCCCCCAGGCCTGCTGCCTTCGCATGGTGCAGTTAGCTTCTCAAGCAGTGCTAAAGTCTCATCTCACTGCCCGAGAAATGCTACAACTACTAGGCCACATGGCATCTACTGTGCATGTGGTTCCCTATGCTCGCCTCCATATGAGGGCAGCCCAGTGGACTTATCCACTCAATGGACCCAGGCATCAGGATGCCTGTCAGACAAAATAGCAAACACAAGTCGCCTTATTTTGTCCCTCCAGTGGTGGAAGTCCACTCAAAACCTGTTGCTGGGGTCCCCTTTTCAACAACCCTTACCCCAAGCAACTCTAACAGATGCTTCTCCGATGGGTTGGGGAGCTCATCTGCAAGACCTCTCCACCCAAGGCACCTGGTCTCCACAGGAGACTCATCTACATATCAATCTCTTGGAGCTCAGAGCAATCTTCCTTGCTCTTCGAGTGTTCCACACCCTGCTCATCTACAAGACAGTCCTCATTCAGACAGACAATCAAGTAGCCATGTTCTACGTGAACAAGCAGGGGGGAACAGGCTCTATGTCGCTTTGCAACGAAGCTTTGCGACTATGGGCCCTCGCCAGAGAGGATCAGATTCATCTCCTGGCAGTGTATCTTCCAGACACACAAAACTCTTGGGCAGACAGACTCAGTCGAGTTCTGCTTCCACACGAGTGATCTCTGCATGCAGACCAGGTGGCCAAGATTTTTCAAATTTGGGGAATCCCGGACATAGACCTCTTTGCAATTCCGTGGAATGCTAAACTTCCCCGGTTCTATTCCAGAATTCCG
Source organism: Ichthyophis bannanicus (assembly GCA_033557465.1). Lineage (NCBI taxonomy): Eukaryota > Metazoa > Chordata > Amphibia > Gymnophiona > Ichthyophiidae > Ichthyophis > Ichthyophis bannanicus. Next base: position 258,873,157 of record CM066033.1, read on the forward strand.
CTCAGGGGGCTCAAGCCAGGGATGCTTTCCTCCTTTATTGGGGTCAAGACTTCCTATATGCCTTTCCACCCATTCCCCTAATTCCCAAAAACCCTGTTCAAGCTTCAGAGAGACAGAGGCCATATGATTCTCATAACTCCACATTGGCCACGGCAAGTGTGGTACCCTCTGCTTCTCCATCTCTCTCAAGCTCCCTCCCTGGAGTTAGGGTCTGCTCTAGATCTCCTATCTCAGGAGGACGGAATGTTATGGCATCCCAATCCCCAGTCTCTGCATCTCAGGGCTTGGTTGCTGAAGGCCTAGATCTCCGTGATCTTAATTTCCCTCAGCAAGTAAAAGATATTCTTTCTGCTTCCAGGAAACTTTCCACAAGACGCTCTTATGCTTTCAAGTGGAAAAGGTTTACCGTATGGTGTTCGCAAAAAGGTCTTAACCCCCTTGCGATACCTCTGGAATCATTGCTGGAGTATCTTCTTCATTTATCCAATGCAGGACTTAAGACTAACTCAGTACGAGTCCATTTGAGTGCTATTGCAGCTTCCTTTAAGCCTCTAAATGGACAGCCTATTTCCTCACATCCTTTTATAGCAAGATTTATGAGAGGTCTTCTTCTAACTAAGCCTCCCATTAGGCCACCACCGGTGGCATGGGACTTAAACCTGGCTCTTGGACAGCTCATGAAGCCACCTTTCGAACCTTTAGCTACTACCTCCTTGAAATTCCTTTCTTGGAAGGTTATCTTTCTCATTGCAATCACATCAGCACGTCGCATTAGTGAGTTGCAAGCGCTAGTAGCTGATCCACCTTATACAAGGTTCCATCATGACAAAGTAGTCCTTAGGACTCATCCACACTTTATGCCAAAGGTGGTCTCGCCTTTTCATTTAAACCAGGCGGTCTATCTGCCTGTGTTTTTTCCAAGGCCTCATGCATCTAATGCAGAAAGGAATCTTCATACTTTGGACTGTAAAAGAGCTTTAGCCTTTCACTTGCAAAGAACACATTAACATAGAAATTCCTCTCAACTCTTTGTTGCTTTTGATCCTTTTCATTTGGGACTTCCAGTGTCCAAGAGAACACTGTCCAACTGGATTGCTCAGTGTGTATTTCCTTCGCCTATCAGAGTAAGAACCTTTCTCTGGAGGGCCATGTCACAGCTCACAACGTGAGAGCCATGGCAGCTTCAATGGCTCATCTGCACTCTGTGTCTATCGATGACATCTGTCGAGCAGCCACTTGGACCTCGGTTCATACCTTCACATCCCATTACTGCTTGGACAAGGACTCCCGCCGGGATCCCTTGTTTGATCAGGCTGTTCTCCAACACTTGTTCCATACCTAATCAACTCCTACCCACCATCCCTGGTAGGATGCCAGAGATCCATGGGGGGAAGTGGAGCCCTTTCACAGGGACACACAACGTCTGGGGTCTCTCCTTGGCATCTAAAGCTAGGGAGTCCCCATATGTGAAGACCACATTCCTGCTTGTTCCTGGAGATAGCATAGTTACTCACCTGTAACAGGTGATCTCCGGGAACAGCAGGAATTTAGTCTTCACAACCCACCCACCTTCCCTAGGAGTTGTATCTCTCTATCTATCTCTTTCCCTTTCCCTCTCTCTCTCTTAGTCTCAGCTTTAAAACTCAACTGGAGAGAGGCAGTTGGGAAAGGCGGGAAGGCAGCATGCAGGCGCTGTGGGATGCTCCCAAAAGCTTTCTAATTGGACGCTGGGGAGCGTTCCCGCGCATGCTCCGTCAGTACCGAGATACCCATATGTGAGGACTAAATTCCTGCTGTTCCCGGAGATCACCTGTTACAGGTGAGTAACTATGCTTTCTCCAGGAACAAGCAGGAAGTCAGTCCTCACATATGGGTGACGGCGCCAACGGAGCCCTCATGCGGAGCAATTCCCCAGCTTTCAAAGAAAGCCTTTGGGATTGCCTGCGCATGCACAGTCCCCTTCCCGCCCAAGGGTGCCATCTTGCTTAGTCTCCCTTTTTCTGCAGAGCCCAACGGACGTTGTTTCACTGTCCTTGGGGGAAAAAGTGTGTCAAAACTTTTGAAGAATCATTTCTTCGACCCAGTTCCCCTTCCTGCCTTCGGCTCGGTACACCGGTATCGAGTCCAAATACATTTTTCATTTTTGTCCTTAGTGACTAGCATTCGTGCTCTTTTTTTCTTCATTTTCACTGGCAGCCCAGTCATTTGACCTTGCAGTGGCCCTTTTTCCCCCAATGGCTGCCAGCGTGTTCAAGAAGTGTGATCAGTGTAAGAGGTTGATGTCCCTTACCGACACACATGACTGCTGCCTCCGATGCCTCGGGCCCGACCATGACCCGGTGGTCTGTGGCCCGTGTGGCAAGAAGTCTTCCAAGGCATTGAGGAGCAGGCAGCATCAATGTAAAAGGATTTTTTTGAAGTCCGCAACCGTCTGAGCCCGGACCTTGTCAGAAGCTGCGACGTCTCGGGAGTTGTCCGACACCGAGCATCGTGGGTCCTCTGAGCGGTGGTCTCCCTCCAGGGAACACCAGAGGAAGAAGAAGCTCATGAGGGCAATGTCGTTGGAGGCCTCTGATTGGCCTGGGCCCTTGGGTTCCAGGATGCGGAGCCCCGACCATTACCCCGGGTCCTCGGAGTCGGAGCGGCCGGCCAAACTACCTCATGAGGAGCCGGAGACTCTGAGTCAGGTAACACCTGTTGTCCTTGTGGACTCTCCTCCGGGAGAGCCGGCATCGGGCCCGACGACTTTGGGGCCCAAGCCAGAGGCTGCTGAGCCTTCTGAGCTCAGTCTCAGGATGATGGCCCTGGAGAGCAGCATGGCTGCGTTCATGGAGCAGCAGCGGGCGCTGATAGCCGGTCTCACTGGTCCATCTGCCCCAACCACCGACCGCGGAGTCCGAGCCGATCTTCGAGTCAATCAGGGCTCGAGTCGATCCTCGGCCAAGGTCTCCCTCGACCTCCCGTTCGGGGCCGAGGTCGTCAGCGTCAGGGCCTTGGAGGTATCGGCGTGAGAGAAGGAAGATGAGGATTCTCCAGACACCCACCATACCCAGTGTATCCCATCAGACTCACTGGGTTCAGAGCCTCGGAGAAGGTCCGCCCCCCCGGAGGACACCAGGTTCTCAGACTTCGTTAGGGATATGGCCAAGGCTTTGGCATTCCCTGCAGAGTCCAAGGAGGAGCCTCGAGCCGAGGCCCTCCAGTATGACTTTCCCCCGAGGGAAGCCCTTACTGTACCAGTGCCTCCGATGCTGGAACGGCTAATGCTCCGCATGTGGGAGTCCTCGACCTCGATGCCAGTTCTCAGCAAGCGGGTCGATTCCATTTATCGAGTCCGCAAGAGCCCCGGGTGTATTGCCTTTTCCTAGGCTGTGGCCTCACCTTCTGCCTCTCTCTCTCACTGATTTTTTCCCAAACCTCTCCTGGATCGTTGCTGACAAGCAAGAGTTTGTTTTGTCCAATCAACTCAAGTTAATGTTGTTTTATTTGTAAATAACTTTACAAATATCCTCATATTTTCTGGGAACTCGGTTCCATCTTTCCACTAAATGTACTCTGTATGCTTGGGAACAAAGCAATTTCAGATCAGCCTCTATCCAAAATTCCAGCGAACTTAAGTTCAATGCAAGTTCAAAAGAAACATTAACATTTACTCTTCTTGTAATTGCTGAGTGTGTACTGGACCTCTGCATAATGTACTGCTACAACAAGTGTACTTGGTAACATAAGTGCAAGTGTATAAACTAAAGAAAATTAATATCTCACAGTGCTCAGGAACTGTACTCCTGAAACTGAGATAAAAAAGCTTTCAAAACAAAATACACTTTTTCTCTGAACACCAACACATAAAATTAAAATACAGAAAAAGAGGTGATTTTATCCTAAAACCCAACATTGTAACAAATAAAACTGCAAAGATCAGTGTAGTTAACGTCTATGGTGTTACTGTCCTGTTCATCAGTCATCAGCACTGAGCTTAACAATGCAAAGTAATTACCTTAAATCTTACAGTTCAGGAAACAGGCATTCAAATGACATGAAACTGATACTTTTTCATGAAAAGGTTGGTGGATATCTGGAATGCAAATACTCCCTTGTCACATTCAAATTAAAACCTTATACATAATACCTGAGACTGGTATCAAACTGATCTGAAAACAATGAAGTTATTTTAAAGCAAATTACTCAGAGTCACAGCCAACCTTGATGTTATCTTAAACACAGATAGCAAAGCAAACAGTAGGTCTCTCCTCTGTCCTTCAAGGCCAACTGCAGACCACCATGCAGCTGAACAATTAACCTATAGTTACAGCTCTTTGTGTTTCTGTAAAATATGAACAATAATTATGCCCTCTATGAGGTGCTTGCCACAATATATAAAATCCCCTTTTAACTTTTTAAGTTTGCTTGATAGCATACACAGTCAAAGACAAAGAACAAACACATAACATATTACCACCTTATTCACTCAAGATTTAATCATTTTCAAGTTGCAATCTCGTAACTACTGGCTCAGGATGCCCCATTGTCCTGACAGGGATCTCAACCCCTACTTTGAAGGTCAAAGGAAAACAGAAGCAGTTTCCTTAATTTTCTATCTTTTTTTTTGTTCAGCTTTAGTAAAGAGCTCTAGTCAGTTCAGCTCCAGGGGCCATGAAACCTACTTGAGCAGCCAGCAATGAAAGAAAAACAGTATTTACTGTAGACTAAAACATACTTTGTTTTATGCCTAGGCATCTATTAGTCTTTACGTATAACAGCCTATCTGATCAGATTAAGGAGTTTTTCTTGAGAAATTTCACCCTGCATACTGAACTAGACCCTTCCCCCTGGGTAGCTCTGAAAAGCAACATGCCTTAACAGTTTGGAAAACCAGGGACCTTAAAAAAGTAAGTCTTCGCTTCTTCATAATCTTATAAGGATTTTCCCCAACAGTTAATACTAGCTCTACAGGATAGAGTCATTTTGTTTAAAGCACTGAACTAAACATTTTTGCATCCCAAGATTACATATTTTCCTAAACAGTTCTTTTTGTTTTAGAGCTCTTTTCCACAGCTGCAGAATCCAGCTGCAGTCCTTTACCAATCTGATCTTGAATCGAATCCCATCCTTGTCGCCATTTGTATTGCCTAGGATTCTATTAAATTCAAGATCATTCAACCACTCATGCATGGTATTTAATAAGCTATTTAATATGACAATTAGCTTGACAATAAGTTAGTGACATTACAATAGAACAATAATTTAGTGATATTACAATGACAATAAAACAGATAACTAGAAAGCAAGTAATTAAAGGAGAATAATACATCACCGATAGAGTTATGAGATATTGTATCTCCAAACTCCCTGTCTCTTGCAAGAACGGAACACTGCATCACCAAACTGCCGCCATTGCAGCCCATTTTTTTTTTTTTAAACACTTTATTTTCGTTTTTCCAAACAATACAAACACAGCAAAACCACTCAATAATCTAACTAAACATAACAAGCCTAAAGCTACTATCAAACAGTAGAAAAAAAAATAGATAAGCTAAAGAAAATTCCTAAAAACCCTCCCCCCCCCCCCCCCCCGCCCTCCCCTGCACTCTCCTCCAGGGTTCGCCTTCTGGGCTCCATAAGGAGCTAAGACCATACTAGGGCTGGTCAGCTGCGTATCTTGGCAGAGGTAATGAAGTCACTTAACAATTGCCATTTGAGAAAGCAGTTCCCAGATAAGGGCTTAAATTTACAGGAACCTTGTTCGAATTGACTATACAAGCTAATATGGTTCCACCATTCCTGAAAAGTAGCATTTATGGTAGCTTTCCAGTATCTGATGACCAAGCATATCGCTATACCGATCATAAAGTCTAGCAGAAAGGCACCTTCCTTGAGCAATGAAGGGAGATTCGCTGCAGAGCGGAAAACAATAATCTGCCAAGAAAGGGGCTCTCTGAACTGGAGAATGAGCTGCACCCGCTGCCACACAGAGTCCCAGAAGGTGCGCACCCCCTGACAGTCATAGACTGTGTCTTAGGGTGCCAATCTCAGCCCCACAAGTCCAACAAAGAGAACTGAGAGTGTCATCCCATCGTGCAAGCTTTACAGGAGTAAAGAAACAATTATGGACAAAGTAAAACAATGTCTGGGTCAAAGAAGCAGACCTGGTCACTCTGACTTGTTTGCACCAGAACTTCCTCCACTGGAGTTCAGACAGCACCCTCCCCGTGTCCCGTTCCCATCTCTTTTGCACCTTTCCCATCAGCAGAGACGAGGACCCCGTCAATTTCTTATAAATTTGTGAGACTATTCCCTTCCCTTGTCTGATTTTGTCCAGGAGCTCAATTGCGCCCTCTGAATCAGAACCCTGACCCGGGATTATTCCTGCCCCAACTAGGCAATGGCGAAGCTGGAGCCACTGAAAATTACAGGATGAGGGAAGATCAAATTCCTGTCTAAGCTCCCCGTAAGTCTTCCACTTGTCAGGAGTGTGCAGCTGACTGACCGTCCATACCCCCCGGGAGTACCAGGCTTTCCAGGCAAAGGACTTATTCTGAACTTTAAATAAAGGGTTATGCCATATAGGCAAGCGAGAACGGGAGCAGCCATCAGGATCACAAGTTTTGATAAACGACTGAAAAGCATTGAGTGTATCAAGGATAACAATAGGGAGTGGAGAAGTAGCGGGAAATTGCATCCCTGGGGCACACCACAGCGGGACTGGTGCCAATAACTGCTCCTCCAGGACAACCCAAACCGGCCTCCCAGGAGTGGGGGGTTTCCAGCCAGCGAGATCCTTGCTTGAGGAGGAAGGCGTGATGATAAGCCCTAAAGTTAGGGAAATTCACACCCCCCTGCTCACGGTGAAGTCGAAGCTTGTCCCTAGCAATCCTCGGTGTTTTGTTCTGCCACAAGAACTGAAGGAGAAGCCTCTCAAGATGATGATACGTTTGAGCAGGGAGGTAGCAAGGAAGCATCTCCAAATAATAATTGACTTTAGGGGTGATCATCATTTTGATAGTTTCCAGTCTGCCCCACCAAGAAAGCATTAGGGGAGACCACCGCGTGGTCAGCTCCCGAATTAAGGTCAAAAGTTCTTCGGTATTACGCCTGACCGTTTCTTCAAAAGGGTAGCAATAGCGGGCTCCTAAGTATTTCACCGCACCCGGTTCCCATATAAAAGGATACTCGCCAAGGTCCTCTTTATGAGTCCATTTGTTCAAAGGAAACATCACGGACTTGGACCAGTTAATTTTATAACCCGAATAGCGCGAGTAATTCTCAATCTGTTCCAAGATTATAGGAATAGAATCAGGCGTTGTAAAGAGAAGGAGGTCGTCCGCATATGCCGAAAGTTTTATCTCCTGCCCCGCGACTAAAGCACCATGAATATCAGGACTTTGACGTATGAGGAGAGCTAAGGGTTCCATCGCAAGGTTGAAGAGCATCGGGGATAGTGGGCATCCCTGCCGGGTGCCGCGCCGCAAAGCAAGAGAGGCCGAAGCCACTCCATTAACACAAATCCGCGCTGTAGGTCCCGTGTACAGAATCTCTAGGGCCCGGAGAAAGACCTCCCCGAAGCCGAACCAACGGAGAGTCGCAAAAAGAAAAGGCCATTCTAAACGATCAAAGGCCTTTTCTGCATCCAATGATGAACCGATCAGCGGCATCTCCATCGCGTCGGCTCCCAGCAAGACATGACACAAAAGACGCGCATTGTCGGCAGTCGAACGGCCTTCCGTAAAACCACACTGATCAGGATGTATTAAGGTCGGGATAATCCCAGAGAGCCGGGCTGACAATACAGTTGCATAAATCTTATAATCGGCATTGAGCAGCGAGATGGGACGATAGTTAGGTACTAACAAGGGATCTCTGCCTGGTTTCTCAAATACAACTAAGTTAGCCGCCGCGAAGGCACCAGTTGACTGACCCGACGCAGAAAGCAATCGATAGTACTGCTCTAAATGAGGAGCTAGGGCCCCGACAAAGCTTTTAAAGAATTCGACTGGTAGCCCGTCTGGCCCCGCTGCCTTGCCCGGGGCCATTGAAGCTATAGCCCGTTTAATCTCCTCCACAGTAATAGGAGCATCAAGCTCCGCTCGGTGGTCCTTGGAAAGAATAGGATGCTGCAAAGGAGCGACTAATTGTGCATAGCTTTCGGGCGAAAATGCGCGTTCCGAGTTGTAGAGATGTGAGTAGTAGTCCCGAAAGGCCTCGGCTATCTGGACATCTTTGACTAAGAGTTCCGGGCCTGTCGGATTCTTGATGGCACTGACACGTTTGGCCTCCCGCTTACCTTTTAAGGTAGTTGCTAACTGCTTACCGGCTCTATTCCCCTCGCGGTAGTAGTTCCCCTGTTGCCGCCGAACATATTGAGAAGCCGCGGTAGACATAATAGTATTGTACTGAAAGCGCAGACGCTGAAGTCGTAGTAAGATACAGGGGTCTGTGCGTCGTGTAAGGACCCTTTCCCCCGCTTTGATCTGCAGCTCCAAATCTTGTAGCCGCTGTTTCCTTTGCTTTTTCAGTCGTATATCAAAACCAGTGATGACTGCTCTAATTGAAGCCTTGAAGCCCTCCCACCAAGCCCAGACGGGCGTGGCATGGGCTGAGTTGAACTGGAAATAGTCAGAGATGGCTGCTTTTACCGCAATCTGAAAATCGGGGAGATCCAGGAGAGATCTATCTAAGGCCCAGACTGGAGCCGGGTTAAGTAGGGAATCATCTTGTAAAAGTACTGAGACTGGGGCATGGTCCGATATATGGATTGAATGGATGCAAGCAGGACCCATATTAGGGACCAAGGCCCTAGAGACTAAAAAATAATCTATTCGAGATTGCGACGCATGCGGCGCAGAGAAGAATGTAAATTCCAACTCTTGCGGATGCTGCAAACGCCAAATGTCGACCAGGGCTAATTCCTGTAACATGGAGGCAAGAAAAAGTTGCCCCCTGGGCCGCTTAGCCGATCGGGAAGGCTGTCGATCGATAAGAGGATCAGGTGTTTGATTGAAATCCCCCCCGACAATAAGCAACTTCCCACTATCCTCATGTATCTCCCTCGCAATAGTGGTAAAAAAATCAGAGTTATCCGCAGTGGGAGCGTATAAACACATGAGGAGCACCTCTAACTCACCTAACTTAAATAACACTTTGGCCCAGCGACCCTCTGCATCGGCGCCACACCGTAGCACTGTTAGCTTAAGAGAGTTTCGGGCCAAGATGGCGACCCCGTTGTGTTTCCGAACGGCAGGGGAGTACGCTATAACCCTATAGGGTCTCTGCCCAAGTTTCAAGGACTCATGCAAGTTCAAGTGCGTCTCTTGTAGCAATAGTATGTCTGCCCCCTCTCGACGTGCATAGTCAAGAATTTTCCGCCTCTTAATCGGGCTATTGATACCCTGCACGTTAAGGGAGACTATTTTACAAGGAGCCATTGAAATTTGCATCGGAAAAGGCCCCTAAGGGCCAAAGCAAAGGGCATGCTATGATCTGATGAAGTGTCCAATTAACACACAAACTAGGCTTGGCAGATCTGTAATACAGAGATATTAGTGACCTCTTTTGTGGGTTACAATAACCAAAGGATAGTGCGGGCCCTGGAGGAGAGGCTAAACCCTGGAAAATTATCGGTGAGCGCAGGCCGGCTGAGCTGGCTCCGGAGACCTAAGAAAGCAGACGGGCCCTTCCCGTGCCCGATATAGGTCACCCTGGGGAGTATTCATTAAGAAAGACATACAAGGATTCAGCAATGCACAATAAAACCAGAGTACAGTAAACTAGCACGTGAGAGTTAAATAACAGTAACATGGTGATATGAGAGCATAGAAAATATAGAAAACATAACGAGAGGAGACCCATCTCCCAGATCTGTACACGAACCGCTCCAGCTCTGGGGACGCTGGAAAAGGCCTCTCCAGCCTAAGGCGAGTGCATTTAAGCTCGCAGCGCTGTTCTGAAGGCAGCAGTACCATGATATTATAATATTATAAGGTGAGGCATATCAGATTAAATTAGGCCATCCGTACTGGACAGTTCAACGCATCTGGGCAGCTTCCATTTCTTCCAGGAAATGAAGGAGCGCATCTGGTTCCTCGAAGGTGCGTGTTTGATTATGGAAGGTGACTCGCATTCGCGCGGGATACAAGAGACCGTATCGCGCCTGGATCTGCTGAAGTCGGGGTCGTAACTCCAAAAGCCTTTTACGCCTATTCACAGTGTGCTTGGCCAAATCCGGGTAAAAGAAAATTTTTCGCCCCTCATACTCAGTTGGTGCTCTTGATCGCGCCATCTCTAAAATCTGTGCGGCCTGTTGGTAGCGTAGAGGGCGAAAAATAATAGGCCTCGGTCTGGAGTTATTTGGCGTGGTATGAGAGGGGATGCGGTGAGCACGGTCGATTTCAAAATCCTTATCAAAAGTGCAGTGCAAAATCTCAGGAATAGCTTTGCACAGAAAGGCTCGCATATCTGTCCCTTCTGCCCCCTCTGGGAGGCCCACCAGACGGACATTGTTACGGCGTGCACGGTTGTTGCCATCTTCCACCTCCCGCTGCAACGTTTTAAGCTGTCTTTCCAGCTTGGAAATTGACTCCAGACGGACCTCGTGAACAGATAGTGTTGCCTCCACTTTGTCCTGCCGCACAGAGAGGCTTTCAATTTTAGCGTTAAGCCCGGCGAGCTCTTCCTGTACCGAGGTTAGCGTTGCCCCATTGGCTTTGACTAGTTCCTTGACCCCTCGAATTTCGGTGAGGAGCTCGAGGTGAGCGTCAGGCCCCTCCCGTGTGGGCGCCATTTTTTGTGGGGAGATGGGCTCCGTTTTGGTTCGTTTCGCGCTGCTATTCAACGCCCCGGAGTAATCCAAACGCTGCGGTTTCGGGCCCGCCCTCAGGAAGGTACCGTAGTGCGTTTCAGGAGGCTTTTTACTGCAAAATGGTACTTATAGTACAGGATTCTTGCAAGATCCCCTCAGAGCCACCGCACTAGACGTCTACTCCGCTCGGCATCAGGCTCCGCCTCCGCAGCCCATTTTTAACATCAGCTGGGAGAGCCTTAGCGAAGGCTGGAGAAAAGTCTGGGATTCTTCACGAGTTGGCCTGCGCCTGACCAAGCGGATATCTACTCTCTCTCTGGTCTGGATTTTCTCTCTCTATATATAGGCTGTAAGTGTGTTGTAGCTGGACCACATGAGCTCACATGAGCCATTCTGTTCTCCAGCCCTTACACCTTTGTTCAACAGTAATGTGACCATTCTCTACAGATGTTCTCCAGCCTTTGCTTGCTCTCCGAATTAATACAATTCTGGTCAGTCACTCCCCACAGTGTCTGTCTCCTGGCTAGTAAGCTAGTAAACAGCTGGCTCAGCAGGATTCCGAGACAGGATGGCTGTAGCTCAGCAGGATTCCTCACATACAGGATGGCTCAAAAGTTCAATATTCCTTGCTGATCCAAATAAATTTTTAATTAGTAATACACCCGGGTTCCAGAAAGCACAGCTGCCGCACAACTCCATGGTTGTGGAATCGGCCATGCAAAGGCTCAAGAGCCAAAAGACGCACTCCTTGGTGCCTCCTGGCCAGGAGGCCCGTAACCTGGATGCCTTCGGCAGAAAGTGCTTCCAGGGCTCGATGCTGTCATGCCGTCTTCAGACCTACCAGCTGCACATGGGCATGTACTTACGAGACCTGGCAAAGGAGATTGCCGGGTTCTCGGCTGGCTTCTCCGAGGAACCCTTGCAGCGCTTCAAGGCCTTGTCAACTGGGATTCGAGAGTGCTCGAAGTTTGTCTCGAGCAGCCTACAACTGCTTCAAGGCTTCGGCCCAAGTAGCCGCGGCCGGCATTGGTGCATGCTGTCGGGCCTGGCTAATGTCATCAGACCTGGAGTCATGGGTTCAGGACAAGTTGGTCGATGTCCCTTGCTGAGGTGACAACCTATTCGGCAAACCCATGACTGAAAAGACTGCGGAGATTGAGTCTGAGTACTTAACCCAGACAAGGCTCTCCAAGAAGACTTCTGCCCCTTCTCACAAAAGCCCTTTTCCCCGAGGAACGATAATGCCTACCACAACTACCCCACTTACCAGGCCACCCCAGCTCCCCAATAGCGGCAGCAAGCCAAGGGGCGGGCACGGTCCGCATAGGCAGAAAACCCCCAAGCCTCCGGCTCCCACCCAGCCGGGAGGGGGTTTTTGACTCCCACAGCATGACTTCTCTCCCATCTCTGGTATGGCCCTGCACAGGAGGAAGGCTGACCCTGTACACCCACAGGTGGCCAGCCGTTACCACTGATACCTGGGTCCTGCAGATAGTGCAAAAGGGGGTATCTACTCTATTTCGACCAGGTACCACCCTCCTTCTTTCCAGGAGAGCCTCTAAGGCCCCCCCTTCACAGGAACCTCCTCCTACAGGAGTTGGCAGGTCTTTTGAAGGACCATGCGGTAGAACCGGTGCCCTACCACCTGGAAGGGCGCGCCTTCTACTCCAGGTATTTTCTCATATCAAAGAGAACAGGAGGCCTCAGGCCCATCCTCGACTTGCGGAATCTGAACAAGTTCCTGGTAAGGGAAAAGTTCAGGATGCTCTCTTGGAATATTGCTGCCATACCTCCAGCAGGGAGACTGGCTATGCTCCTTAGACCTAAAGGATGCTTATACACACATCCTCATACTTCCAGACCACAGGCAATATCTCAGATTTGTGGTGGGAGGAAACCACTTCCAGTACAGGGTACTTCCCTTTGGCCTAGCATCTGCTCCCAGGGTATTCACCAAATGCCTGGCTGTGGTAGCGGCCTTCCTCAGGAGCCAAGGGATTTTTGTTTTCCCATATCTGGACGACTGGCTGATCAGAGGCCAGTCGATCCAGGAGGCCCAACAGGCCACTTCTCGTACAGTAAACCTGCTACAGCATCTGGGTTTCGTCATAAATCACGTAAAGTCTACTTTGCTCCCCACTCAGAACTTGGAGTTTATAGGGGCAAGACTAGACACCCTCCAGGCAAGGGCTTACTTGCCAGAGGACAGGGCAAACCGGCTGCTGGTGTTAGTTTGCCAGGTCAGTCAGCAATCTCAGATTTCTGTGAGAAACTTCCTCCACCTACTAGGCCATATGGCCTCCACGGTGCATGTAACACCAAATGCTCGTCTGCACATGAGAACAGCTCAATGGAGCCTCAGAGACCAGTGGGCACAGGCCACCTCAGAGACAGAATAGCGGTGTCCAAGCGACTCCTGAAGTCATTGCAGTGGTGACTTCAGCCATCCAGCCTGCTTGGGGGAGTGCCTTTTCAGCCTCCCTCGCACACAAGAGTTCTAACGACAGATGCGTCCTTGCTGGGCTGGGGAGCCCATTGCCAGGGTTCCTGCACTCAGGGGCTGTGGTCTCCTCAGGAGGCTATGCACCAAATCAACCTCTTAGAGCGGCGAGCGATTCGCCTGGCTCTTCGAACCTTCTTTCAGGTTCTCTCAGGTCAGTCTGTCTTAGTGCAGACAGACAACCAAATAGCAATGTTCTATGTGAACAAACGGGGGGGGCACATGGTCTCTCCTCCTATGTCAGCAGACTCTGGGCCTCTGCTCATTTGCAATCAGGCAGGGGATGTCACTCAAAGCAATTTATCTGCCTGGTCAGGAGAACGTTCTAGCAGACAAGCTAAGCAGGATTCTCCAACCTCACGAATGGCAACTGAATCCGGACGTGGCACAGCGGATTTTCCACCACTGGGGGTATCCATCCATAGATCTCTTTGCCAGTCCACAGAATCACCAGTTGCCCAGGTTTTGCTCTAGAGAACCACACCCTCAGAGGGTGGCTGTGGATGTGTTTCTCCTCTCTTGGTCAGTGGGCCTCCTGTATGCGTTTCCTCCCACGCCTCTGGTGGCCCGAACATTGTTCAGGATCCTTCGAGACAGGGCTTCGGTCATCCTGGTAGCCCCCAGATGACCAAGACAGCCTTGGTTTCCGCTCCTCCTCCAGTTGGCAGTGGAGACCCCACTCCCTCTGAGGACGCACCCCGACCTGCTGTCTCAGGAGCAGGGTTCTCTCTTGCACCCCAACCTCAGGTCCCTCAACCTGATGGCATGGCTGCTGAAAGGGTAATGCTGGCCCCTCTACTCCTTCCTAAAAATGTGGAAAAAGTGTTACTGGCCTCCAGGAGGCAATCCACTAGGAAGTCCTATGCCTTCAAGTGGCGTAGGTTTGCAGAGTGGTGTACGCAACGCAAGGAAACCCCTTTCTCCTGCCTTATACCGGTGGTGTTACAGTACTTGCTTCATCTCTCAGAATTAGGTCTTAATTCTAACTCTGTCAGGGTTCACCTGAGTGCTTTGTCAGCAAACCACTATCCAGTGGAAGGGCAACCTCTGTCGGCTCACCCCTTGGTGTCCAGATTCCTCAGAGGTCTGCTTCTTCTAAAGCCCTCGGTTCATCCTTCGGCAACTGTGTGGGACTTGAATGTGGTCTTGCAGCAGCTTACTCGCCCACCTTTTGAGCCGATGTCTACGTGTCATCTGCGCTTTCCCTCCTGGAAAGTGCTCTTCCTGGTGGCATTCACATCTGCCAGACGTGTGAGTGAGCTTCAAGCTCTGGTATCTGATAGACCATACACACGGTTTTATAGAAACAGGGTGGTCCTTCGCACTCACCCCAAGTTCCTTCCGAAAGTGGTCTCATTCCACCTCAACCAGGAGGTGGTGCTTCCAACTTTCTTTCCCAGGCCGCATGCCAGCTGGGCAGAGGCAGTACCGCATACCCTGGACTGTAAGAGGGCACTCTCTTTCTACCTGGAGCATACGTGAGGACATAGGAGGGCTTCTCAGCTCTTCCTTTCTTATGACCCCAGTAGGCTGTGTCTACCTGTCTCCAAGCGCACGTTATCCACTTGGGTGACAGACTGCATCGCCTGGGTGTATAGAGCAGCTGACCTCCAGCTGCAGGGTCGAGTCACGGCCCACCGTGTCAGGGCTAAGGCCGCGTCAGCGGCTATCCACTGCTCTGTTCTGTTGGCAGACATCTGCCAGGCCCCAACTTGGTATTCAAGCCAGATTTTTGCAGCCCATTACTGCCTGGAGAGAGTCCCGGCAGGACAATGCTTTCGGCCAGGCAGTACTCCGTAACCTATTTGAGATTTAGGCAACTCCTACCCTCCGACTCTTTGGTGTCAGGCTACCGTGGGGTTTGCGTTCTCGGAGCAAATCCTTAGAGGGAGCCATTTTTTCAGCTAAGGTTCTCGGTAGCCTATAGCTGGGAAGTCCCATATGTGAGAACTGACTTCCTGCTTGTTCCTGGAGAAAGCGTAGTTACTCACCTTTAACAGGTGTTCTCCAGGGACAGCAGGAATCAGTCCTCATGACCCTCCCTCCTCCCCTGGAGTTGCAGTCCTATAATTAGAATTTTTTTCCTTTTTTGCCGTCTTTTTAGCTATGTCATCTGACTGAGCAAGATGGCACCCTTGGGCGGGAAGGGGACTGCACATGGGCAGGCAATCCCAAAGGCTTTATTTGAAAGCTGGGGAATTGCTCTGCACAAGGGCTCCGTCGGTGCCGACGTCACCCATATGTGAGGACTGATTCCTGCTGTCCCTGGAGAACACCTGTTACAGGTGAGTAACTATGCTTTACTGCCACACAAAGGACAACACTAGCGCAAACACAGATACAACCTACACACGTATTCATACATTCACAAACTCATATGCATGCGTGCACACATCCACATACACACAAATAGCTCCACAGCCAGCAGAGATAGACATACACTCACATACATATATAGTGGGATTGGAAATAATTACAAGAGCCATGCTCTGCATGCTTTCCCCACTTGTTTTTATAGTTGTTCTTTTGTCTGACAGCTGATCCCAGTTGAAAAACGTAAAATGGCAGTCCTCGACCAGATGGAGTCTGTCTAGAGGTTAGTTGCTAAAATGGTCAATCTTTCACATAAAGCACATTCAGACAGATTTTAAAATCTAAAACTGTATCCCCTGATGGAAAAGCAGGAAAGTGAAGATGTGCATTTATACCACAGAGACGTTTAAACATCTCTATCACAAGAGGCAATGCTCTTTCAGCAGAAAGGAAGCTCTATATTGAAAAGTCATGAAATAACGGTGAAGGGGAGGTAATCTAAGAAAATATTTCTTTACAGAAAGGGTGATGGATATATGGAACAGCCTCCCAATGAAGGAGAAAAAAAAAGATATCTCAATTAAAGAAAGCATCAGGCAAGCACAAAAGATCTGAGACACGAAAAAAGGGATTGTAGAACTGAACAGGTGGTGTGGATGGTCAGACTGGATAGGCGTTCTAGTCTTTATCTGCTCTCAGCTACAGACCACCTTTTTCCCTTTTGAACATATCTTTCATTGAATATGCATTGTCTGTTTTCATGAGAAGAGTCCACAAAATGGTCAGTCCAGTGAATTAAAAAAAAAGCAAAAAGGAACCTCAATAACAAACACTTTCCAAAACAGAATTTTTACAATAGTTTATTAACAAATAGTCAATAAGATTAAATAATTTAGGGCCATTGGTAAACACCTATACAGTTTAATGCCCAAAAGCATAATAGGTGTTCCATATGGTCCTATTAGACCAGTCCAGACAAGTGGGTTGTGGTCCCCTACCAGCAGATTGGTGGAGACAAAGAACCAATGAAAAGTCTAAGTTTCATTGACATCACTCCCGTGCCTCTATCCACCTCAGCGACCAGAGGTCCTTCAGTATTTCTTTGTGTCCAGCAGATGGTGGATGGATTTTCTCCTCTGTAGAAAATCTAAGGACTGAAAGAAAAAGAGATTAACACTTGTGAACAATCACCTCAAGCCCTAAAGGGGTGGCACACTCACTTGAGCATGACGTGGAAGGCTTCATTACACTACGGTCTTTTGGTAGCCAGAGGAGCAAGGAAAATTGGTTCAGCTCCATGCCCTTATTATAAGAGCCTGTTGAGCAGCCACAAATTGGAAGGATTTGGAAGAATCTGCAAGTGTACAGCAGTCTCACACAACCTCAGCATGCCTTCAGTCCTCCTTTCCCCCCTGCTCTCTCCTGAAGATCGCAAAAGGCTCTCGGGGATCTGCCTGTCAGCCACCTTTTACACAGTACTGTTAAAAATAAATCCAGTCAGTGAAGCAGTTACAGGGGAGAAGAACTGAGCCCCGCACATATCCTATGACTGGGGCACTCAGAGGGGGTGAGTACCAAGGCTTGACTTAGCATTGACCTTGTTGGGGACTCCCGGTTCCGTGTCTGAGGAATGCAATTTGGGATGGACTGCTTGCGACTGTTGGCGCTGTATGGGGGTTTCCTGCTGTTTTCTTCATGCATTAATTACATTTTTGCCTATTGTGCGCCTGGGGGTCACACGGTCCTAACACGCGTTCTTCCCAAGTGGCTCCAACAAGTGCTCCTTCCCTAGCACCTTCCATAAAAGTGCAGTTAAAGCGCACCTGCGGGCCTATGCAGCCTTAGCATGCGCACTCTGGTAGTACCCTAACTCTGTCTTCTTCCAGGAAACATTGTTTGACCTGTGGCAAGCAAGGAACCTCATCCTTGGATTTTGGACTCTGCCTTTTCTATATGGTAGCTTCTGAGTCGCCCCGGACGGCATGCTTTTCCCCTCTGAGCCAGAAGATACAATTAGCCCGCTCTTACCTGCCTCAGGGCAGGAGGGGCAGGATAGGCGCTAAGGGTAAGGATGGTCAGCCAAACTGGGGCTCTGGTGGCTATGCTGTGAGCTGCCCTTTATCCTCTAGGGCAGTGGTTCTCAACCTTTTTTGTACCGTGACCCCTTTTACCATTGGTCAACTTGTGGTGACCCCCAATGATAAAATCAAATGCGTCTCTCTTCCTTTATCGTTAACGCATTGTCGCTGTAATCATTTGTTGAATTATTAATATATTATAGGCCTTTGCAATATGTTTTTATTTATAAAATTTACTTATTTAAACCACAATAACAAGTAACAATATTTGATTTAAAAATTATGATGATTTTGTAGTCAAATCACTAATATGAAATACAATTATTATCTCCAGGAACAAGCAGGAATAAGTCCTCACATATGGGTACGTCGGTACCAACGGAGCCTGCGCGGGAAAGCTCCCCAGCTTCCCAGAAGGAAAGCTTTTGGGGCCTCCCACTGCGCATGCGCGCTGCCTTCCCGCCTTCCTGACCAACTCTCCTCAGTTCTTCTTTTTCCACGGAGCCAGCAGGTCGTGTTCCTGTCACCGCTGAAGAAGTTGTTATTTTAATTTGTTTCTTTGGCCGCGTGTCTGCCTTCCCCGATTCCGGACCGGTACCGCCGGTCTTTTTCTTTATTTCTTTACAAAAAAAAAAAAATCTTATTTTTCCCCACTTGGTGTGTTTGTTCTGTGAGGCCTCTAGGTCTTCACAGAATTCTCCCTCATGGAGAAACAAGCCTCTGGTTTTAAAAAATGCACCAAGTGTAGCGGTACTATATCAGTCACAGACACCCATGAATGGTGTCTTAAATGTTTGGGGCCTGACCACTCCATTCCGGATTGCCCATCCTGTTCTTTGATGTCTAAACGTGGCTTACAAAACCGGGCAGCCAAGTTTCACATGCTGTTTTCTACAGATACTCCAGCATCGACATCTTCCAGGTCTTCCTCTCCTGATGGATCTTAGGTAACCAAACATTCCTCTGGCAGGTCCTCAAAGGGCAAATCTCCCTCCAAGTATCGAGATGCCCCCGGGCTTGACCCTGAGGACCCTGCCCCAGCCAAACAACCCCGGCGGGAAGCTCTGGCTTCCAAAGCTGCTCCTATGGGGTTACAGGTTGACATCGATGGCACGGCCTCGACCGATCACCTGTTAGACTGCTCTGGGGTACCGGCTCAATCTTCCGCTACCGACATCCAGACAGTCGTAGCGTTTATGGATCATACAGTTCAATCCATGCAGCAGGCTATTATGGATTTTATTAGAGCTGCGACGCCCTCGGTACCGCAGCCAGCGGTACCGACTCCGGTTCCGGTACCACAACCGATACCGGTACCCAGGGCATCCACATCGACCAGGATACCGATTCCGGTTCCCGGTTCCGGGGTTTTTCCCCGATACCGATCCGGTTCCGGGTACCCCCGATGTCGATACCGGTCGATACGCTTATCGATCCCTGGAAGCAAACAGACGATACTTCGAGTCTTCTGATGATTCTGATTCATCAGATGACTCTGCTGAAGTATCCCTAACTCTACCTGAAGAGCCCTCTTTTCCAAAGAGGAGAATGTCTCCTCCAGAGGATTTGTCCTTTCAAGACTTCATCATTGAAGTAGCTAAAGGTCTCTCTATTTCAGTAACCTCTGAAAAAGAACCTAGAGCAAAAAAATTAGATATTTTAAGATACTCTAAGGTTCCCAAAGAGGCAGTCACCTTGCCCATTCATGAAATTCTTCAGGAACACATGATGGACTTATGGGAGACTCCTCTCACCCTATCTCCACATTCTCGTCGGTTGGACACCATGTATCGTGTCCCTCCTTCTCCTGATTTTCAAAAAACTCAGCTCCCTCACCACTCTATTGTGGTGCAGTCAGCTATGAAAAGGATAAAGAGTACCAAAAGACACTCTTCTACTCCTCCAGGGAGAGAATGTAGGACTTTGGATGCTTTTGGTAGAAAAATCTTCCAAGCAAGTATGCTTATTGCCAGAATCAATTCATACAGCCTCTATATGGGCATGTTTCTGAAGGAGATTGCATTGAAAATACGCCATTTTCTCCCCTTTATCCCAGAGGATAGAAAGGAGGAGTTCCTTCTTTTGCTAAAGCATACCCAAGATATTTCAAAGTTCTCCAACAGAGCAGCCTTTGACTCCTTTGAGGGTGCTAGCAGAGCCTCAGGTATTGCCATAGCGGCTCGCAGAATTGCTTGGCTCCAGGCCTCTGACCTAGAACCCTGGGTCCAGGATGGGTTGGGAAATCTGCCCTGTACAGGTGAGAATCTGTTTGGTAAGGAGTGGCAAATCAAAGTCACCCAAATGGATGCAGAAAATGCTGCTTTAGATAGACTTTCTAAGTCTACCTCTGCCCCTGTCAAGAAAAAATCTTTCAAGAAGCCTTTCTATAAGAAGGCCAGATTTGCTACAAATACTGGCCAACAATCTTCTGCAGCTCGCTTTGCTCCTAAGCGTCAGCAGCCTAAACAGGCCAGGGCAAAACCTGCAGGGGCTGCTACAGCCCAGCAGTCCCAACCCCCTCAGGGCTTTTGACTTAACTCTAGAGAACTTAACCTTTCTGGCTCTAAAACATCCAGAGCCTCTCACCATTCCAGGAAGGTTAACTCATTTTCTTCCCAGATGGGAGCAAATCACATCAGAACAATGGACCCTCTCTATTATCAGAGAGGGCTACAAACTACATTTCTCCAGCCTTCCTCCCCATACCATGGTGAGATGTTTCAATTCTCCACCTTCTCTCCTGAACCTGTTAGGTCAGGAGGTGACCACCCTTCTCGCCCAAAGGGCAATAGAAGAGGTTCCTCTTCTTCAACAGGGGTCAGGGTTTTACTCCCCTTATTTTCTCATTCCCAAGAAAACAGGGGGGTACAGACCTATTCTAGATCTCTGAGAATTGAACAAATTCATATGCAAGGAGAAATTCAAGATGATTTCTCTAGGTACTCTCCTTCCATACCTACAGAGTCAGGATTGGCTTTGTTCTCTAGATCTCAAGGATGCGTACACACATATACTCATCCATCCATCCCACAGAAAATTCCTACGGTTTCTGTTCCAGGGAAAACATTTCCAATACAGAGTACTTCCCTTCGGTCTAGCCTCTGCTCCAAGGGTATTTACCAAATGCATGGCAATAGTAGCTGCATTTCTACGAGCCCTGGGAATTTTTGTTTTCCCATACCTGGACGACTGGCTCATCCGAGCTCCATCTCAGTCCGAGGCTCAGACTTCCCTGGATCGCACCAGACGCATTCTGCAGTATCTGGGACTTGTGATCAATCTGCCAAAGTCTCAACTCACCCCTACTCAGTCCCTGGAATTCATAGGGGCCTGGTTGGATACCACCACTGCAAGGGCCTATCTTCCTCAGGCCCGTTTCCAACGTCTAGTGCACTTAGCCTCCCAGACTCAGTCCAGAAGCCACTTGACTGCCAGGGAGATGTTACAACTATTAGGCCACATGGCCTCCACAGTACATGTGGTGTCCTATGTTCGCCTACATATGAGAGCAGCTCAATGGACTTTGTCCACCCAGTGGACTCAAGCATCAGGAGCTCTCTCAGACCAAATAGCAAACTCCAAACGTCTCTTTTGGTCTCTCCAATGGTGGATGTCCACTCAAAATCTGTTGTTGGGGGCCCCCTTTCAACCATTGTTGCCCCAAGCAACCCTCACAACAGATGCCTCCCAAACAGGTTGGGGAGCTCATCTTCAAGATCTCCCCACTCAGGGCACTTCATATCAACCCTTCATATCAACTTCGAGCAATCTTTCTAGCTCTGAGTTTTTCATACCCTCCTCAGCAACATGACAGTCCTTATTCATACGGACAATCAAGTAGCCATGTTTTACATAAACAAACAAGGAGGGACTGGCTCTCTGTCGCTTTGCAACGAAGCTCTGCGATTATGGGCCTTCGCCAGAGAGCATCAAATCCATCTCCTGGCAGTATATCTTCCAGGAATCCAAAACTCTTGGGCAGACAGACTCAGTCGAGTTCTGCTTCCACACGAATGGTCCCTACACATGGATTAGGTACTCAGAATCTTCCAGAAATGGGGGACCCCGGACATAGACCTCTTTGCAAGTCCGTGGAATGCCAAACTTCCCCGGTTCTGTTCCAGGATTCCGTGTCAGGGAGTTCAGGCCAAGGATGCCTTCCTCTTTCATTGGGGTCAGGGCTTCCTATATGCCTTTCCACCCATTCCTTTGATTCCCAAGACTCTGTTCAAACTTCAAAGGGATCAAGGGTCCATGATCCTCATAGCTCCACGCTGGCCACGCCAAGTGTGGTACCCTCTACTTCTGCATCTCTCCCAAGCCCCCTCCCTGGACTTGGGAGCGGCTCCAGACCTTCTGTCTCAGGAGGAGGGGACTTTGTGGCACCCAAACCCCAAGTCCCTTCACCTCAGAGCTTGGTTACTGAAGGCTTAGACCTTCAACACTTCAATCTTTCGCAGCAAGTGAAGGATATCCTCCATGCCTCTAGGAAACCTTCCACTAGGCGTTCTTACGCTTTTAAATGGAAAAGATTTTCCATTTGGTGTGCTCAAAAGGGTCTTAACCCTCTAGCACTTCCTTTGAATTCTCTTTTGGAATATCTCCTGCATCTCTCCAATGCAGGACTCAAAACTAATTCAGTAAGAGTCCATTTGAGTGCTATTGCAGCATCCCTTAAGCCCATCAATGGACAACCTATCTCCTCTCATCCTCTTATCTCAAGATTCATGAGAGGCCTAACTTTAACTAAACCTCCCATTCGACCTCCTCCGGTGGCATGGGACTTAAACTTGGTTCTTGGTCAGCTTATTAAGCCACCCTTTGAACCCTTAGCCACTACCTCCTTGAAATTTCTTTCCTGGAAGATTATTTTCCTTATTGCAGTCACCTCAGCTCGCCGTATCAGTGAACTGCAAGCTCTAGTGGCTAATCCACCTTATACAAGGTTCCATCATGATGAGGTGGTCCTTAGGACCAATCCCCACTTTATGCCTAAAGTGGTCTCCCCTTTTCATCTTAATCAAGAGGTATATTTACCTGTCTTTTTTCCAGCTCCTCATGCATCCAGTGCAGAGAGAACCTTCATACTCTAGATTGTAAAAGAGCTCTTGCCTTTTACCTCCACAGGACACAGCAACATCGAAAGTCTTCTCAGCTTTTTGTTGCTTTTGATCCTTCTCATTTAGGACTTCCAGTCTCTAAAAGAACACTGTCCAATTGGATTGCCCAGTGTATCTCTTTTGCTTACCAGAGTAAGAACCTTTCTCTGGAGGGCCATGTCACCGCTCACAATGTGAGGGCCATGGCCACCTCTATGGCTCATCTAAACTCTGTGTCCATTGACCAGATCTGTCAAGCAGCCACCTGGGCCTCGGTTCATACCTTTACAGCCCATTACTGTTTGGACAAGGACTCCCGCCGGGATGCCTTGTTTGGTCAGGCTGTCCTCAGACACCTGTTCCATTCTTGAACACTCCAGCCCACCTTCCCTGAATGGATGCCTGAGATCCATAGGAAGATGAGGAACCTTTCAGGGTCTCATACCCTTCAGGGGATCTCCCGGGCATCTCAGCTAGGGAGTCCCCATTTGTGAGGACTTATTCCTGCTTGTTCCTGGAGATAGCACAATTACTTACCTGTAACAGGTGATCTCTGGGAACAGCAGGAATTAGTCCTCACAACCCACCCACCTCCCCTAGGAGTTGTATCTCTCTCTCTCTTTCCTTTCCTCTCTCTATTGTCTCAGCTTTAAACTCGAACTGAGGAGAGTTGGTCAGGAAGGCGGGAAGGCAGCACGCATGCGCAGTGGGAGGCCCCAAAAGCTTTCCTTCTGGGAAGCTGGGGAGCTTTCCCGCGCAGGCTCCGTTGGTACCGACGTACCCATATGTGAGGACTAATTCCTGCTGTTCCCAGAGATCACCTGTTACAGGTAAGTAACTGTGCTTTTTCTACCTTTGTTGTCTGACCAGTTTATTCTCTGATCATGCTGGTCCCGATCTGAGACTTCTGCTTTCCTATCTTCTCTTAGCTCTGTTTCTGTGGTCTATGGTCCATATGCCATTTCTTCTCTCTTCTTTCGTTTTCTTCACTTCTTTCCATCAGCCTATTTCCAGTCCCAGTAACCCTCCCCAGTATCAGCCCCTTTGCAGTCCTCACTCCCAGTACCTTCCAATGTCAACTTGCACTCCCATGAGTGCCACTGGTGTCCATTCCCTTCCAGTCCCCCTCCTTCCCCACTGACCAGTCCCTTTGAGTACAAATAAAATGGCAGCCCCTCTCAGATCCACTCCCTTGCAGTTCCATTCTCCCATCCCCTCGTATCAGCCCATTTGTAGCCTTAGCCCCCCAGTTTTCTTCCAGGGCCAGCAGCTCTATCCTCCCCTCCACACAATCAGCCCATTCCCAGTCGAAGCCCCCAATCAGCTCACTTCCAGTGATAGTCCCCCCTCAACCCATTACCAGTGCTAGCCTCCCCTAATCAGCCCAATACCAATCCTACCCCCCCATCAGCTTATTACTAGTCCTAGCCTCCCCTAATCAGCTCATTTCCAGTGCTAGTCCCTCCTCAACCCCATTACCAGTGCTAGGCTCCCCTAATCAACCTATTACCAGTCCTACCCCCCCAATCAGCTCATTACCAGTCCTAGCCTCCCCTAATCAGCTCATGTCCAGTGCTAGTCCCTCCTCAACCCCATTATCAGTGCTAGCCTCCCCTAATCAGCTCGTATCCAGTGCTAGTCCCTCCTCAACCCCATTACCAGTGCTAGGCTCCCCTAATCAGCCCATTACCAGTCCTACCCCCTCCCCATCAGCCCATTACCAGTCCTAGCCTCCTCTAATCAGCCCATTTCCAGTCCTAACCTCCCCAGTCAGCTCATTTCCAATGCTAGCCCCCCATCAGTCCATTACTAGTCCTACCCCCCTATCAGCACATTACCAGTCCCAACCCCCCCTTGATCAGTCCATTCCCAGTCCTAGCCTTCCCTAATCAACCCATTACCAGTCCTAGCCCCCCATCTGCCCATTATAATCCTAACCCGCACTGTCTTTCCCCTCTGTCCAGCATTTATCCCCATCTGTCTCTTCCCTTTGTCCATGTCAGCCCCCCCTCCCTCCCTGTCAGCCCCCCTCCATCCATCCATCCCTCCCTGCCTCCATGTCAGCCCCCCTCTGTCCATGTCAGCCCCCTCCCTCCATCCATCCATCAGCTCTCCCCTCCCTCCATGTCAGCCCCCTCCCTCCTTCCAACAATCAGCTCTCCCCTCCCTCCATGTCAGCCCAGTTGCAGGGTCCCTGCCCCCTCCTCCCCTCTCCCCGACTGCCTGCTACTGCCCTGTTCTTCTGCAGCTGCGGCTCCCCTGCCTCTTAGGGAACAGTGGCTGTGCCTGCTGTGAGGAAAGCCGTTGCGGAGCCTTTCTGTCTCTCAACGGGCTCCGTGCAGCATGCCATTGTCCTGCCTCCAACGGAAGTGGTAAACAACTTCCTTTGGAGGCGGGACAATGCTGCATGGAGCCTGTCGAGAGACAGAAAGGCTCCGCAACGGCTTCACTCACAGGCACAGCCGCGGTTCCCTAAGAGGCAGGGAGCCACGGCTGCAGAAGATTGGAGTTTGCCGCTGCCGAGAAGCGGACTCGGCAGCGGCAGCAACTTGTGCGCCTTTTTTTTTTTTTTTTTAACAGCAGAGTGAGGCGACCCCCGCTGAATCCTGTGGCGACCCCTGTGGGGGTCGCAACCCACAGGTTGAGAACCGCTGCTCTAGGGGGTCTGTGGTGACTACACCCCCTGATTTATTTTTATTTATTTTATTTTATTACAATTTCTTATATACCGCACTATTGTCAGCGCGGTTTACATACAACAAAATGACCATAACAAACTGTTTGGCTTCACATAGAACAGGAGTAACAACTTGGATAACATGTTTTGCCTTTTCCAAGAGGAGAGCTTCCAGAATCAGATTGTCCTCCTTGGAATTCTTTTCCTTTTTACAACAGGCCTAGTCCTTCTGGTGCAGAAATTCAGACCCTGCAGCCTCTAGGTACCCCCAGATGCAATCTCTTACCAGGCAAGCTGAAAGCAGAAGCCCTGTTTGATTGCCTTTGGCCAAGCATCCCTGGCGTGGGATACTCCCTGAAGATGAGGAGCAATTGTGAGCTGTCCGAGATGTTGACTATCCCTCGGACCCAGATAAATCCGTATTGGACTCTGATGTGGAGGAAGACCTATTATCACCTTCAAAAGACTGCAAAGGCAGGCATGATCCGCCTGTTCCGGAAGGAAGAGCTGGTGACATTGATTTCCAGGGTCTTATCCGCTTTGAACTTGACAGATGCTTCCAGCACAGAGCAGGAGCCGAAAGTACCCCCACTTCATCAAGGGGTACAGAAATCCACTATTATCTTCTCGTTCAGGGAGCTGATCAAAGATATGATCCAATCTCCAGGAACAAGCAGGAATACAGTCTTCACATGGGTGACATCCCCCAACGGAGCCCGCAAGGGAACACTCGCCAGCATCCAATAGGAAGCATTTGGGAGCATCCTTCTGCGCATGTGTGCATGCCTTCCTACCTTCTCAGTGAATCTCCTCAGTCTTAGTCTTTCTGCTGAGCCTTACGGATGCTTGTCCTTTCACTGCAGTTTAAACTTTTTCCCACCCTGCCCTTCGGGTGCTGCTGTTTTTCTTTTTTGCCTTCCCATCTCTTCGGTACCATCACTTGTCCACGCCGGTGCCAGTTTTGGGCACTTTACTTATTTCTATTTTTCTTTTTTACCTCGCAGTTCCCACGGTTTTCTTTGTCAGTCTAGTCCGCCATGGAGTGTTTTGACCTGGCAGAGGCTGTGTTTCCTGACATGGAGCCCGTGTGGGAACACTCCCAAGCATCCAATAGGAAGCATTTGGGAGCATCCCTCTGCGCATGCGTGCATGCCTTCCTAGTGATTCTCCTCAGTTTTAGTTTTTCCACAGAGCCCATCGGATGCTTGTCCTGTCACCACAGTTAAAACCTTTTCCCCCTGTGCCCTTCAGGATGCTTATTTTTTTCTTTTTGCCTTCCCGTCTACTTTGGTACCATCGCTTGTTGACACCAGTGTCCTTTTTGGCACTCTAAATTACTTTTTTTTTTTCTTTCTTTTTTACCTCGCGGTTCCCGTGGAGTTTTTTCATCAGTTTCGACCGCCATTGAGTCTTTTGACCTGGCAAAGGCTGTTTTTCCTGACATGGCTAACCAGCAGTTTCAAGAAATGTACTAAGTGCAGTCGCACCATTTCAGTTACCGAGAAGCCCAATTGGTGCTTACAGCGCTTGGGCCCTAACCACAACCCGGACTCTTGTAAGGACAGAGTTAAAAACCAGGAAAAGCAACACAAGAATCTGTTTCGATCTGACTCGACGCCCTCAGCACACTTCTTAGACATCGACTCCCTCTCGCGGCTCTTGCTCTTCGCACATTTCCCATGCTCCTTTGGAACAGAGAGGACGTGGTAAGAAGCAGTCAACTACTGACACTGCATCAACTTCTTAGGCTTTGACGTCGAGGACCTATGCCGATTCCCATCATCGATCCCTTGGACATCAGCAAAGGAGCCCATCTCGGCGAGACTGAAGCTGAGAACCAAGAGCAGCCAGCTAACCAGCCCCGCAGTAGGAATCCATCTCCAAAGCACAAGAGGGGTTTTGAAGTGCTACCAGGGCTTCAAACTCCAGAGAGCCTCTGGTTCCGTTGTCTGGAACGGTGGTCCAGAATCCTGCACTAGAGTCCACCCAGACTTCTTCCATTTCCCTCGAACAGCGTATATTGTCCATCTAGAGGAGTTGGCAGCATTCATGCTGGTGGCCTCATGGCCCTTAGGAGTCCAGTTCTCTATTCCAAGCCTGGAATCTGGCACTTCAAAGCCCTCGGCAGGTCTCTATGCAGAGTCTGGAACCACTTTCGTTGGGACCCTCTGGGTCGATGCGGAGCCTGGAACTGGCCGAGTCCCATCAGCTGCAGGAGGAACCGGCCTCAAGCTTCTACGGTTCTGATGCCTCTGCATCGTGATCACCCATCGACATGGATAGGCAGCAGAGACGCAATGGTGACCGTCACTATTTTGACTTCCTCTCTGATGCCGATTCCGATGCCTGGGAATATGAGGCAAAATTCCCTGTTGCACAGAGGCACCATGATGTGCCATTGGGACACTTCACCGCCTCACGAGCATCACCGGTACCCGCCGGAGGACATGTCCTTCCGGGACTTTATCCAGGATATGGCCAAGGCTCTCTCCATCTCAGAAGGCATTGAGATGGAACTGAGAGCCGAGGAAATGGATGTAGTGTAGTATCCCTTAACTCCTAAAGAAGCTGCCACTCTTCCAGCCCATTGTATCCTGCAGGACCTCATGTTTAAGATATGGGAGACCCCTTTCTTGATTCCCTTGGTCAGTAAAAGGCTCGACACTGTGTACAGGGTTCCCGATTCCCCGGGATTCCAAAAACCTCAACTCCCTCACCTTTCTATGGTGATCGAGTCGGCCATATGCTGGCTCAAGAGTGCTAAGGGGGCCACTCTTTGGTTCCTCCTGGAAGGGAATCGTGTACCCTTGATAACATTTTGCCATCGATGCTTCCAGGCTTTCCGCATTAACTCTAATATGCTGTATATGGGTATATTCCTTAGGGACATCGTAAAGGATCTTGATGAGTTCTCTGTTTATAATTCCTTCAGAGAAGCTGGATGCCTACCAGGCTCTAGTCAAGCATGATCAGGACTGTTCCGAGTTCATTACCAGAACAGCTTTTTGACTCTTTAGAATCTATCAGCAGAGCTGCAGCGGTGGGCATTGGAGCCAGAAGGCTTGCTTGGTTGCAGTTTTTGGATCTCAAGCAGTGTGTCCAAGACAAGCTAGCAGACATTCCCTGTCAAGATGAGAATCTCTTTGGCAAAGGCTGGTAAAATCGAGACTGATGACCTTACATTTTAGTGTCATAATTGCAAAACAGCTGATCCTTCTTGGAAGAAAGCCTCTGTAAAGAAACCTTCTATCATAAGAAGTAATATTACTCCTCTTATCTGGCTTACATGCCCTATTGTGCTCACCAAGATCAGCAGAAGTCTAAGGCCTCCTCGCCAAGCCTCCAAAGCCATGCAGCCCCAGCCTGGGGCTAGATTTTTTACTACTATCTGGAGAACATCGCCACTCTTCTCCTGAAGGAGCAGCAGCTTACTCACATAGCGGGCAGGCTGGTCCATTTTGCCCACAGGTGGCCCTTCATAACATCAGAGCCCTGGACTCTACAGGTCGTCCTCAGGGACTACCTGCTACATGTCATCCTGTTACCTCCTCCCTTCTTTCCAAGGGCGTATCCTCTAGATCTTCTCCATTGGTCTCTATTACAGCAGGAAGTCCCACACCCTTCTCCAGTATTTCCTTATTCCGAAAAAATCAGGGAACTTCCATCCCATCCTAGACCTCAAGAACCTCAACAATTCCTAATCCGAGAGAAGTTCAAGACTGTTTCTCTAGGAACCCTACTGCCCTCCTTTAGAGGAACAATTGGCTCTGTAATCTGGATTTAAAGAATGCGTATATGCACTTCTTTATTTCCCCGTCTCACAGGCAATACCTCCATTTCATGTTCAATGACAGACACTACCAATATCAAGTCCTACCCTTTGGCCTGGCATCCACCCTAAGAATCTTTAAGAAATGTCTGGCAATGGTTGCAGCCTATCTCCGTACCCTGGGTGTCTTTGTCTTCCCCTACTTAGACGATTGGCTCATAGGGGCGAGACACCACATATATGGTGCATCTGTCTGTTCAACGCACCATCTTGGTACTTGAACAACTAGGATTGGTCATAAACTTTTCAAAATCGCACCACCTTTCTCCTACTTGGAAGCTAGAATTCATAGGTGCTCTTCTCGACACGACTCAGGCTCAAACTTTCCTGCCCAAGGACCATCTCAAACATCTCACAGAACTGACGGGCATCATTTAGCGCAGTCATCACACTACTGCAAGAGGCGTGCTTCATCTGTTGGGTCACATGGCCTCCACAGTCCATGTAGTCCCCTACGCTCGTCTCCACATGCGCCAAGTGCCGTGGACTCTCTCCTCCCAATGGAAGCAAGTGAAGGGCCGTCTTTGAGACACAGTGGTAGTAACCCCTCTTCTGACAGACTCAGTGGTGGCTCTCTCCTCAGAACCTTCTCATAGGGTTACCTTTTCAAATACCTCCACCTCAACAGACTCTCACAACCGATGCATCCAAACAGGGCTAGGTAGCACATCTCAATGACCTGGGCACGCAGGGCCTCTGGTCTCAACAGGAAGCCTTGCATCAGATAAACGTCCTGGAATTGGGAACAATAACCAATGCCCTTTGGGTGTTTCGCCATCAGTTATCACAACAATCTATCTTGGTTCAGATGGACAACTAGGTTACTATGTTTTATGTCAAACAGGGAGGCACGGTCTCTCAACTCCTCTGCTGGGAAGCGGTCTGCTTGTGGATCTTTGCCCTCACTCAATCAAATTTGTCTAACAAGACCTGTCTCTGGTGAATACATGCTGCCTCAGATCCTGCAATCCAGTGCATTCCAGAAAACTCACTATTCTCTCTTTTTTAGTAGCCTTTCCAATAATTTACTAACCACAGAGGTTAGACTAGCCAGTCTGTAGTTTTCAATGTTATCCTTACGTTCGCTTTTGTGTACCTACATGTGCCTTTCTCCAGTCCTCTAGCACCACTTCCAACTTCAAAGAGGTATTGAAAAAGGCTGGACAGTGGGGCCGCTAGAACCGTCTCCAAGTTCCCTTAGTATTCTGGAATGTATCCCATGGCTTTGTCTGCTTTTAGTTTAGCTAATTCCTTACGAACACAATCTTCTGAAAATGGTTAGCGATCCACGTCACTTCTGTTCCTGTTTGTGGGTGTTTTCTGAGGTCCTGTTCCTGGCCCTTCATCTGTGAACACAGAACAGAAATATTTGTTAAGCAATTCCACTTTGTCCTCATTAGTTTCTGCATATTTTTCCCCTGCACCCTTGAGTCTGACAATACCACTTTTGCCCTTCCTCCTCTCACTAATATATCTGAAAAAATGTCTTATCCCTGCATTTTATTGCATTGGCTATTTCTTCTTTTTGTGCCTTTGTTTTCCTGACTACATTGCTAGGTTCTCTAAGTTTTTCCAAAGATAGATGCCTGTCTTCCTCTCTCTGTGATCTCTTGTATTTCATGAAGGCATCCCTCTTTTTCTTCACCTTTTCAGCTACTTCTTTTGAGAACCATAGCAGCCTCCTTTTCCTTTTACATTTATTTACATTTCTAACAGGAAGGTTTGTTGCCCTTAAAATATCCCCTTTCAGTTTTGTCCACTGTTTTTCTATATCCCCCAGCTGTTCCCATCCCACTAACGACTCTGGTATCGTCCCATCTTGGTAAAGTTAGTTTTCCTGAAGTCTGAGACCCTCACTTTTGAATGGATTTTAGTAGCCCTAGTCCTAATACTGAACCATACCATCTGGTGATCACTGGATGCGAGATGATGTCCCAATGTAACATCAGAAACACTTTCCCCTTTGTAAGCACTAAGTCCAGTATGTCCCCATCACGTGTGGGTTCTGTTACCAGTTTTTCCCCATCTCTGGCTAACTTGTTTATGCAAGATTTTGAGGCGCATTTGCTGTATCCGTCATTCTTTCTCTGGGAACAAGCAGGAAGTCAGTCCTCACATATGGGTGTCAGTGCTGAAGGAACCCTCACGGAAGCATTGCCCCAGCTTTCAAGAAAGCCTTTGGGGAGATGCCACCACACATGCTTGGTCCCCTTCCTGCCCAAGGATGCTATCTTGCTCAGTCTCTGCAGAGCCCACAGGACATGTGTCTGAATTCGCCGGAAAATGTTGATTATTTTCTCAGTAACGTGGTGGTCTTCAGGAACAAGCAGGAAGTCAGTCCTCACTTATGGGTGACGTTGGCACCGACGGAGCCCACGCAGAGCAGTTCCCCAGCTTTCAAAGAAAGCCTTTGGGATTGCTACCATGCATGCGCGGTCCTCTTTCCGCCCAAAGGTACCATCTTGTTCAGTCTTCCTTTTTCCGCAGAGCCCTTCGGACGCATGTCCTCGTCCCTTGGAAACATTTTTTTGTCTTCAGCCTTTTGGCCTCTTTTCCGGTAGCACCGGTTCTCTTCCGTCCTCCCCATCGCCCCTGCTCCAGCTGTGGACTAGGAGATTCCCTTTTCACTCTTTTTAGTGTTTTTCCTTTTCGGGCCCTTTTCGCACCCCTTTTTCTCCAACCACTGGCATCGAGGGTTTTCGACCTCGCAGGGGCATTTTTTGCCCCCATGGCCCACTGGCTTCAAGAAATGTGACAGATGCTCCAAAAATATGTCGCTCATGGACACCCACGACTGTTGTCTACGGTGTCTGGGGACTGACCACAACCCGGAGCTCTGCTCTCTCTGTAAGAAAATGTCTGCTAAGGCCTTGCTAAGCTGCAAGCATAAGTCCGATGGCATTTTCCGCTAGGCAGTTCAGGGGTCTCCAGTGGCACCTCACCCTGCTGATCCACCACTTGCGGAGACTCCGCAGTGATCCCACACCCCAGGCATCATTCTGATCAGGGTTCGCCCGAAGTGGAGTGGCGAAAGAAGACGACGACCTCGAAGTCGCTGTCAGCGACTCCAGACAAGCGCGAACGGTCTCGTGCTCATTCCCTTAGCCCTCCCCGGCATTCCCAAGAGTCGGACAAGGAACAGCCTCGAAAGGTACCTCGTACGGATACGGAGGCCTCCGGCAATGTTGCCCGATCTCCTGAGGGTCGTCCCGACAAGGACCCCCTCTCCTCCTCCACGCCAGACCCAGTAATGTCGGCGTCGCAGGGACCCACTCCTGAGTGGGAGTCCCGTATGCTGGCACTGGAGCGCAGCGTTTCTGCCTTTCCAGCTGCCCAGCAGGCACTTTTGCCCAGCACGGCTGACTCGTGTCTCGAGACCGAGGGTCCCCTGACTCGATCCCAAAAACTGCCTTGGAAACCCCCAAGATCCGTGAGCCTCATGAGTGTCCTCGGCACTGGTCTCGCTCGCCGTACTGTTCCTCGGTGGCGAGGTCTTTCAGAGTCAGTGCCTCCGGCTCCAAGCAGGCCTCGGACTTCTCGAGCTGGGAATCGGATGGGGACACTACCCTGGAGACCCATGCCCATAGGGACCTTTCCTCTGACCCATCCCCGCCCTCCTCGTAAAGGCGGTCACCTCTCAAGGACACCTCTTTCCTTGTGTTTGTGTGGGATATGGCTTGGGCCCTCAATCTGCCCACGCAGGCTGAGGGCAGAGGAACTTGACATCTTGCAGTATGAGTCTCCACCCAGGGAGTCCCTTAGATCCTGGTACCATCCTATCCCTGCTGCTC
Organism: Ichthyophis bannanicus; assembly: GCA_033557465.1. Lineage (NCBI taxonomy): Eukaryota > Metazoa > Chordata > Amphibia > Gymnophiona > Ichthyophiidae > Ichthyophis > Ichthyophis bannanicus. Next base: position 258,906,239 of record CM066033.1, read on the forward strand.
CTCCGCATGTGGGAAGCATCCGCCTTGGTCCCTATTGTCAGTAAAAGACTTGATGCCATGTATGGGGTCCAGCGCGGCACGGGGTTTCTGAAGACCCAACTTCCTCATACCTCCATGGTAGTCGAATCCGCGATGCGGAAGCAGAAGAGCCCGAAGTTGCACTCTTTGGTCCTGACTGGTAGGGAATCCCGTGCCCTCAACGCCCTCGGGCGCAAAGCTTACCAGGGATCCATGCTGGCGTGCGACATCCAGGCGTACCAACTGTATATAGGTATGTTTCTTTGCGACCTTATCAAAGAGTTCAGCAGTTTTTCCGCAGGCCTTGGGGGGGGGGGGAGCACCTCAGGTTCCAGACCCTCCTGAGTTCGGTCGCAGGCTGCTCGAAATACCTTTCCTGCACCGCATATGACGGGTTTGAGTCTTCCACCCGTGTAGCAGCGGCTGGCATCGGAGCCCAGCATCAGGTGTGGCTCCAGTCTTCAGACCTGGAACAGTGGGTCCAGGAGAACCTTCTGGATGTCCCCTGCCTCGGCGAGCAACTGTTCGGCAAGCCCATGGAGGACAAGGCAGCCGAGATTGAGACGGAGTTTGTGACTCGCACCCATCTCTCTCGTAAAACCTCCTCTCTTCCACGGAAGAAGCAGCACAGCAAAAAACCCCTTTCTTCCAGAGGAAAGGGGCTCCCCTACCGGGGATTCCCATCCTACCCGCCTACCCCTGCGCCGCTGACAAGTGCCCAGGGCAAGGGGGGAGCTCAGGGTCACTGGAAACCTAAGGGGCCCAAGACCCAACCACTGGCACCACCCCATCCAGCCCCGGGGTTTTGACGCCAAAAACATAGCCTCTCGTCCCCCGGGGACTCTTCTGCCCGTGGGAGGATGCCTGTCTCTTTTCACCCCTGACTGGGTGTCCATTACTTCGGACACCTGGGTCCTCCAGGTGATCTGGGACAGGTATCGTCTTCGTCTGGACAGACTCCCCTCCCTTCTCCCCAGCGGACTCTGCTTTCCTCATACCAGGCTTGCTTACAGCAAGAGTTCAACAACTTCCTCAGTCAGTAGGCTGTCGAAAGGGTTCCACCGCACTTCCGGGGTCGGGGGTTATCTCCAGGAACAAGCAGGAATAAGTCCTCACATATGGGTACGTCGGAACCGACGGAGCCTGCGCGGGAAAGCTCCCCAGCTTCCCAGAAGGAAGCTTTTGGGGCCTCCCACTGCACATGCGCGCTGCCTTCCCGCCTTCCTGACCAGCTCTCCTCAGTTTCTCTTTTTCCGCGGAGCCAGCAGGTCGTGTTCCTGTCACCGCTGAAGAAATTATTGTTTTAGTTTGTTTCTTTAGACCGCGTACCTGCCTTCCCCATACCGAAACCGGTACCGCCGGTCTCTCTTTTCTTTTCTTTAAAAAAAAAAAAAAAAAAAATCTTATCTTTGCACAACTTGGTGACTTCGGTTAGGCCTCAGGCCTACACAAATTCTCCTCATGGAGAAACCAGCCCCTTTTAAGAAGTGTACCAAGTGTAGTGCTGTTATTTCTGTCACAGACACCCATGAATGGTGTCTTAAATGTTTGGGACCTGACCACTCCATTCCGGACTGCCCATCCTGCTCCCAGATGTCTAAACGTGGTTTGCAGAACCGGGCCAACAAATTCCATGTGCTGTTTGCTTCAGATAATCCAGCATCACAGTCATCCAGGTCTTCCTCTCCGGATGGATCTCAGGTAACCAAACCTTCTTCGGGCAGGTCCTCAAAGAGCAAATCTCCTTCAAAGCATCGAGAGGCTCTCACTTTTGAATCTGAGGACCCTGCCCCAGCCAAACAACCCCAGCGGGAAGCTCTGGCTTCCAAAGCACCATCTATGGGGTTACAGGTTGACATCGATGGCACGGCCTCGACTGATCACCTGTTAGACTGCTCTGGGGTACTGGCCCATACCGGTACCGACATCCAGGCAGCAGTGGCGTCTATGAGCAATACTGTTCAGACCATGCAGCAGGCCATGCTGGCTTTTATTACAGCTGCGACGCCCTCGGTACCGCGTTCAGCGGTACCGGGTCCGGTTCCGGTATCATCTCCCATACCAGAACCGAGACCATCGACTTCCAAACGCAGATCGGTTCCGCATGCCGGATCCGGGTTTTCACCCGATACCGATCCCATACCCGGTACGCCCGATGTCGATACCGATCGGTATGCGTATCGTGCGTTGGAAGCAAATAGAGAATACTCTGATTCTTCTGAGGATTTTGACTCCTCTGAGGACTCTGATGAGCTGTCTCTAGTTCTTCATGAAGACCCTTCTTCCCCAAAGAGGAGAATGTCTCCACCAGAGAATTTGTCCTTTCAAGACTTCATTATAGAGCTAGCTAAAGGACTTTCTATTACCACATCCTCTGAAAAAGAACCTAGGTCAAAGAAATTGGATATTTTAGGATACCCTAAGGTTCCTAAAGAGGCAGTCACCCTGCCTATCCATGAAATCCTTCAAGAACACTTGATGGACTTATGGGATGCTCCTCTAACGTTGTCTCCTTACTCTCGTAGGTTGGACACCATGTACCGGGTCCCTCCTTCTCCTGGGTTTCAAAAGACTCAGCTGCCTCACCATTCCATTGTGGTGAAGTCTGTGCTGAAAAAGATTAAGAGCACCAAAAGGCACTCTTCTACCCCTCCAGGGCGAGAATGTAAGACCCTAGACTCTTTTGGCAGGAAAAGTTTCCAGGCTAGTATGCTTATAGCCAGGATTAATTCTTACAGTCTGTATATGGGCATGTTTCTCAGGGAACTTGCCCTAAAGGTACGGCATTTTGCCTCCTTTATCCCTGAGGATAGAAAGGAGGAGTTCATTTCTCTGGTGAAACAGCTTCTAGATGTTTCTAAGTTCTCCAACAGAGCAGCTTTTGATTCCTTTGAGGGTGCCGGTAGAGCTTCGGGCATTGCTATTGCAGCCCGACGACTTGCTTGGCTCCAGGCCTCTGACCTAGAACCCTGGGTCCTGGATGGCTTACAGAATCTGCCCTGTACAGGTGAGAACTTATTTGGTAAGGACTGGCAAATTAAAGCCACTCAAATGGACGCAGAAAATGCTACATTAGATAGACTTTCTAAGTCTACCTCTACTCCTGCCAAGAAAAAGTCTTTCAAGAGGCCTTACTACAAGAAGGCCAGATTTTCCACAAATACTGGCCAACAATCTTCTCAGCCTCGCCAACGTCAGCAACCTAAACAGGCAAGGTCAAAGCCTGCAGCGTCTGCCACTCCTCAGCAGGCTCAACCCCCTCAGGGGTTTTGACTTGCCCCTAGAGAACTTAACCTTTCTGGCTCTAGAACAACCAGAGCCCCTCACCATTCCCGGAAGGTTAGCTCACTTTGCTCCCAGATGGGGGCAAATTACATCAGAGCACTGGACCCTCTCTATCATCAGAGAGGGCTACAAACTTCATTTTTCCAACCTTCCTCCATATACCATGGTGAGGCACTTCAATTCTCCCCCATCTCTCCTGCGCCTGTTGGATCAGGAAGTCTCTTCTCTCCTTGCCCAAGAGGCAATAGAAGAGGTTCCTCTTCTTCAACAAGGGACAGGATTCTACTCCCCTTATTTTCTCATAACAAAGAAGACAGGGGGATTCAGACCTATCCTAGATCTGAGAGAATTGAACAAATTTCTGTACAAGGAGAAATTCAAAATGCTTTCTCTAGGCATTCTCCTTCCATACCTTCAGAGTCAGGATTGGCTTTGTTCTCTAGATCTCAAGGATGCGTACACACATATACTCATCCACCCATCCCACAGAAAATATCTAAGATTTCTGTTTCAGGGAAAACATTTCCAGTACAGAGTACTTCCCTTCGGTCTAGCCTCTGCTCCAAGAGTGTTCACCAAATGCATGGCAGTTTTTGCCGCATTTCTAAGAGGTCTGGGAATTTTTGTATTCCCATATCTGGACGACTGGCTCATCCGAGCTCCATCTCAGAGGCCCAGATTTCCCTGGACCGCACAGGGCACATTCTGCAGTATCTGGGACTGGTGATAAACCTTCCCAAGTCTCAACTTACCCCTACTCAGTCTCTGGAATTCATAGGGGCCCAGTTGGACACCACCACTGCAAGGGCCTACCTACCTCAAGTCCGGGGCCAACGTCTGGTGTGCTTGGCCTCCCAAGCTCAGTCCAGCAGTCACTTGACAGCCAGAGAAATGCTGCGACTTCTGGGCCACATGGCCTCCACGGTACACGTGGTGCCCTACGCTCGTCTTCATATGAGAGCAGCTCAATGGACCTTGGCCACCCAGTCTACTCAGGCATCAGGAGCGCTCTCCGACCAAATACTCACCTCAAAGCGTCTCTTTTGGTCCCTCCAATGGTGGATGTCCACCAAGAATCTGTTGTTGGGGGCCCCCTTCCAACCTTTGTTGCCCCAAGCAACCCTCACAACAGATGCCTCCCAAACAGGGTGGGGAGCCCATCTTCAACACCTCTCCACTCAGGGTGCTTGGTCTCCACAAGAGACCACCCTTCACATCAACCTCCTGGAACTGCGAGCAATCTTCTTTGCCCTCAGTCTTCCATACCCTCCTTGTCAACCTGACCGTCCAAGTCCATACAGACAATCAGGTGGCCATGTTCTACATAAACAAACAAGGAGGGACAGGCTCTCTGTCGCTTTGCAACGAAGCTCTCAGATTATGGGCCTTCGCCAGAGAGCATCAAATTCATCTTCTGGCAGTGTATCTTCCAGGGGTTCAAAACTCTCGGGCAGACAGACTCAGTCGAGTTCTGCTTCCACACGAATGGTCCCTACATATGGACCAGATACGCAGAATCTTTCAGGAATGGGGAACCCCGGACATAGACCTCTTTGCAAGTCCGTGGAATGCCAAACTTCCCTGGTTCTGTTCCAGGACTCCGTGTCAGGGAGCTCAGGCCAACGACGCCTTTCTCCTGCATTGGGGTCAGGAATTCCTATATGCCTTTCCACCCATTCCTTTGATTCCCAAGACTCTGTTCAAACTCCAGAGGGATCACGGATCGATGATCCTCATAGCTCCACGCTGGCCACACCAAGTGTGGTTCCCTCTACTTCTGCATCTCTCCCAGGGACCCTCCCTGGACCTGGGAGCTGCGCCAGACCTTCTGTCTCAGGAGGAGGGGACTTTGTGGCACCCAAACCCCAAGTCCCTACACCTCAGAGCTTGGTTACTGAAGGCCTAAGCCTTCATGACTTCAATCTTTCTCAACCAGTGAAAGATATCCTTCATGCCTCTAGGAAACCCTCCACGAGGCGTTCCTATGCTTTCAAATGGAAACGCTTTTCCATTTGGTGTGCTCAACAGGGTCTTGACCCTCTAGCACTTCCTTTGAATTCTCTACTAGACTATCTCCTGCATCTTTCCAATGCAGGCCTTAAGACGAATTCAGTAAGAGTCCATTTGAGTGCTATTGCAGCATCCTTAAAACCTATAAATGGACAACCTGTCTCCTCTCATCCGCTTGTTGCAAGGTTCATGAGAGGCCTGACTCTAAGCCTCCCATCCGACCTCCTCCGGTAGCATGGGACTTGAACCTAGTTCTGGGTCAGCTTATGAAGCCACCTTTTGAACCGTTGGTTTCTACCTCCTTGAAATTTCTTTCCTGGAAGGTCCTTTTCCTTATTGCAGTCACTTCGGCTCGCCGTATCAGTGAACTACAGGCCTTAGTGGCTCATCCACCTTATACCAGGTTTCATCATGATAAGGTGGTCCTTAGGACGAATCCCCACTTTATGCCCAAAGTGGTCTCGCCTTTTCATCTTAATCAAGAGGTATATCTACCTGTCTTTTTTCTGGCTCCTCATGCATCCAGTGCAGAGAGGAACCTTCATACTTTAGATTGTAAAAGAGCTCTTGCCTTTTACCTCAACAGGACTCAGCCACATCGAAAGTCTTCCCAACTTTTTGTGGCTTTTGATCCTTCTCATTTGGGACTTCCAGTCTCCAAACGTACACTTTCCAATTGGATTGCTCAGTGTATTTCCTTTGCTTACCAGAGTAAAAATATTTCTCTGGAAGGCCATGTCACAGCTCACAATGTGAGAGCCATGGCCACTTCTATGGCTCATCTTCACTCTGTATCCATAGATCAGATCTGTCGAGCCGCCACATGGGCCTCGGTTCATACCTTCACAGCCCATTACTGTTTGGACAAGGACTCCTGCCGGGATGCCTTGTTTGGTCAGGCTGTCCTCAAACACCTGTTCCATACTTGAACAACTCCTGCCCACCTTCCCAGGATGGATGCCTGAGATCCATACGAAGATGGCGAACCCTTGGAAGGGGATCTCCCAGGCATCTTAGCTAGGGAGTCCCCATATCTGAGGACTTATTCCTGCTTGTTCCTGGAGATAGCACAGTTACTTACCTGTAACAGGTGATCTCTGGGAACAGCAGGAATTAGTCCTCAGAACCCACCCACCTCCCCTAGGAGTTGTATCTTCTATCTATCTTCCTTTCCCCTCTCTATTGTCTCAGCTATAAACTCGAACTGAGGAGAGCTGGTCAGGAAGGCGGGAAGGCAGCGCGCATGTGCAGTGGGAGGCCCCAAAAGCTTCCTTCTGGGAAGCTGGGGAGCTTTCCCGCGCAGGCTCCGTCGGTTCCGATGTACCCATATGTGAGGACTAATTCCTGCTGTTCCCAGAGATCACCTGTTACAGGTAAGTAACTGTGCTTTACTCCTGATGCTTCCTCGTTCCGAAGAGGACAGGGGGGCCTGCGCCCCATCCTCGATCTCAGAAATCTAAACAAGTTTCTGGTGCGGGAGAAGTTCAAAATACTATCACTTGGCATCCTGCTGCCCTATCGCGCTGGCAGGGCGATTGGCTATGCTCCTTGGATCTCAGAGACGCTTACGCCCACATTCCTGTCCACCCCAAGCACATGAGGTACCTGCGTTTCAGGGTGCAAGGAGAGCACTTCTAATACAGAGTGCTCCCCTTGGCCTCGCGTCTGCTCCATGAGTCTTCACCAAGGGCCTGTCAGCGGCTGCAGCCCACCTCCAGCTGCAGGGCATATCAGTCTACCCTTACCTAAACAACCGGTTCGTCATTGGTACATTGGCAGAGGAGGCTCGTCTCTCGGCGTCGCGCACGGTCGTCGTCCTAGAGTGCCTCAGTTTCCTGATCATCTACTCAAATTCCACCCCAAACTGGTACAGACCCTGGAGTTCATTGGCATTCTTCTCGACACAGAACTTTCGACCGCCTTTCTCCCTCGAGCATGCGCGGATCGGCTCCGTGCTCTGGCCGCCAAGGTCCAAGGCTAGGCCAGGGTCTCAGCATGGGCCATGCTGCGCCTTCTGGGGAACATGGCCTTGACCATCCACGTTGTTCCCCATGCTCGTATGCACATGCGAGCGGCCCAGTGGTGCCTCAGAGCACAATGGGCCCAAGCCTCGAGCCACCTCAGGGATCCCGTCCAGGTTTCTCGCAGTCTCTTCGGTTCCCTAATTTGTTGGCAGAACCCCCAGAGCCTCCTTTGGGGTATGCCCTTCCAGAGTCGGCAGCACGAACTCGTCTTGACGACGGATGCCTTGCTGTTGGGCTGGGGAGCCCACTGTGGCCACCTCTGCACCTAGGGGCGGTGGTCACCCGAGGAGTCCCGGCAACAGATCAACCTGCTCGAGCTTCGAGTGATCCGGTTGACCCTGAAGGTCTTCAAGTACCACCTGAAGGGCAAGTCGGTACTCGTGCAGACCGACAACAGAGTTGCGATGTTCTGTATAAACAAGGAAGGGGGCACGGGCTTCTGTATGCATTCCCTCCCGCTCCTCTCCTTGCGAGGACCCTCCACAAGATTCAGCGGGACCGAGCCTCGGTGATTTTCATGGCTCCTTCGTGGCCTCAGTTCCTGCTTCTACTCCGGCTCTCGTCTGAACCTCCAGTCCCCTGAGCAGTGCCCCAGGTCTGCTGACGCAGGAGGAGGGACGGGTGCTTCACCCGAACTTGGTCTCGCTATACCTGACAGCCTGGTAGCTATACGGGTCCTTTTAGCCTCGCTGCACCTCCCAGTGAAGATCGAGGAAGTCCTCCTCGCGTCAAGGAAGGACTCGATGAGGCGGTCCTATGCCCTAAAGTGGTGCAGTTTTTCAATCTGGTGCTCCAAGCTCCAGATCGACCTGTTCTCCTGCTCCACCTGTTGGGTTCTCCAGTACCACCTCCACCTCTCTCAGGTGGGGCTTAAGTCCAACTCGGCCAGGGTTCACCTGAGCACCATCTCGGCCAACCACTTCCCCGTCAAGGGTAAACCCTTCTCCACCAGCCTCTGGTCTCCCGCTTCATGCGGAGCCTCTTGCTTTCCAAACCCCCCTTCTGACTGCCTCCAGCGGAATGGGACCTGAACATCATGCTCATGCAGCTGATGCAGCCGCCCTTTGAGCCGATGGCAACGTGCTCACTTCGGCACCTCTCCTGGTAGGTGGTTTTCCTGGTGGCACTGACCTCGGCGCGGCGAGTCAGCAAACTTCAAGCCCTCATGGCCGAGGCCCCCTACACCAGGTTTTACAGGAACAGGGGGGTGCTTTGCACCCACCCCAAGTTCCTACCGAAGGTTGTCTCGGATTTCCACCTCAACCAGGAGGTGGTCTTGCCAACTTTCTTCCTGAGACCTCACGCTGACCGGGCATCGGAGGTCCTGCATACACTCGACTGCAAGAGGGCTCTCGCCTTCTACCTGCAGCACACCCAGAGTCATCGCAAGTCCGACCGGCTCTTTATCGCCTATGATCCCAACTGCCTGGGGCTGACAGTCACCAAGCACACACCCTCCATCTGGATGGCGGACTGCATCGCCTTCGCCCAGGCAATGGCGGGCGCCCCCCTAGATTGTCGGGTCACCATGCAAGACGTCTGCGCCAAGGCGGCATTGGTGGCTTCACTGCGCTCATTGCCTCTGACGGACATCTGCCAGGCTGCAACCTGGTCTTCAGCAAATACCTTCGCTTCACACTACTGCCTAGAGAGGGAGTCCCGCCAGGACAGCTCCTTCGGCCAGGCTGTACTCCGTAATCTGTTTGGGATATAAGCAGCTCCTGCCCTCTGACCCTTCTTCTGCGGCTACTGAGAGCTTGCCCCGAAGGCCCGAGGACTCTGGCTTCCTTCGGGCATCGGCTTTCACTCGCAGCCTCACAGAGGCGCTTTTGGCTTACAGGTTCAGTAGCCTGTAGCTGGGGAGTCCAATAAGTGAGGACTGACTTCCCGCTTGTTCCTGGAGAAAGTGTAGTTACTCACCTGTAGCAGGTGTTCTCCAGGGACAGCAGGAATCCGTCCTCACTATCCTCCCACCTCCCCTTAAGAGTTGTCATTTTTGCTTTTCTTCCCTGGTCATCTGCTTTAGCTATGGGACCTGACAATGCAAGATGGCACCTTTGGGCAGGAAGAAGACCACGCATGCGTGATAGCAATCCCAAAGGCTTTCTTTGAAAACTGGGGAATTGCTCCGCGTGGGCTCTGTCGGTGCCGACGTCACCCATAAGTGAGTTCTGATTCCCGCTGTCCCTGGAGAACAACTGTTACAGGTGAGTAACTACGCTTTTTGTTCTCTCCAGTTGCAATCTGTTTCTTTCCTGCCTCTGAGTCCGCTTGCTCCGGCATCTTGTCTCATATCCATTTTTCCTCTGTGTGGATTCGCACCTTTTTTCAACCCGCTGGCTGGGAGGCCCATACCCTAGATGCCCATGGTAGGAAGTGTTACCAGGGTTCAATGCTTGCTGGATCCAAGCATACCAGCTCTATGTCGGCATGAACCTTTGAGACTTAACGAAGGAGCTCATCGGGTTCTCGCTGGCCTTGGGGATGACACCCTCCAGCGATTCCTTAACCTGACCATGGGCTTTGGGGAGTGCTCAAAGTACCTGACTCAGGCAGCCTACACTGTCTTTAAGTCAACAGCGAGGATAGCTGCTGCAGGCATTGGTGCCAGACGCCTGGCGTGGCTGCAGTCTTCAGATCTGGAGCAATGGGTTCAGGACAAACTCATTGAAGTCCCATGCCAAGGAGAGAATCTCTTTGGCAAACCCATGATGGAGAGAGCAGCGTTCCTGGCGAGGACTCTACTCTCCAAGAAGACTGCTCCCACCCCAGGAGGAAAGCCCTGAGGGAAAAGCCTCCCTACCTGAGGAAGGGTTAAGCTTACCGGGGATACCCGCAGTATCAGGCTCTTCCAGCCCCTCAGCAGGGTCACCATGCCAAAGGGACAGGCCAGGGCCCCTGCAAGCAGAAGATCCCCAAGCACCCAGCTCCAGGACAGTCAGGGAGGAGCTTTTGACTCCCGGGACATAGTCTCTTCGCCCTCAGGAAGTCAACTGCCCACAGGGGGACGACTTGTCCACTTTGCCCATTGGTGGCCTGCCATCACCACCGATGCTTGGACACTTCAGGTAGTCAGAGAAGGCTACCTTCTCCACCTGGACCAGACGCCTTCCCCATTCTTCCAAGGATAGCCCTCTCAGACTCCCCTGCACTGGGCCCTGCTACTGCAGGAACTTGCAAGTCTCCTCAAGGGCAAAGCCGTGGAACCAGTGCCCCATCACCTAAGAGGCAAGGGGTTCTACTCGTGGTACTTCCTAGACTCAAAGCAAACCGGGGGCCTAAGGCCTATCCTAGACCTGTGAAACATGAACAAGTTCCTGGTGCAGGAGAAGTTCAAGACACTCTCCCTTGGAACATTGCTGCCATACCTCCAGCAGGGAGACTGGCTATGCTCCTTGGATCTAAGGGATGCGTATACCCACATCCTCATTCATCCCAGCCACAGGCAATACCTCAGATTCATAGTCGGGGGCAATCACTACCAATACAGGGTGCTACCCTTCGTTCTAGCCTCCGCACCCAGAGTCTTCAGCAAATTCCTAGTAGCGGTGGCTGCCTTCCTCCATCTCCATGGCGCCTTTGTCTTTCCCTATCTGGACGACTGGCTCGTAAAGGGGGACATAGCCACAGAGGTGCAGCAGGCCATGGCCCGCATCATCAGTGTCCTGCAACACCTGGGGTTCATGATAAACCACCCCAAGTCCCACCTGACCACCTACACAGGATCTGGAGTTCATAGAGGCCCGACTGGACACTCTTGAGGCCAAGGCCTTCCTCCCCTAGACAGAGCAAGTCGCCTTGTAGCTTTGGCTACAAAGGTACAGCACCACTACTCTGTCTCGGCTCGCTCCCTGTTCGTCTACTCAGCCACATGGCATCAACAGTCCATGTTGTCTCCAACGCTCCCAGTGGACATGGGCTAAGTCGCTCAGCTGGTGGAAAGCCACACAGCACCTACAGGCAAATACGCCTTTCCAGAGCACAGCACCCCAGCAGGTCCTCACCATGGACACCTCCTTGCTAGGATGGAGGGCCCATTGCGGGAGTCTCCACACACAAGGCAATTAGTCCAGGGTGGAGAGCCAGCAACAGATCAACCTGCTGGAGCTCAGGGCCATATTCCTGACACTCATAGCTTTCCTCCACTGCCTACAGCACCAGTCTGTGCTGGTCCAGATGGACATCCAGGTTGCGATGTTCTATCTGAACAAGCATATAAGCACAGGGTCTTACACCCTCTGTTGGTATGTGACCAGTCAAGGAATGCTCCTGAGGGTGGTGTAACTGCCGGGCCAGAACAATGCCCCAGCGGAGAGACTGAGCAGAGTCTTACAGCCACAAGAATGGTGGCTAGACTCCAGGGCAGCCTAACGGCTCTTACACCTCTAGGGTACTGCACAGGTGAACCTCTTTGCCAGCTCTGCCAATGCACAGCTGCCCTGCTTCTGCTCTCACCAGCCTCACCCATCCCGGGTGGCGGTGGATGACTTCCTCATCCCATGGTCGGAGGGCCTCTTGTATGCCTTCCCACCCATGCCATGGGTCGCCAAGACCCTTTTCAAGGTCCTCTGGGACAAGGCATCGCTGATCCTGGTGGCCCAGGCAGCCTTGGTTCCCGCTGCTGCTCCGCCTATCAATGGAGCCCTCAGTCCCCAGTCCCGGGATTACTGACTGAGGAGGACAGCACTCTCCTTCACTCCAACGTGGGGTCTCTGGCACTAACAGCATGACTGCTGAACAGGTAGCCTTGACTCCCTTCAACCTCTCGAGGGAGGTGGTCCTCCTAGTTTCTCATAATACCCTCCACAAGGCGGGCTTACGCCTTCAAGTGGTGCAGATTCTCGATGTGGTGCACAGAGCAACGGGTCAACCCGTTGTGCTCGCTGCAGACGGTGCTGCAATACTTGCTTCATCTTTCGTAGGCTAGATTCAAGTCCAACTCAGTCAAGGTACATCTGAGTGCTCTTTCGGTGCACTATCACCTTATTGAAAGCAAACCCTCTCTGCGCAGCCCCCTCGTTACCCGGTTCTTCTCCAGGAACAAGCAGGAAGTCAGTCCTCACTTATGGAGCCCGGGCAGAGCAATTCCCCAGCTTTCAAAGAAAGCCTTTGGGATTGCTGTCACGCATGTGTGGTCCTCTTCCCGCCCAAGGGTGCCATCTTGCTCATTCTCTCTTTTCCGCAGAGCCCTTTGGACGCACGTCATCATACCTTGGAAAAAGACTTTCTTTTTTGGCCCCTGGGCCGTGTTTTTTTCCGGTTGCCCCAGTCCTCTTCCACCCCCCCTCCCCCCTTGCTCTCCATTTATCCTCCAGTGAGGGGATATTCTTCTTAAGATTTTTTCCCTGTTGTGGGCTTTGTGCCCTTTTTTCTTCCAGCCGTTGGCCGTGAAGGTCTTCAACCTCGCAGGGGTCCTTTTTGCCCCTATGGCCACCGTTTTTAAAAAATGCGACCGATGCTCCAAGAACATGTTGCTCACGGGCACCCATGACTGTTGTCTTTGGTGTCTTGGGGCAGACCATGACCCGGAGCTCTGCTCTCTTTGTAAGAAAATGTCCTCCAAGGTCCTGCTCATCCATAAGCAGAAGTCCGATGACATTTTCCGGAAGGTGGCCCCTGGAATCCTCGGCGGCACCCTCGGTCACTCCTCTGCTAGCCACCCTACGGTTCCGAATTCTCGGCGGCACTCCAACCAGGTGTCCCCTGATTTGGAGCGGTCTAAGAAGAAAAAGGCCTCAAAGTCGCTGTCGGGGACTTTGGATAAGCGAGGGTGCTTGGTTGCTCAGTCGCTCAGTCCCCTGCAGCGTTCCCGAGAGTCAGACAAGGAGCAGCCTTGAAAGGTACCTCATATGTATACAGAGGCCTCTGGTGATGGCGCCCGGACTCCTGAAGGTCGTCCCGGTGAGGACCCCCTCTCCTCTCCACACCAGACCCGGTAACCCCAGTGTCAGCGACACAGGTTCCCACGCCCGTGTGGGAATCCCGAATGCTGACACTGGAGCGCAGCGTTTCTGCATTTCTAGCTGCCCAGCAGGTGCTCACGCCCAGCATGATTGGCCCGCGCCTCGAGACCGAGGTTCCCTCGAGAGGGACACCAAAATCCATCCAGGAAACACCCGAGAGCCACAGTCCTCGTGAGGGTCCTTATTGAAGGCAAACCCTCTCTGCGCAGCCCCCTCTTTACGCAGTTCTTATGGGGCCTCCTGCTCTGTAAGCCCCCATCCGCCCACCTCCGGCAGAATGGGACCTTAATACACTGTCGTGGCTCACTGGGCCGTCAATCAAGCCCCTGGCTTCTTGCCACCTATGGTACCTCTCATAGAAGGTTGTATTCCTGGTGGCACTCACATCCGCTCGCAGGGTCAGCGAGCTTCAAACTTTGGTGGCAGAGCCACCTTACACTAGGTTCTATAAGAACAGGGTCATGCTTTGCACGCACTCTAAATTCCTTCCAAAGGTGTGTGCTCATTACACCTCACTACTACTACTACTACTGAGCATTTGTAAAGCGCTACCAGTCATACGCAGCGCTGCACAGACATGTAAGAGACAGTCCCTGCCCATTAGAGCTTACAATCTAGTCAAGACAAAACACAGAAGGTGTAAGCAGAGATAAACTAGGGAAAAGAAAAAGAGAGAAAAGGAGATCAGGTGAGTCAAGATCCAAAAGCTGCAGCGAAGAGGTGAGCTTTCAACTTTCATTTGAAGAGGGTTAGAGAGGGTGTCTGGCGTACCAACACAGGTAGTAAGGTGCAGCAAGGTGAAAGGAGCGAAGTCTGGAGTTAGCAGTAGAAGAGAAGGACACAGATAGAAGTAGTTTGCTAGAAGAGCGGAGTTCCCGAGGGGGGTTGTAAGGAGAGATAAGAGAAGAAAGGTACTGAGGAGCCGCAGAGTGAATGCATTTATAGGTCAGCAGGAGAAGTTTAAACTGGATGAGGAAACGGATAGGGAGCCAATGAAGTGACTTGAGGAGTAATATGGGCATGACGAGGCTGGCGGAAGATTAGTTGCGCAGCAGAGTGTTGAACAGATTGAAGGGGAGAGAGATGATTCAGAGGGAGACCAGCAAGGAGTAGGTTACAGTAGTCAAGACGGGAGGTGATTAAGGAATGGATAAGCGTTTTAGTAGTGTGTTCAGAAAAGAAAGGGCGGATTTTGCTAATGTTATAGAGAAAGAAACGGTAGGTCTTAGCTACCAGCTGGATATGTGTGGAGAAAGAGAGAGAGGAGTCAAAGACAACCCCCAGATTGCAGGCCGAGGTAACAGGAAGGAGTACAGAGTTATCCACAGAGACTGAGAAAGGAGGAAGAGGAGGGGAGGTTTTAGGGGGAAAGATGAGAAGTTCAGTCTTGGCCATGTTCAATTTCAATCGGCGGTGAGACATCCAGGCAGCAGTGTCAGAAAGGCAGGCTGAGATCCAGGTCTGAATTGCCGGAGAGATTTCAGGCGTAGAGGTGTAGATCTGGGAGTCATCGGCATACTGATGGTACTGAAAGCCATGGGACGAGATAAGCGCACTAAGGGACTGGGTATAGAGAGAGAAAAGGAGTGGACCCAAGACAGATTCTTGGGGTACACCAACTGGGAGTGTGGTAGGAGAGAAGGAGGAGCCACCAGAACACACACTGAAAGAGCGATGGGAGAGACAGGAGGAGAACCAGGATAGTACAGAACCCCTAAAACCAAGCGAGGACAGGGTATCAAGGAGAAGGTTGTGGTCAACACTGTCAAAAGCAGCAGAGAGGAGGATGAGGACAGAGTAAAGGCCCTTGGATTTTGCCAGGAACAAGTCACTGGAGACTTTGGAAAGAGCCGTTTCAGTAGAGTGTAGAGGACGAAATCCAGACTGTAAGGGATCCAGCAGGAGAGGAGAGGAAGTCGAGGCAGCAACGGTGAACCGCACGTTCGAATAGTTTAGAAATGAAGGGAAGGAGAGAGATGGGTCGATAGAAGGACAGGTGGGATCAAGTGAGGGTTTCTTGAGGAGAGGTGTGACTTCAGCATGCTTGAAGTTAGCAGGGACTGTTGCGGTGGAGAGCAATAGGTTCAGAATATGAGAGATGGAAGGGACAACGGTGGAAGAGATGGGGCTTAGGAGACGGGTGGGGATAGGATCAGAGGAGCAGGTGGTGAGTTTGGAGGAAAAAAGAAGGTATGCAGTTTCCTCTTCAGAGATCACAGGATCAGGAGGTGATGCTACCCACCTTCTTTCCATGGTCTCACGTCAGCAGGGCGGCGGCTGTCCTTCATACCGTGCCCTGTTCTTGTACTTGCAGTGTACCCAGGGCCACCTCAGAGCCTCTCAGCTTTTCATCTCCTATGACCCCAGTCGGCTGGGAAAGACAGTAACCAAGTGGACCCTGTCCACCTGGGTGGCGGATTGTATTGCCCTTGCCTACAAACAGGCAGGGCTCCTGCTGGAACGCTGGTTATGGCACAAAGCGTCAGGAATATGGCGACCTCGGTTGCGAACTTGCGCTCTGTCCCCATGACAGACATCTGTCGGGCCGCCACCTGGTCCTCAGTCCACACCTTTGCAGCTCACTATTGCCTGGAGAGGGAGTCACAATGGGACAGCGCCTTCGGTTAGGCCGTACTCCATAATCTTTTCGGGGTCTAGGCAACTCCTACCCTTCTTATTCAGGCTACCGGAGTGATGGTTCTCCTTGGACAGTGGGGTCCTTTCAGAGTCTGTCCTTTGTGCTGCTGCTCACAGCGTTACCGTAGGTTTTCTACAGGTTTGCAGTAGCCTGTAGCTAGGGAGTCCCATATGTGAGGACTGACTTCCTGCTTGTTCCTGGAAAAAGCATAGTTACTAACCTGTAACATGTGTTCTCCGGGGACAGCAGGAATCGGCCCTCACAATCCTCCCTCCTCCCCGTGGAGTTGCTGTATTTTGCCATCTTCTTTTGTCTGCTCTAGCTATGTCATCTGACTGAGCAAGATGGGGCACCCTTGGGCAGGAAGGGGACCATACATGCATGGTGGCATCTTCCAAAGGTTTTCTTTGAAAGCTGCAGAGATGCTTTCACGAGGGTTCTGTCGGCGCCAACGTCACCCATATGTGAGGACGGATTCCTGCTGTCCCCAGAGAACACCTGTTACAGGTGAATAACTACGCTTTATGGCATTTGTGGTAGAATGGAAATGCTATATTGACGATGTCTGTCTTCTTTGGAATGGAACTTATGAAACCTTGCAGCAATTTGTAGTTTATTTGAATGCCTGTAATCCAGCTATTCAATTTGATATGATTTGCCATGAATCAGATACATTTTCTTGATATTTTGGTGAAGAAAACAAATAGCGATTTATTTTTTTTTTTACAATCTCATACACCAGTGGTTCTTAACTGAGTCCTCTGGGACCCCCAGGCCAGTCAGGTTTTCAGGGTATCCAAAATGAATATTGTCACCAGTAACCTCCCCAGAGCCGGGGCACGTGGGGTTGGTCAGCCTGGGTATCCTAACTTAGAAAGTATGGTGGTGCGTTTTCCTGCACTGCCTTATGGGAGTTGTAGTTCCTCTTACTCTCCAAGAAAGAAATAATTGTAGTCGAGTGGTTTCTGGCAAAATGACAAGGTTTTTATTTCCCCTTCCAGGAGGATTAAATGCATGTGAAAACTTAGGACAAAATAGCCATATGCAACTGGCATAAAGAAAACATTTCAGGAACTTAGGACAAAACAGCTTCTTTTGCTTCAAGCTTCAAAATATGCAGTGCTTAACCCAAACACAAAAGTAACAGTCACTTCTTATACAAAAAGAAACACTTTGCTTTTCTTCTGCTGTTCAGACAGCCTTCTTAACAGCCTGGTCAGCAAAGTGATATAATATGATCAGCTAGTGATAACGTGCAGTCCATTTGTTCATCTGTTATATCCTCAATAACAGGCCCTATCTGCATTTCCTCTAAATCACTCTCAGCTGGGTAAGTTTGTTCACTGCTATACGGCTTTTCAAAGTACACTCCCCCTCTATCTTCCCGAGGCTTCTCTTCACAGCACTCTACTGAGCAGGGTTGTGAAGTACCGTATATATTTGAGTTAGTATAAGGAGAGTCCACCACTTCTGGGCAAGCACAAGGAAAACCTTTTATAGCTAGCTTCCCCTCTGTATAATTTGTGCAGCCTACCTTTTGGCTTTTGAAAGGAAGAACTTCTCAGCACTGCTGGGCCAGCAAGGGTTCCAAACACTGGATGTGTTTTCCTGCCTTTTAGCTTCTCAGCTTTTTCCTCAGACATACAAATATCCTCTGGCCAGCACCTCTATCTCTCTGGAGTTTCTGAGTGCTCCCAAACTAGCCTCTCAGGCAATCTCCCCCTCCGGCTGCCTTCAAGGTATGGCACCGGTCCTGAGCTTCTTCCACCTGGCTTCTGGGCACGGGCTCTCTGAGTCCTCCTTACTCTGGCTTCCTGTGCTGTGTCTCCCGTTGCTCTCCCCACGGTTGCTCTCCCCTCGGCTGCTCTCCTTGCTCCCTTGGTGGCTGCTGCCTTGTTCAAATCTAGTGAGCACTTTTTATATCCCTGCTTCTTAGGGCTCAGCTCTGCCCCTCCCCCAACCAGGTGTTTTCCCTTAACTCCTGAGCTTGGGGATACGTTGCAGCATGGGTGTGTTTGTTCCTCTCGTGACTCACTATGTTTATGTTTCCCTTGGAAACCCTGGGCCATGTGCTCTGCCTGCCTGTCAGTTTCTGAAGTAAATCTCTCTGCTTCACTTAGCTCCATGGGCTCAGAAGGGTCTTCTACATGACAATATGCATGAGATAGATCTGCATACAATGAAAGCTGTGCAATATTCATTGTAGATACCCTGAAAGCCTGACACGCCTGGGGGATCCCAGAAGACCGGGTTGAGAACCACTGATGTACACGAAGCCCACGAAAAGGAATACTCGAATGCAGTATAACAATTTGTATCTGTTTAATCTAAAAAATAGTCTCCCTATTTCCAGCTTTTACATTGCAAATGTATATGCTCAACTGATTCGGAGTTTAAGGTACAAGCTAGGTGGATATTGGAAAAATTTGAAGCACATGGCTATCCCATTTCAACTTTGCAAAGAGCTTATAGGCGAACGCTCTTTAATCATTGAGAGTGGCTCTTGAATCTTTCCAGTACACAGTCTTCTAACTCTTTACAATGTGAGCATGTTACATGTGTTACAGAGGTTGACTGTTCTGTCTGCTTATCCTTCACTATGATACCAATCTGCGGGTAGCGTACAGTCATGATAAAAATTTGAAAGATAGACTTTGTCCAGCAGTATCTAGGTCATTGGAAACAGAGATATCTAAGGGCCAGTTTAAATGTGGTCATTGTGCCTATTGTATATACATATGATTGAAGGCGACTGTTTTGAAGTGAATAACTAGTTTTCATTTAAGATGGAATACGTCATGCACCTCTACCTTTATAGTATAACTTATTCGATGTTCTAAATCTTATGTTGAGAAAGCTACTCGACAGCTCAAGGTTCGCTTATCAGAGCATAAATATAATCTTAGAAAGCAGAGAGAAGAGGAACCTCCTATTAAACTCTGTGTGCAGTATAACCATTCTTTGGCTGATTTATTCTGTATGGCAATTGGCTTCATTCCTCTAGATCTTAGGGGTGGTAACCAGGGGAGAAGGCTATTGCAATGTGAACAATGCTGGACTTTTATTCTTAACACAGATGGAACCTGCTGGCCTCAATGTGAAACTTGAAAGGGGAGTCTTTTTATGAATGGGCTCTGGAACTCTGACCCTTAACTTTTTGATTGGCTTAGAATTACCTCTTGTCCTACTCAAACTTTTTCAATTGGGCAATTTTTTTTTAAAGTAGTGATGTCAGACTCCAAAATCCTTTGTAGGTTTATCCACATAAGAGTGCCGCTAGTCCCCGATGAAGCCCTGTTGGAGTGAAACTAGGATCCTGTGTGGGTGATTGAGTAGGCTGAGTGGAATTCTGGCCTTTTTAAACTAAGTACAGCATTTTTGTCTGTATTTAAGTTTATTCCTAAGCAGTGAGAAGCTTTCTCTATTTGTGTTGTGTATTGGAACTAACAGGCTGCTCAAAGTTTGCTTTATCTGTTTGGCCTCAACAGTCTTGAGAGTTTGAATATACTCAACAGCCTTTAGAATCTGTGCATATAAACATTAACCAAAATTAGTTCTGTTTAAAAGTTGTTAATTTTTTCAAAAAAATTATTTTTCTCATTTTGGGTAGATTTGAATTAGTACTTCAAATTTTTAAATGGAGATGTGTGATTAATAAAAATAAATATATAGAGGAGGGTTTTTTTTTTTACCTATGATATCTCTGGATAGACATTCCCCTATGGCAGTTCCTGCCACACATTTGCTTAGCTTTTGGTATACTGAGTATAATATAGAGGAATATTCATTATTAATAATAATAATCATTACATTACGAGTTTGGCTAAGGATTTTTTCTTTTTTATTTATTATACTATATCACTTCTAGTGCGGTATTATTGACAACTAGCTTCTGGCATCCCTGACACCAGGTTGTGGTTAGAGCAGTCCAGATGTGCTCGGATAATACCATAGCGGTGCATACATTAACAGCCATGGCGGCACCAAGTGTGAGGAAGTTGCCCTGATGGCCTCTTGTTCCCATAGACAGAGCAGAATCTTCTGGCTTTGTCAGTGCAGCACATTGTGGGTATGGATAATGTGGAAGCAAACTTTCTTAGTCGCACCACTGTTACAGGGGAGGAGGAGCTAGCACAAACTGCATTTTGGAAGATCCTGGTCTGGTAGGGCAACCCCTGAATGGATTTGATGGTGACTCGCCATTGCCAAAGTGGAGAGGTTCTTTAGGTTGTGCAAGGAGCCAAGCATTCAGATCGTCAATGCCCTGGTTCAGCCTTGGCCTTGAAAGCTTCTTCTGTACATGTTCCTGCAATGGCTTCTGGTTGGGCAAGTGCTTCATCGGATAGAGCTTCACCCAGATCTAGTGATTCTGATGGCACCAGATTGGCCACAAAGGCCTTGGTTTGTGGATCCTGATGCAACTCCTGGGCAGTCTGCCATTGTACCTTCCTCAGGCCCGGAGTGTGTTGTGCCAGGGGCCCATCCTGATGAAAGATCCGGCTCCCTTCTTATGGCTTGACTCCTGAGAGGCAACGTTTAGTGTGCAAGAGATGCTCGCAGGCCATGGTTTTCATTCTTGAAGGCAAAGCAAGGTTCCACCTGTTCGGCTTGTGCGAGTGTGGTGCACCTTTGAGAGTTGGTTTCGGGAGTTCTGTTTGGTCCCTTGGAAGGCAGAGTTGTCCTTACTGGCCTTCCTGCAGGACGAGTTTGACAAGGGCCTGTCTCTCAATTCTTTGAGGTAAAGGTTGCAATTTTATCTAGTTTTCGTAGCTTGATAGCAGGTAGCTCAGTTGCCTCATACCTGGATGTGGTGTGCCTCCTTAATGCAGTGTGTCACCTGTGGCTTCCCCTTGTGTTTGGTGACTCCACCATGGGATTTGGATCTCATTCTTTAGGCCCTTTTGCGTTCTTAAAGTGGGGCACTCAAATCTCTCACTTAAAGTAGTCTTTTTGGTGGTTGTTTGTTTGACATGTCTCATTCCAGAGTGCCAGGATCTCTCATGCAGAGACCTCTAACTGTCCTTGGAGGAGGCAGTGTCGATCTGATCTGATCAGCTCATTCCTTCCTGCCTAAGGTAGTTTCAGCTTTTCATGTCAGACAGGTGGTCTACCACCTTTAATTTTCAGCAGAACAGGAAGGACCAAGATCTTCATCATCTTGATGTCCGCAGGGTGCTTCTTATACCTGAAGGTCTTCAGTTTCTTCTGAAGGTCAGATAGATTGTTTATGCTCTTCGCTGTCCATGTAAGGATGAGATGGCCTTGAAGGCCACGTTGATCCATTGGATTAAAGAGGCTGTGTCTTCAGCCTATCTCTTGCGGAACCATGCTTCTCCAGGAACAAGCAGGAAGTCAGTCCTCACTTATGTGTGGCGTTGGTACAGACGGAAACCACCCAGAGTAATCCCCCAGCTTTCAAAACAAAGCCTTTAGAATTGCTACCATGCATGCGTGGTCCTCTTCCCGCCCAAAGATGCCATCTTGCCCAGTCTCCCTTTTTCTGCGGAGCCCTTCGGATGCATGTCGTCGTCCCTTGGAAAACGTTTGTGGTTTTCTGCCCCTGGGCCGTGTTTTTTGCTGATTGCACCCGTCCTCTTCCGTCCTCCCCTGCTCTCCCTTTTTCCTCGAGCGAGGGGATATCCTTCATTAAAAGTTTTTCTCTGTTGCGGGCTTGGCGCCCTTTTTTCTCCCAACTGCTGGCTGCAAAGTTCTTTGAGCTAGCGAGGTTCCTTTTTGCCCCTATGGCCACTTGTTTTAAAAAATGCGACAGATGCTCCAAGAACATGTCGCTCACAGACACCCATGACTGTTGTCTTCGGTGTCTTGGGGCTGACCATGACCCGGAGCTCTGCTGTCTTTGCAAGAAAATGTCCTCCAAGGCCCTGCTCAGCCGTAAGCAGATGTCCGATGACATTTTTCCAGAAGGTAGCCTCGGAATCCTCAACGGCAACCTCTGTCGTCCCTCCGGTGGTGGGATCCCCCACTTCGCTTCTGCGTTCTTGGCAGCACTACGACCAGGGGTCCCCTGAAGTGGAGCGGCATAAGAAGAAGAAGACCTCAAAGTCACTGTCGGGGGCTCTCGATAAGCGCAGGCGCTCCCACGCTCAGTCCCCCATGGCGTTGCCGAGAGTTGGACAAGGAGCGGTCTCAAAAGGTACCTCGTACAGATACTGAGGCCTCCGGCGATAGCGCCCAGTCTCCTGAGGGTCATCCCAGTGTGGTGCACCTTTGGGGGGGGGTCACCCTCTCCTCCTCCACGCCAGACCCAGTAATCCCGGTGTCGACATTGCAGGGCCCCACGCCCATGTGGGAATCCCGAAAGCGGGCACTAGAGCTCAGCGTTTCTGCCGCCTTAGCTGCTCAGCAGGCGCTCGTGAGGAACACCAAAATCCGCCCTGGAAACCCCCCCCGAGAGTCACAGGCCTCATGAGGATCCTTGGCGTCTGTCTCACTCGCCTTCCCGGTCCTCGGGAGCATGATCCTCCAAGGCCTCTGGCTCCAAGAGAACCTCGGCCTCTGAACGGGGCAACCTGCCCGAGTCGGACCCAGCCTCAGACCTCTTGGGCTGGGAGTCGGACGAGGATATTTCCCCGGAGACCCGTGCCCACGGGGACCTCCCTTCGAACCCGTCCCCGCCCGCCTATCAGAGGCGTTCACCCGAGGACACATCGTTCCTGGTGTTCGTGTGGGACATGGCACGGGCCCTCAGCCTGGCTACACAGACTGAAGAAGAGCCACGAACTGAGGAGCTCAATATTCTACAGTATGAGTCCCTGCCTCAGGAGTCTCTTACTGTCCTGGTTCCCCCCATATTGTCGGTTGCTCCTCCGCATGTGGGAGACACCTGCTTCAGTCCCTATTGTGAGCAAGTGCCACGATGCCATGTATAGAGCTCAGCGTGGCCCAGGATTACGGAAGACCCAGCTCCCGCACACTTCCATGGTTGTGGAGTCGGCGATGTGGAAACAAAAAAGCCCAAAGTCTCACTCTTCGGTCCCCCCAGGTAGGGAGTCGAGAGCTCTCGACACCCTGGGGTGTAAGACCTATCAGGGTTCCATGCTCGCTTGCCGTATCCAGGCATACAAACTCTATACAGGCATGTTCCTGCATGACCTCTCCAAGGAGCTTGGCAGTTGTGCCGTGGGCCTTGGTGGTGAATCCCTCCTAAGGTTTCAAACCCTCCTAAAATTCATCGTGGAATGTTTGAAGTACCTCTCCCGTGCCATATATGACTGGTTTGAATCCTCCGCCCGGGTGGCAGCAGCCGGCATCAGGGCCCGGCGCCAGGCATGACTCCAGTCTTCGGACCTGGAGCAGTGGGACCAAGAGAAGCTCCTGGACGTCTCTTGCCTTGGCAAACAACATTTTGGTAAACCTATGGAGGATAAGGCTGCTGAGATAGAAACAGAGTTCGTGACTTGAACTCGTCTCTCGCACAAAACCACCTCCCTCCCTCCCTAGGAAGAAGCAGCAGCCCAAGAAGCCATTCTTCCAAAGGAAGGGGCTCCCTTACTGGGGTTACCTGTCTTTCCCGCTCACCTCTGTACCGGCTCCCAGCACGCAGGGGAAGGGAGGTGCACATGGCCACTGTAAGCTTAAAGAGGGGTTTTGACACCGTCGGCATAGTCTCTCACCCCCCGTCAGCTCTTCCGCCGGTGGGGGGATGCCTGTCCCTGTTCGCCCCGGAGTGGGTATCGATCACGTCGGACACCTGGGTCTTCCGGGTAATCCAGTCTCCGCCTGGACAAGCACCCTCCTCCCTTCTCCCCAGCGGAGCCTGCTCGGCTCCTTGCACACCAGATCTTCTTGCAGCAGGAACTGTCCAACCTCCTCGCTCAGCAGGCGGTCGAGAAGGTACCGCGACACCTTTGAGGTCAGGGGTTCCACTCCCGCTACTTTCTCATCCCGAAAAAGATGGGGGGCCTGCGCCCCATGCTCGACTTCAGAAACCTCAACAAGTTCCTGGTGCAGGAGAAATTCAAAATGTTATCGCTTGGCGTCCTACTGCCCTTCCTTCAGCAGGGTGATTGGCTATGCTCCTTGGACCTCAAGGACACTTACGCCCACATCCTAGTTCACCCCCAGCACAGGCAATACCTGCGCTTCAGGGTGCAGGGGAAACACTACCAATACAGAGTGCTCCACTTCGGGCTCGCATCCACACCGCAGGTCTTCACAAAGTGCCTCTTCACGGCCACTGCCTCCCTCAGGCAGCAGGCCATACCCGTCTTCCCCTACCTCGACAACTGGCTCGTCACGGGGTCCTCGATCGGCAAAGCCCGCCTGGCAGCATCGCGCACGATCCTTCTCGAGCCCGGCTTCCTGGTCAACTACTCCAAGTCCCACCTCAAGCCTGTGCAGACACTGGAGTTCATCGGCGCACGCCTCAACACGGTGGGGGTGACCGCCTTCCTTCCCGCAGACTGCCTTTGGGCCGTGCCATCCAAGGTCCAAAACAAGACTTGGGTTATGGCACGGGCCATGCTGCACCTCCTCGGGCACATGACCTCCACCGTCCATGTGGTCTCCCACGCCCACATGCAGATGCAGACAGCCCAGTGGTGCTTCAGGGCATAATGGAGCTTGGCCTTCGGCCACCTCAGAGACCCTATCCGGGTCTCCCGCAGTCTCCACAACTCCCTGAGTTGGTGGCGGGACCCCCGAAGTCTCCTTCAGGGAATGCCCTCCCAGACCCCGCAGCACAAGCTCGTCCTCACGATGGATGCTTCCCTGCTGGGATGGGGAGCCCACTGCAGCGCATTGTGCACCCAGGGGCAGTGGTCGCCCGAGGAGTCTCGGCAGCAGATCAACCTGCTCAAGCTTCGGGCAGTCCAATGGGCCCTGAGGGCCTTCAAGGGCTATCTGAGGGGAAGTCGGTGCTCATACAGACCGAAAACAGGGTAACCATGTTTTACATCAACAAGTAGGGGGAAACAGGATCATGCCGCCTCTGCCGAGAGGCGATCCTACTTTGCTTCTTTGCGTCTCACCGGAGGATTGACCCTGCGAGCAGTTTACCTCCCAGGCCAGGACAACGTCCTCGCGGACAAACTCAGTAGGATCCTCTGCCCACACAAGTGGCGCTTGGATCCGGAGGTCACCAGCATCTTGTTCCATCGGTGGGGGACCCCATCCATGGACTTGTTTGCCAGTCTGGCGAATGTGCAACTTCCCCGCTTCTGCGGACCGGTTCCGCACCCGAGCAGGGTGACCCCGGATGCGTTCCTTTTGTGCTGACCCTCCGGCCTTCTTTACACGTTCCCTCCCACGCCTCTCATTGCAAAGACCCTCCACAAGGCTCAGCAGGACCGAGCTTCGGTGATCCTCGTGGCCTCGACAGCCTTCGTTCCCGCCTCTGCTCCGGCTCGCGTCCAAGCCCCCCAGTCCCCTTGGGCTGCGCCCTGGGCCTGTTGACACAGGAGGAGGGTCGGGAAATCCACCCAAACCTGTCCTTGCTGTACCTTGCAGCCTGGCGGCTGAACAGGTCGCCTTAGCTCCACTGCATCTCCTGGAGGACGTCGAGATCCTCCTCGGGTCGAGGAAGGACTCAACGAGACGGGTGTATGCCTTTAAGTGGTGACGTTTCTCGACCTGGTGCTCCGAGCTCCAGATCTACCCGTTCTCCTGCTTTACCCAGTGGATCCTCCAGTACCTCCTCCACCTCTCAAAGGCAGGGCTGAAATCCAATTCAGTCAAGGTATACCTGAGCGCCATTTCAGCAAACCACTTCCCCATCGAGGGAAAACCCCTCTCGGGGCAGCCCTTGGTCTCTCGCTTCATGCGAGGTCTATTGCTTTCCAAGTCTCCCATCTGGCCTCCGCCGGCGGAGTGGGACCTCAATGTGGTGCTGATGGAGTTCACGCGAGCGCCCTTTGAGCCGATGGTGACATGCTGGCTTTGGCTTTTCTCCTGGAAGTTGGTCTTTCTGGTAGTTTTGACCTCGGCTCGCCAAGTCAGCAAAGTTTAGGCCCTAATGGCTGAGGCTCCATACACCAGGTTCTATGGGAGCAGGGTGGTCCTCGCACCCATCCCAAGTTCCTGCCAAAGGTGGTCTCGGACTTTCATCTCAACTAGGAGATAGTCCTACCGACCTTCTTCCCTAGACCGCATACACTCAACTGCAAGAGGGCTGTTGCCTTCTACCTGCAGCATACCCCCAGGGTCATCACAAGTCTGATCGGTTCTTTGTCGCCAACGACCCCAATCGCCTGGGGCAGGCAGTCACCAAGCGCACCATCTCTGTCTGGGTGGCGAACTGCATCGCCTTCGCCCAAGCAAAGGCAGGCGCCCTGCTGGGTCGGTGGATCACTGCGCTCAGCATCCGAGCCAAGGCGGCTTTGGTGGCTTCGCTGCACTCGGTGCCTCTAAGGGATATCTGCCAGGCTGCAACCTGGTCTGCAGCGAACACTTTCGCTGTCCACTACTGCCTGGAGAGGGTCCCGCCAGGACAGCACCTTCGGTCAGGCTGTACTCCATAATCTGTTGGGGGTATAAGCAACTCCTGCCCTCCGACCCTTCTTCGACGGCTAAACGAGAGCTTCTCCCCGGGGACCCGAAGACTCAGGCTCCTCCATGCATCGACTAATGCTCACGGCCTCGCGGAGGCGTTTTTGGGTTACAGGTTCAGTAGCCTGTAGCTGGAGAGTCCCATAAATGAAGACTGATTTCCTGCTTGTTCCTGGAGAAAGTGTAGTTACTCACCTGTAACAGGTGTTCTCCAGGGTCAGCAGGAATCAGTCCTCACTACCCTCCCACCTCCCCTGAAGAGTTGCTATTTTTGTCCTTCCCTTGCCATCTGCTTAATAGGGCTCTAGCTAGGGGACCTGACTGGGCAAGATGGCACCTTTGGGGGGGAAGAGGATCACACATGTGTGGCAGCAATCCCAAAGGCTTTCTATGAAAGCTGGGGAATTGCTGCACGCGGGCTCCATCGGTACCGATGTCACCCATAAGTGAGGACTGATTCCTGCTGTCCCTGGAGAGAACACCTGTTACAGGTGAGTAACTATGCTTTTCCCAGAGGGTTTGCGAATGCACATTCTGAATGCTTAGACCTCCATCCTGGCTGGAGCAAAGCTCTGTTGCCCCTATTGACATTTGCAGGGTGGCAGCTTGTTCAACCTTTTTGACCTTTGTCAAGCAGTGCCTCTTGAATTTCCAAGCTAGGGCAGACATGGCCTTTGCAGAGATTTTGAAGGCAGCCATGTTTTCTTCCCTCACTTATTTTTCCCACTTGTCTGGACTGGTTTAGCAGGATGATCTGGAAGGTGACATTTTACTTAACAGATAATGTCCTTTCCTTGAGTCCTGCTAGACCAGTCCAGGGCATGCCTTGTGTTCTGTAATCTGTGCAATGAGCCTTCCAGGCTTTGATTCTCTGGCAGTTGCTTGGTGTGGCGGCGTTACTGTACATAGTTGTACATAGTTCAGTCTTGTAGTGTGTGGTCAGGTTCTCAACCATTTGCATGGGCATGAATACTGAAGTGTGTCCCTAGCTGTACAAAGCATAATAGCAGGATGATGTCACTAGAAGTTTCTAGTTGTTCTTTCTTCATCTCTACTGGCAGGGGGACATAACCCCTTGTCTCAACTGGTCTAGCAGGACTCCAGGAAAGGACATTATCTGGTAAGTAAAATGTTACCTTAGCACTCTTTTCCACTGGATCTTTGGTATAAGGCTTGCTATAAAGTCCTCAGAATGCTTCTCCAACTCCTTTGATACTATAGTCAGAGATTCATTTGCTCTCCAACACAACCACATATTGGGGGTCTCCAGAAGAAGATACCTTCCCCATCTTGTCCCCATATTAGTATAATTTCACATTATAGTACAGTATTGACCTGTGGACTCTCTACTGATGTGTTTTGAACTTCCCCAATGCAGCAGTTAAAACTATCTTAACTGGACAGCTATCTACCCAACTTCCACAAGTCTTGTACCCAGTGTTCTAATGGCATGCACTCAATAATGCTGCCTTGCAATCTGCTGACTTCAAAAGCAATTCCATATCGTTCTGCTAGACCAATCCAGTCAAGACAGGTGAGTTGTGTTCCCCTACCAGCAGATTGGTGGAGACAAAGAACCAATAAAAAATCCATTTTTCAGTGACATTACTCCTATGCCTTTATCCGCTTCAGCCACCAGAGGGAGGGCTCTTCAGTATTTCTTTGTCTCCAGCAGATAGTGGATGGATTTTCTCCACTCTGAAGAAAATCTGAATACTTGAGAGGAAAATATTGATTTAAACGCTCGTGTACAACCACCTTGAGGGTGACTCTCTCGAGCGCGACCTGGGAGGTTCCACTAAACTCATCTTTTTGGTAGCCATAGAAGGAGGGAAGATTGGTTCAGCTACAATCTCTTGTCATAAGAGCCTGATGAGCAGCCAGAAAAACTGAAGGATTTGAAAGATTTCTGCAGCCTCAACGCCCCCTCCCCCCTCCTCTGTCCTTCCTGTTTTCTCCCAAAGATTGCAGAAGGCGCTCAGAGGAATCTGCCTGCCAGCCACCTTAAATGCAGTGTCTGCAAAGCAAAAGAAACAATTTCAGGGGATAGAGCTGAGCCTGTCACTGATTTCTGCCTGGGGCTCTCAGGAGGTGAGTACCAAGGCTTGAGCTCATCATTGTTCTTGTTGGGGGCTCTTAATTCCGTCCATTTAGAGTGCGATTCAGGGTAGATCGCTGGTGACTTTTGGCATGGTGTGGGAGTTTCCTGCCATTTTCTGCACATGTTACTAGCACGTTTTGCTATTGTACACCTGGAGGTCGTGCAGTCTTAGTGTGCATTCTGCCCGAGCAGATCCCACTCATGTTCCTATCCAAGCGCCCATTTTGTGTGTTGTACAAATGTCTCATGAATACTTGCATGACCCTCCAAATCCATGGGGCTAGACAGGATTGCTGTCTGTCAGTTGGACTGTCCATTTTTTTATTTTGGGGTTTAGATGCCATAATGGACAGTTCTCAGACACCACTGGATCCAGCAAACTTTAACAATACCAATGGTAGTTTTATAACTTTCAATACCTCTTAAATTTAAGAGGTTAAATCAACCTCTTACATTTAAGAGGTTCCCAAATTTGGGGTCATGATGTCAATAGATGGGGTCACAGAAACATGGCCAGTCCTCTCTGGACTTTCATTGGGACCTATACCAAGTAGTGGCAGTCACCAGTCAGCACATGGCCTGTGAGCCACTAAACGTTCATGGGCCCTTGCTCCCACTATTGGATAAACGTTCTGTTAGACTGGAAACTTATGCTGAGCACTGGGGTCGGTAATTACACACTGCATGCTGACACTGCTTTCTGCTTTAGATGAGTGGAGGGAGTGAAAGGAGGCTGGAGACCTGTTATTTTTATTTTATTATCTGGGGTCACGTGAATTTTCACTTGCTAAAATGGGGTCATATGGGATAAAAGTTTGGAAAGCACTGGGTTAAATGGAGGGTGCTCTGGAGCCCTAAAGTGCATGTCTTGCTCAGACTAATGGCATCAGATTGACAACACCCCCTCCCCCTCAAGATAGCCACTTTAATACTAAGTTTCATACTAACAGGATGGTGCTGCTAACTCATTCATAATGCCTGCCTAATGTGTTAAACTTCTACTCCTGCTGGACTTCACTGTAAATAAAATGTAGATATGTTTCCCCAGTTAACTCCAAGTTCTACATCCGGTTCAATGTAAATACCATGCGGTCCTACTGCACGGTATAAGGTTTCTGTTTTATTGTACACCGCACTGATAATAGCGCAGTATATAAGAAATGTGAAATAAATAAGTAAATAAATAAAATTCTGCACACAATAATTCAAAGTTGTACACTTTTTTGTTGTTTTTTTTCTGTGTTTTAAATTAAGTATCACTCAAAAACAATATTCTTTATTTTGAGAAAGCCATGCAGAATTTTGCAGAATTCAGACCTTTTGAGGTTTGAGGGCCCGATATTCAAAGGCATTTACACGTTTAAAAACATGTAAACCATGTAAATGCCACTATAGAGGGATATTCAGCGGCACTAACACAGCTAGTGCTGCTGAATATCCACTGGTTCTGCCACTTCATGCCCTGATGCTATCCGTGTAGAATCAGGGAGTGTCATGGACGTTCCGGGGCAGAGCAATAGTGGCACCCGTTGTTAACTAGGCAGCGGCGATATTGAACTGTAGCCCGGTTAGCAACCTGTGGGTAAAGATAAGCATGGGAAAAGCTGCCCTGTCTTTACCCGTGCTAACTAAATGGGCAGCGGCTCAATATTGCCGCTGCCTAGTTAGCTTCTGCAACATGCAGCGCATAGTGGCAGACCCAGATAGTCAATTCCGGTGCTTGGATATGGCACCAGCATTGAATATCTGGGATTAAGATTCAGCAGTGATGGCTATGCGCTTTAGAGGCGCAGAGCCGTCACAACTGAATATCGGGCCCTGAATTTTGTTTGCAGAATTCCAGCAGAAGTACTTCCACCTTAACTAGTCTTGTCTGTTTGGCATTTTCTCCAGTTATCTGCCAACACAAGTAGACAATTTCTGCCCTGGCTGGTTTCAAGAGAACTATCACATTATGTCTAGTGTAAACTAAAGGCCTTACTAAGTCCATTCAGCTTTGTTAGGGCAAACCCTAACCAGCCCATGTTTACCATTTCAAACCATTTGTTTAATTGGATGGAAGACCTCATACTCTTCACTAAATCCCAAGTGGAAGTGACATGTCAAGGCTATAACTGCTTTGATGATCCATCTAAGGTCAGTCTTTATAACGTGGACATCTGTTAGCACAGGTTTGGATAGTCTAGGGTTTTTTTTTTTTGGAGGTTAGTCCCTGCTCTCCTGGCTTGTTATTTAAACCACCAAAAACAGTTCATGCCACCCTGTTGGTGGGGCTTTTGTTTCTCCTTTTTTAACTATAGAGAAACTGGTTCTAGTGTAAACTGCATGTCTTCAGAGAAAGTGAACTTGCTTATATTAACAGCTGTATTCTAAAGACAGAAATTCACCACTTGCTTCTTTCTTTCTGGAGCTGAACTCATTACCTTAATTACAGAACTGAGGCACGCAATGGGAACGCAAGTACTGCTGTGCATGCCCAGAGGGGTCTTATTCTTAACTGGAAAGCTCTGGAATAAGTTCCCCATGTTGATGCCATCTGATAATCTCCCATCCATGTGAGTGATGAATTGCCATTCTCCAGGAACAAGCAGGAAGTCAGTCCTCACTTATGGGTGACGTCGGCACCGACGGAACTCGCGCGGAGCAATTCCTCAGCTTTCAAAGAAAGCCTTTGGGATTGCTGCCACGCATGTGTGGTCCTCTTCCCAACCAAAGATGCCATCTTGCTCAGTCTCCCTTTTTCCGTGGAGCCCTTTGGATGCATGTCCTTGTCCCTCGGAAAAAGTTTTCTTAACTTCGGCCTTTTGGCCTTTTTTCCGGTAGCAACAGTCCTCTCTCATCTTCCCCTTCGCCCCTGCTCCGGCTGTGGGCTAGGGGACCCCTTTTTGACTCTTACTTTAGTTGTTTTTCTTTGGGGCCCTTTTTGCGCCCTATTTTTTCCCCCCTGCTGGCCTCAAGGTTTTTTGACCTCGCAGGAGCCCTTTTTGCCCCCATGGCCACCGGTTTTAAGAAGTGTAACAGATGCTCCAAAAATATGTCGCTCACGGACATCCACAACTGCTTTTAAAGGTGTCTGGGGGCTGACCACAACCCGGAGCTCTGCTCACTTTGTAAGAAAATGTCTGCTAAGGCTTTGCTAAGCCATAAGCAGAAGTCAGATGACATTTTCTGAAAGGCAGCCCCGGGATCCCCGGTGGCACCTCGCCCTACTAATCCACCGCTGGCGGGGTCCCCCGCAGTAACCCCACTCCCCAGGGTTCGCCTGAGGTGAAATAGCGAAAGAAGAATAAGACCTTGAAGTCACTGTCGGGGGCTCCAGTTAAGCGCAAGCAGTCTCACGCTCGTTCCCTTAGCCCTCCCCTGCGTTCCCATGGGTCGGACAAGGAGCAGCCTCGAAAGGTACCTTGTACAGACACGGAGGCCTCCAGCCATCGCACCCGGTCTCCTGAAGGTTGTTCCGGTAAGGACGCCTCTCCTTCTCCACGCCAGACCCGGTAACCACGGCATCAACGTCGCAGGGACGCACTCTCGAGTGGGAGTCCCATACGCTGGCACTGGAGCACAGCGTTTCTGCATTCCTTACTGCCCGCACCCCAAGACCGAGGGTCATCCGACTGGGGTCCCTAAAACTGCCTTGGGAAACCCCCAAGAGCCGCGGGCCTTGTGAAGGTCCTTGGCACCAGTCTCGCTCGCTGTTCTGTTCCTCGGGGGCAAAGTTTTCCAGAGCCAGTGCCTCCAGCTCCAAGCAGGCCTCAGCCACATGGCACGGGGACCAGCCTAGCTCTGAGTCCTTCTCGGACCTCTCGGGCTGGGAATCGGACGGGGACATATCCCCCGGAGACCCGCACCTATAGGTATCTCCCCTCTGACCCATCCCCGCCCACCTCACAGAGGCGGTCGCCTCCCAAGGACACCTCTTTCCTGGGGTTTGTGCAGGATATGGCTTGGGTCCTCAATCTGCCAACGCAGACCGAGACGGAGCCACTTGATATCTTGCAGTACGAGTCTCTGCCCAGGGAGCCTCTTACGGTTCCAGTACCGTCCATCCTGTCCCAGTTGCTTCTCCGCATGTGAGAAACACCCGCCTCAGTCCCTATTGTCAGTAGAAGACTCAATGCCATGTATAGTGTCCAGCGCAGCCCAGCGTTTCGTAAAACCCAGCTTCCTCACACCTCCATGGTAGTCGAATCCGCGATGCGGAAACAAAAGAGCCCGAAGTCACACTTTTCAGTACCACCTGATAGGGAATCCTGTGCCCTTGACACCCTCGGGTGCAAGGCTTACCCAGGATACATTCTGGCATGCCGCATCCAAGCGTACCAATTGTATATGGATATGTTTCTTCACGACCTTGCCAAGGAACTCGGCAGTTTTTCCTTAGGCCTGAGTGGGGAGCACTTCTTCAGGTTCCAGACCCTCCTGAGGTCGGTTGCAGACTGCTCGAAATACCTTTCCCACACTGCGTAAGACTGGTTCGAGTCTTCCGCCTGTGTAACGGTGGCTGGCATCGGAGCCTGACGCCAGGCGTGGCTCCAGTCCTTGGACCTGGAGCAGTGGGTCCAGGAGAAACTCCTGGATGTCCCCTGCCTCGGCGAACAGCTGTTCGGCAAGCCCATGTGGGACAAGGCAGCTGAGATTGAGACTGAGTTCGTAACTTGCACCTGTATCTCTCGCAAAACCTCCTTGCTTCCACAGAAGCATCAGCATACCAAAAAGCCTTTCTTCCAGAGGAAGGGGCTCCCCTACTGGGGATACCCATCATACCTGCCTACCCCTGCGCCGATGACCAGTGCTCAGGTCAAAGGAAGTGCTCAGGGTCATTGGAAACCCAAGGGGCCCAAGACCCAGAAATCGGCGCCACCCCGGGTTTTGACGCCGAAAGCATAGCTGGTGCGTGAGAAGTTCAAAATGCTATCCCTTGGTGTCCTGCTGCCCTACCTCCAGCAGGGCG
This sequence comes from Ichthyophis bannanicus, assembly GCA_033557465.1. Taxonomy (NCBI): domain Eukaryota; kingdom Metazoa; phylum Chordata; class Amphibia; order Gymnophiona; family Ichthyophiidae; genus Ichthyophis; species Ichthyophis bannanicus. The sequence goes on from CM066033.1 coordinate 258,939,735, forward strand.
ATTGGCTATGCTCCTTGGATCTCAGACACGCTTACGCCCACATTCCTGTCCACCCCAAGCACAGGAAGTACTTGACGTTTCAGGGTGCAGGGAGAGCACACTCAATACAGAGTGCTTCCTTTCGGGCTCACGTCTGCTCCGTGAGTCTTCACCAAGTGCCTGTCAGTGGCTGCGGCCCACCTCCGGATTCAGGGCATACCCATCTACCCTTACCTGGATGATTCGCTTGCTCGGGCACCTCGGTGGAAGAGACTCATCTCTCTGCATCACGCACGGTCGTCCTCCTCAAGCGCCTCGGTTTCCTGATCAACTATTCCAAATCCCACCTCACACCGATGCGGACCCTGGAGTTCATTGACGCTCTTCTCGACACAGAACGTGCGACCGCCTTTCTCCCTCGAGCGCGCGGGGATCGTCTCCACGCTCTAACTGCCGAGGTCCAAGGCTGGCCCAGAGGCTCAGCATGGGCCATGCTGTGCTTCCTGGGGCACATGGCCTCGACTGTACACGTCGTCCCCCATGCTCACATGCACATGTGAGCGGCCCAATGGTGCCTCAGGGCGCAATGAACCCAGGCTTCGGATCACCTCCGGTATCCCATCCGGGTGTCTCACAGCCTAGTCAAATCCCTGGCCTGGTGGCAGGATCCCCAGAGCCTCCTTTGGGGCATGCCCTTCCAGACCCGTTCGCACAAACTCATCATGATGACGGATGCCTCACTGTTGGGCTGGGGAGCCCACTGTGGCCATCTCTGCACCCAGGGACAATGGTCACCCGAGGAATCTTGAGAGCAGATCAACCTGCTCATGCTTTTAGTAGTCCGGGTGGCCCTGAAGGTCTTTGAGTATCACCTAAAGGGCAAGTTGGTGCTCATGCAGACCAACAACAGAGTAGCGATGTTCTACATAAACAAGGAGGGGTTGGGAGGCAGTCGTCCTCTGCTCCTTCACAGTGCGCCGGGGCATGACCCTAAGAGCTGTCTACCTCCTGGGCCAAGACAATGTCCTCGCAGACAGGCTCAGCAGGCTTCTCTGCCCGCACGAGTGGCGCCTGGGTCCAGAGGTGGTTCTCCACCTGTTACGCTGCTGAGGGACTCCATCCATGGACCTGTTCATCAGCCCAGCAAATGCGCAGCTCCCCCACTTCTGCGGGCCAACACCACACCCGAGCAGGGTGGCCCCAGATGCATTCCTCCTGAACTGGACCTCCGGGCTTCTGTATGCATTCCCTCCCACTCCTCTTCTGGCAAGGACTCTCCACAAGATCCAGCGCAACCGAGCCTCGGTCATTCTAGTGGCTCCTTCATGGCCTTGACAACCTTGGTTCCTGCTTCTACTCTGGTTCTCGTCGGAGCCTCCAGTTCCCCTGGGCAGTGCTCCCAGTCTGCTGATGCAGGAGGATGGACTGGTGCTTCACCCGAATTTGATCTCGCTATCCCTAACAGCCTGGTGGCTGAATGGGTCTCTTTAGCCTCGCTGTACCTTCCAGTGGAGATTGAGAACGTCCTCCTCACGTCGAGGGAAGGACTCGATGAAGCAGGCCTACGCCCTGAAGTGGCGGCGGTTTTCGATCTGGTGCTCTGAGCTCCAGATCGACCCATTCTCCTGCTCCACCCGTTGGCTCCTCCAGTACCTTCTCCACCTTTTGCAAGTGGGACTGAAGTCCAGCTCGGTCAGGGTTCACCTGAGCGCAATCTCGGCCAACCACTTGCCCGTCTAGGGCAAACCCCTCTTGGGTCAGCCTCTGGTCTCCCGCTTCATGGGGTCCTCCTGCTTTCCAAACTCCCCATCTGGCCTCCCCCGGCAGAATGGGACCTGAACATAGTGCTCATGCAGCTGATGCGGCCGCCTTTCGAGACGATAGTGACGTGCTTGCTGCGGCACCTCTCCTGGAAGGTGATTTTCCTGGTGGCACTGACCTCAGCGCAGCGAATCAGCGAACTTCAAGCCCTCATGGCCAAGGCCTCCTACACCAGGTTTTACAGGATCAGGGTGGTCCTTCGCACCCACCTCAAGTTCCTACTGAAGGTTGTCTCTGATTTCTACCTCAATCAGGAGGTGGTCTTGCCGACTTTCTTCTTGAGACCTAACTCTGACCGGACATTGGAGGTCCTGCACACGTTCGACTGCAAGAGGGCGCTTGCCGTACCCAAGGTCATCGCAGGTCTGACCGGCTTTTCATCGCCTACGATCCCAACCGCCTAGGGCTGGCAGTCACCAAACGCACACTCTCCATCTGGCTGGCGGACTGCATCGCCTTCGCCAAGGCAAAGGCGGATGCCCCACTGGATCATCAGGTCACTGCGCACTGCGTCCGCACCAAGGCGGCATCGGTGGTATCGCTGCGCTCAGTGCCTCTGATGGACATCTGCCGGGCTGCAACCTGGTCCTCAGCGAACACCTTCGCTTTGCACTACTGCCTGGAGAAGGAGTCCCGCTGGGACAGCGCCTTCGGCCAGGCTGCAGTTTGTTCAGGGTATAAGCAACTCCTGCCCTCTGACCTTTCTTCTGCAGCTACCGAGAGCTTGCCCCGAAGGCCCGAAGACTCGGACTTCCTTCGGAGATCGGCTTCTTCTCACGGCCTCGCGGAGGCGTTTTTGGCTTACAGGTTCAGTAGCTTGTAGCTGGGGAGTCCCATAAGTGAGGATCGACTTCCTGCTTGTTCCTGGAGAAAGCGTAGTTACTCACCTGTAACAGGTGTTCTCCAGGGACAGTAGGAATCAGTCCTCACTACCTTTCCACCTCCCCTGAAGAGCTGCAATTTTTTTGCCCTTCCCTTGCTTAGTAGGGCTCTAGCTCTGGGACCTGACTGAGCAAGATGGCACCTTTGGGGGGGGGAGACATGCGTGGCAGCAATCCCAAAGGCTTTCTTTGAAAGCTACGGAATTGCTCCATGCGGGCTCTGTCGGTGCCGATGCCACCCATATGTGAGGACTGGTTCTTGCTGTCCCTGGAGAACACCTGTTACAGGTGAGTAACTACACTTTTTCAGAGAGCATTTGTTACATACTTAGTACAGGTAACTTGAAAATTTGAGTAACCTTGTTTTGTTTTGTTTTTTGTCTTTTAGGACTTCAGATTCTTTATACTTTACTACAAAATGTTGCCCAAGAAGAAGCTGCTGCACAGAGCTTCTATCAGACCTATTTCTGTGAAATTCTTCAGCATATCTTTTCTGTTGTAACAGATACCTCGCACACTGCAGGTAAGGGTAAAAATAGGTGTCTTGCTCTTTAAAAAGCCAGTTTCTCCTAAAAGTCATCTAATGCATATACTTCAATGGATGTCTTCTCTTTTTAAGGTGCATCATTTAACTCATCGAAAAAAGAGACCCCAAGGTGCTGTTTTTCATTTCTGCAGTCTTTTTTCACAAAATCTTTCTGTAGTGCCTCTCTAAACAATATGATCTAAAGTGGTGAACAATAAAAACACTTAGAAATTAACACATTAATATCTATTTCTCCCTTAGTTGCTATGAAGCATCCAGGGCTAGATGGCTGCCCAGGGTGGCAGATCTCTGGGCGGTAGGCCATGTGCTTCGGCACACATGGCTTACCCCCCCCCCCCAATGCTGAGCTGCGCTGCACTGTTGCTAATTCCGGCAGGTTCAGCAGTAGGCCATATGCTTCGGCACACATGGCCTGCCCCTTCTGAACCCACAAAGTTACGTCAAAGGGGTATCAGAAGCAACAGGCCATGTGTGCTAAAGCAAATGGCCTGCTGCTGAGCTGAGCCGCATTCCCTCCCCCCTTCTCCGACTCCACCGCCAGAATCGTTGGTAGCGTGGCTCAGCACAGGGTGGGTATGGTGCAACCAGGGGGCTTCTGCCTAGAGCAGCAGAAACCCTTGGGCCAGCTCTGGAAGCATCTATCCAGTATAATAGAATTACTAGTAGTCTGAAGTTTCATCATTTACAAAGATCCTTTCCTTATCGTTCCTCCAGTTCAGTCCTCTACCTCTGGGTTGTCAATCTCCTCCTGCAGCTTGGAGACTGGTATGTCAGAATTATGACATCACTGGATATAGCCTGCTGTACTCTCTCTTCCATCCCAGTGTGACCAGTCACCATGCAGCAGGAGGAACTGACGAGCCTTGGGGAAGGGCTCTCTGGAGAAACTGATAAGGAGCTAGTAGGACAGTTTAGTTTTAGCTAGTGGGGTCTTTCTGATTTGGTTTTATAATTTGGAAGCTGTACATTTAAAAAAAAAAAGTTACAGTACAGTCTTCGGCTCCCGGCATTCTTGCTCCCTGCCTGTTGATTTAGGGGCCTCTGTTGGGGTGCTGGCTCACGTTTTGTCCCCCTCGAATGGCTCAGAGGTGTTCTCCCCCTGACTCTACGGGGGAGAGCCCTTCTGTCAGTGCAAGTAGCTCCCGAGCCACTGCGGCTGCCTGCTGCGGCTTTGGACACTTAATTTCCTGAATTCCGTGGTGTGCTGGGACCGTAGTCATTGGCGGGAGTGTGCAGCAACTCCGGTAAGCACTTCAGCGGAGTTTGGCTGCATTTACTGCGGGGAGCTGCTGCGCCAGGAGCAGGGCTGCCCACGGCTCATTTTGGCGCCTTTTCTTGGTACCAGCGTTTCTCGGCGGCCATTTTCTGTGCTGCGGAGAAGCCGTCTGGCTGCCGGGCGGCTAGCAAGCCTGGGCCCGGCTAAGGCTCAGAGGACATCGCTTCTTTTGTTTATTTTGTTTATTGTGTTTATTTTCTACACTTACTTTAGTTCATTTGTTTAGTTTTAATTTGGTTTTTGTTTTGTTGGGTTTCCTTCCGAGTCAGCCTCTCAAAAAAAAAATTGGCAGGGGGGCTGGAGTAGGCCGGGGGGGAACAGAGCATATATAAAAAAAAAAAAAGACTAGGATATCGTTTGTTTAAAAAAAAATAATAATAATTTGGGATATTTGTTTCAGTCCCTGCGTCAGCTGCAGGTCTAGTTCATGGCAGTGAGACCACAGTGTATTGTGTGTGGCACTAGGAGGGGTACAGTGGCTGATACCGGTATATGCCAGGGCTGTGCCTCCCTCTCGTCCACGGTGGAGCAGCAGATGGACGTCAAGGAGTCTCCAGAGGCGCAGGGGGCGCCAACAGGGGCGGACACTGCTTCTCCGCGGCCAGTGGCACACGGGCCGGCGTTGGAGGAGTTGCCGGGGCCTTCCGGAGCTGCGCTGCCAGCGCAGGCGTCCGGGCTCGGGGATTTTAGCCCTGAGTTTATTTTATTAATGCATCAGGCCTTTTGCCTGCGGCACCAAGGTACGTCGCCCGGCTTCCGGGCGTTGGTAGGTTTGGCTCCGCAGTTGGATGCGACCGTCAACATAGGCGAAGCACCGCCAGCGCCGAAGAGAGCAAAAACAAAGATTTCTGCATCAGCGGAAGGCGAGTGGCCTGAGGTCCAGGATACGGACTGGGATCAGGATGAGGATACGCAGGATCTGGAAGAGGGAGAGATCCCAGAGCCCAAGGATCAAGCTAAGATTATCCGAGTTTTCCACAGGGAGGAACTTCTTGCATTGATCACGGAGGCGATGCAGATGTTGAATCTTGCCACGCAAGCAGCTGCGGAGGAAGAGGTCGAAGATCCGGTCATTCAGGCGGTGCGGCAGACACAGGTGGTGTTTCTGATGCACAGAGTGGTCGATAAGATGATACAGGACGATTGGGATAAACCGGAAGCAGGCTTATGAGGCATAAGGACTATGAATAGGCTCTGGCCGATAAGGATAAAGAAAGGTTCCGAGCACTGCGGGTGGTGTCGGCAGTTACAAAAAAGACCACTATCCCGGTAGAAGGTAGTGCAGCTTTGAAGGATGCCCAAGACCGTAAGGTTGACGGTTTACTGAAGCAGACCTTTGAGGCAGATTCGCTTTCGTTGCAAGCCTCCATATGTGGAGCTTGGGTGGCCAGGGCGTGTTTAAGATGGGTCCAGCGGCTGCGTCTGTCTGCGTATTTGGATCTCGAGGAGTTAAAGGAGCTGGATCGTCTGGAGTCCAGGACGGCATACTTAGTGGATGTACATTACGACTTAATCAGGGCGCTGGCCAACAGCACGGCGTCCGTGGTGGCCGCCCGCAGGTCAGTGTGGTTAAGAAATTGGGCGGCGGATGGACCATCTAAGTCCCGACTTAGCAAGTTTCCATTTAAGGGCGGCTTGCTGTCTGGGGAAGATTTGGATAAGTTGGTAAAGGACCTGGGGGAGTCCAAGGCGGGTAGGCTGCCAGAGGGTAAACCGAAGCAAGGAAAGTCCAGTCAAGCTTATCGGGGCCAGTTTCGGGACTTTCGGAGGTTTCGTGCTATGTGGTTCGGAAATTTCCAGAGGGGCCGGTTTCAGACTCGAGCCCAGGGTTTTCGCGGGTTTTGGGGGGCGAATAGGGGTTTCTCCTCAGCACCCGCTTCCACAACCTGTAAGTCACAATGAAATGAGGCAGGTCCCGGCAGAAGGGCCTCCCATAGGCGGACGGCTCCGGGAGTTTCTTTACGCTTGGACCCACATCACTTCTGACCAGTGGGTGTTGGAAATAATTCGACAGGGCTATGCGCTGGAGTTGGCCCGACCCGTGCGGGATTCCTTCGTTATGTCGCCCTGCATGGGTCCCAAGAAAACCATGGCGGTTCGCAGTACTCTGGAGAGGCTGCTTCAGTTGGGAGCAGTTGTAGAAGTGCCGGAAGCAGAGTACGACGTGGGTCGGTACTCTATTTTGTGGTGCCAAAGAAGTGCGGAACGTTGCGGCCCTTTTTAGACCTGAAAGCCGTAAATCGTTGCCTACGAGTGCCGCATTTCCAGATGGAGACCTTAGGGTCCGTCATCGTAGCGGTACGTCAGGGAGAGTACTTGACGTCTTTAGAACTTACGGAGGCGTATTTGCACATCCCTATCCGGGAAGCCCATCAGAAGTTTCTACGGTTCGCCCTTCCGTGGGGTCACTATCAGTTCCAGGCATTGCCCTTCGGTTTGGCGACGGCGCCACGAACCTTCACCAAAATCATGGTGGTGGTGGCGTCTGCCCTGCGCAAGGAAGGGATCCTAGTCCACCCTTATCTCAACGATTGGTTGATTCGGGCCAAGTCCGAGGAAGAGATTATCCGAGTGACAGAGTAGTACAGTTCTTGCAGGGTCTCGGGTTGTCAACCCGACAAAGAGTCGTTTGGTACCTTCCCAGGACCTCGAATATCTCGGGGTTCGGTTGGACACCAGGAGGGGTCAGGTGTTTCTGCCGCACAAGAGGGCCAAGGCTTTGCAGATTCTGGTTCGCCAGTTCTTATCGGTACCAGCACCGTCGGCGTGGGACTATCTCCGCGTGCTGGGAACAATGTCGGCAACTTTGGAGGCTGTGCCATGGGCAAAGATTCATATGCGGCCTCTTCAAAGAGCGCTCCTTCGCCGCTGGTCGCATCAGGCCGATCCTTTGAGCAAGCGTCACCCATGTCCGATCAAGGTCAGACGGTCTCTTCGTTGGTGGCTGCTCAAGTCGTCTCTGGCAGCCGGCATGCCGCTGGAACAGCCGGACTGGCTCCCGTTGTTGACGGACGCCAGCCTGGTGGGCTGGGGGGCCCATTGCAGAACCCAGTTTGCGCAGGGGCCGTGGTCTCCTCTGGAGGCCTCCTGGTCGATAAACCGTCCAGAGCTGCGAGCGGTAGCCCGGGCGCTTCAAACATTCGAGGACATGGTACTGGGTCGTCCGGTACGGGTGCTCTCAGACAACTCGGCGACTGTTGCCTACATCAACCGTCAGTGCGGCACGTGGAGTGCCGCAATGAAAGAAGAGACGGACGGGTTGTTCGCTTGGGTAGAGAGTCGCTTAACTGCCATTTCGGCAGCGCACATTGCGGGAAAGGACAGTGTCACAGCGGACTTCCTCAGCAGAGTTCAGGTGAATGCAGGGGAGTGGGAGTTGCATCCCGACATCTTCGAGCAGATAATAGGTCGATGGGGAACTCCAATAATGGATCTAATGGCGACATTCCAGTCAGCGAAGGTCAGTCGGTTCTTCAGTAGAAGACGAGAAAGGATGTCTGAGGGCATAGACGCGCTGTTGCATCAGTGGCTGTCCGACGGTCTTCTATATGTCTTCCCTCCGTGAGCGTTGATAGGCCGGGTGGTTCAAAAGATCGGGGCTCAACCGGGAAAGGTGCTTTTGGTGGCGCCGGACTGGCCGAGACGCCCTTGGTATGCAGACCTAGTGCGTCTTCTGGACGGCGAGCCTTGGAGGCTCCTGGCGAGGGCGGATCTATTGTTTCAAGGTCCGCTTTTCATGCCCCAGGTGGATCGGTTCTCGCTTACGGTATGGCCATTGAGAGGGCTAAGCTAAGGAAGAAAGGCTACTCGTCGACGGTCGTGGCAACCTTGCTTAGGGCACGGAAGCAGTCAACATCATTGGCGTATGTGCGGGTCTGGCGTATATTTGAGGATTGGTGTTCGCAACATCAGGTTCGAGCGGCCACTGTTTCTATCCCTTTGGTGTTGGAGTTTCTGCAGGACGGCTTTGATAAAGGTCTTGCAGCCAGTTCCTTGCGTGTTCATTTGGCAGCCCTTTCCTGTTATTGCGGCAGAGTCAACGGAGTGCCTTTGGGTGCTCACCTGGATGTGAGTCGTTTTCTGAAGGCGGTCTCTAGGTTGCGGCCTGTGTGCAGGGTGTGCATTCCGCCATTGGATCTCAATCTCGTTTTGGCGGCGCTATCCAAGCCTCCCTTCAAACCGTTACGTCAAGCGTCCGTTAAGGATTTGATGTTAAAGACGGTGTTCCTGGTGGCGATTTGTTCTGCTAGGCGAATTTTGGAGTTGCAAGCGTTGTCGTGTAGAGAGCCATTCTTATCTTTTTCTAGAGAGAAGGTGGTTTTACGTCCAGTCCCATCCTTTTTACCTAAGGTAGTGTCTCCCTTTCATTTGAATCAGGCGGTGTGCTTGCCTGTTCTGGGGTCTCTGGAGGGTGGCGAACTGGATCGCAGTCTCTGTCGTCTAGACCTGAAGAGAGCGTTGCGTCAGTATTTGAAGGTAACGCCTTTCCAGACGCCCCGGCCCCAGAGGTTCCTGACCATGGACGCCTCCCTCCTCAGGTGGGGAGCGCACTGTGAGGACCGTCGCACGTGGAATCCTTGCTACAGATCAATCTTCCGGAACTCAGGACAATCTTCCTGGCCCTACAAGCATTCCACCACTGCCTGTGGCACCAGTCAGTACTGGTACAGATGGACAACCAGGTCGCCATGTTCTACGTCATCAAGCAGGGGGGCACGGGGTCGTACTCCCTCTGCCAGGAGGCAGTGGCCCTTCTGTCTTTTGCGACTCGCAACAACATGTTCCTGCAAACAGCCCACCTCCCGGGCCAGGACATCTCCTGGCAGACAGACTCAACAGGGTGCTGCAGCTGCACAAATGGCCCCTAAATCCCAGGGTGGCCTCACGGCTGTTCCACCTCTGGGGGACACACATGATGGAACTCTTTGCCACCCCGGACAATACGCAGCTGCCCTGCTTCTGCTCGTGGCAATCGCACCTGGTGAGGGTAGCAGCAGATGCATTCCTGATCCCGTGGACAGAAGGCCTCCTTTATGCCTTTCTGCTGACCACTGTGATTGCCAGGACCCTCTTCAAGATCCAGCACGAGGGGACAGTACTGATACTAATTGCCCCCAGGTGGTCCAGACAACCACGGTTCCTGCTGCTGCTCTCCCTGTCGGCAGTGCTCCTGGTCCTGCTGGGCCATGCCCTGGATCTCCTGATCCAGGAAGAGGGGCTCCCTCCTGCCCCCAAACTGGGGTCTCAAACAGCATGGCTGTTGAAAGGGTAGCCTTGGCTCCTTTCAACCTCCCACAAAAAGTCAAGGAGGTCCTTTTGGCCTCCCGCAAAACCTCCACAAAGCGAGCATATGCCTTTAAGAGGCATAGATTCTTGGTATGATGTACAGAGAGCCGGGAGAACCCCTTCTCCTGTTCAGTTCAACTGGTGCTCCAATACCTACTGTATCTGTCGCTCACTGGACTGAAGTCCAACTCAGTGAGAGTGCACCTGAGGGTGATTGCTGCACACCATCACCCTATCGAGGGGAAATCTCTCCCAAGTCAGCCCCTGGTGTCTCTTCTCATCAAACCCGGAATGCTCCTGAAGTTCTTTGCAAAGCTTTCCCCATGGAGCACTTTCTAAAATCAAGTAAACCCTTGTGGCATGGAATGGGACCTTAATGTGGTACTCTCATAGCTCACCAGGCTGCCATTTGAGCCACTAGCTACTTGCCATCTGTGATATCTTTCATGAAATGTGGCCTTCCTGGTAGCTCTCACATCCACTCACAGAGTAAGTGAGCTTCAGGTCCGGGTGGCAGAGCCTCCAAATACAAGATTCTGCAAGAACAGGGTAGCACTCCGCACTCACCCCAAATTCCGGTAGGGAGGAAACTATACGCCATACATTGGACTGCAAACGGGCCCTGTCCTTCTATCTACAGTGGACCCAGGGCCATCACAAAGCTCCTCAGCTTTTCGTTTCCTATGACCCAAGCAGACTGGAACTCTGTCCACTTGAATGGCGGACTGTATTGACCTCGCCTATGAGTGAGTGGGGCTATCACTGGATCACAGGGCATCGCATGAGAGCGATGGCCACATCGGTGGCGAACCTGCGCTCGGTACCGGTGACGGAGATCTGCAAAGCTGCCACATGGTCTTCAATCCTATGTTCACAGCTCACTATGCCTGGAAAGCAAGTCCTGTAGGGACAGTGCCTTCGACCAAGCTGTACTCCATAATCTGTTCGGAGTGTAGGCAACTCCTGCCCTCCCACTCTTTTGTGTTCAGGCTACCGGAGTGATGGTGTCTCTGGATGCTAGGGTCTTGCAGAGTCTCTCAGCTGGGGATTCACCTTTTACAACTCACGGCTGCCCAACTTGGTCGGCGTTAGTGCTGTCGTGGTTCGGTGATTGGCAGCATGAAGCTAGGGGAGTCCCATATGTGCGGGCTGACTTCTGCTTGTTCCTGGAGAAAGCGTAGTTATTCACCTGTAACAGGTTTTCTCCAGAGACAGCAGGGATCAGTCCTCACAGCCCACCCTCCTCCCCCTACCTTGTTTTATTTTACTACCGTCCTAGCTATGTCATCTGACTGAGCAAGATGGCACTCTTGGGTGGGAAGGGGACCACGCATGCGTGGTGGCATCTCCCAAAGGCTTTCTTTGAAAGCTGGGGAGATGCTTCCACGTGGGCTCCGTCGGCGCTGACGTCACCCATATGTGAGGAAAGATTCCTGCTGTCCGTGCAGAACACTTGTTACAGGTGAGTAACTATGCTTTCTCTGTGAACAAGCAGGAAATAAGTTCTCATGTGTGGATGACTGGAACCTCATACAGAATGCTCCCCCAGCCTCCAAAGAAAGCCTTTGTGAGGTACACTACACATGCACGCCTGCTTTCCTGCCTGCCACGGTGCCATCTTCTCCAGTCTTCTTTTTTCTGTAGAGCCCCTAGGATATGTTCCTTCAGTCTGAAAAAAAGTTTGCTTTTCTGGCCCTCCTAGGCCAGTTTTTTTTATGTTTTCCTTTGACACCTGTCATCGGCTTAGTCGGTCTCACCAACTTAGGTTTCCCTTTTTGTTCTCTTTTCTTGCTTTTAGCATCTTTTACCCCTTCGGGTGGTTTTCCTGTCCATGGCAGCTCTCCGGTTTAACTTTGCAGAGGCAGTATTTTTTAGTATGTCTAAACCATTTAGTGACTTTAAAAAATGCACCGCGTGTGGCAAGACCATTTCAGCTACTGACTGCCACAACTGGTGCTTACACTTCTTTGGACTCAATCATCAGCTGGCATCCTGCGAGCTTTGCTTGCAGATGGTGTGCCATGGACTGAAGGGTCAGAAAAAACAGGAGTCGTCCCACTTTGGCTCATCGGATTCAGCATCCTCAGCCCCAACCCCATTTTCAACACCTGTCAAGGTTCCTGAGACTGCCAAGGGGAAAGAGCTACATGCCCAGTTGGAGCCAAGGGCTCGAGCAGTGAGAGGAATCTCTCTGATCCCATCAATATTGAAGAGCGAGCACAACGAGAAAGTCTGAGTGCATCATTGCAGCCCTCCTCAACGCGATATGGAGAGCAATGGTCAGGAGCGACTAGCCAAGCTTGCCCGGCAGGAGGTATCGACCCGGACAGTGGAGTCGACCCCCATTTCTCAGAAGGGCAGCCGGAGGTCTCCTGACGCACCAGTCATCGTGGAGTCCCCACCTGAAGTGTCGACCCTGGTGTCTGCGGTTGTGGCATCGGCTCCCTCGCAGGTGTGGTGGTTCTGAAGGAACGCTTTTGAACTCTCGAGGTGGCAGTTGTAGCCTTGCAGAACACAGACTATACGGCTCGGAGAGCGTCATCACTGTACCTCCGTCCAGCCCTTTCTGGAGACCCATGTCCATGAACTCTCTCACAGTTGGCATAGCATTTCTCTGCAGACTGGGTGTGCATATGTTTCCCTATTGGACGATTGGCTGATCGAGAGTGCCACTCAGGGAGGAGTTCAATAATATAGAAGCAGTACCATCCGGGTACTGGATTTGTCAGTTTCCCCAAATCAAACTTGGGTCCATCAAATCAATTGGACTTCATTGGAGTTCTGCTAGATGGAACTCGGGCAGAAGCAGCCTTTCTGTAATTGGTGGCTATTGTGGAAAAAATATGAGTCAGCGAGAAAGATATTGGGCCACATGGCTTCAACAGGTCATATAACAGCCTCAGTGGACTCTGTTCGCTCACTGACTCAGGGACCATGATGTCCATCACGTCTCTCCGGGATTCCCTGTCCTAGTGAACAGATCATTCCAATCTGACAAAAGATCTCCCTTTTCAAATTCCTTCCTATCAAAACTTACCGATGGCAGATGCGTCCAAGCTGGGCTGAGGATCTCATATAGATGGACTCCACATCCAGTGTTTTCTGGTCCTTAGGAAAGCCTGTCAGATAAATTTCCTGGAAATGAGAGCAATCTTGAATATTGTAAACGTTTTCAGAGATCAATTGGCCAACCAAATTGTCATGACCAGGTGGATGGACAGTCAGGTTGCAGAGTATTACATCAACAAGCAGGAAGGAACTGGGCCATACCTCCTGTGTTGGAGACCAGATATGAAACTTTTGCCATCTTGGAGGGGATGATTCAGAGCCACATACCCACCTAACAAGGATAATACCCTAGCAGAGACACCGAGCCGCATCCTTCAACTTCGCAAATTGACCTTGGAGCAGGAAGTGGCTGAGACCTTCTTTCAACAGTTGGCCACCCCCTCGATAGATTTGTTCGCCACCTCGCAGAACAGCAAGTGCCTCATTTCTGTTCCAGGATAGGGAGGCATAGCAAACTAGCCTCAGATACCTTCCTCCTCTATTTGAGGAGGATCTTCTGTACGTGTATCCCCCCATTCCACTCATAGCAAAGACACTTCTGCAACGCTGAGATGATGGGAGTGCAATGATTGTCATAGAGCCTTATTGGCTCAGGCAACCATGGTTACCCCTTCTTCTAGAGCAGGGGTTCTCAACCCAGTCCTCAGGACACACCTAGCCAGTCAGGTTTTCAGGATAGCCACAGTGAATATGCATGAGAGAGATTTACATGCACTGCCTCCATTGTATGCAAATCTCTCTCATGCATATTCTTTGTGGCTTATCTTGATTTCAACTTCCTACCTAAAAGCCTAAATTTAGCCTCCAGAACCTCCCTACCATATTTTCCTATGTCATTGGTACCAACAGGTAATAAGACAGCACACTCATCCCCAGCACTATCTAAGACCTTGTCTAGGTGGCGCTTAAGGTCTGCTACCTTCACACCAGGCAGGCAGTTTACCAGGCAATCCTCACGTCCACTAGCCACCCAGCTATCTACATGCCTAATGATCGAATCACCAACTATAACTGCTGTCCTATTCCTTCCCTCATGGGCACATGGCCCTGGAAAAACGTCCTCGGTGCGAGAGGGTTTTACATCACCTGGAGGAGAGGTCCTAACTACAAGATCACTTCCTGCCACACCAGGGTGATGCTCTCCTGTCACGTGACCCCTCTCTTCCATGGCAACAGGGATGCTGCCAGACTGGAGGTGGGACTTCAGTACTATATCCCTGTAGATCTCGTCTATGTACCTCTCAGTTTTCCTTATGTCCTCCAAGTCCACTACTCTAGCCTACAGAGTTCAGATTCGTTCCCTGAGAGCAAAGAGCTCCTTGCACCTAGTGCACACGTAAGACCCCTCACCAACTGGGAAAAAATCATACACGTGACACTCAATGCAAAAGACTGGAAAACCCCTATCTTGCTGCTGGACTGCTGTCTGCATCTTAGTTTTAAGGTTGTGTTTAGGTATTTAAGTTCTTTACCTACTAAGGGTTGGTGGGGATACTTATACTAATAAAACTACACCTAATATGTTTAATGTACTTTGTTCACCTGAAGCTTAATTAATCTCAGGTCCTTAATGTATGCCTAATGAGAACAAACAGCTGCACCTGAGAGTGAATATGGTACCTCCTTTCCTTTGAGAGATTTATGCATCTATAAAGCTACAATTATTCCAGGGGTGGGTGGGTGGGTGTTGGGGAGGAAAAAAGTCTTATTAAAAGTTGGCTGCTACACAGTACCTTGTCCTTTGCTTCTAAAGTAATCTGTAACCAATTTCCAGGGGGAGTCCCACAGCCCTTGCATGGTTAGAGAATTTAACTAGAAAGCTCTCTGCTGTGTTTCAAATGTAAACTGAAAGCTCTTTGCTGCTACTAGGCCCTGACTGATTTAACAAATACACTGGGTTCACAGATTAATCAGCTTTAATCTAATGAATTCCTTTTTCCTCAAGATTTAGAAAAATTCCCAGAAGTAAATACTTACAATTGCAGATCTCTCTCCAGAAGTAGCAGTCCCTTTTGTAGTCCTTCAAAACAAACACAGAGGACAGATCTCTAAATGAAAAAAAGGGAACTGTCATATTGGTTGATATGGAAGGGCAGACTAGATGGCTATGTGGTCTTTTTCTGCCGTCATGTTAATATGTTTCTAATATTTTTCTAATTAAGCTGATTAAAGCTCTCTTGGAGCAATTAGATATCTGTGGACTGACGAACCTGACCTGGAGGGTCATGTTTTTGGTGGCAATAACTTCAGCACACAGAGTTAACGAGCTGCAGGCTCTAGTAATGGATGTACCCTTTATGTTGAAAGCATTTTTATTAGTAACCCACACAGCAAACAGCACAGTGCATCAATACAGTAACATCGATACAGTAACATAGCAAGAGAAAAGGAACAATAGCTTACCCCACACCAGTCCATAGTCATACAGATAGAAAGTTGGAACATAAAAGACTGTAGACGCAGTGCAAGGTAGTCACACAGAACCAACAGCAGGTACTATTAAACATCCTCACTCACCATAGTACCCATGTAACAATGCACCCTCATGACAACAAGCACCCCCAGCCAACCTTAAACCCCCCCCCCCCCCCCCCCCAGGTACAAGCATACAAGTGCTGCCCGGTACATCCAACAAGGAACAGTACGGAAAGCTTGGACGAGCCCAGGGTGGTTTCTGCTCCCAGGCCCGTCCCCATCTAGGCAGCATTCCTCAAGGGCCCCATTCGTTCCCCCCCCCCCAGTCCTAACCCAAGCCCCACTTCCACCCTCCCTTTTAGGCCTAAACCATCCCCGATTCCCCCCCCCCCCACAACTGACCAAGCTGTTGTACCTTCAGGGCTCGCCACTGCCTACAAGCAGACACAGCCGTCCAAGAGAATAGAAAGCCAGACAAAAGACAAGAGAAGAATTAAATGGAGGGGACCCAAGAGTCAAAAGAAGAGGAAAGGAAAGAAAAAGAGAAAAGAAAAGAAAACGGGGCCCTCAAGGCATACTCAGAATCCTGCTACGCTCCCTCCAAGGTAAGGAGTGCAAATGAGGTCCCCAACTGTCCAAGAAACACTGCCAACGGTGTGCCGCCCCGCGAGCACGCAACATTTCCAAAAGCAGGAGCCTATGGAGTTGTATCCTCCACAGGCCATACGTTGGTCCCCTGGCCTCGAGCCACTGCTGCAATACAGTCTGGCGAGCAGACACCAACACTAGTCGTAACCAACGCAGAGCCACGGGCCCCAGCTTGCCCCCCCACGAATCCTCCCAGATATCCAAAACAGCGTTCCCCGCTGACAAAACTACCGGGCGCTGGAGACAGACCGTCAGATGCCCCAGTATGCGCCCCCAAAAAACCCGAATCCGTGGGCAACTCCAGAACATATGACCCAGTGACGCTCTAGGCTCTGCGCAACGTGGGCAGCAATGAGTGGTCCCTACTCCTGCACGCCAAGCCCTCAGAGGGGCAAAATACAAGCGACGTAAAATTTTGTATTGGGTGTCTCTATGTAGCATCCACACACTCAGTGAGGTAATACCAGCCATACTACGGAGCAACCCATCCCCCCTGACCTCCTCCCCCAACTCCGCTGTCCACGCCTCAGCCAAAGGATCCACGCCAAGGGGCGAGGCCGCCTCCCACAACATTTTGTGTAGCCAGGACACTCGCGTCCCGGTCTCACCCCCCAATAACGCCAACTCGGTCGCCGAGCAAATCTCCGTCCTCAGAGTTACCGCGGGGATCTGGCGGACAAAGCTACGAAGTTGGGCATAAAGGAAAAGATCGCGATCCCCTAAGGAGTAATGTTGACAGAGCACGGGGAAACCCACCATCTCTCCTGCTGGGGTGACCACGTGCTCGAGATTCACTATCCCCAATCGCTCCCACCTTGCAAACTGCGATCCTCCCATGCCCGGGGCGAAATCAGGATTACCCCTAATGGGAAGATAAGGAGAAGAACTCGCGCAGATCCCCCGTCCCTGGCAAAAATACCTCCACGCTTTCCACACAGGAGCAAGAACCACCTTCAAAAAATTACCCTCGAGCCCTTTAGCCGGAGTAGCGTGTAAAAGATACCGCAAATGAAAGGGGTGCGCTGCGCCCCGGAGCATCGCCATGGGGGAATAATCCTCCAAATCCCACAGCCAGTCGCGGGCAAATCGTAGCAGACAAGCGATATTATATTTCCTAATATCCGGAAAGCCCATCCCGCCCAGACTGCGAGGCTGGCTTAGGATTTCAAGGCGGACCCTCGGTTTACGCCCCTGCCACAAAAACCTATTCAGCAGGCGCTCCAAGCGTCGAAGATCAAGGCGCTGAAGAAGCAACGGGAGAGTCTGAAGCGTATATAAAATCTTAGGGAAGATGACCATTTTACACAGGGCTACCCGCCCTCCCAGGGAAAGCGGCAGATCGCGCCATTTGTCAACACAAGTCGCCCCTGCCTGCAATACCTTAGAAACATTCAAACGATAAAGGTCCCCCGTGTTCCCCGGTAGATAGATACCTAAGTACTTAAAATGGCCGCTCGCCCACTTCAAAGGAAATGCGCCCAACCACCCCTGTTGCCCGCCCTCTCCTATCAACATAGCTTCGGACTTGTCAAGATTAAGGCGGAACCCCGAGGGAACCCCATAGTCCCGAATGAGCTGTAGCAAATTGGGAAGTCCAGTGTGGGGGTCACCCAGATGAACCAGTAGATCGTCCGCGAATGCCGCCACTCGAAATTCCTCCCTCCCCACTGAAACACCGTGAAACTGTGCAGCAGAACGAATTCGAATTAGAAGCGGCTCCAAAGTCAAAACAAAAAGAAGGGGCGACAACGGACAGCCCTGACGAGTCCCTTTCTGAATCGCAAAGTCAGCAGTCATCACTCCATTAATCATAAGGGCTCCGAGCGGGTTAGCATACAAGAGTCGGACCACGTCAACAAAGAATCCCGTAAAACCCATCGCGTCCAAGACTTGATACATAAAACCCCAATTTACTCTATCGAACGCTTTTTCAGCGTCAAAACTGATGAGTAAGGAGCTCTGCCCTGCCCGTTGGCCAGCACAGAGAGAGAGCAAGATCCGCTGGAGACTATACGCCGCATGGCGTCCGCGAACAAAACCCACCTGATCGCGGTGTATCAGCGTCGGTAAGAAATTGGCTAATCGATCCGCCATTATTTTCGCGAGGAGCTTTATATCAACATTTAGGAGCGAAATAGGGGGGGATGAGCCCGGAAGAAGAGGATCCCGCCTCGGTTTGGGTAAAATAGTAACCACGGCCTTATTCGGCTCATAAGGGAAAGCCCCTCTCTGCACCAGATCGTCAAAGTAGCCCACCAGGGGGGCGACCACGGCATCCCCCAGAGGTTTATAGAACTCACCCCTATAGCCATCCACTCCAGGAGCCCTTCCATTCTTGAGATTCTTAATTCCCACCTGTACCTCCCGTCCTGAGATGGGCTGATTGAGAGCCTGTAAGTGCTCCGCACTGAGTCGCGGCAGATCACAGCCATCCAAAAACGTGCGTCCCTCTTGCTCTCCATCTCCCTCACTTGCATACAGTTGTTGAAAAAAATCTTGAAAAACACGCTCAATGTCCTCCGCGGTTTTGCGAAGGGTCCCATCCGCATGTCTAATAGCCCCAATATGTCGGGGTCCCCCCGCAGGCCGCACCAGAGAGGACATCAACTTCCCCGTCTTGTTGCCATGCTGGTACAGCTGATATCGATAATATAGCATTGATTTCTGGGCCCTTCTGTGGAGAAGCGTCTCCAACTCAGTCTGAACCTCCCGCAGATGTCGATGGTTCGCAGCCGTCTTATGCCCAGCCACCACCCTCCGTGCTCTACCCAATTCACGTTCGAGCAGCAGAATCCGCCGCTGCAACCGCTTACGCTTCTGGCAATGAAAACTAATGATCTCCCCCGGAGAACAGCCTTCCCCGCCTCCCAAAAAAGAGCAGGAGAGACATCCGGTCGATCATTGATATCCACATACTCCTTCCATCGTGCGCGAAGATGTGCCTCAAAAAGCACATCCCCACTAAGATCCAACGGGTATCTCCAGAGACGATTGCGGCAAGGCCCATTACCCCGGAGCTCCAAGAGTACCATCGCATGATCCGACAAAACAGAGGACCCAATCTCAGCCTGTGAGACCCAGCCGAATAACGAGTCCGAAATCAAAAAGAAATCAATGCGGGACCACATGCCATGAGCGCGGGACAGATGGGTATAGTCCCGATCCCCCAGGTGCAGGACTCTCCAGATATCCAGGAGCTGATGTGCTTCACAGAGCCCCCACAATCGCCTCCGAGCTCTCCGATTACCACCCCCCGCCGTGCCAGATCGATCCATCTCGACCTCCAACACTTCGTTGAAATCCCCTCCCAGTATAACCTGATAGCCGCTGGTATCAGCCAGGAAGCGGGCAAGCGCCAAAAGCTGGATTCGTACACATTCGGGCCATAGGCTGAACACATGGCAACTTTTACACCATTTAACACTCCCCATACACAAACATACCGACCATCTGAGTCCGCTACAATCCGCTCTTCAACCCAACTCACAGACTTGGTAATTAAAATAGCTACCCCCCTCTTCCTCCCCACCGCTGGAGCCCCATACAAATAAGCGATTGGACCCTTGCGCAGCTTCGCATGCTCTGCTTCTGACTGATGTCTCTCCTGCAACATAATTACGCTCAATCGCTGGCGCTTGAGATACTGAAAAACTTTATAACGCTTTATGGGGGAACCCAGCCCACAGACGTTCCAAGAGGCTATTCTAGTAGTGTCACCCAGGATCCTGAGTCCAGTGGATTTCCCAGAAAACACTAGACCAACCTACAGCAAGGTGGAAACCCCCCCAGCCTAGGGCCCCCACCCTCCAGAGCAACACACCCAACCCAGACAGCCATGCCCACACAACCACAATCCAACAGCCAGCCAACACCCCAAACAAACCCCTCTGATAACATTTAGAACCCCCCCTTCCCGTACCCTTAATCCCCACCAGCATTAGCTTCTTAACCCTACGAACCCCTCCCCCAAACCTACCTCCCCCCCCCCCCACCCTCTCCCTCAACACCCCCATCTTCCTCCACCCGCCAGGCTATCAGCTCTGGCTCCACCGTGACTTCCTGAGCATGAGGAGCCCTCTCTCTCCTACCCCAGCCATACAGTCCGCCCCCCATCCCTGGTTCCACCCCCCCCCCCCTCGTCACAAACAGGTCCTGGCCCGCATAGCCACCAATA
The DNA here is from genome assembly GCA_033557465.1 of Ichthyophis bannanicus. Lineage (NCBI taxonomy): Eukaryota > Metazoa > Chordata > Amphibia > Gymnophiona > Ichthyophiidae > Ichthyophis > Ichthyophis bannanicus. Next base: position 258,959,831 of record CM066033.1, read on the forward strand.
ATCAGAGAATCTAGCGTGGGCTTGCTCCCGCCATGGAGAAAATCTTATCATTTTATCATTACCCAAACCGGGGTCGCAAAACAGAGATGTCCCAGAGATGGTCCCACCCCCGCTGGGCCGCGGCCCTCAGTCTCGCAATCAAATTGCAAACTCAGTGGGCAGACGCCAAGACGACATCCCAGGCTTACTGTGGCCGCAGCCCACAGGGCAACAAGGACAGGGAGACACTGCTCGCATAGCAACCAGACCTCAATGGCTACTGCCAGCAGGCTCAATGCGGAGACCCCCCGTCACGCCCCAGCGGGCAGTGGCGAGGGAGCACTCCGCCACAGTGTCACCCAGCCAGTGCCACTCAAGGACCCCCCCCCCCCCCCCGAGGCCACAAGTATTAAGAAGACACTGAACAGTGAAACAATGAAACAATAATACAAGGAGGGGGTGAGGGGCAGGGAGTAAGGAGAGAGGATCATTCTTTTTTTTTTTTTTTCTGTCTTCAAAAAAGAAAGAAGAACCCTTTACCCCTTCCCGCCCAAAGAATGCACACCATCATTTCTAAGGCAACAGCGTACCCAGCACAATATTAAAATACAGGCCAGAGCACTAAAGAAATAAGCTTATCCAAGGGGACAACACAATAATAAAGGCAATGAGAAGGGAGAAAACTTTACATCAGGGTACGGGCCATGTTAAAAAAACAAATGCACAACACTACGGTGCTATTAAAAGGCATAGCAAAAGTACTCCATGTCCCCGCAGAAAGACCGGCCCGCACGCAGGCCCAAGCTTCCAATAATTAAGGCAGGCCAACCAAGCCTAAGGGGGACCAGGATCGCACTGCTCAAACTGCCGGAGCCGGGTCCAGGCGCTCCCGTTGCATGAGAACCATAGCAGCCTCGCTGGGACCCGCCACTTCAATAGGAACGTTCCAAAAATCTCAAGTTGGGAATATTAAAGTGTCCAAAGAGATGCAGTAATCTCCCCCGTCACCACTCCAGCGGTCAGCCAAGGCTATTGTAGTAGGTCAGCGCCTCCTCCGGAGATGAAAATACTCGGCGGCCGCCGGTGGCATCCACCCTCAGGGTCGCAGGGTAAGCCAAAGTAAAACGGATGCCCCTCTCCACAAAGCGCCCGCAGACCTCCTTGAAGGCCTTCCGCCGAAGAGAGACCCCAGCAGAATAGTCCTAAAAGATCAGGATCCTGGGGGCATTAGCACCGGAACGCCTCGCCTGTCTCGAGGCTCGCAGGACTCCTTCCTTCTGCGCTTCATTCAGAAAACGCGCAATAACAGCTCGGGGCCGATTGTCTCCAGCTCGAAGGGGCCCCAGCCGGTGCGCTCTCTCCAGGACGATGCCCCCAGTACCTTCCTCCAGAGGCAGGTGGGCCGGCAGCCATCTCTTCAGATATGCCCGCAGGTCTCTATCGGGCATAGACTCCTCAACTCCAATGAAGCGGAGATTGTTTCGCCTACTCTGATTTTCCAGGTCCTCCAATTTGTCTTGTTGTTTTGCGAGGGCCTCTTCCAGTTTCTTGATCCGGGCTTCGTCCTGTACCCGCGTGTCCTCCAGGGAGCCAGTGCGCCACTCGGCAAGCTCAACCCGGTTTGCAAAATCAGACACTGCTTGCCCCACGGCAGTAATTTGCGTCGCTAAGCCCCCGAAGCGGTCTTCAAGCGCGTCCACCACTGCCTTGGACACCTCAGCCACCATCGCCGCCGTAGCCACTGGCATCAGGCCCTCCGGTGCCCCCTCCGCCATCTTGGCCTCTCCTCCGCGTGGCTTCTCTCGCCGGACAGCTTTTGCCGCCATGCAGCGTGCTCTCCCAACTGGTCGAGTACTTCGAGTAGGCTCCAATCAGCAGAGAAGTAGCTCCCCCACTTCGGCTCAATAAGTAAGCATAGAAAGTAGTTAATCTGGATGGGGAGAAGGAGAGGGCTCCGGAGCTAAGAGAGGTGCGTCTCCCTCAGCTCACCATGCCACCGGAAGAACCGGATGTACCCTTTAAAAAACTTTTCAGTAGTAGGGGGTGGTATTGTGTACTCATCCTAAGTTCCTAAAGTGGTGTTGCACTTCCACTTTAATCAGTCAGTAGTTCTTCCAACATTCTTCCCAAGACCACATGCTCACAAAGGGGAGAATGCATTGCACACATTGGCCTGCAAGAGAGCCTTGGCCTTCTTTTTGGGAGTGAACTAAAGCCCATAGAAAGTCCACCACGCTTTGTTTCGTTTGACCCCGATAGATTGGAGGCTGCCATCAACAAACCTACTCTTTCAATTTGGCTAGCAGATTGATTTTCTTTTGCTTATGCCTATGCCTAGGCAGGGCTCATGCTTGAGGGGCCAGGTCACGGTTCATAATGTCTCAGCCATGACTGTGTTAATAGCCCATTCATGTTCACCCTCCATAGAAGAGATTTGCAAGACTGCAATTAGGATTTCTTTCTACATGTTAACATCTCACTACTGTCTGGAATGGGTCTCTGGACATGAAAGCAGATTCAGCCAGTCAGTTCTACAAAATCTGTTTGGGGATTAGTTTGGGTATTGCACTCCCCTTTCTCCCCACATACTGTCTCATTGTTCCTTTGTTGCTTAAAAGCCTTTTTTAAAACAAAAATGTTTTTTAAAATGTTGGCTAGTTGCAGCACCTCTTTCTCTTATTTGTTTGAGGCAGCTGGTTGCTAGAAATTTCCTCTAAATGAAGAATTATTCTGCTTTTCCACTGAGAAAACAGTTACTCACTTGTAGCAGGTGTAGGTGTTCTCCGGGAATAAGCAGACGGGTCAGCCATATGGGTGACATTGGCGCAGACACAGCCCCGCGGAAGCATCTCCCCAGCTTTCAAAGAGAGCCTTGGGAGATGCGACCTCACATGCATAGTCCCCTTCCCACCCAAGGGTGCCATCTTACTCAGTCTCCCTTTTTCGACGGAGCTCAACAGATGTCAGTCGTCTTTCCCTGGAAAAAAGTTGATTTTCTTGTCATTAAAGTGCCTTTCTTTCTCTGATTAGCACCTGTCCTTTTCCCACCTCCGAGCCCCATTGCCTTAGCTTCGTGTCACGGAACTGTTTTTAGTTTTTTCTTCCAGCAAGGTTTTGCGCCTTTTTCTAACCACTGGCCATGGCGAGGGTCTTCGACCTTGCAGGAGTCCTTTTTGCCCCAATGGCCATTGGGTTCAAAAAGTGTGATTGGTGTGCAAAAAACACGTCCCTAGCCAATACACACGACTGCTACCTCTGGTGTCTAGGTGCTGACCATGACCCAGAGGTTTGCACCCTGGGCAAAAAAGATGTCCGTCATGGCCATCCAAAGTTGTCGGCAGAAGCAAGACGACATCTTCCACAGGTCTGATCCTGCCCCTGTGTCCCCGGTAACCTCTCGCTCTTAAGGCCCCATACTGATCCTTGGAGTCGCATAAGGTCCCTGCGGCGCCCGATCGTATCCGCGGACACTCCGACAAGGGTTCTCCGGAGCATGAGTGCAAAAAGAAGAAATCCTCGAGGACCTTATCCTAGGAACTGGATACGCATGGCAAGTCCCCTGCCAGGTCCCATAGTCCCGGAGGGTATCGGAGGAGTCAGAGTGGGAGCGGCTGGCGAAGGTGCCCAGAAGAGACGCAGATGCCTCTGGTGACAGATCATTGACCCCCGAGGTCTGTCCCGTCAAAGACTCCCTCTCCTTACCAATGCTGGACCCAGTCACCCCGGTGTCCGCGTCAAAGGCTGCAACTCCTGAGTGGGAAGCCAAGATGATAGCATTGGAGCGCAGTGCCTTCCTTTCAGCAAGCGTCACTGCACGGCCCCGTCTGTGCTCGCTCAGAAACTGCAGGGACCTCGATATCAAGGACTGCCAGGTATGCCAAGACGATCCTCGAGAGCCCTGAGCCTCGATCCGATCCTTGGCAAGGGTCTTGATCCTGCTCCCGTTTCTCAGAAGCAAGATCCTCCCTGACAAGCACTTTTGTGGGTCCAGCCAAGCAGCCGCCGTGGGTCATCGAAGACCTGACCCGAGCCCGACGCCTCAGGAGATGTCAGACCGCAAGTCCTTGACTGACTACTTGGACTGGGAGTTCGAGGCCAAGGCTTCCCCGTGACGCTGGTCCCCACCCGAGGACACATCATTCCTCGAGTTTGTCCGGAACATGGTGAAAACTTGTCTAGAAGAAGGGCTCCCTCCTTCATCCCAACCTGGTGTCCTTGTCATTAACAGCATGGCTGAATGGATAGCCTCAGCACCCTTCAACCTCCCAAGGGAGGTGGAGAAAGTCCTCCTGGCCTCTTTTAAGAGCTCCACAAGCGAGCCCTATGCCTTTAAGTGGCGTGGATTCTCAATTTGATGTGTGGAGCAACGGGTCAGCCTGTTCTCTTGCTGGGTGCACACAGTGCTGCAGTACTTGCTTCACCTTTAACAAACCGGACTCGACTCGAAATCCGTCAGAGTGCACCTGAGCACATTCTCGGCACACCATCATTCCATAGAGGGCGTTTAACCTCTTTCTGCACAGCCCCTCATTACCCGATTTATGTGGGGGCTTCTGCTCTCTAAGCCTCCTGCCTGCCCCTGGCGGAATGGGACCTCAACATGGTTCTGACCCAGCTCACCAAGCTGCCTTTTGATCCTCTGGCTACCTGCTATTTGCGTTATCTCAACTGGAAGGTCATCTTCCTGGTGGCATTCACCTCTGCCTGCAGAGTCAGCAAACCTCAGGCCTTGGTGGCCAAACCACCTTACACCAGGTTCTACAAGTATAGGGTTGTGCTTTGCACCCACTCCAAATTCCTTCAGAAGGTGGCATCCGCCTTCCACTTCAACCAAGAGGTGGTGCTCCTCGCTTTCTTTCCATGGCCCCACACCAACCAGGCAGCGGCCATTCTCCATACTCTGGATTGTAAGAGGGCCCTGTCCTTCTAACAGCAATGAACCCAGGGCCACTGCAAAGCCTCACAGCTTTTCATTTCCTATGATCCTAGTCCACTGGGGGAGGCTTTTACCAAGCGGACCCTGTCCACCTGGGTGGCAGATTGCATCGCCTTTGCCCACAGTCAGGCTAGGCTCTCGATGGAGCTCCAGGTCACGGCGCACAACGTCAGATCTATGGCGACCTTGGTTGCAAGCCTACGCTTCGTCCCTATGGCAGACATCTGGCAGGCAGCCACCTAGTCCTCAGTTCACACCTTTGCAGCTCACTACTACCTGGAGAGGGAGTCCCGAAAGGACAGCGCCTTCGGCCAGGCAGTACTCCGTAATCTGTTCGGGGTTTAGGCAGCTCCTATCCTTCTTATTCAGGCTACCAAAACGATGGTTCTCCCTGGACACTGGGGTCCTAGAGTCTTTCCTCAGACTCTTTTGCAGCTGCTCATGGCTGGGCCATGTTTTTCTACAGGTTCTCGGTGGCCTGTAGCTAGGGAGTCCCACATGTGAGGACTGACTTCCTGCTTGTTCCTGGAGAAAGAGTCGTTACTCAGCTGTAACAGGTGTTCTCCAGGGACAGCAGGAATCAGTCCTCACAACCCTTCCTCTTCCCCTTGGACTTGCTGTACAATTTCTTGCCATCTTTTGTCAGCTGTAGCAATGTCATCTGACTGAGTAAGATGGCACTATTGGGCTGGAAGGGGACAACGCATGTGTGGTGGCATCTCCCAAAGACTTTCTGAAAGCTGGGGAGATGCTTCCACTGGGCTCCATCGGCACCCATATGTGAGGACTGATTCCTGCTGTCCCTGGAGAACACCTGTTACAGGTGAGTAACTACGCTTTTTCTGTGGTCAGTAGGATAAGTCCTCACAACCCATTCTCTTCCACCTGGAGTTGTCTTCTGGCTTAGCTGGTAACCAAACTGAAGTGATGAGGCAGGAAGGTGCATACATATACAGAGGAACCAATCTAGGAGATTCTAGAAGGCATTTAGAGAGGTTCGATGCCATCATTTATATGTAAGGACTTTTCCTGCTGTCCACAGAGAACACCTGTTACAGGTGAGTAACTTTGTTTTACTTGTAAAGGTTTGAGGTAATTTTTCCTCCGTTTGACTCCCTGCTCAAGAGACACTAATCAATCCTCAAGGACCCAAGTGTTGGCAGTCCCGCCGCAGTATCCCCTCTTCTCAAGCTTGAGAATGCCATATCTGTGGCATACTAACTCTCCTCCAGTTCACACAGGGCAACTGTTTTCTTCATTTTTAATGTTAGAGAGAAGTGCACATTAGGGGAGGGGAGAATTTGACTACTCTTTAGTACAAAAAAAACCCTGCGAAAGCTTTGCTTTATAGTCATCAAATAGGTTTTTGTTGCAGTAATGCTAATCTCTACCCCCAATCACTACTGAAAATGATGTAATTATAAACAGTGTATATGCTTCATAATGAATTTCATATTTCTTTTACTTTATCTGACTCTATCTAGTGTTGATACACTTGTTAATAACATGGCTATCTATACTTTACAGGGGTGTGCACAGGCAAGAAAACTTTAGGATTTTTTTCATGAATTTTTCTTGATTTTTCATCTGTATTTTTGGTTCTCCAGGACCAAGCAGGAAGTCAGTCCTCACATATGGGTGTCATCGACGCCGATGAAGCCCCAGCAGAGCATTTCCCCAGCTTTCCATGAAAGCCTTTGGGAATGCAGGCACGCATGCGCGGTTCCCTTCCCACCTAAAGGTGCCATCTTACCTCAGTCTCTCTTTTTCCGAGAAGCCCACCGGACGTGTGTCCTGTCATCCCGGATAAAAGCTTGATTTGTTTCGGCGATTCTCGCTATTTTTTCTTCTCCGGTTCCCCTCCCGCCGGGTTCGGTACACCGGTATCGAGCCCGTTTCTTTCTTTTCGGTTTTTGTCCTTCGTGGCTGGCGTTCGTGCCCTTTTTTTGCTTTTCCCTGGAAGGCTGGTCCTTTGACCTTGCGGGGACTCTTTTTTTTCCCGATGGCTTCCAGCGGTTTTAAAAAGTGTGATCGGTGTAAGAAGTTGATGTCTCTCACCGACACACACGACTGCTGCCTTCGGTGCCTTGGTCCTGATCATGACCCTAAGATATGTGGACCATGTGGGAAGATGTCTTCCAAGGCACTGCGAAGTCGCCAGCAGCAGAAAGAAAGGCTTTTATCTGACTCAGCCTCCGGCCGGGCCCGGACCTCGTCTGAGGCCTCGACATCTCGGGATTCGGATCCCGAGCGCCGTCGTGGCTCCTCGGACAGGAGGTCCCCCGACCGGGAACGCAAGAGGAAGAAGCGGCTCGTGAGGGCGTCATCGGAAGAGGTCCCTGGCTCCTCGAGGGCCAGGTCCAAGACCCCCGACCGTCGCCCCTGGCCCATGGAACAAGAGAAGCCTGCCAAAGTTCCTCACGTGGAGCCGGAGTCTGCTGGACACGTAAGTCCTGTAGTCCTCGAGGACTCTCCTCCCAGAGAGCCGACGTCGGGCCCGGCGCCGCCTGCTGCGTCTCCCGAGCTGAGTCTCAGGATGACAGCCTTGGAGTGCAGACTGCCTTCATGGAGCAGCAGCGGTAACTGATGGCCAGCCTGTCTGGCGCATCTGCCCCGACCACCGGGACATCGAAGTCGACCCCGGAGACCGAGCCTATACTCGAGACCATGATGGCTCGAGGTCGACCTCGGTCGCGGTCTCCCTCAACCTCCCGTTCGGGACCGAGGGCGTCAACGCCGGTGCCTCTGGCGTCGGGGCGAGTGCTCCCGGGCCCCGCGGTGTCGGATCCTGACTCCTCGTCGGACAAGTCCGCCTGGGAGACGGAGGATGAGGAGTCCCCCCACACATTCAAGACTCGGTGCGTCCCATCAAACTCACCGCAGTCTGAATCCCGGAGTAGATCCCCTCCGGAGGATACCCGGTTCTCGGAGTTTGTCCGGGATATGGCCACCGCGTTGGCTATCCCGGTGGACCCCGAGGAAGAGCCTCGAGCCAAGGAGCTCGAGGCCCTGCAGTACGACTCTCCTCCGAAGGAGGCCTTTACTGTCCCCGTTCCTCCGATGCTGGAACGGCTCCTCTTCCGGTTGTGGGAGGCACCGGCCTCGGCGCCGGTTCTAAGCAAGCGGGTCGAAGGCTTTCAGAAGGCGCAGCTACCACACCATTCCATGGTGGTGGAATTGGCCATGCATCGCCTGAAAAGTCAGAAGATGCACTCTGCGGTGCCCCCCGGCAGGGAGGCCCGAAACCTCGATGGTTTTGGTAGAAAGTGCTTCCAGGGCTCGATGCTTGCTTGCCGTGTCCAGTCTTACCATCTGTACATGGGCATGTACTTGCGAGACCTGGCCAAGGAGTTGGCCGGGTTCTCTGCTGGTCTCTCCGGGGAGCCCTTGCAGAGATTCAAGTCCTTGTCCTCGGGGATTCGGGACTGCTCCAAGTTTGTCCCGCGCCGCCTACGATGGCTTCGAGGCTTCGGCCCAAGTTGCGGCAGCCGGCATCGCGGCTCGACGCCAGGCATGGCTGCAGTCATCGGACCTCGAGCCATGGGTTCAGGACAAGTTGGTCGATGTCCCTTGCCGAGGTGAGAACCTTTTTGGCAAGCCCATGGCCGAGAAGGCCGCACAGCTCGAGACCGAGCACCTTACACGGACAAGGCTGCCTAGAAAGACCTCTGCCCCTTCTCACAAGAAGAAGGCCTCGGGTAAAAAGCCCTTTTACCCGAGGAAGGGCACTGCCTACAAAAAGTACCCTCAGTATCAGGCTGCCCAAGCTGCACCCCAGGGTCAGCAAGCCAAGGGGCAGGGTAATGGGCCCCGTAGGCAGAGGACCCCCAAGCCTCCGGCCCCTGCTCCCACTCAGCAGGATGTGGTTTTTTGACTCCTTGAGCATAGCCTCTCAGTCCCTGCTCTCCCAACCCTGCACAGGAGGTCGCCTCGCCCTCTTTGCCCACCAGTGGCCACTCATCAGTGGAGACAGTTGGGTGTTAAGCATAGTCCACAAGGGCTATGCACTACACTTCCAACAACTGCCTCCTCCATACTACCCAGGGGAGCCTCCAAGGCCTCCCCTGCACACAGATCTTCTCCTTCAGGAGCTCCAAGGTCTGTTGGTGGACAGGGCGGTGGAGCCTGTGCCTCCCCACTTGCACGGTCGAGGGTTCTACTCCAGGTATTTCCTGGTACCCAAAAGAACCGGTGGCCTTCGACCTATTCTAGATCTCAGAAACCTCAACAAGTTCCTGGAGAAGGAAAAGTTCAAGATGCTTACTCTTGGAACACTTCTGCCCTACCTCCAGCAGGGAGATTGGCTATGCTCCTTAGATCTAATGGATGCGTACACTCACATCCTCATTCATCCAGACCACAGAGAGTACCTCAGGTTCGTGGTGGGAGGAAACCATTATCAGTACAGAGTACTACCTTTTGGCCTAACCTCCGCCCCCAGAGTCTTTACCAAATGCCTGGCAGTGGTAGCGGCCTACCTGAGAAATCAAGGCATCTTTGTCTTTCCCTATCTGGACGACTGGCTCATAAGAGGTCAGACGTGCCAGGAGGCCCGACAGGCCACCCTCCGAACTATTGCTCTTCTTCAAAGCTTGGGGTTTGTAATAAACTTCGCAAAGTCCTCTTTGCTCCCCTCCCAGAACTTGGACTTCATAGGGACAAGGTTGGACTCTATTCTAGCAAAGGCATTCTTGCCAGAAAACAGAGCCCAAAGACTGATGGATTTAGCAAAACAGTTTTTCAGCGGGTCAGTGGTCTCTGCCAGACTCTGCCTGAGGCTGCTTGGCCACATGGCTTCGACAGTTCATGTAACCCCCAATGCCAGGCTCCATATGCGGCCTGCACAGTGGTGCCTTCGGAGTCAGTGGTCACAGGCCACAAGCAGCCTCAGAGACAGGATAAGGGTGTCCAGACCTTTTCTGGACTCTCTCAACTGGTGGCTGCACTCACCCAATCTACTGAAAAGGGGGTGCCTTTTCAAATTCCTGGGTACACAGTGGTACTGACCACAGACGCCTCCCTGCAGGGCTGGGGGGCTCATTGTCTGAACAAGTGCACCCAGGGCCTGTGCTCTCCCTGGGAAGCTGCACAGCAGATCAATCTTCTAGAACTCAGGGCTATTCGATTAGCACTCAAAGCTTTCTCTCCTACCCTGGCTCATCAATCTGTCCTGGTTCAGACAGACAACCAGGTAGCCATGTTTTATGTGAACAAGCAAGGTGGGACGGTCCAGGCTCCTTTGTCAGGAGGCACAGGACCTTTGCTCATTTGCCCTCAAGCACAACATGCTCCTCGAGGCTGTGTACCTTCT